>JAVIAB010000088.1:71987853-72600353 GCA_032433765.1 Megaustenia siamemsis | reverse complement strand
AAATGTGCAGAAAGTTCACAACAAATATAATCATGAACATTATGTTTCCAAAACGTCTTGATCAAGGTAAGGCGGTGTTGTTTATTTCTTTATCCATCTTTCCTCCCTTCCTTCATGCTCTCCAACATTCCCTCCTTCCTTCCTTCCTCCCTCCCTCCCTCCCTCCTCCCTCCTTTCCTACATCCCTCCCTACCTCTCTTCCTTCATTCCTTTCCCCGACAAACATAAGGTTGAGGTATCGAAGTAGTTAGTGCATTCCTCTAGTGCGTCACTCATCAGGTGGGTCCAGCTACCATGTCCAAGATCAGATGAGTCCTTTTCTTAGCGACAAGCTTTACCTTCCTCTGAAAATCGGTACCTCTGTTCTACAACATGCAAATGTAGCATGACTATGGCAGGTGATGCAATCTCAAAGATGTGACACAAGTTTAAGGTGTGTGCTCTACTAAGGTTCAAACAAAAGTGGCAGCGCATACCTTGTTGACGTGCCCGGATGGATCACAACCACCACGACAGGAAGCTGAACCTATTAGACATGCACCGCCTGTGGGAAATGGTGACAAAGAGATGGCAGGCATTGTGCCAGTCACAGATGACGTACGGACAAGCAAACTGTCCTTTGTATGTAGATCACAGATGAGGCGGGCTGGAGACGTGCTTCTCATGACTGCTTCTTCTTCCTCTACCTTTCAGCTCCCTGTGGAGCATAGATCTTCAAAAACACTTTACAATCAGTTCTGTTTCTCGCCATTCGATCATTCCATGTCTTCCCCATCATCTTCATCTCTGCTTCTATCTGTCGTCTCCACAAATATTTTGGTCTTCCTCTTTTGTCTTTTTCCTTGCGGATTGCAAAGAAAGGACCTGTCGTGTAATACTCTCAGTTGGCTTCCGCAGTGTCTGCCCTATTCAGCTGCATCTTCGCTGTATCTCTTTATCCATTGGCATTTGACTAGTACTTTTCCATAATTTTATGTTAACGATTTTTTCCTGCCATTTCCATGCTTTTATTCTGCACAAGCATCCATTATTGAAGGTATGTATCGTCATGATGGCCATTTTTGTTGTTCTCCATGTTTCACTGCCATATAATAGGAATAACTTAACATTGAGTCCATGTTTGCGAAGTTTTTGAGGCTTATTTTTTCACAGTACATGATAGCCAGTTTAAAGCCCGACCCTCCTTAGTCGCCTCTTACGAACACGGGGACAGCGCTACAATTCTTTACTCTCCTTTCAGGTCCCAGCGCCGCACGGATGACAGATCAGCGTCTACAAAAGATATCTGAAAAATAGAACTGAAGTTTGCAAACTCTGGCTGAAGAAAAAGTTCAAAAACATATTAAGGATATTACTAAAGCACTGTTGTAAAAGTCGTATTGCTTTTGAAAGGATATTTGCGAAATGTTAGAGTCTGCAAGTAGAATTGTTGTGAGAATCCTGTTGTTGGGAAGAAGATTGTGGGTAAATGTTCAGTAGATGGAGGAACCGTTGTATCAGTTTGGGAATAGACTGTTACTAATTGCTAAACCTCACGGGCAGGGTGGGTCCAACAGCCCTGGAAAGCATCCACCCAACGAGATGGAAAACTCTTATCTCAAACAAAGATCCAGCCTGCCGAAGACGGAGTGTGTCAGCCACGGCGCAGATTTAGGAGGGAAATTCAGAACACAAAATCTTATAGGAGTACCGACCATGTGACTAGCTCATCGTGTGTCGTGCTGTTGTTACTCCCACTACATCTTGGAACAGGACACTAATTCAAGCTAGTATAACCAACATGCTTGAACGCTAAAAATGAGGAAGAAAAAGAAGCAAGGAAGAAGAGGAGGAGGAGGAGAAGAAGGAGCATGAGAATAAGAAAAGAAAAGAAAAATGGAAAGAGGAAGAAGCTCAGGTCGATGTAGGACACTGTGGAGGGTAGCGCACGTTCTGATTTTTAAAAAAAAATTATAACAAATGGCGCAATCCAGAAATGATAACTCGACCAGTCAGACTTCATTACAACAGAATCAACACTCTTGACAGGCCAACAATCAACACACCCATACATTCACTGCAGAAACACACCAGAGCTCATCACTGGCCTCATCAGTCATCCCGGAAACCACTCTAGCGAAGAAATATGACAGCGTCGTCGACACAGATGGGTGAACATCATTAAGTGATTCAGTGAAGGATGACGACCCAGAAACCGTGACAGTCAGCGACAACAGACACGGTAAACGTGAAGTTATTCCAGGGACAAACTCCAGTCACTTTTCACCCTTAATCGTTACCTCTCAGTGCATCCTTAAACCACTCCATGTCCTTACTTTCCACCTGGTAATAATAACGACCCGGTGAAGGACACGCCCTATTTGAGAACAAATGCATCGTTTTCTCGAGGGCTACAGTTAGAGAGATTTAATTATTTTGTTACTTTTTAAAAATGTTACATTCGTTCGCTTATAAGCAAATTGCGTTAAATTATGTTTTGCTTTATACGGATCCGTCTTTTTAGCACGCATTTGTTAGGGTTTGCTTACTTAATATTTGGTTGTCCACCCACTTTTATGCAAGGCGATGTCTGTACTCTGAGCTGCCTTCTCTATGATCGCGCTGCTATAAGACCAAGACGTCTTTCCTTCTCCTGTGTAAAATAAACATGAAATTGTACATAGCAGCTAAATTAGTATAAGTCAAGTCAAGAGCCCCGTCACGCCAAGTGGCGGCGTATAGCGAATATGGTGTTAGGGACCATACATTTTACAGACCTTCAGCACATGATTTTGGGGGTAATGTGGTCGGTATTACGCCCGTGCTGCTTTACTTTCCCAGAAAAAAAATCCGGTACCTATTAAAGGCTGGGTGAACCGGAAGCCGTCGGTTGGGATCGAACCCTACCTCTTGTCCGTTGTAGTCCAGTTCACTAACCACTGAGCTATCGTGGCTTCCTATTAGTATCATCATCATGTGCCATACCGGCTGGCGTAGGTGATCGTGTTCCTCCACAATCTTCTATCTACAGTGCATCGTATCAGTTCTGTTGTTGACTGTTTTCCATGCCATGACACCAAGCTATCCAGTTTTTTCTCTCCTTGTCGCCCGCGATCTCTCTTTCCTTTTATTTTGCCAGTTGTAACCAAGTATTCCAACTGTCCTCTTCTCACGATGTGCCCGAAAAATGTTGATTACTTCTTTCTGATGTTTTTTAAGAGCTCCCTTTTGTGTTGGCCTCTTTGAGAACTTCCTCCTTGGTATTTTTAGCTGTCCAGGGAACTTTCAACATTCTTGTGAGATATCCCATCTCTGTAGCCTCTAATCGTCTTTTCATTAGTTTGTCTACTGCCCGTTATTCACTTTGATAGGTCACAATTGGCTTTATATAACATCGAAGAGCACTATTTCTCACTTCCATAGACATTAACTTTTGGCATAAGACGTTTTCATTTTCTAAAATGCTATTTTGGCCTCAGCTATTCTGCTTGTTATTTCTGTGGTGCATCTTCCACCGATGTTATTATTGTTCCCAACTATTTGACTCAGCATTTATTTCAGATTTCTTTACTTATTTTATATTGCATGGTGGTGATGATTGTTTCTTTTATAAGACTATTACTTCTATTTTCTTACTATTCAGACTCAGACTAAGACCTATGTCAGCATAGCCATACTTTAATGGAGATGAGCTAATACATCTAATGTACACCTGTCTTAACTCGTACAGCTAACAATCGACATACATTGAATGTACACAAATGAATCGATAAGAAACCTGGGACATCAAGTTCAAGCACATCGATTACCCCGTTTCATCTACTTAATGTCATACTGGGCTGTCATTGAGAGCTCTAAAAATGTCAGCAAGAAATCAGTTACGTCACTTATGACGAGTTATAGATCCACCGCGAGCTGAGGTCAAAGTAACATTGCGAAGTACAAGCTGGTCATTATACTAGTTCAGGACATGACAAAGTGTTGAAGTTATCAAAACTGAATTGCTATCTATAATATGATGAGATTCATGTTGACATAGTTCATACACAGACTTCATTTCTTCTTCTTCTTCCTTTCAACTCTCTGTGGAGTATAGGTCTTCAACAAACACTTTCATCTCTGTGGAGTATAGGTCTTCAACAAACACTTTCATCTCTGTGGAGTATAGGTCTTAAACAAACACTTTCAACTCTCTGTGGAGTATAGGTCTTCAACAAACACTTTCAACTCTCTGTGGAGTATAGGTCTTCAACAAACACTTTCAACTCTCTGTGGAGTATAGGTCTTAAACAAACATTTTCAACTCTCTGTGGAGTATAAGTCTTAAACACTTTCAACTCTCTGTGGAGTATAGGTCTTCAACAAACACTTTCAACTCTCTGTGGAGTATAGGTCTTAAACAAACACTTTCATCTATGTGGAGTATAGGTCTTCAACAAACACTTTCATCTCTGTGGAGTATAGGTCTTAAACAAACACTTTCATCTCTGTGGAGTATAGGTCAACAAACACTTTCATCTCCCTGTGGAGCACAGGTCCTCAACAAATACTTTCCAAGCCGTTCTGTTTCTTGACCTTCTTTTATGATCAACCATGTCTTCACCATCATCTTCATCTTTACTTGCATCTGTCTTCTCCAAGAATATTTTGGTCTTCTTCTTTGTCTTTTTCCCTGTGGATTCCAAAAAAGGGCTGTTGAGTAATACTCTCAATTGCTTTCCGCAGGGTGTCCTATACCTTTATACACTGGTATTTGACTGTGGAGCTAATTTCCAATATTAGGAAGAGACAATCATCATTTTTTGGCCATGTAATGAGAAGAGAACTGGAATATATTGTAACAACTGGAAAATTGAGGGACAAAAAGATAGAGGGAAGCAGAGAGAAACAATAACAGACAGTTTAAGAGAATGGCTTGGCAGAAGATCAACAACAGAAATGATAAATAGCTGCCGAGATCGAAAATTGTGGAGAAACATGATCACCTACGCCAGTAGGCATGGTACTTGATGATGATGATGATGATGATGATTTGACTGGTACTTTTCTACAATTCTATGTTAGTGATTTTGTCCTGCCATTTCAATCCTTTTATTCTGCTTAAGCATCCATTATTGAAGTTCTGTATTTTCATGATTGTCATTTTTGTTGTTCTCCATGTTTCACAGCCATAAAAACAGGACTGGCTTAAAATTGGAGATGTACATTTTAATGTTTGTATTGAACCTAATTTCTTAGAGTTTCCATATGTTTCCCAGTAGAGACTTCATTTAGTCACCATATATTACATTCATAGTCATATACATATAATTGTACTTCTACATCCTCCCATAATCACACAGTCCGCACTATTACATCCTCCATAATCACACAGTCCGTACTTCTACATCCTCCCATAATCACACAGTCCGTACTTCTACATCCTCCCATAATCACACAGTCCGTACTTCTACATCCTCCCATAATCACACAGTCCGTACTTCTACATCCTCCCATAATCACACAGTCCGTACTTCTACATCCTCCCATAATCACACAATCCGTAATTCTACATCCTCCCATAATTACACAGTCCGTACTTCTATATCCTCCCATAATTATACAGTCCGTACTTCTATATCCTCCCATAATCACACAGTCCGTACTTCTACATCCTCCCATAATCACACAGTCCGTACTTCTACACCCTCCCATAATTACAGTCCGTACTCCTACACTCTCCCATAATTACAGTCCGTACATCTACATCCTCACATAATTAAACAGTCCGTACTTCTACATCCTCCCATAATTATACAGTCCGTACTTCTACATCCTCCCATAATTATACAGTCCGTACTTCTACATCCTCCCATAATTACACAGTCCGTACTTCTACATCCTCCCATAATTACACAGTCCGTACTTCTACATCCTCCCATAATTATACAGTCCGTACTTCTACATCCTCCCATAATTATACAGTCCGTACTTCTACATCCTCCCATAATTACACAGTCCGTACTTCTACATCCTCCCATAATTACACAGTCCGTACTTCTACATCCTCCCATAATTATACAGTCCGTACTTCTACATCCTCCCATAAACATACAGTCCGTACTTCTACATCCTCCCATAATTACACAGTCCGTACTTCTACATCCTCCCATAATTATACAGTCCGTACTTCTACATCCTCCCATAATTACACAGTCCGTACTTCTATATCCTCCCATAATTATACAGTCCGTACTTCTACATCCTCCCATAAACATACAGTCCGTACTTCTACATCCTCCCATAATTACACAGTCCGTACTTCTACATCCTCCCATAAACATACAGTCCGTACTTCTACATCCTCCCATAATTACACAGTCCGTACTTCTACATCCTCCCATAATTATACAGTCCGTACTTCTACATCCTCCATAAACATACAGTCCGTACTTCTACATCCTCCCATAATTACACAGTCCGTACTTCTACATCCTCCCATAATTATACAGTCCGTACTTCTACATCCTCCCATAATTACACAGTCCGTACTTCTATATCCTCCCATAATTATACAGTCCGTACTTCTACATCCTCCCATAAAGATACAGTCCGTACTTCTACATCCTCCCATAATTACACAGTCCGTACTTCTACATCCTCCCATAAACATACAGTCCGTACTTCTACATCCTCACATAATTACACAGTCCGTACTTCTACATCCTCCCATAATTATACAGTCCGTACTTCTACATCCTCCCATAATTACACAGTCCGTACTTCTACATCCTCCCATATTTACACAGTCTGTACTTCAACATCCTCCCATAATTACACAGTCCGTACTTCTACATCTTCCCATAATTACACAGTCCGTACTTCTATATCCTCCCATAATTACACAGTCTGTACTTCTACATCCTCACATAATTACACAGTCCGTACTTCTACATCCTCCCATAATTACACAGTCCGTACTTCTACATCCTCCCATAATTACACAGTCTGTACTTCTACATCCTCCCATAATTACACAGTCCGTACTTCAACATCCTCCCATAATTACACAGTCCGTACTTCTATATTCTCCCATAATTACACAGTCTGTACTTCTACATTCTCCCATAATTACACAGTCCGTACTTCTATATCCTCCCATAATTACACAGTCCGTACTTCTATATCCTCCCATAATTACACAGTCTGTACTTCTAAATCCTCCCATCATTACACAGTACGTACTTCTACATCCTCCCATAATTACACAGTCTGTACTTCAACATCCTCCCATAATTACACAGTCCGTACTTCAACATCCTCCCATAATTACACAGTCTGTACTTCAACATCCTCCCATAATTACACAGTCTGTACTTCAACATCCTCCCATAATTACACAGTCCGTACTTCTACATCCTCCCATAATTACACAGTCCGTACTTCTATATCCTCCCATAATTACACAGTCTGTACTTCTACATCCTCACATAATTACACAGTCCGTACTTCTACATCCTCCCATAATTACACAGTCCGTACTTCTACATCCTCCCATAATTACACAGTCTGTACTTCTACATCCTCCCATAATTACACAGTCCGTACTTCAACATCCTCCCATAATTACACAGTCCGTACTTCTATATTCTCCCATAATTACACAGTCTGTACTTCTACATTCTCCCATAATTACACAGTCCGTACTTCTATATCCTCCCATAATTACACAGTCCGTACTTCTATATCCTCCCATAATTACACAGTCTGTACTTCTAAATCCTCCCATCATTACACAGTACGTACTTCTACATCCTCCCATAATTACACAGTCTGTACTTCAACATCCTCCCATAATTACACAGTCCGTACTTCAACATCCTCCCATAATTACACAGTCTGTACTTCAACATCCTCCATAATTACACAGTCTGTACTTCTACATCCTCCCATAATTACACAGTCTGTACTTCTATATCCTCCCATCATTACACAGTCCATACTTCTATATCCTCCCATAATTACAAAGTCTGTACTTCTATATCCTCCCATCATTACACAGTACGTACTTCTACATCCTCCCATAATTACACAGTCCGTACTTCTATATCCTCCCATAATTACACAGTCCGTACTTCTATATCCTCCCATAATTACACAGTCTGTACTTCTAAATCCTCCCATAATTATACAGTACGTACTTCTACATCCTCCCATAATTACACAGTCTGTACTTCTATATCCTCCCATCATTACACAGTCCATACTTCTATATACTCCCATAATTACACAGTCTGTACTTCTATATCCTCCCATCATTACACAGTACGTACTTCTACATCCTCCATAATTACACAGTCTGTACTTCAACATCCTCCCATAATTACACAGTCCGTACTTCTACATCCTCCCGTAATCATTCTTTTCTCGTTTGGCAAGCAAGGCCGCACCAATCCCAAGGCCTCCCTCCAATCCACATGGAGCACTCTCCAGAATGACGCGATTTCACATCTCACCAGCTCCTCCAAAACCACACAATCTTACTCTCACCTCCAAATCCACACAATCTTACTATCTCCTCTAAAACCACACAATCTTACTCTCTCCTCTAAAACCACACAATCTTACTCTCTGCTCTAAAACCACACAATCTTACTCTCTCCTCTAAAACCACACAATCTTACTCTCTCTCCTCTAAAGCTACACAATCTTACTCTCTCCTCTAAAACCACACAATCTTACTCTCTCCCCCAAAACCATACAATCTTACTCTCTCCTCTAAAACCACACAATCTTACTCTCTCCTTCAAAACCACATAATCTTACTCTCTCCTGGAAAACCACACAATCTTATTCTCTTCTTCAAAACCACACAATCTTACTCTCTCCTGGAAAACCACACAATCTTATTCTCTCCCCCAAAACCACACAATCTTACTCTCTCCTCCAAAACCACACAATCTTACTCTCTCCTCCAAAACCACACAATCTTACTTTCTCCTGGAAAACCACACAATCTTATTCTCTCCCCCAAAACCACACAATCTTACTCTCTCCTTCAAAACCACACAATCTTACTTTCTCCTGGAAAACCACACAATCTTATTCTCTCCCCCAAAACCACACAATCTTACTCTCTCCTCCAAAACCACACAATCTTACTCTCCCCTCCAAACCACACAATCCTACTCTCTCCTTCAAACCACACAATCTTATTCTCTCCTGCAAAACCACACAATCTTACTCTCTACTCCAAAACCACACAATCTTACTCTCTCATCCAAAACCACACAATCTTACTCTCTCCTTCAAAACCACATAATTTCACACACTCCTACAGCATCACACAATCTAACCATTCTACTCGCACACCCTCCCTCTATATATACACACACACACACTGTCCTACCAACCACACAATTGCTCACTCACCTCCTGCTGGTTGTCCTACAGTGACGGAACCATCACGCCTAGACGGTTCCAGAATTGGGAACATCAATGAACTCTACTTCCTGTGACCATCTGAAATGTGAACATGAAACCATCAACGATTGGCAACTGTAGAGAGTTCTACAATCGGGACCAATCATCAACTACCCATCATCATTTAGCAGCTATTTCTATTTTCAGTTATTTTGGTCAACTATCACCATCTATAGTAGTAAGCCTGCGGGCTGAAAGGAAAACCCACAAAACACCCATATTTAGAGTGACGTTTAAAACTAGAGGAGCTATAGATGGCTGACGTACCATCCACGCAAACATAGCTGCAACTTAAAAGCGTCACTCTAGTAGACAGGTTTACGTCTATAGATGGCTGACGTACCATCCACCCAAACATAGCTGCAATTAAAAGCGTCACGCTAGTAGACAGGCTTACGTCTATAGATGGCTGACGTACCATCCACCCAAACATAGCTGCAACTAAAAGCGTCACGCTAGTAGACAGGTTTACGTCTATAGATGGCTGACGTACCATCCATACAAACATAGCTGCAACTAAAAGCGTCACGCTAGTAGACATGTTTACGTCTATAGATGGCTGACGTACCATCCACACAAACACAGCTGCAACTAAAAGCGTCACGCTAGTAGACAGGTTTACGTCTATAGATGGCTGACGTGCCATCCACCCAAACATAGCTGCAACTAAAAGCGTCACGCTAGTAGACAGGTTTACGTCTATAGATGGCTGACGTACTATCCACCCAAACATAGCTGCAACTAAAAGCGTCACGCTAGTAGATAGGTTTACGTCTATAGATGGCTGATGTACCATCCATACAAACATAGCTGCAACTAAAAGCGTAACGCTAGTAGACAGGTTTACGTCTATAGATGGCTGAAGTACCATCCACACAAACATAGCTGCAACTAAAAGCGTCACGCTAGCAGACAGGTTTACGTCTATAGATGGCTGACGTACCATCCACCCAAACATAGCTGCAACTAAAAGCGTCACGCTAGTAGACAGGTTTACGTCTATAGATGGCTGACGTAGCATCCACCCAAACATAGCTGCAACTTAAAGCGTCACGCTAGTAGATAGGCTTACGTCTATAGATGATTCTGGATCAACTGTGATATACCAACAATACCTAAACAGTCAACTATTTTGAGCTTGCCAATTATCAGATGCACAGACGTTTCGACAAATATCTACTTCAACGAGAATATGTTTTTATTTTTAATCGGGGGTTGGGGGGGGGGGGAAGGAGAGATACTGTGTTGTATGAACAATGTGTTTGCCTTTGCACTTTCTCTCTCTCTCTCTCTCTCTCTCTCTCTCTCTCTCTCTCTCTCTCTCTCTTTAAAGTACGTACTATAGATTCTGTTTGTGACGACCGCCGAACATCAGATCATGTGAATCCATTGTTTAGATATATATTTCTTTCTTTACCACATAGCAGTTATATAACCAGTTCTCATCGTTCCACATACTTCTCTAACCACTTCTCATTTTTTCCACCACATACTTCTCTAACCACTTCTCATTTTTCCACCACTTACTTCTGTAACCCATTCTCATCTTTCCACTTACATTTGTAAGTCCTCTCCTTCTTCCCTTTAGTTCTATAACTCCTACTTCCACTCACTCCTAATGTCTCATCATTTCATGTTTCAACATTTCATCTCAATAACTAGTATTTTCTTCTGTATCTCTCTGTTGTAATGCTTGCTATTACACCTCATACATTTCTGGTCTACGAAACCTTGCTCAATACTGTCTACTGTTAGTTTCGTGTCTATTTATTCTGCTTGACCATGTTTTATGTATGTATATATCATATTTGCATTCAATTATCGTGATCTTGATCTTCCAACCCGTTAGACGTCTCATAGGGCTCGTAGTGAGTCCTTCCATCTCTATTCTGGGCCAGATGCTCGATCTTATTTAATGAGTCTATGCCTACCAACTTTGCTTCTCTCATAATTATTCTTGTTAGTATCTCTCTAGGTCTTCCTCTTTTTCTGTATCCTGATTTTTCCTATAGAAGTACCTGTTTTGGAATTCTCTTGTTTTCTCTTATCAACACATGTCCGACATACGTCCATCGTCTCTTCCTAATTGTAGATGAGATCGTTGGTTGCCTGGCCATTTCTATTTTCTCTTTATTAGTCTTGGATTCATTCCATTGCACACACAGAGTATTTTTTTTTTTAGGAATTTGTCTTCAAAAGTGTTTAGTTTTCTCTCTATCTCTTGTGTTGTTTATCCAGCTTTCACAAGCCTATCTAAGGGATGATAATACGTTTGAGTTGAATATTAATGAAAGAATCACGCTACCCTAAATTACATGAACTGGACCGTTTTAGGGTTTTCCCTACTCACAACTACCTGAATTTCCCGCAAAAAAACGTAATGTAATTATTGGCGCCTTGCCCAATATTTTTGATACAAATTATGATACTTATTTATCTAACATTCTCTGTCGCCGGTAGGGAGAGAAAGGTTGGCGGGTTCAGTTTGTTTATGCTATCAGCTATGATCATACAGCAGCAGCCAAGCGATCAACCAGGACCGGTCGTATTGCTGCTGCGGAGAATTAGTGACTGAAAACGACAGATACTTCCCTCGACGTTCCATGCACCACCCCACCATTGCACAAATGCTCTATTTCTCTCTCTCTTTACCTTCCTATATCTTTCGTTATCCTTGGCAGTTATTTATTGATTGAAATCATTTCTTATTTCAACTATTCCAGTCAAACCATCTCGCAGTCTTTCTTTTTCTCTCGCTCTTAACTTTCATTCATTCACGTTATCTAGTTGTGTCTCATTTGTTCCGTTATTGTTGAAGTTCTTTCAGTGTATCTATCTGTATTCCTTCAATTATTCTTTCTCAGCATTTCTTCCATTCCATGTGTTCTCCATCTATCCTATCTTTATTTTCTTATTCTCTTCGATGTTCTATTTATCTACACTTTTTCTTTATTTCTCTATTAATTTATTGTTTTTTCTCTCTCTCTCGACCTCTCTCTCTCTCTCTCTCTACCTCTCTCTCCTTCTCACAATATGTTTTCCCTTACTAGATCCTCCATATTTATTTCTGATTCTCATTCTTTCTTTAAATTATATTTTTCGTTCTCTATGTACGCACATTATTTCCATCTTGTCTCTGATATACCTAAAATATCTATCAAACAAGCCAAATGAGATTTATGGGGCATGTTAAAAGACACAGCAGCTTACTAAATGTAATCTTGGAAGGAAAATACAAGGTAAAAGAGTCAGAGGCAGACCAAGACTAACATGAATGGGTAACATTAAAAGATGGACAAGTCTGCCTATGACAACCTGCGCCATCAAAGCAAGAGACAGAGCAGAATGGCGCCCCATGGTAGCCAACCTTCGATGCGGAGATGACACTTAATGATGATGATGATTTCCTCAAAATCGTCTTATGTTCTTCTTTTCCGTTCCATAACCCTGAGGTCGTTCGGACACCACTGATAGTCTACATCAACGTTCCCCATGTACTCTATCTGCAGTTATTCTTTCGGACTTCGCGACATCGAGGCCTTTCTATATTTATTATGTTATCTATCTCTCTCTCTCTCTTTGTCTACCTCGTCCTCTCCCTTCTACCAACACTGACAATATTGTCATGGTCTCCTCAAGTCTAACGTAATAGTATGATTGTTTCTAATAATTTAGTCAATAAGATAGGAGAGAATTCAGCAGCTGTGACCAACTACACCTGTTCTTGTTATCTTCATCTCTCTCTCTCTCGGCAATTTTCGTTATTTTTCTTGTACTCTTTTTCTTTCCGCCCTTATTTATATTTCTTATTCTTTCGTTCTGCTTTTATTGCACCCTTGTATTTGTTCAATAAAGATAGGACAACAGACAAGAAAATCACTGGAGTCTGTAGAAATGTGGTTTTACAGAAGAATGTTGAGAATACAATGGACAGCTAAGAAGAGTAATGAAAACGTTCTGAAACAGGCGAAAGCAAGAAGAGAGCTAATTTCCAATATTAGGAAGAAACAATTATCATTTTTTGGTCATGTAATGAGAAGAGGAGAGCTGGAATATATTGTAACAGCTGGGAAATCGAGGGACGCGAGAGATAAAGGGAAGCAAAGAGAAAAAATACCAGATATCTTAAGAGAATGGCTTGGCAGAAGGTCAACAACAGAAATGATAAATAACTGTCGTGATCGAAAGTTGTGGAGAGACATGATCACCTACGCCAGCAGGCCCAGTACTTGATGATGATGATGTATTTGTTCACTTTCCTTCACTGTTACTTGAGTTCTTCCGCTTTCTCTCTGCCTCTTCCTCCCGAGATCTTGATACAATATCTGTAGCTTCCCTCCAGCCCAATGTTGGAGCAACCACCTCAAGATAAACATCATCTATATCGCATCCCAACAAAGAATTGATTTGCTCAAATCGCTGATCACATTTGCAGGAAGCATCTACAATAACATGAGGTCATCATCACAAATAATGCCTGCTGGTTTAGGCGATAACGTCTCTCCACAGCTATCTCCTTCTCAACAAATGTCTATCAAATGTGCATCGGTATCCTCCCATCAAGCCATTTTCTTAACCTGCTTGATACTTTTCTTTATGTTTCCCTTTTATCTCTTTTTCCCTCATTTTCCAAGTTATCACGACATATTCAAGCTGTTTCTTATCATTGCACATAACCCAAGAGAGAACGATTTCCTTTCGTCTGATGTTAGCAATAATCGATTTTTGTATATCCACAGCTGTTTGTTTTCACCTAAAAGTAGCTGTTTTAGTTCCAATCTTGTCAAGTGTGCATCAGACAACTCTTTTGCTGAAGAAAAGCGGGCGTCCGGTGTTGGAAACCCGCGCTAGTCACAAACGATTGTGTTTTTATAATCGGATTTAAAACATTTCTGAGGCCACTGCTTTGACCAAGCAGCCTTTATTTCTCTGGTCCCACGACATACACCATCATATGTATATGGTAGATGTACATGGTAGGATACCATGGGTCACACATATATATGGTAGGATTGTGTTTTTTTTCCTTTTCTTTTTTATTTAAATATATATGAAGATGCGCGGAGCCGAGTGCATTTCTCTCATTCTTAAAATGTGTATTTGATGGAAGTTGTATCAAAGACACCACACGCAATCAAAGTTTTCAGCTAAAGTAACTATTTATGTGCCAATGATATTTAGTATAACAAAGGTCATAACTAAAAGATCAAATAGTGACGAATCTGAGAGTTTCCGGGTTACAATATTCAATTTTAACCATAAATGTTTTTTTTTTTTAATTTCAAGATACAACCTCTTCTAATCAATTGGAATGTTCAACAGAAGAAGAACGTGTATTTTATCTTCCAGGAAAAGCACATTAGAGCAAATCAACTCAAGTATCTGTAGCAAACGGTTATCTAATCTACCTTCACAAATCTTCCTTTAAATATCTCACGTCTATAACTCTTCTAATCTACCTCCACAACTCTTCCCTTATCTATCTCACTTCTATAACTCTTCTAATCTTCTTCCACAACTCTTCCCTTATCTATCTCACTTCTATAACTCTTCTAATCTACCTCCACAACTCTTAACTTATCTATCTCACTTCTATAACTCTTCTAATCTTCCTCCACAACTCTTCCCTTATCTATCTAAATTCTATAACTCGTCTAATCTTCCTCCACAACTCTTCCCTTATCTATCTCACTTCTATAACTCTTCTAATCTACCTCCACAACTATTCCTTTAAATATCTCACTTCTATAACTGTTCTCACAATCTACCTCCACAACTCTTCCCTTATCAATCTTAATTCTATAACTCTTCTCCCAATCTACCTCCATAACTCTTTAATTATCTATCTGACTTCTATAACTCTTCTCCCAATCTACCTCCACAACTCTTCCCTTATCAATCTTAATTCTATAACTCTTCTCCCAATCTACCTCCATAACTCTTCCATTATCTATCTGACTTCTATAACTCTTCTCCCAATCTACCTCCATAACTCTTCCATTATCTATATAATTCTATAACTCTTCTCCCAATCTACCTCCATAACTCTTCCATTATCTATATAATTCTATAACTCTTCTCCCAATCTACCTCCATAACTCTTCCATTATCTATCTGACTTCTATAACTCTTCTCCCAATCTACCTCCATAACTCTCCCTTTATCTATCTCACTTCTACAACTCTTCTAATCTACCTCCACAATTCTCCCCTTATCTATCTCACTTCTATAACTCTTCTAACCTACCTCCACAACTCTTCCTTTAAATATCTCACTTCTATAACTCGTCTAATCTACCTCCACAACTCTTCCCTTATCTATCTCACTTCTTCAACTGTTCTCCCTATCTACCTCCACAACTCTTCCCTTATCAATCTGACTTCTATAACTCTTCTCCCAATCTACCTCCATAACTCTTCCATTATCTATATAATTCTATAACTCGTCTCCCAATCTACCTCCACAATTCTTCCATTATCTATATAGTTCTATAACTCTTCTCCCAATCTACCTTCATAATTCTTCCATTTTCTATATAGTTCTATAACTCGTCTCCCAATCTACCTCCACAACTCTTCCCTTATCTATCTCACTTCTATAACTCTTCTAATCTTCTTCCACAACTCTTCCCTTATCTATCTCACTTCTATAACTCTTCTAATCTACCTCCACAACTCTTAACTTATCTATCTCACTTCTATAACTCTTCTAATCTTCCTCCACAACTCTTCCCTTATCTATCTAAATTCTATAACTCGTCTAATCTTCCTCCACAACTCTTCCCTTATCTATCTCACTTCTATAACTCTTCTAATCTACCTCCACAACTATTCCTTTAAATATCTCACTTCTATAACTGTTCTCACAATCTACCTCCACAACTCTTCCCTTATCAATCTTAATTCTATAACTCTTCTCCCAATCTACCTCCATAACTCTTTAATTATCTATCTGACTTCTATAACTCTTCTCCCAATCTACCTCCACAACTCTTCCCTTATCAATCTTAATTCTATAACTCTTCTCCCAATCTACCTCCATAACTCTTCCATTATCTATCTGACTTCTATAACTCTTCTCCCAATCTACCTCCATAACTCTTCCATTATCTATATAATTCTATAACTCTTCTCCCAATCTACCTCCATAACTCTTCCATTATCTATATAATTCTATAACTCTTCTCCCAATCTACCTCCATAACTCTCCCTTTATCTATCTCACTTCTACAACTCTTCTAATCTACCTCCACAATTCTCCCCTTATCTATCTCACTTCTATAACTCTTCTAACCTACCTCCACAACTCTTCCTTTAAATATCTCACTTCTATAACTCGTCTAATCTACCTCCACAACTCTTCCCTTATCTATCTCACTTCTTCAACTGTTCTCCCTATCTACCTCCACAACTCTTCCCTTATCAATCTGACTTCTATAACTCTTCTCCCAATCTACCTCCATAACTCTTCCATTATCTATATAATTCTATAACTCGTCTCCCAATCTACCTCCACAATTCTTCCATTATCTATATAGTTCTATAACTCTTCTCCCAATCTACCTTCATAATGCTTCCCATTGGCGTGAGTGCGTGGCATCCTGATTTTTGTAGTGCGCCTTTTGGCTGGTTGCCTCCGACTTCAGCACTTAAAATTGCTAGAGCAGACTGTGGTCTTGCACGGGTGTAGGAAGGCCTGACCAGTCTTGGTTTTCAGTCCCTGGTGACTGTTAAGCCCCATCCCCACGACAAGGAGCTGACAAAAAGCAGGAGCCATCTATATAAACAATGAGCCTGTGAAAGAAGACATACAGGCTACGTATCTCGGAGTTACATTTGATAACAAACTATCTTGGAAACAGCAGATAAATAAGGCAACCCAAAAAGCAAGGAGAAAATTGGCTATTCTAAGAAAGCTGTGTGGAACTACGTGGGGTGCGAGTGGGAAAATACTCCGTAAAGTTTACCAACAGAGTATACGCCCACATTTAGAATATGGATCATCTGCATGGTGTTCAGCATCAAACACCACACTTCAAGAACTGGATAAAGTACAAAACCAGGCACTTAGGGTCATCACAGGAGCAATGAAATCAACATCAATATAAGAGATGGAGAAATTGTGGAGGATACCAGCACTGAGAGAACGGAGGGACACAAAGGTGCTGATACAGGCAGAAAAATTTGCTTGCATGCCGAGACATCCAATGAAGGACCGATTCCAAAATCTTGCATTGGGACGACTTAAGAGAAGCAGTTTTATCCACCAAGCCAAGCGTATTAGTAGACAAACACCAGACATGCCAAGAGCTGTTAACCCCTACTGCCCATACCAGAACAGACTCCCTGGACAGAGGAATCAGGATTATCAGTTCAAATACGGACAGAAGTGAAAGGAATAGTTGATAAAGAGGAACAGAATAGTCTACAGCGAAAAACAATAACTCTCAGCTTCCTGGATGAAGAATACCCACAAGACCTATGGATTCGTGTGTATACAGATGGATCAGCACAGAATGCAGTAAAAAATGGGGGAGCAGGTGCATATATAGAATACCCAAATAACACTAGGGATATGAATAAAATAGCAACAGGGAAATATTGTCACAATTATGATGCAGAAATACAAGCAATAAAGTTAGCAATAGAAAAACTGCTGAACATTAATCTTAGCCCACAGCCTGTAGTGTTTTTGACAGATGCAAGATCAGTACTCCAGGCACTACAATCCAGAAAATTACCACATTTGCAGACCTTATTGACTGAACTCTGCAAGCACCACAGGGTTGCCCTGCAGTGGATCCCATCTCACTGTGGAATACCAGGAAATGAGAAAGCAGATCAGTTGGCAAAGGAAGGTTCAACAGGCACACAACTAGATACACCTGTTACATACCATCATAAGAAACAGATAATCAAATCAATCAGAGGACCACAAGCCCCAAATCAGGATGCCTTTTATAATATGAATAGATATGAACAAGTTATCATTATACGTCTCAGAACAGGACACAATCGACTCCATAGTCACATGTATACAAAATTCAAGATCGGCACCTCAACTACTTGTACATGTGGACAGGCGCCCAGACTGCTGAACACATACTTCAGGACTGCACTGAATATAGTAGACTGAGGAAAGTCCATTGGCCCATAGATACAACACTACAGACAAAGCTATATGGGCCACTGCAAGAATTGCAAAAGACAGTAACATTTATACAGGAAACGACATTGCAGATATAGACAATGCTTCAGGCGAACGAAAGATAAAGATACCTTCATAATTCTTCCATTTTCTATATAGTTCTATAACTCGTCTCCCAATCTACCTCCATAACTCTTCCATTATCTATATAATTCTATAACTCTTCTCCCAATCTACCTCCATAATTCTTCCATTTTCTATATAGTTCTATAACTCGTCTCCCAATCTACCTCCATAATTCTTCCATTATCTATATAATTCTATAACTCTCGGTGGGAAGATAACAATAACTAGTTATAATAAAAACAAAAATTATAGCTTCTTATATCCTTGGAGAGGAGAGGAGGAGAAGAATGAGCCTAATAACACATGGAGAGGAGAGGAGGAGAAGAATGAGCCTAATAACACATGGAGAGGAGAGGAGGAGAAGAATGAGCCTAATAACACATGGAGAGGAGAGGAGGAGAAGAATGAGCCTAATAACACATGGAGAGGAGAGGAGGAGAAGAATGAGCCTAATAACACATGGAGAGGAGAGGAGGAGAAGAATGAGCCTCGTAACACATGGAGAGGAGAGGAGGAGAAGAATGAGCCTAATAACACATGGAGAGGAGAGGAGGAGAAGAATGAGCCTCGTAACACATGGAGAGGAGAGAAGGAGAAGAATGAGCCTCGTAACACATGGAGAGGAGAGAAGGAGAAGAATGAGCCTAATAACACATGGAGAGGAGAGGAGGAGAAGAATGAGCCTAGTAACACGTGGAGAGGAGAGAAGGAGAAGAATGAGCCTAATAACACATGGAGAGGAGAGAAGGAGAAGAATGAGCCTAGTAACACGTGGAGAGGAGAGAAGGAGAAGAATGAGCCTAGTAACACGTGGAGAGGAGAGAAGGAGAAGAATGAGCCTAGTAACACGTGGAGAGGAGAGAAGGAGAAGAATGAGCCTAGTAACACGTGGAGAGGAGAGAAGGAGAAGAATGAGCCTAATAACACATGGAGAGGAGAGGAGGAGAAGAATGAGCCTAGTAACACATGGAGAGGAGAGGAGGAGAAGAATGAGCCTAGTAACACGTGGAGAGGAGAGAAGGAGAAGAATGAGCCTAATAACACATGGAGAGGAGAGGAGGAGAAGAATGAGCCTAGTAACACATGGAGAGGAGAGAAGGAGAAGAATGAGCCTAGTAACACATGGAGGGGAGAGGAGGAGAAGAATGAGCCTAGTAACACGTGGAGAGGAGAGGAGGAGAAGAATGAGCCTAGTAACACATGGAGATGAGAGGAGGAGAAGAATGAGCCTAGTAATACATGGAGAGGAGAGGAGGAGAAGAATGAGCCTAGTAACACACAGAGAGGAGAGGAGGAGAAGAAAGAGCCTAGTAACACATGGAGAGGAGGAGAAGAAAGAGCCTAGTAACACGTGGAGGGGAGAGGAGGAGAAGAAAGAGCCTAGTAACACATGGAGGGGAGAGGAGGAGAAGAAAGAGCCTAGTAACACATGGAGAGGAGGAGAAGAAATAGCCTAGTAACACGTGGAGGGGAGAGGAGGAGAAGAAAGAGCCTAGTAACACATGGAGAGGAGGAGAAGAAATAGCCTAGTAACACGTGGAGGGGAGAGGAGGAGAAGAATGAGCCTAGTAACACATGGAGAGGAGAGGAGGAGAAGAATGAGCCTAGTAACACATGGCGGGGGGAGGAGGAGAAGAAAGAGCCCAGTAACACATGGCAGGGGGAGGAGGAGAAGAAAGAGCCCAATAACACATGGAGGGGGAGGAGGAGAAGAAAGAGCCTAGTAACACATGGAGGGGAGAGGAGGAGAAGAATGAGCCTATTAACACATGGAGGGGGGAGGAGGAGAAGAAAGAGCCCAGTAACACATGGCGGGGGGAGGAGGAGAAGAAAGAGCCCAATAACACATGGAGGGGGGAGGAGGAGAAGAATGAGCCTAGTAACACATGGAGAGGAGAGGAGGAGAAGAATGAGCCTAGTAACACATGGAGAGGAGAGGAGGAGAAGAATGAGCCTAGTAACACATGGAGGGGGAGGAGGAGAAGAAAGAGCCTAGTAACACATGGAGGGGAGAGGAGGAGAAGAAGAGCCCAATAACACATGGAGGGGGGAGGAGGAGAAGAAAGAGCCCAGTAACACATGGAGAGGAGAGGAGGAGAAGAAAGAGCCCAATAACACATGGAGGGGGGAGGAGGAGAAGAAAGAGCCTAGTAACACATGGAGGGGGGAGGAGGAGAAGAAAGAGCCCAGTAACACATGGAGAGAAGAGGAGGAGAAGAAAGAGCCTAGTAACACATGGAGGGGGGAGGAGGAGAAGAAAGAGCCTAGTAACACATGGAGAGGAGAGGAGGAGAAGAAAGAGCCTAGTAACACATGGAGGGGGAGGAGGAGAAGAAAGAGCCTAGTAACACATGGAGGGGGGAGGACGAGAAGAAAGAGCCTAGTAACACATGGAGGGGGGAGGAGGAGAAGAAATAGCCTAGTAACACATGGAGGGGGGAGGAGGAGAAGAAAGAGCCTAGTAACACATGGAGGGGGGAGGAGGAGAAGAAAGAGCCCAATAACACATGGAGGGGGGAGGAGGAGAAGAAAGAGCCCAGTAACACATGGAGAGGAGAGGAGGAGAAGAAAGAGCCCAGTAACACATGGAGAGGAGAGGAGGAGAAGAAAGAGCCCAGTAACACATGGAGAGGAGAGGAGGAGAAGAAAGAGCCCAGTAACACATGGAGAGGAGAGGAGGAGAAGAAAGAGCCTAGTAACACATGGAGGGGGGAGGAGGAGAAGAAAGAGCCTAGTAACACATGGAGGGGGGAGGAGGAGAAGAAAGAGCCCAATAACACATGGAGGGGGGAGGAGGAGAAGAAAGAGCCCAGTAACACATGGAGAGGAGAGGAGGAGAAGAAAGAGCCCAATAACACATGGAGGGGGGAGGAGGAGAAGAAAGAGCCTAGTAACACATGGAGGGGGAGGAGGAGAAGAAAGAGCCCAATAACACATGGAGGGGAGAGGAGGAGAAGAAAGAGCCTAGTAACACATGGAGGGGGAGGAGGAGAAGAAAGAGCCTAGCAACACATGGAGGGGAGAGGAGGAGAAGAAAGAGCCTAGCAACACATGGAGGGGGGAGGAGGAGAAGAAAGAGCCTAGCAACACATGGAGGGGAGAGGAGGAGAAGAAAGAGCCTAGCAACACATGGAGGGGGAGGAGGAGAAGAAAGAGCCTAGTAACACATGGAGGGGGGAGGAGGAGAAGAAAGAGCCTAGCAACACATGGAGGGGAGAGGAGGAGAAGAAAGAGCCTAGCAACACATGGAGGGGGGAGGAGGAGAAGAAAGAGCCTAGCAACACATGGAGGGGAGAGGAGGAGAAGAAAGAGCCTAGCAACACATGGAGGGGGGAGGAGGAGAAGAAAGAGCCTAGTAACACATGGAGGGGAGAGGAGGAGAAGAAAGAGCCCAATAACACATGGAGGGGTTGAGAGAAAAAAAGAGCCCAGTCACACACCAGGGCCATCCATAGATGGGTGGCCAACCCAAAAATTTGGGCCACCCAAAAATCGTGAAATCTATAGATGGTTTTGCATACACCCTGCGGTACAGGTGTTAGGTCAGTGATAATATTGTTTGTTATCAAACACATTTTTGGGCAATATGGACCGTGGTATGCTGGTCAGTCTTTCCCATTAATAGTTTGGTAATAATTTAAAGATGGATGCACCTAGGAGACGTCTAGAAGAATCGGACCTGGAGGCAAGGCGCCCGACAGCAACACAGATGGAAGCTGTCAGAGACTCATAGCTGATGGCTTGCGCCAGGAATGGTGAACCAGAACAATCCAGACCCTACTACAACTCTAGGCGGTGTCTCTAGAAACAGTCTAACCTTTCTAGTCAGGCCGAGTTTGAACCAAAGAGGGATGGCAATCCGGTACTCAAAAATGTCATGCTGAAGTCGGATGTTTTGGGTTGAAAGGCGCAAATAAGCTACAGCACAACGCATCCACCGGAGCCACGATAGCTCAGGGTTAGTGAACTGGACTACAAAGGACAAGAGGTAGGGTTCGATCCCAAACGATGGCTTCCAGGTTCACCCAGCCTTTAATGGGTACCGGATTTTTTCTGGGAAAGTAAAGCAGCACGGACATAATACCGACCTCATTACCCCAAAAATCATGTGCTGAGGTCTGTAAAATGTATGGTCACTAACACCATATTCCCTATACGCCACTTGGCGTGACGGGGGTACTTGACTTGTTTACAACACATCTACGCCCACTTAACGTCCTTATAAGGGTGGATGACGAAGATGATAATTTCTTTAGTCATCATCGGAAAGAAAGAAAGAAAGAAAGAAAGAAAGAAAGAAAGAAAGAAAGAAAGAAAGAAAGAAAGAAAGAAAGAAAAGAAAGAAAGAAAGAAAGAAAGAAAGAAAGAAAGAAAGAAAGAAAGAAAGAAAGAAAGAAAGAAAGAAAGAAAGGAAGAATCGAACCTGACGCCTTGTCTATGTAAACCTGTCCACCAATCAATAATTGACCGCAGCTCCAGGTTGAGAGAAAAGTTCATAAGAAACCCAGCAGAATATGTATATGAAACAAGGAAAGAGAGACGCGATGACTAGGCGAAGTTCTCAAAAAGAAAGGGTGAACTTGATAGAGCTAAGAATGTTTGAGATAACTGGAGATTGGGGAGCGAGAAGCGCGTAACAGCGAGCAGTAATAGAGGTCAGAGAGTCAATTCAGCTCTTGGAGTGCAACTATATAAGGCAGCTCTCAGGCTTGGGTGGCCAGTGATAGATATCAACCTTTAATTCTGGGAGAGAAATGATGGGATATATCGGCAAGATGGAGAGAGAGACAGAGAGAGAGACAAACAGAGAGAGAGGGTGGAGTGTAATAGCCTGGAATAGAAATTGATGAAGTGACCATGATAATAAGCTGTAAGGACAGATAATCGTCCAAGCTATTTATTTTTAAAGGAAATGATACAACTACAGCAACCACTCTGTTGGGATGTGGAATATAGGAGTTCACATCTCGTGGGCTTGTCTTTTGAGAGAATGTGCCAGTGCTCTTTCTTCCCAGATGCCTTTCCTTCCCAGGCTGAAAGTCAGGTACACATTTTTATTTAAATATCGCTGTTATTCTTAAAATTGGGTGGGCAGGGATGTTATGTGAAGGGAACAACTGGAATATATATTACTACAACCGGAAAAATTAAGGGATAAGGAGGTAGAGGAAATAAGTGGGAATAAATAAAGATAGTTTGAGAGAATGGTTTCTTATGAAGTTGGACATGATGAGCAGATGTAACAGTTAAAAGTTGTGAAGAGTGATGATCACCTACGCTACAAACAGAGTTCAACATAGTTATTATTACTAGAAGCATAAAGATACAAAACAAATAAATGGTTTGGACATAAAGAACTCAGTGTGACATAAGCAGCTCAACGAGAACACTGACCCCACTGACTCAATGAAGAACAAGAGACTAGTGGACAGACACTGCTAGAGATACTCCCAAATTGGCTAACAACAATCGGCGTCACACACTTGGCTCAGGCTGGAATACTGCGTCTCATATCATCATGTGATACCATGGAGGCAAGGCGTAGGCGCTCATGTCCTTCCACAATCTTCTATCTACAGTACATCGTATCAATTCTGTTGTTGGTTGTTTGCCATGCCATGACACCAAGTTATCTAGTATTTTTCTTTCTTTGTCGTCCGCGATCTCTCTTTCCTTTTATTTTGCCAGTTATAACCAAGTATTCTAACTTTCCTCTTCTCATGATGTGCCCGAAAAAATATTGATTGCTTCTTTCTGATGTTTTTTAAGAGCTCCCTTTTGTGTTGGCCTCTTTGAGAATTTCCTCATTGGTGGTTTTTGGCTGTCCAGGGAACTTTCAACATTCTTCTGAGAAATTCCATCTCTGTGACCTCTAATCGTCTTTTCATTTCTGTGTCCATGATTCGCTTCCATAGGTCAGAAATGGTTCTATATAGCACCGATGAACTCTCTTTCTCACTTCTATTGACATGTATTTGGTGCATAAGATGTTTTTCATTTTCTGAAACGCTATTTTGGCCTGAGCTATTCTGCTTTTTTATTCTGTGTTGCACTTCCATCTGATGTTATTATTGTGCCCAAGTATTTGAAACGTTGCACTTGTTTCAGATTTGTCTCGTTTATTTTTATGCTGCATGATGGTGATGATTGTTTTTTCGATATAACCATCACTTCTGTTTTCTTACTATTCAGACTGAGACCTTTTTTGTTGCTTTCTTTTACTATTATGTCTATCATTTCTTGTAGTCTATTCTTTGTCTCTGCTATTAAGTCTGTGTCATCCGCATATCGCAAATAGTTTATGTTGTGACCGTTGACTTCAATTCCTTTTATATCTATTATTGATCTATATTTTCGCTGTACATTTTATATTGCGTCTAACTATATGAAATATCGATAGGATAGTCAGTTCATTTTTAAATGTAAAAAAATTATAATAATAGCAAGGAGCATAATATGTGTATAAAAGTGATGATAACAGCGTGTCTTCTTCATGTTTATCTGTCTTGATGGTTTACGATACATCCGCCATATCTGAATCTTTCGGCCCGACACATCCGTCTTCAGCAGGCCAAGACTAACATCAAAAGATGGACAAGCCAGTCTATAACAACCTGCACCATCAAAGCAAAAGACAGAGCGGAATGGCGCTCCATGGTAGCCAACCTTCAATGCAGAGACGGCATTCAAAAAATGAAAAGTACTCGCATATAAGGCAGCCACGACTGTTCTCGTTCTTCTGATATTGGACTTTTTTCAGTATTTTTCTTCTTTCCTTCCTCATTTGCCTTTCAGCGACGAAGAGAGATATAATTTACAAACTTGTGCTCTTCTGTTTGGCCTCTTCTGGTATTATGTTACCCAGTATTTCTAATATTCCATCAATCCAATTTTTAGTAGTCGGCCTTTGGGTCTGGTGCTCTCGCAACGTCTTATGAAGACTCGTTGGGATGTGTTTGATCTTTCTGTCTTATCACATGACCAAACCATTTTATCTGTTGTTTCTTTATGTATTCTATGGTAGAAATTTAATCATTGTTCTTTCTACAGAGAACTTTGATAATTATTTTTCTATACAGGACTGACTTTCGTCATTATTCTTCTATACAGGACTTGACTTTCGTCATTATTCTTCTATACTGAACTTTGATCACAGTTCTTCTATACAGGACTTGACTTTCGTCATTATTCTTCTATACAGGACTTGACTTTCGTCATTATTCTTCTATACTGAACTTTGATCATAGTTCTTCTATACAGGACTTGACTTTCGTCATTATTCTCCTATACTGAACTTTGATCATAGTTCTTCTATACAGGACTTTCGTCATTATTCTTCTATACTGAACTTTGATCATAGTTCTTCTATACAGGACTTGACTTTCGTCATTATTCTTCTATACTGAACTTTGATCATAGTTCTTCTATACAGGACTTGACTTTCGTCATTATTCTTCTATACTGAACTTTGATCATAGTTCTTCTATACAGGACTTGACTTTCGTCATTATTCTTCTATACAGGACTTGACTTTCGTCATTATTCTTCTATACTGAACTTTGATCATAGTTCTATACAGGACTTGACTTTCGTCATTATTCTTCTATACAGGACTTGACTTTCGTCATTATTCTTCTATACTGAACTTTGATCATAGTTCTTCTATACAGGACTTGACTTTCGTCATTATTCTTCTATACTGAACTTTGATCATAGTTCTTCTATACAGGACTTGACTTTCGTCATTATTCTTCTATACTGAACTTTGATCATAGTTCTTCTATACAGGACTTGACTTTCGTCATTATTCTTCTATACTGAACTTTGATCATAGTTCTTCTATACAGGACTTGACTTTCGTCATTATTCTTCTATACTGAACTTTGATCATAGTTCTATACAGGACTTGACTTTCGTCATTATTCTTCTATATAGGGGAAGCACAATTTGCATTGAGCTTTTGTGTAGCGGTTACATTGTTGCTCTCGTAAACATTCTATTTATTTTCCTCTCAGGCCGGACACGGCACACAGGACGTAAGTCATAGTTCTCCACGACTGACGATCTGCTGCTAGTTCTTGTAGTTCTTGCTTGTTTGTTAGTCCCATGGTTGAGCCTTCCCTAGTCATTGTTCTGCGTTGCGATTCTCTTGGTATACCTTGTTTTCTTTGATTAGATGGCTATCACATGAAAGAAGTCATGAAGTCTTTCTTCATTCATTCTCAGAACATGACCGATGTATTTCCAACGCCGTCTTCTCATAAAGCTCGACACTATTTTCGACTTATCTCTTATCTGTTCGTGTGAAATGTATTCTTTCCAGCATATGTTTGAGATCCTATGAAGACATTTATTTTCAAAGACACCGAATTTCCTGTCTTGGTGGATTTCCAACTGCCACGCCCACATGTTAACACTGGTATCACATGGGAGTTGAGCAATCTAATAAGTGTTGATGATTTACTGAGAACTTTTGATCTCCAGGTGTTTGTCAGTTTGTTGAAATAATGTAGTGCTAGTGCGATGTGTATCATAATTTCTGATGTTATGGTTCTATCTCTGGGTATTTTGCTGCCTCTGTAGATGCATTTTGTAACTTTCTCGAAACTAGGAGAAGCACAATTCTTTCTGCTCTTGTAGGAACGGCGCACATGCAATTATTATTGTTATTGAGTTATTTGCGGGTCATCATCATTGAGTTATTTACGGGTCATCATCATTGAGTTATTGACGGGTCATCATCATTGAGTTATTTGCGGGTCATCATCATTGAGTTATTTACGGGTCATCATCATTGAGTTATTTACGGGTCATCATCATTGCACTCCGAACACGTCCATAGGTGCTGAGATCCCCTCCTCAGAAAGTCCTGCAGTGTCCAGCGACTGACGCGCATGCATTTCTTGTAAACAGTTCCAGCACTATTGTTTTTTGGTTCCTTTTTTTGCTGTTGTGAGACTTGATTGTTGTTACAGTCCGTGTATATGGAGCAACTATCGTTGTTCTTTTTTTTGTATGTAGATCTGTACAGTTGAAGAACTCCAAGAATATATAAAAGAATAAAAGTGATTAAGAAAAAAGGATCCCAGACCTGTAGAGGAAAGGTATTTAATATGAAAGCATGTAGAAGAGAAATATCTGCATAACTGGTTGTCCAGTGTGAGCAGAGTCGTAGAGGCAGACCCTGATGGACAGAAAACATCACAGAAACGTTACAACAACATCAACTGACAATGAGTGAAGCTACCAAAAGGGCGAAAACCAGAAAGTTGCATCTCCCTCGACATTCGAAAGGGTACAAGTGGAAGTGAAAAAACAAAGAGGAAAAAGAAGAGACATTAACCTCAGCGCTACAGAAGCCCACTTCAGATAGCGCTTGACACTATCTGACAGAATAGGCTTGTGTAAGGGCCGAGCTGACCTCAACGTTTGTTGTGTTCTCACCACCTGTCCTAGTCAAGCAACGGACCAGCCACGATCAGCTCGGTTTTAAATGTGCGCCGGAAGTCGCGAGACGGGGCTCGCTGGACAAACAACTTACCTCCACGCCATCAGGTAGAGTCAACATCTTCACTGAATGTTCCTAACTCTGGTTTAAGTGGAGGAGAAGTTAAAGTGGGGAAACATAGTGTGTGTGTGTGGGGGGGGGGGGGGGGGGGAGAGAAGAGTCAGCAGGATATGGCTATGAGCAGAGATTATGATAAGAGTGGAGATGTGCTGCTGGAGAGAAAGTTTGGGAAGCGACAGAAAAGTATAGGAGATATGCCTACAGAGAGAGAGAGAAGTGTGAGAGAAGTAAAGGGGCGTTGTTTTGGAAATGCAACAAAGAGACAGAGAGAGAGAGAGACTAACAGGAGAGACATACAGAAAAAGAGAGAGAGAAACAGGAGGGGCTGAAAAATAAAGAGAAGCAGGAAGGACAGATAAACAGAGAGAAACAGGAGGGAGAGACAAACAGAGAGAAACAGGAGTGACAGAGTGAAACAGAGGGGGAGGCAGACAAACAGGAGGGAGAGACAGAAATTTTGAGAAGTTGGAAGAGAAGTGTTTGAGATCAGTGAGAGAAGTAAGAGATTCGTGGGGAGAGAAAGAGAGACAGAGTAAGATATATAGACAGACAGACAGACAGGAGGGAGAGACAAATAGTGAGACGTTGGAAGAGAAACGTTGGAAGAGAAGTGTTTGAGATCAGTGAGAGGAGTAAGAGATTTGTAGGGAGAGAGAGACAGAGTGAGATATGGATAGATAGACAGACAGACAGACAGACAAACAGGCGGGAGAGACAGAAATAGTGAGAAGTTGTAAGAGAAGTGTCTGAGACCAGTGAGAGGAGTAAGAGATTCGTGGGGATAAAGAGACAGACAGGCAGGCAGACAGACAGACAGGCGGCAGGCAGGCAGGCAGGCGGTCAGACAGACAGGCAGGCGGTCAGACAGACAGACAGACAGGCAGGCAGGTAGCAGGCAGGCGGTCAGACAGACAGGCAGGCGGTCAGACAGACAGACAGGCAGGTAGCAGGCAGGCAGGCAGGCAGACAGACAGGCAGGCAAGCAGGCAGGCGGCCAGACAGACAGGCAGGCAGGCGGTCAGACAGACAGACAGGCAGGCAGACAGACAGACAGACAGACAGACAGATTGGCAGGCTGTCAGACAGACAGGTAGGCAGGCAGGCGGTCAGTCAGATAGACAGACAGGCAGGTAAACAGGCAGGCGGTCAGACAGACAGGCAGGCAGGCAGGCGGTCAGAAAGACAGACAGACAGGCAGGCAGGCAGACAGACAGACAGCCAGGCAGGCGGTCAGACAGACAGGCAGGCAGGCGGTCAGACAGACAGACAGGCAGGCAGGCAAGCAGGCAGGCGGTCAGACAGACAGGCAGGCAGACAGACAGACAGGCAGGCGGTCAGACAGACAGACAGACAGACAGACAGACAGGCAGGCAGGCAGGCAGGCAGGCAGGCAGGCAGGCAGGCAGGCAGGCAGGCAGGCAGGCAGGCAGGCAGGCAGGCAGGCAGGCAGGCAGGCAGGCAGGCAGGCAGGCAGGCAGGCAGGCAGGCAGGCAGACAGACAGACAGACAGACAGACAGACAGACAGACAGACAGACAGACAGACAGACAGACAGACAGACAGACAGACAGACAGACAGACAGACAGACAGACAGACAGACAGACAGACAGACAGACAGACAGACAGACAGACAGACAGACAGACAGACAGACAGACAGACAGACAGATAGATAGATAGATAGATAGATAGATAGATAGATAGATAGATAGATAGATAGATAGATAGATAGATAGATAGATAGATAGATAGATAGATAGATAGATAGATAGATAGATAGATAGAGAGAGAGTGTGTGTGTGTGTGTGTGTGTGGGCGCGAAAAGTGAAACAGAAGTATTTGTGAACAAGGGAGATGAGTAAGAGATGTACTGGAAAAGAAAGAGAGAGAGAGAGAGAGATGGACAAAGAGTGATCAAAAATGTTTCTAGAAACAGAGCATGAACGAAAGAATGTGGAAGAGAAGTCAATAGCTCATAGAAAGCAAAAATTAACTAGACAGGATTGACAGTGGAAGATACGATAGAGGACAGGTCAAGTGATTCAGCGAAGATATTTTACTTTCTCGCCAAACATTGACATTTCCCACCTTGTATTTATCTGATTTCCCCTCATCTCCCCTCCCACCACCTTTTCTTCTTTCTATCCTTAGTTTCCCTGCCTCCCATCCCCTTTAAATTATATCTCCCCGTCTCTGTTTTTTTAGTCCGACTTTCAGCTTCTTAATATCTCTTGTCAGCACACCTGCATTCATCTGACACCCAGCACCCTCTTGTCTCAGGTGCTCTTTACCGCATCATATCTTGGTGTGACTCACCTGTCTACAGGTGTTAGAAATCGTGACGGGCTCGGAGCTCATAGGCAGTTATTGGTAACCCTTCAGAAGATGGCCATCGCTACATCCGTTCATGCATGGAGTTGAATTACTGGCACGGGGTCGAACAATACTGCACTGTGGGAGAACAACGATTGCAAGGGTCGAACAATTATGTACTGTGGGAGAACAACGATTGCAAGGGTAGAACAATTCTGTACTGTGGGAGAACAACGATTGCAAAGGTAGAACAATTCTGTACTGTGGGAGAACAACGATTGCAAGGGTAGAACAATTCTGTACTGTGGAAGAACAACGATTGCAAGGGTAGAACAATTCTGTACTGTGGGAGAACAACGATTGCACGATTAGAACAAACATGTATTGTGGAAGAACAACGATTGCAAGGGTAGAACAATTCTGTACTGTTGAAGAACAACGATTGCAAGAGTAGAACAATTCTGTACTGTGGAAGAACAACGATTGCAAGGGTAGAACAAATATGTACTGTGGAAGAACAATCATTGCAAGGGTAGAACAATTCTGCACTGTGGAAGAACATCGATTGCAAGGGTAGAACAATTCTATACTGTGGAAGAACAATTATTGCAAGGGTAGAACAATTCTGCACTGTCTAGAACAACGATTGCAAGGGTAGAACAATTCTGCACTGTCTAGAAGAACGATTGCAATGGTAGAACAATTCTGTACTGTGTAGAACTACGATTGAAAGGGTAGAACAATTATGCACTGTCTAGGACAACGTTTGCAAGGGTAGAGAAATTCTGCACCATGTAGAACAATTTTGCACTGTGTAGAAAAAAGAGTACGCTCAACTGGGTGGAACAATTCCGTACCATTCTACAAGAATAATTTAAGTGGATGGAACAATTCAGAACTGTGTAGAAGAAAGGTTACATTCAACTGAGTGGAACAATTCAGAACTGTGTAGAAGAAAGGTTACATTCAACTGAGTGGAACAATTCAGAACTGTGTAGAAGAAAGGTTACATTCAACTGAGTGGAGTAATTCAGAACTGTGTAGAAGAAAGGTTACATTCAACTGAGTGGAATAATTCAAAACTGTGTAGAAGAAAGGTTACATTCAACTGAGTGGAGTAATTCAGAACTGTGTAGAAGAAAGGTTACATTCAACTGAGTGGAACAATTCAGAACTGTGTAGAAGAAAGGTTACATTCAACTGAGTGGAACAATTCAGAACTGTGTAGAAGAAAGGTTACATTCAAATGAGTGGAACAATTCAGAACTGTGTAGAAGAAACGTTACATTCAACTGAGTGGAACAATTCAGAACTGTGTAGAAGAAAGGTTACATTCAACTGAGTGGAACAATTCAGAACTGTGTAGAAGAAAGGTTACATTCAACTGAGTGGAACAATTCAGAACTGTGTAGAAAAACGAATGCACTGGGTGGAACAATTCAGAACTGTGTAGAAAAACGAATGCACTGAGTGGAACAATTTTGCACATTTTCGAAAAAAAGAGTACGCTCAACTGGGTGGAGCAATTCTGCACTTTTCTCTAAGAACAATTGCACTGTTTGGAACAATTCTGCACTTTTCTATAAGAGCAATTGCACTGTTTGGAACAATTCTGCACTTTTCTCTAAGAGCAATTGCACTGTTTGGAACAATTCTGCACTTTTCTATAAGAGCAATTGCACTGTTTGGAACAATTCTGCACTTTTCTATAAGAGCAATTGCACTGTTTGGAACAATTCTGCACTTTTCTATAAGAACGATTGAGAGTTTCGGCAGATGCAACATTCAATATTTAACTAAAATGTGTTTTTTACATTTTAAATTAAAACTGTTTTCTAATCGCTTTGAACGTGTACAAGAAAAAGCATATACATTTTCTTTAAAAGACACACATGAGGAAACAAAACTAAAGTATAAATGACAAACAACTGGGAGCTAGAGATAAGTAAAATGAAAACGTTCCATCCCGCCCCGCCCCGCCCCCTCCAACCCCCTCAGAATTCCCTTCCTAATTCCCCAGAAAACCCTTCCTATTTAAAAGAAAAAAAAACATTCTACATACTATCTTTAAAAAAAAAAAACGTCAAACTAGTGATTGCTACAAGTGCATCCCACGTGGTGTTCCCTACATCGCAAGTTGACCCACTGTCCCAGGTACAGTTACTGGCTGGGGACATTGTGTTCCGGTGATCGTTGGTGCCGCCACTGACAAAGGTTAATATTGTCTCTGTGGGCGCGCTGTTGACCAGGTCGGAATGAAGAAGTCAGGTGACGGTTGTCTGCTCTGGGATCGTTAAGTGTGCTCTGCCTTCAAGTCAATAAGTCATCAGTCAAGTCAATAAGTCATCAGCCAAGTCAATGTATGTCAAAGTGTCTTGACGCTGGCACAGCTGCTAGCTTCACACCTTAATGTGATGTTTTAGTTAACGTAATTAGAGCTCTCTATCTTTTTTTTCCGCCTGAAATAGTATCTATATCTGCAATGTCGTTTATTGTATAAATGTTACTGTTTTCCTGCCTGTGGTGTTTTTCTTTGTAGATCTTGCAACCGTCCAGTTTTTTGCCTGTTTTGTTATATCTATGCTCATGCACCAACAAGTAATAGCGAAGAAAAAAGACATTGACACTTTTTACAATGAGCTAGAGATGACCATGGAACAGTGTAAATCCCAAGAAATAACTATTGTATTAGGGGATTTCAATGCAATGGTAGGAACAGCTAAAGTGCAAAATGTGACTGGGGGACATGGCTTTGGAGAGACAAATGATAGAGGGGATAGATTGATAGATTGGGCAAAGACACATGAAATGATTATAGGTAACACCTGGTTTAAACAACACCCTAGGCGACTATGGACATGGCAAAGCCCAGACAAAAACGTACACAATCAAATTGATTTTATACTGGTACAGAGAATATTCAGGAATGGGCTAACATCTGTTAAAACAAGGCCAGGAGCAGATTGCAATAGTGACCATGTACCAGTAGTTGGAAAGATAAGAATACAACTGCGGAAGGCACAGAAATCCCCAAGAAATATAAATTTAGAACTAGGTATACTTAGGGTAGACAAACAGATGAGTGATAAGTACAGCACGGTAGTACAAAATAGATATAATTCTATTGAGAAAATACAGGACATCGAGGAACAGTGGGAAATGCTCAAACAATCGATTCAACAAACATCAAAAGAAGTAATACCAGTGAAAAGAATCAACAAAAAGAAATGGATGACAGAAGAAATATTACAACTAATGGATGAAAGAAGAAAACATAAGAAAGAAGAACGGATATATAAAATATTGCACAAAGAGATCCAAAACAAATGCAGAGAAGCAAAGGAAGGATGGTTAAAACAGAAATGTGAAGAATTGGAAAAACAACAAAAGAAAGACTCAAAATGTATGCACAATCAGTCAAATGAATTAACAGGAAGAAAAATTAGTCAAAGTTTCAGGATGTGTGAAATCAAAGGAAGGAAATATAATAATGGGACAGAAGAAGACAATGGAAAGATGGACAGGATATATCAGTCAACTCTATGATGATGAAAGACCAGAGCTAAACAATTCAAACAAAGACACAGGACCACCAATAATGCAGAGTGAAGTAGAGGACGCAATTCAACACATGAAAAGAGGCAAAGCTCCAAGTCCCGACAATATAACAATCGAAGAGATAAATGCATTAGGAGAGCTGGGAGTACAAGTCATAACAAAACTACTCAATAACATATATAACACTGGACACATACCCGAAGATCTAGTAAAATATATCGTTGTAGCCATACGAAGAAGTCAGGAGCCACTGATTGTGAAGACCATCGCACTATTAGTCTCATGAGCCATACGACGAAAATATTACTAAGAATCATCATGAGACGTGTAAGGAACAAAATAAAACCAGAAATAAGTGAGGACCAATGTGGATTTGTGGAAAGAAAGAGCACCAATAGTGCAATATACATCTTAAGAACATTGATAAAAAGATCTATAGAGGTAAAGAAAGATCTATATTTGTGCTTTATAGACTACACAAAAGCATTTGACAAAGTAAAGCATGTGGAAAAAATCAATATGCTGGAGAAATTAAACATTGATGGCAAGGATCTGCGAATAATAAAAAACATGTACTGGCAACAAACAGCAGCTATACGAATTCAACCAAACAGGACAATTTCAACTTATAAAACAAGGAGTCAGACAAGGCTGTATTCTGTCGCTGGATTTGCTTTCACAAAGAGAGAAAATACTGGATAGCTTGGTGTCTTGGCATGGAAAACAGTCAACAACAGAACTGATACGATGCACTGTAGATAGAAGATTGTGGAAGGACATGATCGCCTACGCCAACTGGTATGGCACATGATGATGATGTTGTATCTATGAGACATACACATATTCCATCTATATATATATATATATATATATATATTTTTCCCATACATGAGTAAAATATCTGGTGTAAATATTCCATATTCCATCAATATATATAAAAATCCCAGACACGAATATAAATACCCTATCCGCTGGTGTAAATATTCCATCAATACATATAAAAATCCCAGAACGAATATAAATCCCTATCCGCAGGTGTGAATATTCCATCAGTATATATAAATATCCCATACACTGATAAAATACCCTATCCGCATGTGTAAATATTCCACTGTATTTAAATAAAAACAACTTGTTGTGTATATCAATATCAAATTCGTGTATAAAAATGACAAATCGGCAAAATTAAATATCGCATTCATAGATTTCAATACTGAGTACGGTGCATAAACAAATCTCTCACACATGATAGAAAATGTTAAATGTATGTACACGTGATTTCGTCACCGTCCTATTTATAGAGCTTAACTTGGTGTTGTGTGTGTATTTGGTAAAATTGTAAATAATATTTTGCTGTAAAACTGTGATATTTGCCCTTTCTGCCCAACACATCCGACTTCAGCACGATATTTTTGAGTATCGGGTTGTCTTCCCTCCTCGATCTCTACTCATTTGATCAGACTAGACAGGTTAGTCTGTTTAAGGAGGCACCACGAAGAAGTGGAGCAAGGTCAGAATAGTTCCTTTTCGCTGATCCTGACGCAAGCCATTAGCTGTGTGTCGTTGGCAGCTTCCCATTCTGCTGCTGTGAGGCGCCTTTGTCTTCCGAAAAAGCAGTGATGTTCACACTTATGTTTCCAGTAGCTCGCCGGCTGTTTGTGCATAGACATAGTAGATCTAGACATGTCTTCAAACATGCTGTAGAGAGGACTGGGTGGTCTAGAGGTAAGACGCTGACCTCTGGATAGGAATGTCTTGGGTTCGATTCCCAACACAGGCGGTGGAAATTTGTCACAAATCGAAAGCGTGGTTTCTTCGTGGCCTTATCCTCCCCCTGTCTCTGGACAGTAAGTTCTGATATCTAACCCTCACTGGACAGTAAGTTATGATATCTAACCCTCACTGGACAGTAAGTTCTGATATCTAACCCTCACTGGACAGTAAGTTCTGATGTCTAACCCAATCTGGGCAGTAAGTTCTGATGTCTAACCCTCACTGGGCAGTAAGTTCTGATATCTAACCCTCACTGGACAGTAAGTTCTGATATCTAACCCTCACTGGACAGTAAGTTCTGATATCTAACCCTCACTGGACAGTAAGTTCTGATATCTAACCCTCACTGGACAGTAAGTTCTGATATCTAACCCTCACTGGACAGTACGTTCTGATATCTAACCCTCACTGGACAGTAAGTTCTGATGTCTAACCCAATCTGCGCAGTAAGTTCTGATATCTAACCCTCACCGGACAGTAAGTTCTGATATCTAACCCTCACCGGACAGTAAGTTCTGATATCTAACCCTCACTGGACAGTAAGTTCTGATGTCTGACCCTCTCTGGACAGTAAGTTCTGATATCTAACCCTCACTGGCCAGTAAGTTCTGATATCTAACCCTCACTGGACAGTAAGTTCTGATATCTAACCCTCACTGGACAGTAAGTTCTGATATCTAACCCTCACTGGACAGTAGGCTCTGATATCTAACCCTCACTGGACAGTAAGTTCTGATGTCTGACCCTCTCTGGACAGTAAGTTCTGATATCTAACCCTCACTGGACAGTAAGTTATGATGTCTAATCCTCTCTGGGCAGTAAGTTATGATCTCTAACCCTCTCTGGGCATTAAGTTCTGATGTCTAACCCTCACTGGACAGTAAGTTATGATGTCTAACCCTCTCTGGGCAGTAAGTTCTGATGTCTAACCCTCTCTGGGCAGTAAGTTATGATGTCTAACCCTCTCTGGGCAGTAAGTTATGATGTCTAACCCTCTCTGGGCAGTAAGTTCTGATGTCTAACCCTCTCTGGGCAGTAAGTTATGATGTCTAACCCTCTCTGGGCAGTAAGTTCTGATGTCTAACCCTCTCTGGGCAGTAAGTTCTGATGTCTAACCCTCTCTGGGCAGTAAGTTCTGATGTCTAACTCTCTCTGGGCAGTAAGTTTTAATGTCTAACCCTCTCTGGGCAGTAAGTTCTGATGTCTAACCCTCTCTGGACAGTAAATTCTGTCTAAACCTCTCTGGACAGTAAATTATGTCTAAACCTCTCTGAAAACGGCGAAACACAGGAAGTCCCGAGTGTACTCGCGCACGTTAAAGAACCCGTGGCGGTTAAAGTCAAAAAGAGCAGGCCAAAATACTGCTGTCCAGGTAAAAGTCGTTAAGCAAATCTACCCATCCATCCCATAGACGGATATGTCGGGCAGAAACGTGTAGATATCACGGCAATGCTGAAATCTAACGACACAACGCATCCACGCCCACCTTACGGGTGATCGCTAAGAATAAGAAGAAACATGTGGTAGAAAGAATGTATAAGTTGGTTGCAGCAAAGGTGGGATGTGACGTGACCGTGTTAATGGTCCTCTAGATCTTTATTTAGAGACAGTCCTAACACAAGATGGACGCTCAAGTTGAAAAAAAAAATGAAGTCCTTGTAAAACGTACTTTCTTTGCCAGCCTTTAAGTGTCTGACCTGGCGCATGTGTACACAAACAGATGCAGTCTATCGGTTCTTTATAAATGTAAACGATGCGTGTCTGCTGCTTCTAATGCTCAACATAATTCCCTTCAGAAGAGGTAAAGGCGACTGACAGCATCAGAGCGGAGAGATGCTGGTGAGTCGTAGTTGATGGCTTGAGCCAGGTCGGTCAAACAGAATCTCCAGATCTTACTGCACCTCTTCGCAGTGAGTCTAGTAACAGACTAACCAGTTTAGCCTGGCAAGTGAGTAGGAATTTAAGAGGGAAGGCAATCCAGTACTCAAAAATTCAATGCTGAAGTTGGATGTATCGGGCCAAAAGACGCAAATAAACCACAATGGAAGGCATCTATGACCACTTAGCGTTCTTTTTAATTACGGATGACGAATAGGGCTAGCCATTTAGTAGTCATTGGGTGAACGTCAGAAAGATAGAGAACTCTTTCAGCTCGTACACAAACAAGCGCGCGCACGCGCACAGTCACACACACACAGTCACATGCACATATACAACATTTGAATTTGTCAAATCATTTTGCCCTAACTTTTACTTCCCCCCTCCAGCTCAGTCACAAACACTCAGACAGAAGACACTTGCACACATCGCCTAATATCCACGAAATCCCAAACGCACGACCACGCAAACAGCAGACAATGTCATTAACCGTGTTGTCTTACTACTCTTTTTAAGTCCAAAGTACACAGACAGGAAACCCTTTAATAAGCTGTCCTGTCTTATCTCGCTCCAAGTATAAACACACGCACGCACACAGAAAACCCTGTAATTAGTCGTACTGCGTTATCTCCCGTCAAGTACAAACACATACACACATATACTATGCCACGTTTCGTTTATAAAAGGAACTGACTGATAACAATTGTTCGGGCTATTTATACACATTGTTAAGGTTATATCAGGTCCGGTAACTTTACCTGCTACTGTCTGCAGTGGACAGTATAACCTGCGGCTGCCCTGAAGATATGCCCCGGACAGCAAAAGGCTAAGAAAGTGTAGCCTAAAGTAAAACAACTCCGTTACCTTGAGGGTGAGACTTTTTAGTTAAAGGCAAGAGGAGTCAACCATAAACACACCGACGGAAAGCAAAAGAAAACCACCGTCTAACTTTTTTGGGTATAATCTTGGGTCGCCACAACTATTGAATTCACGACAACAACGTTACTGGGGATTCCAATTTTTTTCCGGTAGGGGACATCATGTGCAACAGGTGATACCCGATCGCCATTAAGTTACTTATTTTTCAAAATTGTAGAAGGCAGAAACGTAGACAACAAAGATCTAAGAATAATAAAGAACATGTACTGGCAACAGACAGCGGCCATAAGGACTGGAAATCAACTAGAAACGTTCGACAAATAAACCATCTGGTAAAAGAAAACAGGGAAGAATCGCTACGCAGAACAATTACTATAAAATTGTATTGTTATAGTGAAAACTCAGCCATGGGAATAAGAAACAGCTAAGAACTACACGAACTAGCAGCAGATTGTCCATAGTGGAGAACTTTCCACCCTATGTGTTGTCTTCAGCCTGAGAGGAAAATGAAATTATTACGTCACCCCAAAAGTCCGCCCACATCCCATCCCTTAAACACCCCCCCCCCCCCAACCAACCAAAAAAATATGATAAACGATATTTACACGGCAGACTAGACTGCCTCGTTGTATTAGTTAGCGCAGAAAGCATGTTAGAAGCAAATAGATGAAGCTTCATTTCTTGCAACTAACTGTTGATAGCTTCATGTGATTCAAGTCTGATGAATATGAATGTGTGTGCACTGAACATCAGTGGCTGTTAGGTTTATAGCTTCATGCGATTCAAGTCTGACGAATATGAACGTGTGTGCACTGAACATCAGTGGCTGTTAGGTTGATAGCTTCATGTGATTCAAGTCTGATGAATATGAATGTGTGTGGACTGAACATCAGTGGCTGTTAGGATGATAGCTTCATGTGATTCAAGTCTGATGAATATGAATGTGTGTGCACTGAACATCAGTGGCTGTTAGGTTGATAGCTTCATGTGATTCAAGTCTGATGAATATGAATGTGTGTGCACTGAACATCAGTGGCTGTTAGGATGATAGCTTCATGCGATTCAAGTCTGATGAATATGAATGTGTGTGCACTGAACATCAGTGGCTGTTAGGTTGATAGCTTAATGTGATTCAAGTCTGATGAATATGAATGTGTGTGTGGAGTGAACATCAGTGGCTGTTAGGTTGATAGCTTAATGTGATTCAAGTCTGATGAATATGAATGTGTGTGCACTGAACATCAGTGGCTGTTAGGTTGATAGCTTCATGTGATTCAAGTCTGATGAATATGAATGTGTGTGCACTGAACATCAGTGGCTGTTAGGATCACAGGACAAAGAGAAATCAGGAGAAACGGATTAGCCACTAAATGGTCGTCAAGAAATAGACGTGTACAAAGAGCTGGTGATTTGATACACGAGAACGGGAAAGTCACAAGGGAAACGACTCGTGTTACTGGCATTAGGTTAGTATGCTACAGAGGAGATTACGAGCTACAGAATATTGAGAGCGTCGTGAGTGCCGTACAGCTTAACGAGACCCTCAATTCTTCCGAGATGGCGATCTGAAATGGGTTAATTGATGACTGAAACCATGCACAGCGTAATAGCGATTATGTTGAATGAGAAATTCACTTAATCCCATGGATAGCACAAATTACTAATGAATGTTTTAAAAGAGCTGGAGAAACTAGAGCTACTTTATAACGAAAGACAATATACATTACTTGGGCCATTTGACGCGAAAAGAAGGCATCATCAATACTATAACAACGCGCAGAAAGAAAGGAAAAAGGATCAGAGGAAAACCAAGGGGAAAAAATAGTTAATAGCTTGTCTAGATGGTATAATAAAAGATGACCGACTGAAATGATGACATGCATGAAGTACTGAGAAATGTGGAGAGAGATGGTCTATTACGCCAATCGGTACGGCACCTAATGTACCACCTGAATTTACTATTTTAAAAAAAGTAATGGGTCTCATTGATCTTTCAGTGCATACTTTTTGGTCATCCAATACATAGTATTTGAAAACAATTTAATTTCTAGCCTTTTTAATGGGGGGGGGGGGGGGTGTTCCAAATATACTAATACTTGATCATGATTTATAGAAAGTTCTATGTATCTCTCAATGGCTTCTTCATCTGTGAAAATGACTGGGAACATCTGGCATGTGATCGCACATCATGGAGAGCATGTAGAAGGAATGGTATTCTTATCAAAACTTAGAAGAGAAAAGACTCATGAAGAAGGATGGAAAACCCTGTGGATCAGTGGGCCTGACTTGTTCATTTTTTGGCCGTGCGCGTTTGGTAGAATTAGCCACGAGAGAAGCTGTTCGACAAAAACAAAACCTCAACAACAAAAAAATAATTGTCAACACTAGAAAAGGGCCATATATTTATGTATAATAACAAAAAAAATTGAGTACCTTATAAAAATGGAATTAGTGGAAAGCAGGACGTGACTTGAACAACACCAATGTTAAGTGACATAAGAACCGGCGAGTGATGGAGCGATGGATTACCGCCTCACTGACCGACAGGCACGGGATCATGACATGCAGAGAAGCACAAAGATGCCCCTAAAGACAATCATATTTTAAATTGTGGCAAATCGGCTTATGTATTGCCAGAGAAAAGCTAGCAACGTTGAGCTGGTAAAACTAAAATCCAACATCGTGAAGAGCTTGCACAGTGCAATAAAAAAAATGTGTCACCATAATGACAATCTGGCATGCAGTAAATATGTCTTCCTCTTCTCTTTAACATTCCCATCCAACATTTGTATTATATGCCAGGCAAGTCAAAGAAATGTCAGACGATTAACTACGGTCTGAGCCAAATTCAAATCTAGTTCAAACAATGAGACAAACAGGCAAACATAAGCGCCCGACAGAAAGGAAGTCACTGCCGTGTGACATGCGCAGAGGCTTGTTTGCATGCGTTCCAGCTTGCCGGCTGATGGTCGAACAGCATTTAGTCGTTTGAAGGGGGATTGCCAGAGCTTTGTGTAGACGTGTCGGAGTGTGTGTTTGTATCTTGGGACCACTGTCGAAGATGCTGGAAATAGGGGGTTGACAAGATAAATATGGGAGACACAAAGTTAGAGATTGAAGAACACAACAGGCAATGTAGGATACAAATATGCTGGCCTTCAACACAAGATACACAGATTTCTTTTAACTCCTCTCCTCTCTCTATCTCCCTCACTTTCTCTCTGTCCCCCCTCTCTTTCTCTATGCCCCCTCCCTTTCTCTCGCTCTCTCCCCCTCACTCTATCTTCATCCCTTACTTTCTCTCTCCATCCCTCTCTCTTCCCCTCTCTCTTCTTCCCCCTCCCTTTCTTTCTCTCTCTCCTGCTTTCTTCCTATATCCCCTTCTCTCCTTCTCCTTCCCTCACTCTCTCTCACTCCCTTTATCTCTACCCTCACTCCCTCCCTCTCTCCATGAGTAAACGTCATGTCGTATGTACCAATAATATATAAGATTACTTTCGTGTCTTTATATGCCTGAAAGAAATAGTGCCAGTTCACATTTCTAGAAGGATACAAACGATACCATGAATAGCCAACAACATGCAATAAGGAGATACCGAGGAAGATGAAAGCGAGGAAGATTATAAAGCAAATTAGGAAAAGGCAGTCCCAGATTTTAAGGGAATGTGTGGCGAGGGGTACATTGGAATTCGTAGTGACAACAACAAAAAGAAAAAAAAGAAAAGAAGTAAAAGAATAGGAATGGAAGAAATGTAATTTTAATGTCAAGAAGAACATATTAGCATCAAAACAAATAACACTAGGGCTAAAACTAAGAATAGCAAAATGTTACATCTTCTCAATATTCCTATACGGTGCCGAAACATGGACATTAGACATGAAAACAGACCAGAAAATTGAAGCCTTTGAAATGTGGATATATAGAAGAATAGGTAGAATTGGATGGAAAGAAATGAAAACAAACGATGAAGTCTTAAAACTAAAAATGAAAAGAGAACTACTAAATACAATTCAAACACGACAAATGCGATTTTTGGGCCATGTTAAAAGACACAACAGCCTACTCAAAGTAATCTTGGAGGGGAAAATACAAGGTAAAAGAGGCGGATGCAGACCAAAACCATTTTTGCTTTGTCCATGGACATTATCTTAATTTCCTATATGTTTAGACATATATTTTCTCTTCGCTGCGTTTTAAAGTATATATTTATATATACATATATATATATATATATATATATATATATAAATAATTTAAAATGCTCAAGTCGGTGTGCATCCATTCGAATCAAATTTTCCTTCACATGAGGTACAGCTGATATTTATAGATCCTGTTTAATCACGACTAGATGTGCTCTAGAGAACAAATAAAGAAAAATGCGGAAAATCAATGACCACAAATATTCAATAAACTATTGAAGTTTTTGCTTCAATACCGAATTAGAAAACTTTATTGAAAACATAAAATGGCACACTAAATACACCATGAATAGCTTGCATTTACAATTAATTAAAATAAAATGTAATTTAAGACGTATATGTTCAAAATGAGAAATTGTTGGGATGGGAATGTGCGCTTTTTTATTACATGACTTTTGAAATCAAAGGTTCACGAAGAGGATGTTACTGCGCATCTCTGTCCGTCTTCAAAATCGACACAAAATGCAAGGATCAGCCTCTTTGCTTATGAGAGACTGAGGCAACAGATTTTTTTTTTTTTTTTTAAGTTTCAGGAATTCAAGATTATAATAGGATTTGGGTGTGGATGGTCAAGAGGTAAGTAGTCGGTATCATGGCAAAATAGTTCTGGGTTAAAATCCCGTCACAGACAGAAGGAATTATTCACATCCAATCAATGGTTTCTTCTACCACCTTTTCTGGATAGTGAGGTCTGACGTCTAGCCCTCTCGGTCAAAGGTGTAAAGCAGGAAGGCCCGTGTGCGTTCTGCGTACGTTAATGAAACCTTGTCATTTCAAACTCGAGAACAGTACGCCGACAAAAAAAAAATGGCCAGTACCTAGGTACAAATAATATGGAGGAAAAAAAAAAACTATCCAAAAAGTTAAAACTCTCGATTTTTGCACGTAAAATATATAAAACAGATTAAAACGGTGAATTAACTGTGTCTTTAGTACTGTAAAAGTATAGGAGTGGAATGTAGGTGTTAGTGACTCTGAAAAACGAGGAGCTTGTATTGACAGAGTGTCGGTCACTAGGAACAGTAACTTATCTTCACTACGAATGTGACGCACATATCAACTGTTAATTATAATTACAGCAGTTGCCTTGTGACAAATACGAGTCCAGCAACCCTAGATTTCATTTACTTATAAAAATCTGTTAGAGTGCTTGGTTACAAATGGTAAAATACAGGGGAAGAGAGATCGCGGACGACAAAGAAAGAAGATATTAGATAGCTTGGTGTCTTGGAAAACAGTTAACAACAAAATTGGTACGATGGACTGTGAATAGAGAATTGTGGAAGGGCATGATCGCCTACGCCAACCGGTATGGCACATGATGATGATGATAAAATCTGAATCTTTGGTTCCACAAGTTGACCAGAACACGTTCCGGAGAAATTGAGAGAGGAAGCTATGGACCTAAGACGATGTGTATTTGGTATTCATGTCTTCTGATATAGTACAATGTGTTGGTGATCTACATTGCTGTGATGGCTGACTGACCTTGGGGATTCTGCTTTCTTCTTAGTGAGACACGATCCATTCAATCCGAGACTTAGATGCTAAGTAATAGGAAACTCTTTATAAAGAGTTTCGCAGCAGAGTCAATCTGATCATCAGAAGTGGACAACCGTCGAGCAAGTTTTTCAGTACTTTAGCTTCTTGACACTCTAAGGGAGGTCAGCTATCAGGGTCTTGACTCCCTGGCGTCGACCTCCTGCTGCATTGAACACGAAAGCTAGAAATATATTCGGCACAAAATAAAATAACTACACTTATTCTGCGCCTAAATCATGATCTATACCCTGTCGCGCACGAATCTCTTAGCTTTAACCTACCACACTGGCATCTTCGTGGCGGCAGTCTAACAATTTTTAAAAAGTATATTACATTGTAACTGGCCTTTAAAAAAAAAAACTTGTAAAAATTACAGATGATATTTTAAAGTCTACATAAAAATCATTTCAATAAATGGGATATTGAAGAAGAAACAAGAAGACATTATAATACATCAACAGTGAAAAGTTCAACTCTACAGGGATTCGAACCCGCCATCTCCTGGTGTTATCCAACAAGTTTGCGATTCGGCTACCCGGTCTCCCTTATGATGTTGATGATATTGTGAGTGTTCAGCCCAATCTTATTGTATATATCAACATTAACGATATTAAAACAGCCGACCCCACATAGCTCCAAATGTTGAGAAGCAGCCACCTTATCTACGTTCTTTAACTTGTTCCCAAACAAAGGATTATGCTCCCCGCTGAAGTAGAACAGATGGCGTCACAGTGAGTTTTGATCTGGGTGTCCGTCCTAGACTACCTGACTGGAAAATGCGTTAATCGCTGGTTCAACAAGACAGCTTCAATCAGCGCACGCTAAAAACCGCAAACATCAACTTCCACAACAAGGACCGCACTTAAATGAACTATACCGCCGTTGAGATTAACGAAAACTGGTTTGAAGAAACGCCAACATACGAGAGCGTCGGGTGACGAAGCAATGTGGCTAGACTTCAGAGGATGAATAACTTTAACCAGGGGTCTTCAAACTATGACGCGTCACATGAGTAAACCAGTAACGACAAGCTGTAGAAAATATATTTCAAACTACATGTATTGGAATTTATGCAGCAGCTGAACAATCAAAATATGATATGTCAGTCATACGTCTTATCTCGTGCCTCATTTATCTTCTAACTTATGAACTAATTTCATTTTCTGATGTTATACCATTTATTGCAAGTTCAATGTAGTAGATTTTCCCAGTTTTATCCACGAAATGAGAAGAGTCTTATAAATATATTCTCTTCTTAGCGTTATATAGTAATAGTTATTCGAAGACCCCTGTAGTATCACTGCAAACGAATTAAAATCCATAATTTCTCAATCGCCCGTGCCAGTGGAATTATCTGAATTAACATCTCATCAAATATCCAAACAAAGAAAGGCAGCTGCAGTCCCCATCATAGCCGCTACACCACACGCTAAAAGACATAAGGCTAAGCGGCACCGAAAGTGAACACAGCTAGAATGTCCTTCCTCGCACGATATCATCATTCATCGTCAGCAATCTAAATATAGAAACACCATCCGGATGAAAAGCACAGCTCAAGTGTGCACAGAGCACTAAACTCAGTAGCTCAAGCAGCAAGACGGCCTTGGAATATGAGAAAACTGCAACAAGGAACACTGTTCAGACAGTGTCTCAATGGTTCTTGTCGCCTATCCGCCATTTTGACCGGAAGTCACTTAGCGTTCACCCGTTAAGTGAGTCTAGATGCGTTGCGTCGCTAGTTTATGACAACGCCGCGATATCTGCGCCTTTCATCCTCACACATCCGACTTCGGCGTAGATGAGTAGAATTTGTTTAACAATTGTTTCAAGGTCAGTGACCACTCTTGGCCTACACATTCCGACTGTAACCGCCATGGGTTCTCTAATAGTCGTGATTGTATACGGGACTTCCTGTATTTCGCCGTTTCCAAGGGGACTAGACATCTCACTACCAGAGACCAGGGGAAGATCAAGAAATTAAGGATTCGATATCTGACAAATTCCTACCGCCTGTGGTGGGGATTGAACACGCGACTTTCTTGTTCAGAAGCCGACGTCTCACGTCTAGATATATAATTTGTCCCCTTTTTCCTTTCTGCTGTTGCCTTAAAGCGTCGTAGACGAAGGGCACCCTCTAAATTGAAAATAATGTGGTAAAATGTTGACATTTGTTGATTTCTGTAGGAATAACATTCTTATTGATCGTACAATGCAATCAAACATTCATTTTTGTCATTTGAGTTTGTTTACATATTTTTTTTTTATTTATTTGACTGAGTAGGGGTGGGGTGGGCATCCTTTTTCCCTTTTTATAACTTAATTAATTATGCATACAACTGAAATCTTCCTAACTTTGCTCTGATTGAACATGTTAACATTTAAAAAAAAGACACTATTTACAGTATATAAAAATCCGCTGTCATCTGTCCAAAGAATAATATAAAATATGAAAACAATGATTTTGATTGGTCAGTACTTTGTTATCAATCCACTTTCAGCAAATCAGACACTTTGTTCTATCTGCCTGTCAAAGTATCAGTAACTCTTAATGGCGTCCGCCGCAAATAGATTTTTCGATACACAGTGCGCTCGGAAAGTTATTTACAAGTTTCCAATAGAAAAAAGTATGATATAATCTAATGTACATAGATATTGCTTTGCTTATTCTTCTTGGTCGCTTCCCTTTTAGATGTAGTGTCGTTCATAGGCGTACTTGGACTTCCGGTCAATATGGGGGATAGGCGACGGGGAACAGTTGAGGCACTGTCTGAGAAGTGTCCCCTGTTGCGGTTTCCTTATATTCCAAGACCGGCTTGCTGTCGGAGCTACTGAATAGGGCTCAATGCACACCGTGAGCTGTGTTTCATCCGAATGGTTTTTGTATATTCAAATTGCTTACGATGAATGATAATAACGTATGACAAATGACAGTTCAGATGCGTTCACTGTCGGTGCTAAAATACGCCTTTTGTCTTTTGACGTATGCTGTGGTTGCTACGATGGGGACTGCAGTTGCCATTCTTTATTTGGATATTCGATGAGATGTTAATACGGATGATTCCACTGGAACAGGCTGTTGAGCAATTATGGATTTCCATTCGTTTGCAGTGATACCAGGGTCTTCGAATAACCATAACCATAGGCGTTCCTCGACGCTGTTAAGATAGAAATGTTTTAGATCTAGTCTTTTATTCCGTCTTTCCACGTTGTTCTTGGTCTCCTTCTTGCTGTCTGCCCTGATAATTTGAGACAGACAGTTTTTGATGTTGTTCTGTCTGATTACATTCTTAGCAGATACCCGAACCATTTCATTTGCTGTTTATATATAAATGATGAGACATGAACGGACAAGAAAATCACTGGAAGCAGTAGAGATGTGGTTTTAAAGAATGATGTTGAGTATACCATGGACAGCTAAGAAGAGTAATGAAAACGTTCAGAAAGGGGCCAAAGCAAAAAGAGAGCTGATTTCCAATATTAGGAAGAAACAATCATCATTTTTTTGGCCATGTTATGAGAAAGGAACAACTGGAATATATTGTAACAACTGGGAAAATTGAGGGACGAAGGAATAGAGGGAAGCAAAGAGAAAAGATTCCAGACAGCTTAAGAGAATGGCTTGGCAGAAGGTCAACAACAAAAATGATAAATAGCTGTTGAGATCGAAAGTTGTGGAGAGACATGATCACCTACGTATATATATGCATACACACACACACACCGCACTGCAGGCGGTGACACTATTTATTGTCCATAACTGAAAATGAATGCATTAGCATGACACACACCGTGAGATGCCATTTTCAATTACCGGCATCCTCCAACACCGGAAATGACGTTTGGCTCCAAACAACATTAGGGCTTCTTATGAGCCTTAAATGTGCACATGGAAGTTGTCAGGGAAAGAAAGACGTCACTGATGCAGTGTTGGCCAATTTCTAAAAAATGATGCCGATGATAAAACAGATATGGGCATTAACAACATATTATGTGACGCGGCTTTTTCTTGCCTCTTCTTTTGTTTACAATAATTCTGTATTCGGAAGTCTCGGAGGCTGAGTGCTTAGAATAAAGCGATGGTCTGAGTGGTCTAGAGGTCTGACGTCGGCCTTAGGACAGGAAGGACTCTGGTTCAAAGCTTACCAGAAGCGATGGTGATTTGTACAAAATTGAAGAAAAATATTTTCTTTAAAAAGTTTCGTTATGACGTTACCCTCCCCTGATCTCTTAGGTAGTGAGATCCGATGTCTAGCCCGCTCGGATAACGGCAATAAACAGGAGATCCCGTTTGTACACGTGCATGTTAAAAAACTATTGGCAGTTACAATCTAAAAGAGCAAGCCATAAATAAGGTCGCTGTCCGGGCAAAATTGTCAGAAAAAACCTACCCACAACGTGGATCCCGGACCGTGCTACGGAGATGGTGCACGTTGGCCAGGATTCTCCTCGAACTGTCTCGAGATTCTCGAGGGGGATATCGGAGGGGAATATCTGTGGATGTGTCTGGTGTGAAGTGATGATGATCCTAACCACAAACAAACTTCAACAATGTTGAGAACAAACACCAACCTTCTTGCAACAATACAGGTCATTTATCTGGTGTTTTACTTGTGTATGTTTACTTTCAAGAAGTCTCTCCTGTGACAAACGATAATTCTCAAACAGCAGAGATAGAATCAAGATGCAACAAGGCTTGTCAAATCATTGGACAGCTATCACCACTATTGTCCAACAAGGAAATAACTCTGGAGGCAAAACGAGCACTCTACAATACAATCTTCATCCCAACGTTGTTCTACCAATGCCAGACCTGGACCCTAGATGTAAGAACAACAAGAAAAAATAGCCTCTACTGAAATGAAATATGTCAGACGAATGATAGGAAACAACCTGAGAGATGAGATCAGAAATGAAGAACTGAGAAAAAAGCTAGGAATAGCCCCCGCCATAGAATATATAAGGAAACAACAGATAAAATGGTTTGGCCACGTGACAAGGCAGAAAGATCTAAACACAACATAACGAGCCCTCAATAAACGTTGTGAGAACACCAGACCCAAGGGTCGACCACGAAAAAGATGGATCGATAAAATATTAGAAGCACTAGGAAACATAACAGCAGCAGAGGCGAACAGAAGAGCAAAAGATTGCAAATTATATCTTCCTTCGACGCTGAAAGGCAGATGAGGAAGGAAAGCAGAAGAAGTCTCTCTTTGACTGGCTAACCCCGCTAGTGATTGTTACGACGCGGTATTAGGTTTACCATGACACTGACCTACCTCATTCCAAACCACACACACACACGGACGTTAACGCAACTACGTACAAGCATTATAGCAGGGTAAATCCATGGGAAGTGTGGAACAGGTGAGAGCAGATAAGAGATCACCATATCTTTTACTGATTACCTGGGAGTTCACATTTTTCATGTTTCATCATAATCTTATTCTTCAATGTTCAAGTCTTGTGATCAAGGGAGCTTATGCTGTTTTTATAATGGAGAGGTAAGGACAACATCATGACACACGATGAGCTGGTCGCATGGTCAGTACTCGAATAAGTGTGTATGTGTTCTGATTTTTCCCCTAATCCTGTGTCGTGGTTGACACACCCCGACTTCGGCAGCTGGATCTAGATTTGGCGTAGGATTTTTTCTTCTCGTAGGGTGGATGCCATCCAGGGGTGTTGGCCCACCCTGACCGTGATTTCTGTCTGGGTGTTCTCCCATAGCCTTTCCTTCTCATAAGGTGGATGCCATCCAGGGGTGTTGGACTACCCTGACCGTGGTTTCTGTCTGGGTCTTCTCCCATATCCTTTCCTTCTCATAGGGTGGATGCCATCCAGGGGTGTTGGACTACCCTGACCGTGGTTTCTGTCTGGGTCTTCTCCCATATCCTTTCCTTCGCATAGGGTGGATGCCATCCAGGGGTGTTGGACTACCCTGACCGTGGTTTCTGTCTGGGTGTTCTCCCATAGCCTTTCCTTGCCCCGATGGTAACTGCTAGGCAGCATGGTTTGTTTTCCGGGGTGTCCTTCCTCGTTGACAGAGCTTTGGATGCGATTTCTACTCCCATGACCTGTCATTGCACACATGGTGAGTGTTTTAGTTGGTGCAGCAGTTTCACCCCCTGTTGCCCCCACCCCGTCAAGACCTTCCATCTGGTTGTTGGTTCATGAGATCTGCGGTCCGGTTTCCATGACGAAGCTGGCATTGTCTCCAGGTCGTGAAGACTGCCCCACAGTTTCTGCCATAGTTTAGCACCCTCTGACCTGGTTTAGCACCATAATCAAATCATCATACTGTGATATTGTATGTGCCTACTATCAAAAGTCATCTGTTTCTGACATTGATGGTTCAGTATGACTGGTTCCTCAAGCCTGACTTCAGAACTTCAGATAGTGTTAATCTACTTCAGTCACTGTCTACTTTGGTCACTTTTATTCTAAGAGTAATATTACTTCCGCTGTTAAATAAATTATCTTACAGTTTTGTTCTGGTTTTTTTTTGTGTATATCACACACGCAGTGATTCTTACAGGCGGCACTTAATAAACATAATTAACATAATTATAATTACATCATAATATCTAAATTATTTGCATTATAAGTTATGAGGCACTTCATAAATTATCTCCATCAGCACTACTTCTATATGTTTTAATAAAAAGATTAAACGTCATCTGATTGGTCGTTCTTTTGTTGCCATGGAAACGGGGAGGTTATTGCTGAATTGTCCCACCTAGTTCTCAAAAACATTGCAAGGTCGGTAGATGCTGTTGTACGGTTGTAGTAGGTTTGACCTCCATAGTCATTGAAGCCTATTTATTAGTAACGGCTTGAGTTATGTGAACTATATCACAGCTATACTAGGGAATACGGTGGTTGCTTGTACACTGACATTTACCTCATTGAGCTGGGATGTGGTTGTGTTATGTATTCTGATCAAATATTAGAGCAGCCGTGACCTCCATTGCCTCCTCTGAATATCCGCCACTGCAGTCCACACATTAACAAGCACGGCAACAAAACGCATTCAAACAACCACCTGCCATTTTCGATTTTTTTTTTTAAACTGCCTGTAGTTGGACTTGTCCATGGGATGTATTTTTGTCAACCTCTCCGATAGACTAGACATTCGATTTCGACTACACTAAGAGGAAGAAAAGGAATAAGAATATGAAGTAGAACATAAAAAGAAGAGAACGTAAAAATCCGGTCACATACCAAGGTGAATAGGGAATAAAGAGATAGCTTATACACACAAATAAACATGCAGTTATAATAGAGAGTAAAGATATCAGTTTTCACAAACATATAAACATACAACATTTTTAGTAATGTGTCCAGCATTACGCTAATGCCGTATTCATCCACAGAAAAAAAAATCCGATACTAATTTATATTCGGTCCGGCGTGATACCGACCGTATCGCCTAAAATGTGAGGGAGAATTGGAAAAATAAACAGAAAAAAAATGGTATGGTAAAGGCTTTACGTGATTGATAGACGACACAAATTTCAACGACGTTTCGGCTCAATAAGCCTTCAGCAGAACTTTTTGTTTTTCAATTTTCCCTCACATTTAGCTTTACCGCAGCTTCGCATTTTTATGCATTCATTTGCATTTCTTTGTCTTCACCCCCACCTAAAATGGTCACAGAAAATATGGTGACTAATAACATATTGCACATACCCCTAGCTAGGCTTGGAGGAAGCGAACTTTAGCCATTTATACCTGGGTAAGCACACAGCGGACAGGAATCGATCCTGACTTCTTGGCGTCAGCGGACCATTTCTACGGCCACTCTATCTACACTATGATATGGCAGTAAAGGGGCAAAACCCGTTCTCTCCCATATGGGATTTCACCCGAGTACCTTTACACATATGGCCAGCAGTTTCAACCTGAACGCACAAGCGACCCAAGTTCCTCATATTGCCACGATCTGCAGTTGTTATTTTTCTCGCCCTTCTTAGGTCATGTCGCGCATTCTATGGTTGGTATGTTTCCCACCATTTGTTATCAAATAATTCTGTTACACATTCCTACCATCTGATGCTAATACCTTTGTTGCCTGCTCCCATTTCAGTGTTCTTGTTTACAATACAACCTGCACTGATGACATTTCTACTTTAGTTGCTGGAGTTCCTCATCTCTGTGTTCATCCCAAACGAGCCACGGTTCCAAACCTGTGCAACACCAACTAAGAACAATCACAGGTATCTTCTATAAGGTCTTGGAGGGCTATGTTTTAAAAATATAATTTTTTACAGTAAGTTTTATTACAAACGTTTAAAATCCCCATTATCATCAACATATGGTTGTGAAGCATGGACAGTATTGCAAATAGAAGGAAGAAATTAGATTCATTTGAAACAAAATGCTACAGAAAAAATCCTTTAATTCACTTTGGATAACAAGAAAGAGTAGTGAAGACATATTAACAGACTGAGACATTAAAGGAAGTGACTTATGAACACCATTCTAGAGAGAAAGTTAAAATACTATTGCCAATTCAAAAGATACAGTGGGCTATAAGAATAATAAAGGCGGTTCCTGATATGATATAATAATGACGCGGTTCTTGATATGATATAATAATGACGCGGTTCCTGATATGATATAATAATGACGCGGTTCCTGATATGATATAATAATGACGCGGTTCCTGATATGATATAATAATGACGCGGTTCCTGATATGATATAATAATGACGCGGTTCCTGATATGATATAATAATGACGCGGTTCCTGATATGATATAATAATGACGCGGTTCCTGGGCGATGCAATAAGAGCAGAACAAGAAGAAGGTGGTTTCCAGACATCAAGGAGACCTTGAACATGGCAACAGAAGAAGTGGCAGATCTGGCTAGAGACAGAGATTCTTTCAGACTGGCTGCGGGGAATGACACGTTCTGTGGCAGATCTGGCTAGAGACAGAAATTCTTTCAGACGGGCTGCGGGGAATGACACGTTCTGTGGGAGAACTGGATAGAGACAGAGATTATTCCAGACGGGCTGTGGTGAATGTAACGTTCTACAAAGGACATGCGACCTGAGGTTTTAAACACGTGTTAATAAATTATTTCAAGTTGATATTATAAAAAAAAGGTTGCAAAATACATGGCTTCGATAAAAGGAAATATGAGAGACAAAAAGCTGAGTATAGAACACACTAAAGTAGCATTTCATAAACTGAAAAATATCTTGCGCAACAAATCTATGTAGTGGAAGAGAGAAAGAAGTTCTTCGGTGCTTCATAGAGCCAATTCTGACCTATGGAAGCGAATAATGGACAGTAGACACACAAATGAAAAGACAACTAGAGGCCACAGAGATGGGATTTCTCAGAAGAATGTTGACATTTCGATGGACAGCTAGAAAGACCAATGAGGAAGTTCTCAAAGAGGTCAACAGAGAGGGAGCTCCTAAGAAACATCAGAAAGAAACAATCGACATTTTTGCAGCATATCATGAGAAGAGGAAAGTTTGAATACTTGGTTACAACAGTGAAAGAGAGATCGCGGACGACAAAGAGAGAAGCTACTAGATGGTTTGGTGTCGCGGTGCGGTCAACAACAGAACTGATACCTTACACTGTGAACATAGAATTGTGGAAGGACATGATCGCCGACGGCAACCTGTATGACACGTGATAAATGATGATCATGATTAAAAGGGGTTTGCAATTTACCAGATTGCAATAAAATGGGATTGTAAGTTATATATATATAATAATAATAATAATAATAATAATAAAAGGAAGTTGCATGTCTATATAAAAAGGAGGTTGCAAGTTGCATGTATATAATAATAGGAGGTTGCAATGTGCATGTAATTAATAAAAGGAGGTTGCAAATTGCTTGGCTATAATAAAAGGAGGTTGCACGTTGCATGTAAATAACTCCATTTTAACTCTATCGACGTCAAATAAAAGCTTTCATTAAGAAAAAAGGGTAGCAGTTTTCACAGTTGCGGTGGTTTCCGTGTAATACTCTCATTTGGCTTCCGTAGTGTGTGTTCTATCCATCGTCATTGTCTTCAACGTATCCCTTTGTCCACTGGTATGTGACTTGTACTTTCCCATAGTTCTAAGTGATTTTGTCTTGCCATTTCCATCCTTTTATTCTACGAATCATCCATTAACGAATGAGTTACTTTACATTCGTAAGTTACTTGGCAATTACAAATTGGATAATACTTTAGGGAGTCACAGGTTACTGGACAATGATCAAAGTGGGCCAAATGTTACCTGGTTATTGTAAATATAGGTCACAACTTGAAAAAAGGTTAAGAAACAACTCATCTATTTTGTTCATCTTCAAATCATCTATTACAAGATTCCCCCCCCCCCCCCAATGTTTACCTGAGCTGCGAATAGTTTACCCCTTGACCTCGACACAAATACAGCACGTGTAGATACGAGACTGATAGTGACGTACTTACCTGGGCAAAACGTTCATTTATGTTTTGGAAAGCTCGGGGAGACTTTGTTCCTATAGACTTGTTCACGCTCTATCTGGGGAGCCTTTGTTCCTATAGACTTGTTCACGCTCTATCTGGGAGCCTTTGTTCCTATAGACTTGTTCACGCTCTATCTGGGGAGCCTTTGTTCCTATAGACTTGTTCACGCTCTATCTGGGGAGCCTTTGTTCCTATAGACTTGTTTACGCTCTATCTGGGGGCCTTTGTTCCTATAGACTTGTTCACGCTCTATCTGGCGGCCTTTGTTCCTATAGACTTGTTCACGCTCTATCTGGGAGTCTTTGTTCCTATAGACATGTTCACGCTCTAACTGGGGAGCCTTTGTTCCTATAGACTTGTTCACGCTCTAACTGGGGAGCCTTTGTTCCTATAGACTTGTTCACGCTCTATCTGGGGAGCCTTTGTTCCTATAGACTTGTTCATGCTCTATCTGGGGGCCTTTGTTCCTATAGACTTGTTCATGCTCTATCTGGGGAGCCTTTGTTCCTATAGACATGTTCACGCTCTATCTGGGGGCATTTGTTCCTATAGACTTGTTCATGCTCTATCTGGGGAGCCTTTGTTCCTATAGACTTGTTCACGCTCTAACTGGGGAGTCTTTGTTCCTATAGACTTGTTTACGCTCTATCTGGGGAGTCTTTGTTCCTATAGACTTGTTCACGCTCTAACTGGGGAGTCTTTGTTCCTATAGACTTGTTCACGCTCTAACTGGGGAGTCTTTTTTCCTATAGACTTGTTCACGCTCTAACTGGGGAGTCTTTGTTCCTATAGACTTGTTCACGCTCTAACTGGGGAGTCTTTGTTCCTATAGACTTGTTCACGCTCTATCTGGGAGCCTTTGTTCCTATAGACTTGTTCACGCTCTATCTGGGAGCCTTTGTTCCTATAGACTTGTTCACGCTCTATCTGGGGAGCCTTTGTTCCTATAGACTTGTTTACGCTCTATCTGGGGGCCTTTGTTCCTATAGACTTGTTCACGCTCTATCTGGGGAGCCTTTGTTCCTATAGACATGTTCACGCTCTATCTGGGGAGCCTTTGTTCCTATAGACTTGTTCATGCTCTATCTGGGGAGTCTTTGTTCCTATAGACTTGTTCACGCTCTATCTGGGGAGCCTTTGTTCCTATAGACATGTTCACGCTCTATTTGGGGAGCCTTTGTTCCTATAGACTTGTTCACGCTCTATCTGGGGAGCCTTTGTTCCTATAGACTTGTTCATGCTCTATCTAGGGAGCCTTTGTTCCTATAGACTTGTTCACACTCTAACTGGGGAGTCTTTGTTCCTATAGACTTGTTCACGCTCTATCTGGGGAGCCTTTGTTCCTAGAGACTTGTTCACGCTCTATCTGGGGAGCCTTTGTTCCTATAGACTTGTTCACGCTCTATCTGGGGAGTCTTTGTTCCTATAGACTTGTTCACGCTCTATCTGGGGAGCCTTTGTTCCTATAGACTTGTTCACGCTCTATCTGGGGAGCCTTTGTTCCTATAGACTTGTTCACGCTCTATCTGGGGAGCCTTTGTTCCTATATACTTGTTCACGCTCTATCTGGGGAGCCTTTGTTCCTATAGACTTGTTCACGCTCTATCTGGGGAGCCTTTGTTCCTATAGACTTGTTCACGCTCTATCTGGGGAGCCTTTGTTCCTATAGACTTGTTCACGCTCTATCTGGGGAGCCTTTGTTCCTATAGACTTGTTCACGCTCTATCTGGCAGCCTTTGTTCCTATAGACTTGTTCACGCTCTATCTGGGGAGTCTTTGTTCCTATAGACTTGTTCACGCTCTATCTGGCAGCCTTTGTTCCTATAGACTTGTTCACGCTCTATCTGGGGAGTCTTTGTTCCTATAGACTTGTTCACGCTCTATCTGGGGAGCCTTTGTTCCTATAGACTTGTTCACGCTCTATCTGGGGAGACTTTGTTCCTATAGACTTGTTCACGCTCTATCTGGGGAGCCTTTGTTCCTATAGACTTGTTCACGCTCTAACTGGGGAGCCTTTGTTCCTATATACTTGTTCACGCTCTAACTGGGGAGTCTTTGTTCCTATAGACTTGTTCACGCTCTAACTGGGGAGCCTTTGTTCCTATAGACTTGTTCACGCTCTATCTGGGGAGTCTTTGTTCCTATAGACTTGTTCACGCTCTAACTGGGGAGTCTTTGTTCCTATAGACTTGTTCACGCTCTATCTGGGGAGCCTTTGTTCCTATAGACTTGTTCACGCTCTATCTGGCAGCCTTTGTTCCTATAGACTTGTTCACGCTCTATCTGGGGAGCCTTTGTTCCTATAGACTTGTTCACGCTCTATCTGGGGAGCCTTTGTTCCTATAGACTTGTTCACGCTCTAACTGGGGAGTCTTTGTTCCTATAGACTTGTTCACGCTCTATCTGGGGAGCCTTTGTTCTTATAGACTTGTTCACGCTCTATCTGGGGAGTCTTTGTTCCTATAGACTTGTTCACGCTCTAACTGGGGAGCCTTTGTTCCTATAGACTTGTTCACGCTCTAACTGGGGAGCCTTTGTTCCTATAGACTTGTTCACGCTCTATCTGGGGAGCCTTTGTTCCTATAGACTTGTTCACGCTCTATCTGGGGAGTCTTTGTTCCTATAGACTTGTTCACGCTCTAACTGGGGAGCCTTTGTTCCTATAGACTTGTTCACGCTCTAACTGGGGAGCCTTTGTTCCTATAGACTTGTTCACGCTCTATCTGGGGAGCCTTTGTTCCTATAGACTTGTTCACGCTCTATCTGGGAGCCTTTGTTCCTATAGACTTGTTCACGCTCTAACTGGGGAGTCTTTGTTCCTATAGACTTGTTCACGCTCTATCTGGGAGCCTTTGTTCCTATAGACTTGTTCACGCTCTAACTGGGGAGCCTTTGTTCCTATAGACTTGTTCACGCTCTATCTGGGAGTCTTTGTTCCTATAGACATGTTCACGCTCTATCTGGGAGTCTTCGTTCCTATAGACTTGTTCACACTCTAACTGGGGAGTCTTTGTTCCTATAGACTTGTTCACGCTCTATCTGGGGAGCCTTTGTTCCTATAGACTTGTTCACGCTCTAACTGGGGAGCCTTTGTTCCTATAGACTTGTTCACGCTCTAACTGGGGAGCCTTTGTTCCTATAGACTTGTTCACGCTCTAACTGGGGAGTCTTTGTTCCTATAGACTTGTTCACGCTCTAACTGGGGAGCCTTTGTTCCTATAGACTTGTTCACGCTCTAACTGGGGAGCCTTTGTTCCTATAGACTTGTTCACGCTCTATCTGGAGTTGAGGGACATCAATACATGTTTCATTGTGTGGGGAGGGGGAGCTGAATGTGTTGAGGGGGATGGGTGATGGTGGTGGGAAGGACGGGACAGAGAGAAGCACAGTATAATGTGAGAGAGATAACCATGTGAAAAAGCAAGAGAGAGAGAGAGAGAGAGAGAGAAAGAGACGCATAACGATTTTTGGAAAAATAAAGTGAGAGAATTGGAGAGAGAAATAGAGAGAGGCATTGATGGAAAGAGAAAAGGGTATAGTGAGAAAGAGGGTGAGTTAGAATATAACAGTGAGAGAAGTGGATGGATAGAGTAAGGGAGATGTGACGAGAGGAATATAGTGAGAGGAGAGTGAAAGAGATAGGAATATAGTGAGTGGAGAGTGAAAGAGATAGGAATATAGTGAGTGGAGAGTGAAAGATAGGAATATAGTGAGTGGAGAGTGAAAAAGATAGGAATATAGTGAGAGGAGAGTGAAAGAGATAGGAATATAGTGAGAGGAGAGTGAAAGCGATAGGAATATAGTGAGAGGAGAGTGAAAGAGATAGGAATATAGTGAGAGGAGAGTGAAAGAGATAGGAATATGGATAAAGTGAGATAGTGATTAAAGTGAGAGGGATGGTCTAATTTTTCACATTTGCCGATAGGACTAGACATTAACTACACATAGATCGGTGGAGGGTCAAACTGTCGAGAGGGCTAGACATTAACTACACATAGACCGGTGGAGGATCAAACTGTCGAGAGGGCTAGACATTAACTACACATAGACCGGTGGAGGGTCAAACTGTCGAGAGGGCTAGACATTAACTACACATAGACCGGTGGAGGGTCAAACTGTCGAGAGGGCTAGACATTCACCACACATAGACCGGTGGAGGGTCAAACTGTCGAGAGGGCTAGACATTCACCACACATAGACCGGTGGAGGGTCAAACTATCGAGAGGGCTAGACATTCACTACACATAGACCGGTGGAGGGTCAAACTGTCGAGAGGACTAGACATTCACCACACATAGACCGGTGGAGGCTGAAACTGTCGAGAGGGCTAGACATTCACCACACATAGACCGGTGGAGGCTGAAACTGTCGAGAGGGCTAGACATTCACCACACATAGACCGGTGGAGGCTGAAACTGTCGAGAGGGCTAGACATTCACCACACATAGACCGGTGGAGGCTGAAACTGTCGAGAGGGCTAGACATTCACCACACATAGACCGGTGGAGGGTCAAACTGTCGTGAGGGCTAGACATTCACCACACATAGACCGGTGGAGGGTCAAACTGTCGTGAGGGCTAGACATTCACCACACATAGACCGGTGGAGGGTGAAACTACGAAGAAACCACGGATTCGAAACGAAACATTGTCACCACCAGTGACGGGAATCGGTGCACGAACTCTTCACGTCCAGGGATCGACGTCTCACCTCTAGACCATCCAGTTCCATTACATGTTGACACAGTTACATCGACAACGTCACTGCCAGATTCAAATAACAAGAAATGTGTTGCTGCTTAGTTACTCTTCAATCAAACTCTTTCTCTCTATTGGTTGGATCCGTCATGTGTCACAGATTTGGATGCGTTTGGATTAGTAAAACAACAGAGATATTGCGATCCTGCTCAGCCTTCCACCTGTGCTCTGGAAATAGGTTGACCAGTCTGGTCAAGAGAGTAGGGATCGAAGAGGGAAGGCAATCCAGTACTCGAAAATTAACTTGCTGAAGTCGGATGCCGAAAGGGGAAAACAAACAACACAACGCATCTACGCTCACTTAACGCCCATTTAAGGGTGGATGTGGAAGAGTACTATTCATTCCTCTAGTAGTCATCAGGTGAACGCAAGAAAGAAAGAAATAAAGAAGGAAAGAAGGAAAGAAAGAAAGAAAAAAAAAGAAAGAAAGAAAATGTAATAGCGTTCTAAAAGTGAGTATGAAAACTGTGAGTCTTGCCACTTGCGCAATCAGCGTATTGCACTTTCACTGGGCTGCGTTTACAAGTCAACTGAATATTTGCTAAATGAGCAAACATGCTCTTGGCTGGGAAAATGGGTAAATGAGAGAGAGAGAGAGAGAGAGAGAGAGAGAGAGAGAGAGAGAGAGAGAAGACGAAGGAATGAAAAAAAGAAAGAAAAGGCAGGAAAGAGAAGAAAAGGGAAATAATAGGAGACAGGAAGAAGGAAGAGATGATAAGACAATGGGAGTGAAGGGATTGGCAAGAAGGGGAAAGGAGTGAAAATGAAGAGAGGAAAGAGAGAAGGGAAAGTGGTAGAAAAGGGAAGAGAGGAGAAATGAAACAAGTGAAGAGGAAGAATAGGAGAAGAGAAGAGAAGAGAAGAGAAGAGAAGAGAAGAGAAGAGAGAAGAGAAGAGAAGAGAAGAGAAGAGAAGAGAAGAGAAGAGAAATGCAGTCATGCTAAAGCTCTTCCTCTCTCCCCATACTCCCCCTCTCACTCTCACACACACACGTGTAAACAAACACGGCCATTACTGCAAGGAAGTCTGGTCATTAAAATAACTGTCCCACATAAAATTTCAACAGGTGACCAAATCGATACGGCTTGATTGTGCCAACGATGTCGGGGTCAAATAAATCCATACTTTACTACCTTATATTGGAGATAGTAAAGACGTCATTAAGAACGAAAATAACAAGGCGCACTTGGCCTTTCTAGAGCAGATTAGAAAATCGATCTCCGTTGATATTGTCAAGTTAACTCAATAGCCCCGGAATGTTAACTCTTTCATTGCGACTTATTTTCCCAATTTGGGGGAAATTACGATACTCGAAGCTGTGAAGCCTTTCATCAAACTCACACTTTTGAATACATTGTTGCATCGAAGAATAGATGATATTAAAAGAGCAATTAAAGAGTTGCACAATATATTGTTCATGAGGCATATTACAACATACGCATATTACGTTTGTGTTGTGCTCCGAAAATAGCTGTCATCATGTCCATACCGGTTGGGTTAGGCGATCATGTCCTTCCACAATCTTATATTCAAGTAAACAAAGAAAAAAACAAGTAAAGAGCCCCGTCATGCCAAGTGGTGTATAGTGAAATGTGTGGTGTTAGAGACCTTAATTTTTACAGACCTTCGGTACATGATTATTGGGTTAATGTGGTCGGTACTACGCCTGTGCCGCTTTATTTTCCCAGAAAAAAAATCCGGTACCCATTTTAAGGCTGGGTGAACCCGGAAGTCGTCCTGTCCTTTGTAGTCCAGTTCACTAACCATTGAGCTATCGCGGCTCCCCTTTTATCCAAGTACATCGTATTGATTATGTTGTTAGTTTTTTCCGTGTAATGACAGCAAGCTATCTAGTATATTCTCTCTTTGTCGTCCGCAATGTCTCTTTCCCAATATTTCGCTAGTCGTAACCAAGTGCTTCGACTTTCCTCTTCTCATGATGTGCGCGAAAAATTGTGATTGTTTTTTTTTCTGATGTTATTTTATCAGCTCCCTTTTGTGTTGGCCTCTTTGGCAATGTCCTCGTTGGTCTTTTTACATGTCCAACTTTCAACATTCTTCTGGGAAACTCCATCTCTCTAATCGTCTTTTCATTTGTCTACTGTCCATAATTCGCTTCCATATGTCAGAATTAGCTGTATATTAAATATAATAGTTATACTGCATAAATGGGAGCCGCGATAGCTCAGTGGTTAGTGAACTGGACTACAAAGGACAAGAGTCGGGTTCGATCCTGATCGACGGCTTCCGGGTTCACCCAGCCTTAAATGGGTACCGGATTTTTTTCTGGGAAAGTAAAGCGGCGCGTGTGTAATACCGACCACATTACCCCAAAAATCATGTGCTGAAGGTCTGTAAAAACTGTGGTCAACAACACCATATTCCCTATACGCCACTTGGCGTGACGGGGATCTTTATGATTTTTAACTGCATAAATATCCAGCCAATGAAAATAACCAACTCCTATCAAATAGTTGTGATATGCTCTCCTCTTTAGCACTGCTAATTTATTCTAATGCCAGTACTAGAAGTTGATCGTATTTGGGGTCAAGGCGTCCATCCAGCGATAGAGCGGAGTGCGGCGGCCATCTTACACACAGCTGACTGCTTGCGTCAGTATAGGCGAATATGACCAAGACCTGCTTCCTCTCCCAGAGGTACTCCTGGATACAGGATATCCAGTCTGGCCAAAGAAGTAATGACTGAAGAGGGAAGGTAAACCCGGTACTCAAACATGAAATATCGGATGTGTTGAGTCGAATTGTGGAAATATCGCTGCAAACTACAACACAGTGTATCTACGCTCACCTAATGTTCTTTTTAAGGACGGACGACGAAGAGGGCTGTTCAGTGAAGTCTTGTTAGTCATCGGATGAACGTCGGGTAGAGAACAAGAGAGAAACATTCAACTCTATAGCTACTGCTGTAACACAAGCTAGCACTCCACGAATTGCTCTGTGTGTGTGTGGAGATAAGGTGGCATCTCTTCACCCAGTGAGGAGATAAGGTGGCATCTCTTCATCCAGTGAGGAGATAAGGTGGCATCTCTTCACCCAGTGAGGAGATAAGGTGGCATCTCTTCATCCAGTGAGGAGATGCCAGGACTAAACATTAATGGACATATCATCTAAGATATACTGATGATACCAATGGTAGAAAATCCAAAAGACCTACAACAACTTGTGAACAAAATAAACAAGAAAACGAAAGAATATAAATTGGAAATAAATATGAAAAGGACTAAAAATGTGATTATTAGCAGAGAAAAGACACCAAATATACAAGGAGATATTGAAGTAGATGGAAAGAAGCTAGAAATAGTTCAAGAATATAGTGATCTTGGATATATTATAACAAATGATGTCAAATGTCAGACAGAAATAAACAAAAGAACAGGAATGCCAAAAAGCAATTTTAACAACTTGAAAAATTAACTCAAATCAAAGCATATTGCTTGCTTGCGTTCGGCCAATGACTAAAGGAGTACACCTATTCGTCATCCGTCCTTAAAAGGACGTTAAGTGAGCGTGTCCGCGTTGTGTTGTGGTTTACAGTATAACTGTGATATTTGCGCCTTTCGGCCCAACAAATCCGACGTCAGCACGATCAAAGCAGATAACATCCGAACTAAAACTACGAATAGCAAAATGGTACATTTTATTCAACATTCCTGAATGATGCAGAAACAAGGACATTAAAACATAAAACAGCAGAAAAATGAAGCATTTGAAATGCTTGCTTGCGTTCACCCGATGACTAAAGGAGTATACCTCTTCGTCATCCGCCCTTAAAAGGACGTTAAGCGGGCGTGTCTGCGTTGTGTTGTGGTTTACAGTATAACTGTGATATTTGCGACTTTCGGCCCAACACATCCGACTTCAGCATGACATTTTTGAGTACCGAGTTGTCTTCCCTCTTCGATCCCTGCTCGCTTGGCCAGACTATACAGGTTAGTCTCTTACTAGAGGCACCACGGAGAGGTGGAGCAGGGTCTGGATGGTTCTGGTTCACCGATCCTGGCGCAAGCCATCAGCTGTGGGTCGCTGACAACTTCCAGCTCTGGTGCTGTGAGGCGCGCCCTCGCCTCCAAGCCTTTGAAATGAGGATCTATAGGAAAATGGGGAGGATTTGATGAAAGGAAAAGTTGACAAACAGGGAAGTTCTGAATCAGCAGAAAATAAAAAAAGGAATTACCTAATATAAATTCGAAAAAGGCAACAGAAATGTTGTGGACATGTGAAGAGACATAATACCATTCTATCTTGTAAGTGAAGGTACATATAGAGTAAAATACCGCTCTATGGTAGCCAACCTTCGATGTAGAGACGGCACCCAAGGAAATGCAATTGCTAGGTAAACTTAAAATAAACACATTCAATTGCTGTAGAAACAGAAATAAATATATTGCAAACGCAGTTCTTAGAGAGACTCAAAAACATATAACTGTTACAACTACTACTATTATAGATGCAAGTATTGTATAAGACATTCAATATATAATTAACTTCACAAACTACGTAGGGAGGTCAAAAAGTAATGCACACCAATTTTTTTCTCGGAAACTATTCGGGCAAAATGTGTGAAATTTTCACAGATTGTAGCGGAACATCCCCTTTACACTACCTATTTTTCAACAAAATCTCCGTCCAAGCGTATTGCCTTACGCCAACGCGAAACTAGGTCATGAATGCCTCGTTTGTACCAAGTTTTGTCCTGCTCGCGTAGCCATTTTTTAAATGCACGGATCACACCCTCATCATTGTCAAAGTGTGTCCCACGCAGGAATTTTTTGAGTGGTCAAAACAGATGGAAATCTGAGGGAGCCAGATCAGGGCTGTAAGGAGGATGGGGCAGTACAGTCCAACCAAATGTGTTGATTACTTCCCGTGTTACCAGACTTGTGTGAGGGCGTGCATTGTCATGTTGAAGCAACAAATCTGCAGATGGCTTATTAGGCCGAACTCTGTGGAACCGATTTTTGAGTTTTGTCAGTGTATTGATGTAAGCTGTCGAGTTGATTGTCTCACCTCTTGTCATTACATCAACAAGAATCACACCATCAATGTCCCAGAAGAAAGTGATCATCACCTTTCCGGCTGATGGAGATGTTTTGAATTTTTTTCTTTTTGGTGACTGCGGATGATGCCATTCCATTGACTGCATTTTTGTTTCAGGCTCATAATAATGTGCCCACGTTTCGTCACCGGTAACAATTTTTAACAAAAATATTTCTCCTTCAACACCGAAACGATCCAACAATTCAGAACATAATGTTTTCCTTTGAACTCTGTGATCATTTGTTAGGCACCGAGGAACCCATCGAGCGCAAATCTTTGAATATCCGAGAGTTTTAAAAATTGCAATTACACTTCCCTTGCTGACTGTAAGCTGCAATGCCAATTGCTGACTAGTGATACGCCTATCCTTACGAATAATGGCATCAGCCCGGTTTAACATGTCTGTGCTGGTAGCCGAGGCAACACGTCCAGAACGCGGTAAATCATGCAGCTCCACTCGTACACTTTCTGCAGCTTTAATTCTCTGAACCCAGCGACTAACTGTGCTCCTATCGACTGCAGAACATTTGTACACTGCACACAGTCGTTTATGAATGTTTGCCACAGTTTCTTTTTCCGCAACCAGAAATTCTATGACAATTCGCTGTTTGCAACGGACATTGTTGACAAGCTCCATTTTAACGGTTCATAGATTGCGTAATATTTGGTGCACATAATTGGAACATGTCATATTCCAAGTGTGCAAAATTTCATATTCCTATCTTTATTATTAGCCGAGAAAAAAATTGGTGTGCATTACTTTTTGACCTCCCGTATATTATTATAAATTTATCACTTGTGGTAGGGAGCCGCGATAGCTCGGTTGTTAGTGAACTGGACTACAAAGGAGAAGAGGTAGGGTTCGATCCCAACCGATGGCTTCCAGGTTCACCCAGCCTTTAATGGGTACCAGATTTTTTTTCTGGGAAAGTAAAGCGGTACGGGAGTAAGTCCGACTACATTACCCCAAAAATTATGTACCGAAGGTCTGTAAAATGTATGGTCACTAACACCATATTCCCTATACGCCACTTGGCGTGACGGGGGACACACCATCACTTGTGGTAGCATTAGGAAGACTTTAATCATGAAACAACAACGCTGTAATTAAACAATAGAGTGTGTCACGGCACATATTTGAAACTCTTAGTGGAGCGAGACATTAAACTTTACTGTTGTATGCCACAGGTAAGAGGCGAGGAAGTCAATGGTTTTTCTCTTGTATTAAACATTTTCCATTTCATCATCTAGGAGGTATCTATTTCTTTTAGTTGCAAGTCTAGCAGGATTTAAACCCGCGTTCACATTATCGCTATTCCAGTGCGCTATCGTTTGTTTACTAATGTTTTCAACACCACTACTAGATGGTTAATTTAATTTTGTTGACAAGTGGCAGGTCAGCATCCTCAAAGCACATCGAACAAGTCCATGAGTGCTCAGATCTGAGACGGAGTATCTCCCTCAATGTGTAGGAACTAACAGCACCGGTGTTATGTTGCTTGACTGGTCTTCTATAGATTCCTTAATACTCTAAAGGGCAGCTCAAACAGCGAAAATACTCTAATCAACATTTCATATTTTCATAACGTAACAATCAAAAAAGGCAAAAACAGCTTTCCAACAAAAAATTACGATGATACTGTGCAATCCATTTTTGATAATAGAAACAAGAAAAAAGAGTTCTTAAATGTTACGTAGAGCCGGTCTTAACATATGGATGTGAATCATGGACAATAGGACAACAGACAAGAAAATCACTGGAGTCTGTAGAAATGTGGTTTTACAGAAGAATGTTGAGAATACCATGGGCAGCTAAGAAGAGAAATGTAAACCCTCTGAAAGAGGCCAAAGCAAAAAGAGAATTAATTTCCAAAATTAGGAAGATACAATTATCATTTTTTGGCCATGTAATGAGAAGGGAACAGCTGGAATATATTGTGAAAATTGGGAACATTGAGGGACGAAGAGATAGAGGGAAGCAAAGAGAAAAGATACCAGACAGCTTAAGAGAATGGCTTGGCAGAAGGTCAACAACAGAAATGATAAATAGCTGCCGAGATCGAAAGTTGTGGACATGATCACCTACGCCAGCAGGCCCGATACTTGATGATTTATGATGATGATGATGATGATGATAAGCAATCAATTACATAACTATCACACTCTAATAGGCAGTTAATTTAGTACTCTTCAAGCGATTAAAACAATTGAAATATATAACAAACAATTAAAAGTGTTAACATACTCTTAAAAGCAATGAATATTTTAATACAATATCATGTAATTATACAAATATAACACTCTAATAGGCACTTAATATAATACTCTAACAAGCCATGAAAACAGCTAAAATGCAATTTAAAAAAGAATGAATGTTTTAATACTGCATCAAGTAATTATACAAATATAGCACTTTAACACTACAATAATTAAAACGTTCAAAATAGTAAGGTAGTAAGTACAAGAAAACTAGCCAACACTTCTTTTTGTGCTGTCGCCCTCAAAACTACCAGTACCATCACTACTACTACCACCACCACAAGCACCATCACCGCTTAAACCGTCACAAGTACCACCACTAGTACTACCACCACCCTTACCACCAAAACAACTATGAGCGCTACCAGGACCAACGTAATCACCATCACAATCACCACCACCAGTATCTCGATCATCACCACTACTACCACTGTGACCACTACTACTACCACCATTTTCATCACTACCACAACCACTACCACTACCACCAACTCAGCCACCACTACTGCTACTACCATTGCCACCATTACCACCACAACAACTACCACTGCGGTCACCACTACAACCACCATTTCCACCAATACCACGACCACCAACACTACCACCACTACCACAAACTCAGCCACCAAATCAGCCACCACTACCACTACAACGACCGCCAGTACCACAAACTCAGCCACCAAGACCACCAACTCGGCAACTACCAACCACAACGACCGCCACAGCCACCACCACTTCCACCAATTCAGCCACCGCAACCACTAACACAACTACCACAACCGCTACTACGACCACCGCCACTACCTCCATGACGACCACCAATGCTAATACTGATCCACCACCATGACTACCACCAACACCACTACAACCACCACGACTGCGACCACTACCACCACCGCGACCACTACCACCACCACCACCACCACAACCACCGCCACTACCACCGCCACTACCACCACCACTACCCCCACCACTACCATTACTGCCAAAACTTTGCCACCACCACAACAACTACCGTAATGACCGCCACAACTACCACCATGGCCGCCACCACTACCACCATCATCGCCATCACTGCTACCACGACCATCACCACTACCACCACCTCCTCCATGACGACCACCATTGCCAAAACTCAGCCAACACTACCACGATTACCACCACCATGACCACGACCGCCACCATGACCACCACCACTACCACCACGACCGCCACCACCGCGACCGCCACCAACACCACCACTACCACCATGACCGCCACCATGACCGCCACCGCGACCACTACCATCACCACCACTACCACCACTATGACTGCCTCCCCTACCACCACCATGACCGCCACCACGACCGCCACCACTACCAGCACCACCACCATGACTGCCTCCACTACCACCACCACCACGACCGCCACCACTACCATGACCATCATCTTGACCGCCGCCACTACCACCATGACCGCCACCACTACCACCACTACCACCATGACTGCCTCCACTACCACCACTACCACCACCACCACGACCGCCACCACTACCATGACCATCATCTTGACCGCCGCCACTACCACCATGACCGCCACCACGACCACCACGACCGCCACCACTACCAGCACCACCACCATGACTGCCTCCACTACCACCACCACCACGACCGCCACCACTACCATGACCATCATCTTGACCGCCGCCACTACCACCATGACCGCCACCACTACCACCACTACCACCATGACTGCCTCCACTACCACCACTACCACCACCACCACGACCGCCACCACTACCATGACCATCATCTTGACCGCCGCCACTACCACCATGACCGCCACCACTACCACCACTACCAGCACCACCACCATGACTGCCTCCACTACCACCACCACCACGACCGCCACCACTACCATGACCATCATCTTGACCGCCGCCACTACCACCATGACCGCCACCACTACCACCATGACCGCCACCACTACCACCATGACCGCCACCACCACCACCACTACCACCACGACCGCCACCACTACCACCATGACCGCCACCACTACCACCATGACCGCCACCACTACCACCATGACCGCCACCACCACCACTACCACCACGACCGCCACCACTACCATCATGACCGCCACCACTACCACCATGACCGCCACCACTACCACCATGACCGCCACCACCACCACCACTACCACCATGGCCGCCACCACCACCACCACTACCACCATGACCGCCACCACTACCACCATGACCGCCACCACCACCACCACGACCGCCACCACTACCATGACCATCATCTTGACCGCCACCACTACCACCATGACCGCCACCACTACCACCATGACCGCCACCACTACCACCATGACCGCCACCACCACCACCACTACCACCACGACGACCGCCACCACTACCATCATGACCGCCACCACTACCACCATGACCGCCACCACTACCACCACGACCGCCACCATGACCACCATCACGACCACCATCACTGCCACTACCACCACCACTGCCACTACCACTACCAACCACCATCGCAATCAATATCCCCAACACCACCATCACTACTACTACTACCACTACTACAGCATTCTCCTCACTACTCATCACACCGACCCTTAACTGACCGGTTACCACACTTCCAACACTCGTTCACCAACAAAAATTATAACAAGAAACCACAACTCCCCTTGTTTTCCTCCTCCCCTCTTATCCTACTCCACTACCCTTAAACACTCTCCTAGTTCTTTCAAACAACAAAAAAAAAACAGGCAAGAGGTCTTAAGAGCTTAGAAAATCACTGTGCGACCTCCAGCAATGAGAACAAGAGCCCAGCAAAGGGCAGATTAAAGGAGAGAACTTGCGTAATGTTTAATGTTTCTTCACTAGGGTTCATTAATCTACACAGAATCAAACATCCAATCCTTTACATCCAACTTCCTTTTCTACTGTCGATGAGTTGCCATCAAGTCTGATTTGTCTAAGCGTTTAATCCTGACTTGTCCTAAAGAAATGTCAGCGCAGGAAAAACATATTAAACCGGGCATCGATTTTCTTTTAAGCTGGAACCGAAAAAGCAAAGACAGAATTAACGGCCGGGAGAATAAATATAGTGCAAATGATAATTAAATTTCAATTAGGAACACACACCACGCCTCTTGTTTTCATTTTAAAGTGGACATTTTAGTTCCAACCTTGGAAATTTTGCAGCATTTATAGATGAAGACGCCCTGAGTCTAGTACATTCACTCTTACATACACTCTTAAAATTGATATTTCGTGGAGGTGGTTTCAATTTGCGACGATGAGCACATATATTAAATACTAAGTGGGGCCGCCAAGTACAGATACAGAAAATATGGGTTTTCAAACGGCACATTTTCACAATCAGTCTTAGTGTGTTTAGCTGCCACGATTTCTGTGTTTATTTTATAATAGGCTGTATGTTGTATCTCATGAAGGCTTTTACCGAAACGTCATAGTTTGTCTCGCGTCTCTATTAGTTTAGCTGTCTGTATCCTAACATTCAATTTGTGAGATCACACATAACAATGTTTTACTAAAGTTGATGTGAGAGATATTTTAGTGGTTATTGCTCGTAACATGAAAGATCAAATATTGCATTGTCTGAGAGTTTCCTGAGCGTGCAATATTCATTTTTAACCATGAAAGTTTTATTATTTTATATATTTTTTTTTAATTTTAAGATACACCCTTTAATGTATAAAAGAAGAAGTATACCTATTTTATTTTCATGAAAAGACACAAATCAATGAAATCAAGAATGAGTGATAAACAACTGTGACACATATACACACACGTCTTCTTTAACTTATACTTGAAAACTGCTCCTATTTAGTCTCCTTTCAAGGACGTTAACTAGTTAAATGGTGTTGCCTTTAAGGAACGTTAACTGGTTAAATGGTGTTGCCTTTAAGGAACGTTAACTGGTTAAATGGTGTTGCCTTTAAGAAACGTTAACTGGTTAAATGGTGTTGCCTTTAAGGAACGTTAACTGGTTAAATGGTGTTGCCTTTAAGGAACGTTAACTGGTTAAATGGTGTTGCCTTTAAGGAACATTAACTGGTTAAATGGTGTTGCTTTTAAGGAACGTTAACTGGTTAAATGGTGTTGCCTTTAAGGAACGTTAACTGGTTAAATGGTGTTGCCTTTAAGGAACGTTAACTGGTTAAATGGTGTTGCCTTTAAGGAACGTTAACTGGTTAAATGGTGTTGCCTTTAAGGAACGTTAACTGGTTAAATGGTGTTGCCTTTAAGGAACGTTAACTGGTTAAATGGTGTTGCCTTTAAGGAACGTTAACAGGTTAAATGGTGTTGCCTTTAAGGAACGTTAACAGGTTAAATGGTGTTGCCTTTAAGGAACGTTAACTGGTTAAATGGTGTTGCCTTTAAGGAACGTTAACTGGTTAAATGGTGTTGCCTTTAAGGAACGTTAACTGGTTAAATGGTGTTGCCTTTAAGGAACGTTAACTGGTTAAATGGTGTTGCCTTTAAGGAACGTTAACTGGTTAAATGGTGTTGCCTTTAAGGAACGTTAACTGGTTAAATGGTGTTGCCTTTAAGGAACGTTAACTGGTTAAATGGTGTTGCCTTTAAGGAACGTTAACTGGTTAAATGGTGTTGTCTTTAAGGAACGTTAACAGGTTAAATGGTGTTGCCTTTAAGGAACGTTAACTGATTAAATGGTGTTGCCTTTAAATGACGTTAACTGGTTAAATGGTGTTGCCTTTAAGGAACGTTAACTGGTTAAATGGCGCTAATGCACAGTCTTGTAGCGTCGTTTACTGCTACCTGAGATATCTTGTGCCTGTCGACCCTACACATCTCAAGCACGCCGTTATTTCTGGACACTGTGATGCTTGCCATCATCGACTTCTATTACCTTGGTCAGACTGGGCAGTGTGTTTCCATGACGACTACGTGACGTGGAGTAGGGTCTTAACCAGATATAGTTCACTAGATTGTGACGCAAGCAATCAGCGACGAGTCGCTGACCGACCAGGAGCTGTTGGGTATCTATGGACAACACACACAAACACAAGCACACACACAAACACACACACGCACGCACACACAATCACACACACAAGCCCACACACAATCAAACACACGCATGCACACACAAGCACACACACACAAGTACACACACAATGCATCATCAGTAATATTTTCAACTAACAACATGAAGGTTACAATATCAGACTATACAAAGACTGCATCTCCGAACAGAAGCACATCATATACATACATAATAAGATTCAGGCAGTCTTAGTGACTGACTCGTAAAGTATGCTACAGATGATTGATAAGCATTTTCTGCGGCAGGAGTGATGGAGCTCTTGGATGGCTCTACAGTGAGCGCGTTAACCTGGATGTACTGTCCAGGGCATGCTAGTGTACATGGTAATGAAATAGTTGATAAGCTCGCTGGCAGATCTGGCACTAAGTGTGGCCTGACTCTGGACAAAGAGGACATCGCCAAGTTTGTTCTTCATTCCTTAAGAAAAGAGCAGGAGAATAGATGGGGCAATGATGTATACATTAAGAGACCGAGGAGTCTAAATGTGGAATAGGGATCTGGTCTATCTAGCGCACTTAGTGGGAACAATAGATGCATATATAGTCAACACCTTACATGAACAATCAGTCTACAAACACTTCGAGAAATGCTGGGACAGTGGTGGAGTGGATAAGGGGATGCCTCGACTGCAATGAAACAGATTCCATGAATAAAATAGAATGCTACAACTAATGGCCTGACAAACCGTTTTACGTGCGCCTATTAAATGTGAAAGGCATAGAGACAGTCAACGAACAAGGGGATCGGTTATATCAAAGACTAGACGAAGACTAACAGTGCCTGGGCGGAAGGCTGTCAGCAACTCATAACTGACTTTGTGCGTCAAGATCAGTGAACTATAACTGATAAAGACCCTAAAAATCCCGTTGGTCGGCTAACCAGCCTGACCAATCGAGTAGAGATCAAAGAGAAAAGAAAACAAAGTAGGCTAACCAGCCTGACCAATCGAGTAGAGATCAAAGAGAAAAGAAAACAAAGTAGGCTAACCAGCCTGACCAATCGAGTAGAGATCAAAGAGAAAAGAAAACAAAGTAGGCTAACCAGCCTGACCAATCGAGTAGAGATCAAAGAGAAAAGAAAACAAAGTAGGCTAACCAGACTGACCAATCGAGAAGAGATCAAAGAGAAAAGAAAACAAAGTAGGATAACCAGCCTGACCAATCTAGTAGAGATCAAAGAGAAAAGAAAACAAAGTAGGCTAACCAGCCTGACCAATCGAGTAGAGATCAAACAGAAAAGAAAACGAAGTAGGATAACCAGCCTGACCAATCTAGTAGAGATCAAAGAGAAAAGACAACAAAGTACCCACAAACACAATGCTGAAGTAGGACGTGCTTAACGGAAAGTCGATACATTTCTAGTATGTTGTGTTATCTTTCTAAATCTGTGCCTTCATGTTTTCCCTCTTCTTTGACACTTTTTTCAAGTGCATTATTCCCCTTCATGAGACAAAGAAGGCAGCGTGTCTGTTCTGTCCCCTAATGCGCTGATGAAAATGACAACACATGACATCGAGGCTGGTTTAATGTCCCCTTATGGACAGGCGATAAAGAGGGATAGTGTCGTACGAACAGAGAAGAAGAAGAAAGAAGAAGAAAACACTGGTTGGGGAACAAAAAAAGTAGAAGCCAGCACACAAGAGAGGCAAATGTAGAATGATCACGAACAAGTCATAATGTTGGCAGGGTTCCAGGTGAACTACAGATCAGACAGACGGGTCGTGCTGAAGTCGGATGTGTTGGGCCGAAAGGCGCAAATATAACAGTTATACTGCAAACCCCAACACAACGCAGACACGCCCACTTAATGTCCTTTTAAGGACGGATGACGAAGAGGAATACTTTAGTCATCGGGCGAACGCAAGCAAGCAAGCAAGCAGACAGACGGGTACAAGAGAAGAGAATATACAGAATGTTCTCTAAATATGGCACCTCCCGAACATCTGCAGGCTGATCAAACATGGTAGGTTACTTGGCCACTTGCACCGTATGAAAGATGGCCGCATACCAAAAGATATACTTTATGAACAACTAGCAGGTGGCAAAAAAACTTGGGGGCGCCAAAAACTTGCAAACGTGACATGAAGACTCTAAACATAAAACCATTCAGCATGGGAAGACATAGCTGCAGACCGCAATCTTTGGAAACACACTCGAAAGCTCCAACTCCAACAAGAAGCAGACAAATTAATATAAAAAGAGAAAACATGGCAAATGAAAAGAAGAAAAAAACATTTCCCAGGGGCGCTGCAAAATCCATAGTCAATGAGTAGTGATGGTAAAAAAAGTAAAGTACCCCGTCACGTCAAGTGGCGTATAAAGAAATATGGTGTTAGTGACCATACATTTTACAGACCTTCAGCACATGATTTTTGGGGTAATGTGGTCAATATTACGCCCGTGCTGCTTTACTTTCCCAGAAAAAAAAATCCGGTACCCATTCAAGGCTGGGTGAACCCGGAAGCCGTCGGTTGGGATCGAACCCTACCCCTTGTCCGTGGTAGTGATTAGTGATGGAGGTCACTATTAAGTTGCTAGTCTCCTAGCTCAGGTTAAGAAGTCTCTCAACAACGTTATACAATGTCAATGACTTCAACTATCTGTCTTTTTTATTTATCTGCATCTCCTCTGCCTTCAATTTATCCAGTAACCTAAATTTATTTCAGCTTTTCGCCGAGTTTACGGAGTTCGTGCATCTGAACTAAAGCCAACTCTAGTGTGTGACGGGCGTCTGGTGACGGTATCTGAGCACCAGAGAGTTCACCGTTCTACAATGAAGATGAGCTGTCAACTCACTCAACTAATGAAATTATTTCAGCTACTTCTTTCTAACTGAATGGCCAAACATGGGGATTGTTGTCTATGATACTACGATTTAATACAAAACTGGAGTCGTCAGTCGCTGGACACTTCGGGACTTGCTGAGGACGGGATCTGAGCATGTATGGACATGTTGGAGTGCTATGATGATGGCCCACAAATAACTCAATAACTACTACTGATACAACAACAATTGCTACTGCTGCTACTACTACTCATACTGCTACTACGCTACTTATACTACTGATGCTGCTGCTAATACGACTACTGCTACTAGTACTACAACTACAATTACTACTGTTCCTGATGCTATTAGTACTACTTCTGCTACTACTACCACCACAACCGCAACTATTACTACTGTTGCTACTGCCTGCTAGACCTACTTCTACTACTACTTCTGATGCTACTACTGCTACTACTACTACTACTGCCACGACTACTACTACTACTACTATGACAACTACCACTAATACTAGTACTACTAGTACTACACCAACTACTACAAGCAGTACTGTTACTACCACGACTACTACTACTACAACCACGACTACTATTACCACGACTACTACTACCATAACTACTACTAAAACAATCACGACCACGACTACTATTACTACTACTACCACAACTACTACAACCACGACTACTACTACCACGACTACTACTACTACTACCATGACTACTATTACTACTACTACAACCACGACTATTACTACCACGACTACTATTACTACTACTACAACCACAACTACTACTACCACGACTACTATTACTACTACTACTACTACTACAACCACAACTACTAATACCACGACTACTATTACTACTACTACAACCACGACTACTACTACCACGACTACTATTACTACTACTAAAACCACAACTACTAATACCACGACTACTATTACTACTACTACAACCACGACTACTACTACCACGACTACTATTACTACTACAACCACGACTACTACAACCACAACTACTACTACCACGACTACTACTACCACGACTACTACTACCACGACTACTATTACTACTACTACTACTACAACCACGACTACTACAACCACAACTACTACTACCACGACTACTATTACTACTACTACAACCACAACTACTACAACCACAACTACTACTACCACGACTACTATTACTACTACTACAACCACAACTATTACAACCACAACTACTACAACCACAACTACTACTACCACGACTACTATTACTACTACTACAGCCACGACTACTACAACCACAACTACTACTACCACGACTACTATTACTACAACTACAACCACAACTACTACTACCACGACTACTATTACTACTACCACAACTACTACTACTACAACCACGACTACTACTACCACAACTACTACTACTACAATCACGACTACTACTACCACCACGACTACTACTACCTTGACTACTATTACTACTACTACCACGACTACTACTACCACGACTACTACTACTAATACTACCACGACTACTACTACCACGACTACTACTACTACTACAACCACGACTACTACTACCACGACTACTAGTACTACTATAACCACGACTACTACTACCACGAATACTACTATCACGACTACTATTACTACTACTACCACGACTACTACTATCACGACTAATATTACTACTACTACCACAACTACACACTACCATAACTACTACTACTACTACCACGACTACTACTACCACGACTAATATTACTACTACTGCCACGACTACTATTACTGCTACTACCACGACTAATATTACTACTACTACCACAACTAATACAACTATGACTACTACCACCACGACTAATATTACTACTACTACCACAACTACTACAACTATGACTACTACCACCACGACTAATATTACTACTACTACCACAACTACTGCAACCACGGCTACTACTACCACGACTAATATTACTACTACTACCACAACAAATACAACTACGACTACAACTACGACTACTAATACCACGACTACTATTACTACTACTACAATAACTACTACAACCACAACTACTACTAACACAACTACTATTACTACTACTACCACCACGACTACTACTACCACGACTACTATTACTACTACTACCACAACTACTACTACGACTACCACGACTACTACTACCACGACTACTACTACCACGACTACTACTACTACCACGACTACTAATACCACGACTACTATTACTACTACAACCACGACTACTAATACCACGACTACTATTACTACTACAACCAGGACTACTACTACCACGACAACTATTACTACTACTACCATAACTACTATAACCACGACTACTACTACCACGACTAATATTACTACTACTACAACAACTACTACTACCACAACTACTACTACTACTACTACCATGACTACTACTACCACGACTAATATTACTACTACTACCACGACTACTATTACTGCTACTACCACGACTAATATTACTACTACTACCACGACTACTATTACTACTACTACCACAGCTACTACAACTATGACTACAACAACCACGACTAATATTACTACTACTACCAGGACTAATATTACTACTACTACCACGACTAATTTTACTACTACTACCACAACTACTACTACCACGACTACTATTACTACTACTACCACAACTACAACTACCACGACTACTATTACTTCTACTACCACAACTACTACAACTACGAATACTATTACTACTACTACCACGACTACTATTACTACTACTACTACTACTACTACTACCACGACTACTATTACTACTGCTACCACAACTACTACAACTACGACTACTATTACCACGACTACTATTACTACTACTACCACAACTACTACAACCACGGCTACTACCACCACGACTAATATTACTACTACTACGAGGACTAATATTACTACTACTACCACGACAAACATTACTACTACTAGCACAACTACTACTACCACGACTACTATTACTACTACTACCACAACTACTACAACTATTACTACTACTACCACGACTACTATTACTACTATTACCACAACTACTACAACTACGACTACTATTACCACGACTACTATTACTACTACTACCACAACTACTACAACTACGACTACTATTACTACTACTACTACCACGACTACTATTACTACTACTACCACAACTACTACAACTACGACTACTATTACCACGACTACTATTACTACTACTACTACCATAACTACTACAACCACAACTACTACTACCACGACTACTATTATTATTACCACAACAACAACTACTACTAATACTACCACGACTACTATTACTACTACTACTACCATAACTACTACAACCACAACTACTACAACTACGACTACTATTACTACTACTACTACCACGACTACTATTACTACTACTACCACAACTACTACAACTACGACTACTATTACCACGACTACTATTACTACTACTACTACCATAACTACTACAACCACAACTACTACTACCACGACTACTATTATTACTACCACAACAACAACTACTACTAATACTACCACAACTACTACTACTACTACTACTACTACCACTACTACAACTACTACCACCACTACTACTACCACAACAACTACTACTACTACTATTTTTGTCTTCAAAATCTCCAACTAAATTAATAGATGAGGTGTCGAGAAAAAAATGCTAATTAAAAAAATTGGGGTGGGAGAATCACATTGAGAGTGGCGTATGCGGAAAATGGTTTGACAGTCCATATTTGTTTAACCATCCGCTCATGTTTGGGTGATATGTCGCCATTATTAGCCATATAGAATCTCCTGTACCCATTTAAGGCTGGGTGAACCTAGTAGCCGGTCACTGGAGATTCAAACCGACATCTTATCATCTATAGGTTCTTTAAACACTTTTCTGCCACGATGGCTGAGTGGTTAGCGCATGTCACTACTGACCACAAGGCTCCTTGTTCAATACTCAAGTATCACTAGCGAAGTCCTATCGAACTGACAAGGTTTCGAGTGGTCCCTCAACCTCTGAAAAGCTACTCAGGAAAAGTGGAGCGGCGTGACGTGATACTGACCACATCATCTATGAATTACGATGTAGTCTTCGTTATTAAAGAATTATGAGCATTATCATCTTGCTCCACATACGCATCCCTACTTAGTTTAGAGATATAAAGTATACAAAGAGAGAAAGGGCAAGAGAGAGCGCGAAAAAGAGAGAAAGATATTAATGCAACATAACATGTAAACGAGCCCTCCCTGAAGAACACCTGCTAATTAGAACTCGGCGTACATTTAATCAAAGTTATTCACCGTGCGAAGGGGGAACCACATCATGACGCCGCCAGATGAACATAGGCTTCAAGCTTCGCAACTCATAGAGTAGCACTCAAATAAGCCTGGTATTGATCATTCCGAATTTGAAGGCACAACATAAACGAGAACATCTTTGCCCATTTCCCCAGTGTGCGTCTATCCCTCTCTACGCACGCAAAGAAAAGTACGCTCCCAATCAACATAACAGCAACAAGCTATCACGTGGGAATAAATCTCGTCCGCTTCCTGATTGGACGTACACAGGGTGTACACACAAGACGGCAGACAATCAGATGTACGTGCTAAGTGATAACTCTATGTAATGATGCTAATTTTACTTTCCATATACTTTTCCTTTCTCTGCTTCTCTTGTCATTATGTTTCTACTGTTGCTTTCACCTAAATAGTGTGAGTGGATGCAATGTGTCGGTAGTTTACGATAACCCTAATATTTGCGCCTTTCGCCACGACACATCCGCCTCGGAATGAGTAGATATTTGAAAATTAACAATTTTGACCAGGCGGCTGCCACTGTAACCTGTTTTCCGTATATTTTCAAGAGGGCTAGACATCGGATCTCACTACCCAGAGAGGGCTAGACATCGGATCTCACTACCCAGAGAGGGCTAGACATCGGATCTCACTACCCAGAGAGGGCTAGACATCGGATCTCACTACCCAGAGAGGGCTAGACATCGGATCTCACTACCCAGAGAGGGCTAGACATCGGATCTCACTACCCAGAGAGGGCTAGACATCGGATCTCACTACCCAGAGAGGGTTAGACATCGGATCTCACTACCCAGAGAGGGCTAGACATCGAATCTCACTACCCAGAGAGGGCTAGACATCGGATCTCACTACCCAGAGAGGGCTAGACATCGGATCTCACTACCCAGAGAGGGCTAGACATCGGATCTCACTACCCAGAGAGGGCTAGACATCGGATCTCACTACCCAGAAATCGAGGGAGGGTAAAAGCCATGGGGAAATCAAGAATTCAACAAGAAAAATTCCCATCGATGGCGGCGAATTTGAAACTTAAGGTCTTTACGTTCGAGGGCCAATGTCCTACCTCTAAAGCACTCAACTCCCGAAACAAAAAAAGATGATAGTATTATCATATCCACTCACAATCATTTTCTCTCACAAATTCTTATTTCAGTGTTTATTTATCTCCCATAAGATAAGAAATATTTTCCTATCCCTAGTTCTCTTCTCCTAGATAAATCTTCACCCACAAAATGTTCCTTCCCTTTTCTTCTGATGGTATAATCCCGCCCAACAAAAACACTTTCCTCCCTAAATTTTCTTCTCATGCTTCTTCCCCTGCATTAAAAAAGATGCAATCCCTGCTATTAAAAACATTTATGAGAAGAACTTTTCAATCTATTTGGGGATCAGCACAGAAATTGTTCGGGGAAGGGACAGACACGCACGCAAGCACACGCACACGTACACACACACACACACACACACACACACACAATAACAAGTTCCATGCAACAATTTCGTTGTTTGGATACATGATTTAGTAATGTACAATTATTGATCAACTGTTTTATCTTCTCTACTAAGTCGCAAACAATTCAACTCTCCATTACACAAGAGATCCTGCAAAACCTAGGAAACGTCAACATTCTGATGTGCACGCCTATGACTTAAATGTGACGGATTATAGCCTTTTTATACACGACAACAGGGAACGTTAATCATAAATGTTTGTCACTGATACTTTAGTTCATTTGCTCATTTGAGTCTTCCCACAAACATCATGTGGAAGCTGGAGGAAACAGAGATGTGGATGATGGAGGAAGCAGGAGGAAGCAGAGATGTGGATGATGGAGGAAGCTGGAGGAAGCAGAGATGTGGATGATGGAGAAAGCAGAGATGTGGAAGCTGGAGGAAGCAGAGATGTGGATGATGGAGGAAGCTGGAGGAAACAGAGATGTGGATGATGGAGGAAGCAGGAGGGAACAGAGATGTGGATGATGGAGGAAGCTGGAGGAAACAGAGATGTGGATGATAGAGGAAACAGAGATGTGGAAGATGGAGGAAGCAGAGATGTGGAAGCTGGAGGAAGCAGAGATGTGGATGATGGAGGAAGCTGGAGGAAACAGAGATGTGGATGATGGAGGAAGCAGGAGGGAACAGAGATGTGGATGATGGAGGAAGCAGAGATGTGGATGATGGAGGAAGCTGGAGGAAACAGAGAAGTGGATGATGGAGGAAGCTGGAGGAAACAGAGATGTGGATGATGGAGGAAGCAGGAGGAAGCAGAGATGTGGATGATGGAAGAAGCTGGAGGAAACAGAGATGTGGATGATGGAGGAAGCAGGAGGAAGCAGAGATGTGGATGATGGAGGAAGCTGGAGGAAACAGAGATGTGGATGATGGAGGAAGCAGGAGGAAGCAGGAGGGAACAGAGATGTGAATGATGGAGGAAGCAGGAGGAAGCAGAGATGTGGATGATGGAGAAAGCAGGAGGAAGCAGAGATGTGGATGATGGAGAAAGCAGGAGGAAGCAGAGATGTGGATGATAGAGAAAGCAGGAGGAAGCAGAGATGTGGGTGATGGAGAAAGCTGGAGAGAGCAGAGATGTGGATGATGGAGAAAGCAGGAGGAAGCAGAGATGTGGATGATAGAGAAAGCAGGAGGAAGCAGAGATGTGGGTGATGGAGAAAGCTGGAGAGAGCAGAGATGTGGATGATGGAGAAAGCAGGAGGAAGCAGAGATGTGGATGATGGAGAAAGCTGGAGGGAGCAGAGATGTGGATGATGGAGAAAGCAGGAGGAAGCAGAGATGTGGATGATGGAGAAAGCAGGAGGGAGCAGAGATGTGGATGATGGAGGGAGCAGAGATGTGGATGATGGAGGAAGCAGAGATGTGGATGATGGAGAAAGCTGGAGGAAGCAGAGATGTGGATGATGGAGAAAGCAGGAGGGAGCAGAGATGTGGATGATGGAGGAAGCAGAGATGTGGATGATGGAGGAAGCAGAGATGTGGATGATGGAGGAAGCAGAGATGAGGATGATGGAGGAAGCAGAGATGTGGATGATGGAGGAAGCAGAGATGTGGATGATGGAGGAAGCAGAGATGTGGATGATGGAGGAAGCAGAGATGTGGATGATGGAGGAAGCAGAGATGTGGATGATGGAGGAAGCAGAGATGTGGATGATGGAGACAGCAGGAGGAAGCAGAGATGTGGATGATGGAGAAAGCAGGAGGAAGCAGAGATGTGGATGATGGAGGAAGCAGAGATGTGGATGATGGAGAAAGCAGGAGGAAGCAGAGATTTGGATGATGGAGAAAGCAGGAGGAAGCAGAGATGTGGATGATGGAGAAAGCAGGAGGAAGCAGAGATGTGGATGATGCAGAGATGTGGATGATGGAGAAAGCAGGAGGAAGCAGAGATGTGGATAGTGGAGAAAGCAGGAGGAAGCAGAGATGTGGATGATGGAGAAAGCAGGAGGAAGCAGAGATGTGGATGATGGAGAGAGCAGGAGGAAGCAGAGATGTGGATGATGGAGAGAGCAGGAGAAAGCAGAGATGTGGATAATGGGGAAGACATGGAACGACCTTAAGAAAAGAAACAGGATGGTTTGGAAAGTGTTTGTTCAAAACCTATGCATCACAAAGTTGAAAGAGGAAGAAAAAAAAATAAGAAGAATGGAAAAAAAAGAACAACAAACTGCACCTCAAAATGTACATTTGTTGGGGACTAAAACTGAATATTGCATCTCCAGAAACTCGTAGATTTGCCAATCTGTGATACTTGCGTTACGATCATGAACTACTAAAATGCAATCATACATAAGTCTTTACTTGACCTACAAATTGTACGTGGTTTTACTAACTAAAGCAGCATCAGAAATATCCACTTTTCAGATTGCGAGAAAAGTATTCATATCATGACATGTTCATCTATAAAGAATGCCAATTTTCAAGGTTGAACTAAAACTCCATTCTGTGGTGAAAACAAACAGCTGTGTTATTCACGTTATTATTAACAGAAAATTCCTGAAATAGATTACAATTTTTAAATATTAAAAAAAAGTCAAACATGAAACTCAAAAGTAAAACTTAAATATTGATTTTCGGCATCGGTCAATCCATCAAATAAAAAGAACATTTGGCAAGTCTCTAAGGTATACAACTAGACTCTGTGAATAATAGAACTGGTTGTGTAAGTACTAGACCAACCGAATAAACAGCTACCGTTAACCATTATATCGAAAGTGAGCGAGGTGGAGTGGGAGAATGAGAGAGAAAAGAATTCTGAGAAGCTATCTGTAGCATTAATCATCATCATCATTAAGTACCGGGCCTACTGGCGTAGGTGATCATTTCTCTCCACAACTTTCGATCTCGGCAGCTATTTATAATTTCTGTTGTTGACCTTCTGCCACGCCATTCTCTTAAGCTCTCTGTCAATTTTTCTCTTTGCTTCCCTCTATCTCTTCGTCCCTCAATTTTTCCAGTTGTTACAATATATTCCAGTTGTTCTCTTCTCATTACATGGCCAAACAATTATGATTGTTTCTTCCTAATATTGGAAATTAGCTCTCTTTTTGCTTTGACCTCTCTCAGAACATCTTCATTACTCTTCTTAGCTGTCCACGGTACTCTCAACATTCTTCTGTAAAACCACATTTCTACAGACTCCAGTGATTTTCTTGTCTGTTGTCCTATTGTCCATGATTCGCATCAATATGTTAAGACTGGCTCTACGTAACATTTAAGAACTCTTTTTCTAGTTTCTATTGTCAAAAATGGATTGCATAGTATCTTCCTCATTTTTTGGAAAGCTGCTTTTGCCTGAGCCATTCTGCATCTCACCTCTTTTGTACATCTTCCGTCTGAGGTTAACAAAGTTCCTAAATATTTAAAGGCGATTCATGATTGTACAAAGAAGTTACGACGGTGGTTTTCTGTTGCCTTCCGTTTGTTTAGGTTGGCTCCGCTAGCCTTTGACTAAAAAGTCTCACCCACAAGGCAGTGGGGTTGTTTTACTTCGGGGTACCCTCCCTTCGCCTTTTACTCTCCCCAGCTTACCTGCTAGGCAGCAGGGCAGCCACAGGTTGTACTGTTTACTGCATACAGTAGCGGGTAAAATTACCCGACCTGACATTATTACATACAGTATTAATAGATATTATTAATACAAAATATTTAAAAAATTGTTTGTTTTTTCTTAACAGTTTTAACACACTGCAAAGGAGCTGGCAAAAATACGAGATCTGACAAATGTAACGATTCATAATTCATCAATTAAATGTTTTTAATGCTTATTTTCTGTAGGTCAAACATTTAATCAGGAAAATGTCAAGTCGACAGGAAATGTATGAAGCAGAACTCAGTCGTGGTCAATGCGGAGGTCTACGGTCTCATCTGGAATAACACCGATGAGAAAGATGCAGTCATCTAAACAGATGGGTATGTAATACGACACCAAAGGAGTGCATGTCCAGTTACATAACACACGGCAGGCAAATTGTCAAAGAATACAGCGGTGCATATGTTTTGACAACGAGTGGCATGACGATGGAGGTGATGGCAGTAACCAGGGCATTCATCTGGTCACAAGACTTCACGCATGTCTGCATATTATGTGATTCGAAGAGCATGATAAGAAAAGTGGAGGCGGGCTCTGTAAGCAGGCATTGAGTAAAGTCATTGCAGAAGTCAAAAATACGTAGAGTAACCGTTCTTTACGTCCAGGAAGTACGGGTAAATGAAAGAGTGGACAGGCTGGCTAGCTGTGCTGTCGTTGAAGACGGTCAACCAATGGATCGGGCGGACGTCATCAATGCCCTCCGAGATGTGGGAAGGGCACATGACTTCGACAACCATGAGTCCACATCACTCCTTCGGATGAAAGAGAAAAGATTAGAACTAAAATGCTAATTTGTGATGAAAATAAACAGCCGTGACTAGTATGGGAAGGTTCCAGATTGTTATAGTTGACCGTCCAAACCACACGAGTGGAACTCGAACCGTGTCAGTGACTTGCCAGGGAATTTCTACGTTCCGAAAGTAGAGTTTTGAACATGTGACTTGAGTCCCAGAAGTGAACAGATGTTCGTGATTTCCGCGTGAAACTAAATTTGTGCCAGCTTCTTGGTCCTAATCACATGAGAGAGAAAAATGCATGGCTAGTACATGATATAGAATAGGGGATAAAGTATTCCGTTATTGAAGCATTAAAGAGAGACAAGAATAATGGTACCAGACAGGTAGATAACACAGAGAAACTGAGCTCTATGGGTAATTCTCCATCTCTTTCCATTCAATTCACTGTGGAGCTTAGGTCTTCAACAAACCGTTCTGTTTCTTGCCATTCTCTTAGGATCATTCCGTGTCTTCCCCCATTGTCTTCTTCATCTCTGCTTCCACCAAGTATACGTTTTCTTCCCCATTGTCTCTTCCCTTGGGGATTCCAAAAAGGGCTTATCGTTTAATAAAGAAATATATGTACTTGTTTTCAAAGGTCTGATGATCCCCGAAACAGTGTCTGTCGGAAAAAGAATACAATTCGTCACATTTGAATATTGAAACCGGCCCAGTCTGTTCAGTAGACGAGCGCGCTAACAACTACGCAGGTTCCCTTGTGTACACTAAACACAGCAGAGAAACTGACCTAAATGGATGAACGAATCATTTCAGAGGAAGTGGTATGTTTACATCACTCCTCGCAAGTTTCCCTCTATAATAATATTCATTTCTTATTATTTCTCTCCTCAATGGATGAAGACTTATATAGTGCAACAAGGTAAGGGCAGATGGTTCAAATCACAGTAGGACCAAATGTTGAAACAAAAATGTATAACTTGACCGTGTTCCCTTGTCCGGAGCCACGCCATGTGATTTCACACATTTATTCTCCTCTTATAAGCCACCCGGCAGATCCCAGTAATAGAATAAGGAATGCTGTTTTTAAAAAAAAAGTTTTTTTTATTTTTTTAAATAATGGAAATAATTTATCCAAATATATTTTGTGAAAGTCTTCATGACATTATATACTTCCTGCCTGACTGTCTCCTCCCCTCCCCCCAAACCAATCTCGTCACTTCTATTTACCACTCGGTATCTCGTCAGCAGATCGGCGGCACGGGAGCCCTCAATTAGCCTCGAGCTGTCACCGAACGAACTGTCTAACAGATTCTTGTCACCGGTCTGGCCAGTATTAGGAGTAAAACAGTATCCTCGTGGATAAACCCAGGCACGTGACTAGTGGAGAAATCACGTGTTGTAATTTTCCTGGTTCCCAGACTAGCACTGCCAGGACCCGCTTATCAAATCGATTTGAACGAGTGGAGGCGGAAGTTTACTGTTCTCACATGAGAAGTGCGCTCATGACCTGTCCACATACTTAACTGGCGAAATTAGTCACGATTTTGTTGTTTAGCCTTTGTTTGGAGTTTTCTTTCTGGTTTCCAATTCTGCCATCCCCGTGTTACCGTATACGGGTCAAAGCAAAGAAATTATAATTGCATCAAAATGTGAAGCTGCAGTAAAGCTGATTGTGAATTGAAAAAAAAAATAGAAAAAAACGGCATGGTTAAAATTTACTTAATAAGTGGACGACACAAATTAGAACGACGTTTCGGCTCAATAGGCCTTCAGCAGAAACAAACATACACCACACACACACATAAGTATTTAAAATAAAGAATAACTTTAACAAATAATAATTTCGAAAGAGAATGATATATAAAAAAAATATACATAAAATATCTTCCCTGTAGACTGCGCTGTGGCCAGAAGTAAGATGAACGTTAGTGCGCACGGGGACCTTCATTTTCCTTCTGATCACTGCGCACTTTACAGGGAAGATACTTTATTTTTAATTTTATTTCTCATTCTAGTTCGAAATTGCTCTTTTTTATTATTTATTTTTATTTGAAATATCTATTTGTGTGTGTCTATTGTATGTTTGTTCCTGCTGAAGGCCTATTGAGCCGAAACGTCGTTCTAATGTGTGTCGCCCACTTATTACGTAAAGTTTTAACTATACTGTTTTCTCTATTTTTGTCTACATTTGTTGTTTCATTTCTCCAGTAAACCGCATACCAACGTCTTTATGTTGGAAACGTATTTTGTTCAAATAACATTATATTCCAAGAACAATATGATTATCTTGTGCAACATTCCCTTTGTATTTGTATTTATGTTTTGGAAAGTTTTAATTAATTAACAACAACAACAATTGTTTATGTCGTTTTAGTACTCCATAACTTCTATCTATATATTGTCCTTTCTAGCTTCCAGACTTGTTGTGTCCGACGATCTTTGTTATCAAGCATCAGATCTTGTACAAGGACCCGTATCTCGCCACACGACTCCTGTACTGGGAGAATTGTTCAATCTCGGCGAGAAAGCTCACGCCTGCTGTTGTTGCCTCTCGCCTCAGTGTTCTTTTTAGTGTTTCTCTAGGTCAGTCTCTTTTTCTTGCACCCTCTGGTCTCTATTTGAGGACCTGCTTTAAGATCTCCTTATTGTTTCTTCGCATCACATGGTCAACATATGACCGCCTCCTCTCGTGATTATTGATGCTATTTTTGAATGCTTTGTTATTATCTTATTTCTGCACTAGCCTTGAATTCATTCCATTGTATTTTTCCTCATATGTTTTCAACTTCCAGGTCAGGTAGTTCTGATTAGACCAACAAAACATGTCCGGAGTGACAAGAGTTCAATAACATCTGGATTCATAATTCGTGATTATTCTACAGCAGTCTTTGGACCAGGTCCTCCGATTTAATGCCGTAACTTACAGCATCAACATAACCAGTGCCGCCAGACGCCATACCTGGATTGCAGTATACTTCGTCCCAACTCCATATATTGTGCGAACTTTTCCTTCTCAATATGAGTGTAAATGTCTGCTGTACTTTCCTCTCTTATGAGTGTACTTTTATGTGCCTCTCGAAGTAAGTTACATTTTCTTGTTGTAACTGATTTGAGTGCATGATTTGTGATTCTCATGTTATCTCTTATAATGACATGCCCGATATACGCCAACCTTCTTTACTTGATACACTTGAGCTTGATTGTTACATTGCCGTGTCCACTTCTTATTTATTAGACTTGCAATTCCTTCCATTCATTATTTTGCTGGATTAAGACTGGGTTCAGATGTCGATCCCTGGACAGGAAGGTCTCATGTTCGATTCCCATCACTGGCGTTGGAAATGTTACAAAAATCGAATGTGTGTGTGTGTGTTTATTTTTCCGTGACTATATTATCCTGTGAGTAGTGAGACCCGATGTCTAGCCCAATGTACACTCGCGCACGTTAAAGAGCCTATGCCAATTTAAAGTAACAAAAATAGTAGGTCAAACTGTTTGCTGTCCGGGTAACAATTGTTAAGTAAATCTAGCCATGCCGAAGACGTCTGCACGAAAGGCGCGACTTTGTCGTAAACTAGCGACATGAAGCATCTGCGTCCACCTAATGCTATGAAGAGAGAAGATTTATTATTTTATTTTGACAAGGTTTCTAGGCTCATTGGCTCTGACAGGAGTATAAGAGATGAGCTGCGAGCTCGTAGGGCGACTTGCCGTGATACCAATGACGTCACCATAAATGTGTCGATGCCGATGGACAAATGTGACCACTAAAACTATCTTCTCCCAACCATCTTCTCCCAACCATCTTCTCCCAACCATCTTTTCTCAACCATCTTCTCCCAACCATCTTCTCCCAACCATCTTCTCCCAACCATCTTCTCCCAACCATCTTCTCCCAACCATCTTGGCAACGCAAATCAACCAGCATCAAGAGAGGTGGCCAATATTTTGGTTTTGGTCAGCCCAGATTCCTTCAAGTTGACCACACTAACCCCAACATAAATTACTAAAGGACACTCATTAACGCCCAGATTCCTTCAAGTTGACCACACTAACCCCAACATAAATTACTAAAGGACACTCATTAACGCCCAGATTCCTTCAAGTTGACCGAGCTAACCCCAACATAAATTACTACAGGACACTCATTAACGCTCTGATTCCTTCAAGTTGACCGAGCTAACCCCAACATAAATTACTACAGGACACTCATTAACGCCCAGATTCCTTCAACCGAGCTAACCCCAACATAAATTACTACAGGACACTCATTAACGCCCAGATTCCTTCAAGTTGACCGAGCTAACCCCAACATAAATTACTACAGGACTCTCATTAACGCTCTGATTCCTTCAAGTTGACCACGCTAACCCCAACATAAACTACTAAAGGACACTCATTAACGCTCAGATTCCTTCAAGATGACCGCGCTAACCCCAACATAAACTACTACAGGACTCTCATTAACGCTCTGATTCCTTCAAGTTGACCACACTAACCACAACATAAACTACTAAAGGACACTCATTAATGCTGTGATTCCTTCAAGTTGACCACGCTAACCCCAACATAAACTACTACAGGACACTTAATAACGCTCAGATTCCTTCAAGTTGACCACACTAACCACAACATAAACTACTAAAGGACACTCATTAACGCTCAGATTCCTTCAAGATGACCGCGCTAACCCCAACATAAACTACTACAGGACTCTCATTAACGCTCTGATTCCTTCAAGTTGACCACACTAACCACAACATAAACTACTAAAGGACACTCATTAATGCTGTGATTCCTTCAAGTTGACCACGCTAACCCCAACATAAACTACTACAGGACACTTAATAACGCTCAGATTCCTTCAAGTTGACCACACTAACCCCAACATAAACTACTACAGGACTCTCATTAACGCTCTGATTCCTTCAAGTTGACCACGCTAACCCCAACATAAACTACTAAAGGACACTCATTAATGCTGTGATTCCTTCAAGTTGACCACACTAACCCCAACATAAACTACTACAGGACTCTCATTAACGCTCTGATTCCTTCAAGTTGACCACACTAACCCCAACATAAACTACTAAAGGACTCTCATTAACGCTCAGATTCCTTCAAGTTGACCGCACTAACCCCCACAAAAACTACTAAAGGACTCTCATTAACGCTAAGATTCCTTCAAGTAGACCGCACTAACCCCAACATAAACTACTAAAGGACTCTCACTAACGCTAAGATTCCTTCAAGTTGACCACGCTAACCCCAACATAAACTACTAAAGGACTCTCATTAACGCTCTGATTCCTTCAAGTTGACCGCACTAACCCCAACATAAACTACTACAGGACACTCATTAACGCTCTGATTCCTTCAAGTTGACCACACTAACCCCAACATAAACTACTACAGGACACTCATTAACGCTCTGATTCCTTCAAGTTGACCACACTAACCCCAACATAAACTACTACAGGACTCTCAATAACGCTCTGATTCCTTCAAGTTGACCACACTAACCCCAACATAAACTACTACAGGACACTTAATAACGCTCAGATTCCTTCAAGTTGACCGCGCTAACCCCAACATAAACTACCAAAAGACACTCATTAACGCTCTGATTCCTTCAAGTTGACCGCACTAACCCCAACATAAACTACTACAGGACTCTCAATAACGCTCTGATTCCTTCAAGTTGACCGCACTAACCACAACACGTTTATACAGCACTGTCTTCTTTACATGTTTGCATTTACAATATTTTATACAATATATCAAGGGCGTACATCCTTCCCCGGGTTCAGCATCTGGGGGTGCCAAATTGACCATTCACGAAACATAAGGTTTCCATGCTCTAAACCTTTTCCTGGAAAGCATGACGGATCCCCTTATGACTCACATCTTGTCACGAGGGCCAGAAGAAGGGGGCGTAAAAAGTGACTTAGTACCCGGGCGCTGAATTTCCTAGCTACGCCTCTGACTGGATCACAAGGTTTACAACACACTGCAACGCAACGCGCCAAGAAACGAACGAAGAAGAGAACATCAAACAATAAACTTTCCTCCATACATAATATTGTTTTTTTTATTTACTTTCTTTCTTTCTTTCCTTCTTTCTATCTTACTTTTTCTTACTTTCTTTCTTTACCTCTCTCTCCCTTCCCCCAAATCCACTCTCTCTCCCTTCCCCCAACTCCAACACACCCTCTCTCTTTCTAGCAGGAATTCCGCATCTTTCAATCTAGCATTGAATCACTCCACAGGGCGAAGACACAATGTACCCGACCTAATCGGACAAAGCCAGTTTCTAGATAGACTAAGGACGACTACAAAGGGTAGCCGTTCACAGACGTACAAGAAGCCACCACGCGCGCCTCCACGTCACGCACACGAGACACTCCAAAAGGAGATTTATGAGTTTGTACTAACGACATCAGAAACGGCTGGCGCGGCTCGTCACAATTTGAAAGGCCAGCTGGAAGGGGAAGAAGGTCTGTGAAAGCTGGAGGCTCTTAGTGCAGATAATGACGTGGTGGTGATGGTATGTGGTGGGGCGCTGATACGAGTATAAGGCAATACATGAATGTTGGACAATTAAACACGTTGGGATAAAACAAACAAAAAATCAAAACGATCATGTATGGAGAGCGGGTAGCCGAGTCGACAGATCGTCGGGCTCTAAACCAGGAGAACGCAGGTTCGAATCCCGGTAGGGTTACAAGTTTTTGTGTTTTCTATCCGGGGTGAAATAAAATCTCAGACCTGAACACCTCGCGGCGACAGCCCCGGGCAAGCGGCCTTTATACTTCGTTCCTACATCCCCCCCCCCCCCCCCCCCCACGACCCCAGTAATAAGAAAATGCACATAATAAAAATATAAAAATTATATTTTTGCGGGAATATGTATGTATATATATATATATATGAGATGGATGGATAGATGGACGGGAGAGAAAGTAGAAAAGGGAAAAACATAGAAGACAGAAAAGTGGGTAAAATAAAAGAGAAGTGTATAAAATTGAAAAAGAGAGTAGAGAGATTATAAAGAGGAAGTGGATGCAATTAGGGGAGAAGATGAAAGGAGAGAAAGAGGTAATTTTAGTAACGAAAATGAGAAAGGAGTGGAAAAGGAAATGAAAAGTGTGAGAAGAGGCATTGCAACAAAGAAGAAGATAGTAGAGGAAATACGAGGGTGAGATTCGACAAGAACAGAAAAGAAACGACAGTGTCATTTTACACACAGGAGCTATATTTATCAGGAGGACATTATCGATCAACGTTTCTCATCCTCCAGGATAGCCTACAATAGTTGAGAGCCGTCCGCTCAATGTCTCAACACAACTGGCGCCCAGGAGACCAGCCAGTCGGCGCTTTCCTTGCCATGAGCACATCCGTAACTATGGCAGTAGATGTTAACGTGGTTTTCAGACGTTTGATTCCTCTATTCATGTTAACTTCTCGTCTTGGAAATGTCGATTGCAGACTTTCAGAAGCATTGATTGATAGCCCGACGTCTATCAATGGTCTAAAGTAACATGTTCGCAGTGCAACGTAATTCTGACTATAGAAGCCCAAGCAAATATCAGTTTTTTTGTTTTTTTTCCAACAGATTTGACTAAGGATATGAACTTCGTGTCCAGGTGGCACGGCACTGAATCGTTTAAATGTGTCTCCCTCTTTCCTTCTTCATTTGCCTTTAAACGTCGAGGGGAGCTACAATTTACGGGCTTGTGTTTTGATCTCTGCTGCTGTTATGTTTATTAGTGTTTCTCATATTCCGCCAACCCATTCAGGGAGCTACAAAAACAACAATAATGGGAGGCATGGTTCCTGGACGATGCACCAGGCGCAGACCAAGAAGAAGCTGGTTTCAAGACTTCAAGGAGACTTTGAACATGACAACAGAAGTGAGAGATCTAGATAGAGGCAGATTCTTTCAGACGGGCTGTGGTGAATGCAACGTTCTGTAAAGGACATGCAACCTAATGATGAATAATATCCATACATTCTATTCACATCCCTGAAATATTAACTATCAAGAGTATTTAGAAGAATTTTGGTGAATACCATTCTCTCCATTGGATTATCGTTTCAGTTATTTGAAATGTTATTTTATTATTATTTTGTCCCACATTTTCTATCTTCTGTTTAATATATGCCATCCATTCTACGCCTGATTTGTGTATCCTGATATGTCACACTTTTTTTGAAGGTATCTCTTGTCATCTGGAACTTTCACGTGGACTTTGATCTTAGCAAATCAATGTTTTAGTGCCCAAAATGCCCAACAGATTTTAGAACTGATTGGCGTCACAGCAACTATGACATTTCTATATAAAACATAATTTCCACTGAATTCGAGCAAGGCTTATAGCAACATGGAGACACATAATAATAAATTAATATTATTATGGAGGGAAGCCAACTGAGAGTATTACACAACAGGCTTTTTTTGGGAATCCCCACGGTAAAAGACAAAGAGGAAGACCAAAATATTATTAGAAAAGACAGATTGAAGTAGAGAACAAGATGATGGGGAAGACATGGAATGATCTTAAAAGAATGGCAAGAAACAGAACGGCTTGGAAAGTGTTTGTTAATGACCTATGCTCCACAGGGAGCTGTAAGTAAGAAGAATTATTATGGAGAGAAACTTCCAATGCCATAAGGTCAGTGAACCATAACTGATCAACACACTAACATACCCGTAGTGAAGCTTATAACAGACTTAACCGGTGTCCTTAAACGAGTAATAATCGACGAGGGATGGCAACTAGCACCCTAAAAATGTACTGCGCCGAAAGATTCGGATACTGCAGCTCGCTGTTAATCGCAATACATCGGAACTATGCAGACGTTCTATAAAATTTGTGGCCGGTGTACGCAGGAGAAGAATGTCCTGATTTTACTGCCAGCAGAAGCAGCATATCTTCACAATAATCGTCTATGTGTACAGTCCATCACCCTGCGTATTTCTTTACCTGAATGTGCAGGAAGTGACATCATAGATGTGGACACTCTCTTTTCGGTGATGTCTTTTCAAATTGCCGCCCACGCCGCCGACTTCATTCGCACTTGAGTTGGACCTTGCTAACGTCAACCGACAACTCAAAATGGGCTGCAGGTCGCCGTGTTTTCGCAGAGACTAACGCAGTCTCTTGAACCATTTGCTGTAAATGTATGCTTTCGAGGAAACGAGTCAGGAAGTGACTGTGCACTCTCTATTCGATGGAAATCGTTTGGAATCGTCGCCTGTGTCTACAACTAGGGCTGCACGGTAGTCAACAGATTTGCCATCTCGCTTTGGCGGGAGCTGTGACATAAGTGGAACGGATATGGGGAATTCCCGACTGTTGTGAAACTAATTCCATGAACAGATAAACAGAACATATAACAACTAATTCCATGATCAGATAAACAGAACATATAACAACTAATTCCATGAACAGATAAACAGAACATATAACAACTAACTCCATTTACAGATAAACAGAACATATAACAACTAACTCCATGAACAGATAAACAGAACATATAACAACTAATTCCATGAACAGATAAACAGAACACATAACAACTAACTCCATGAACAGATAAACAGAACATATAACAACTAATTCCATGAACAGATAAACAGAACATATAACAACTAATTCCATGAACAGATAAACAGAACATATAACAACTAACTCCATGAACAGATAAACAGAACACATAACAACTAATTCCATGAACAGATAAACAGAACATATAGCAACTAATTCCATGAACAGATAAACAGAACATATAACAACTAATTCCATGAACAGATAAACAGAACATATAACTGCTGACGCGAAGTTCATCCAATCAAGATCCAACTCCATCCCTGTACGGACATTGAAAACAAACCACGAATCTGGACAAGCGATTACAAATTGAAAAGGAAAGACAATTTCCCAGCACACACAAAATGTACCTACGAGACCAAACTTCGGTCAAGATATCGCAGTTTGATATAAGAGACGAGACAGCGTCATTTACGCCTACTTAAGGCCGGACGATAATCAAGAAGAGTAATCGTTGCTGAAGCACCATGAATGATCAAGACCTCGCGTCATCACAACGTTTGACTTCCCAGTAAGTCAGTTTGAAAAGACAAAAACACTTGCTAATAGTTACTGTATTCCTGTTATTGAAGGGTCTGTTGATATAGATGATCTAGTGTTGCAGAACCTATAAGATATCCCCGCAGTGTACAGGACAGTTGATATAGAAAACCTAGTATTGCAGTACCTCTAGGATATTCCTGGAGTGTGCAGGAGTGTTGATATGGAAGGCCTTGTATTGCAGTACCTCTAGGATGTCCTCTCAGTGTGCAGGACTGTTGATATAGAAGACCTAATATTGCAGTACCGCTAGGATGTTCCCGTAGTATCCGCATACTGTTGATATAGAAAACCTAGTATTGCAGTAGCTCTATGATAAGCTAGATCCAGTTTCTCAAGCAGAACACGGTAAATCATGAAACCCATTGAAGCCTACACCACGATCCTTGTTTAATAGAGAACTCCGTGGCCCAACATCAAGAGCGCTCCCTTCACCGTTCATCATTTGAGATTGTAACCTCCAGAACGCCAGTTCTAGTGCCCAGCTTGTTTGCCAAGAGGCCACACACGAACTGGTGCAGATAAGTAGGAAAACGATGATCTTTTGACTATTGTTCTAGAAACGCAAAATGAAATGATTTGGTCACGTGTCTCGATCGTTTTTTTTTTTTCATTCTGATGACATGTTAGAGGACACAGCAGCCTACTAATAGTAATCTTGGAATGGAAAATACAAGGTAAAAGAGGCAGACCAAGACTAACATGAACGAGTAACATCAGAAGATGGACAAGTGACAACCTGCACTATCAGTGCACGAGGCAGAGAGGAAAGGCGCTACATGGTAGCCAAACTTCGATGCGGAGACGGCGATGAGGGTCTCGATGGATCGAGCAAAGACCACTCTGGCCAAGCAAAGACCACTTTGGCCTAGCAAAGACCACTCTGGCCTAGCAAAGACCACTCTGGCCTAGCAAAGACCACTCTGGCCTAGCAAAGACCACTCTGGCCTAGCAAAGACCACTTTGACCTAGCAAAGACCACTTTGGCCTAGCAAAGACCACTCTGGCCTAGCAAAGACCACTCTGGCCTAGCAAAGACCATTTGGCCTAGCAAAGACCACTCTGGCCTAGCAAAGACCACTCTGGCCTAGCAAAGACCACTCTGGCCTAGCAAAGACCACTCTGGCCTAGCAAAGACCACTCTGGCCTAGCAAAGACCACTCTGGCCTAGCAAAGACCACTCTGGCCTAGCAAAGACCACTTTGGCCTAGCAAAGACCACTCTGGCCTAGCAAAGACCACTCTGGCCTAGCAAAGACCACTCTGGCCAAGCAAAGACCATTTTGGCCTAGCAAAGACCACTCTGGCCTAGCAAAGACCACTCTGGCCTAGCAAAGACCACTTTGACCTAGCAAAGACCACTCTGGCCTAGCAAAGACCACTCTGGCCGAGCAAAGACCATTTTGGCCTAGCAAAGACCACTCTGGCCTAGCAAAGATCACTCTGGCCTAGCAAAGACCACTTTGGCCTAGCAAAGACCACTTTGGCCTAGCAAATACCACTCTGGCCTAGCAAAGACCACTCTGGTCTAGCAAAGACCACTTTGACCTAGCAAAGTCCACTTTGGCCTAACAAAGTCCACTCTGGCTTAACAAAGACCACTCTGACCTAACAAAGTCCACTCTGGCCTAGCAAAGTCCACTCTGGCCTAACAAAGACCACTCTGGCCTAGCAAAGACCACTCTGGCCTAGCAAAGTCTACTCTGGCCTAACAAAGTCCACTCTGGCCTAGCAAAGACCACTCTGGCCTAGTAAAGTCCACTTTGGCCTAGCAAAGTCCACTCTGGCCTAGCAAAGACCACTTTGACCTAGCAAAGTCCACTTTGGCCTAACAAAGACCACTCTGACCTAGCAATGTCCACTCTAGTCTAACAAAGACCACTCTGGCCTAGCAAAGACCACTCTGGCCTAGCAAAGACCACTTTGACCTAGCAAAGTCCACTCTGGCCTAACAAAGACCACTCTGGCCTAGCAAAGACCACTTTGACCTAGCAAAGTCCACTCTGGCCTAACAAAGACCACTCTGGCCTAGCAAAGTCCACTCTGGCCTAGCAAAGACCACTCTGGCCTAACAAAGACCACTCTGGCCTAGCAAAGTCCACTCTGGCCTAGCAAAGACCACTTTGACCTAGCAAAGTCCACTTTGGCCTAACAAAGACCACTCTGACCTAGCAATGTCCACTCTAGTCTAACAAAGACCACTCTGGCCTAGCAAAGACCACTCTGGCCGAGCAAAGACCACTCTGGCCTAGCAAAGACCACTCTGGCCTAGCAAAGACCACTCTGGCCTAGCAAAGACCACTCTGGCCTAGCAAAGTCCACTCTGGCCTAGCAAAGACCACTTTGACCTAGCAAAGACCACTCTGGCCTAGCAAAGACCACTTTGACCTAGCAAAGACCACTCTGGCCTAGCAAAGACCACTCTGGCCTAGCAAAGACCACTCTGGCCTAGCAAAGACCACTTTGACCTAGCAAAGACCACTCTGGCCTAGCAAAGACCACTTTGACCTAACAAAGACCACTCTGGCCTAGCAAAGACCACTTTGACCTAGCAAAGACCACTCTGGCCTAACAAAGACCACTCTGGCCTAGCAAAGACCACTCTGGCCTAGCAAAGACCACTCTGGCCTAACAAAGACCACTCTGGCCTAGCAAAGTCCACTCTGGCCTAGCAAAGACCACTTTGACCTAGCAAAGTCCACTCTGGCCTAGCAAAGACCACTTTGACCTAGCAAAGTCCACTTTGGCCTAACAAAGACCACTCTGACCTAGCAATGTCCACTCTAGTCTAACAAAGACCACTCTGGCCTAACAAAGACCACTCTGGCCTAGCAAAGACCACTCTGGCCTAGCAAAGACCACTCTGGCCAAGCAAAGACCACTCTGGCCTAGCAAAGACCACTTTGGCCTAGCAAAGACCACTCTGGCCAAGCAAAGACCATTTTGGCCTAGCAAAGACCACTCTGGCCTAGCAAAGACCACTCTGGCCTAGCAAAGTTCACTTTGGCCTAGCAAAGACCACTCTGTAAGTAAGTGTGAATGAGGTAGAACGAAAGGTAGGGAGAGAAAGTAATGGGAAGATAACATCAAAGAATGGACACAATTCGACTTTGAAGAGTTTAAAATAATGACTGAAGATAGAGAGAAATTGAGAAAGTTGACGAAGTATTAGTGGTGCCTCGTCGACCTCCAGAGGTATGGGGTGATGATGATGATGATGATGATGATGAAGGAGAAGAAGAAACGGAAGAAGAAGACACAAATTGAGGAAAGAATGATAAGACAAAAACAGTTGAGGTTAAAATATGACAAGAAAACTCATTAAAACATTTCTGGTTGTTGTCAAAGACACCAAGAGATCGATGGAACGTTCAGGGAGGACAACTGCTGTAAACGTGATGATCTCCCCTAGCAGCAAGCAGGAATAGAAACACATAAACAAGATAAGACTTCCAAAACAATGTGAATTATGAGAAATGTTCACGGCTTCTCATCTTTCCACTCTGTCATTCACATGTTCTAATGTCCAGGAGATTTCAATGACAGGCTGCCCATACGCTCATTGTTATACCTTTGTTTTAAATAAAGCTGTCAATTATTTCATAATAGAAATAAGAAAAAAACAGAATGTAGTTCTTCAATGTTATGTATAGCCAGTCTGACATACGGATATTTTTTTCTTTCTGGTGTTCACCCGTTCTGTTCTGTTCATGTAATCAGTATCACAGCAGTCTGGAATTACCCATACCCGTTCCATGTCACAGCTCCGGCCAAATCGCGGTGGTATATTCTGTTGACTTAGTCGACTACCATGCAGCCCTAAACTCTGCACACAGGCGGCGATTCCAAACGATTTCCATCGAACTGAGAGCGCGCAGTCACTTTCGGTTTCCTCGAAAACATATATTTTAAAACAAACAAAGCAACCGAAACGGTTTAAAAGACTGCGTTAGTTTCTACACAAACAGGGCGACAGGCAGCCACTTTGATTTTGTAGTATCGGTTGGCGGCTGTTAACATGGCGTTACCCGATAGCTACTAATGGAATGATCAGTCCGCTACGCCATCTGTCCTTAAAAGGACGTTAAGTGAGTGTAGAAGCGTTGCGTTGTGAATTATTTGTACCTTTCGGGCCAACAACGAGATAGTTTAAGGAAATCATCATCATCACGTTCCATATCGGTTCGCGTAGGCGATCATATCATTTTACAATTCTCTATCCCCAGTGCATCGTATCAATTCTGTTGTTGACTGTATTCCATGCCATGAAACCAAACTATCAAGTATCTTCTCTCTTTGTCGTCCGCGATCTCTCTTTTACTGTATTTTGCCAATTGCAACAAATTATTCCAACTTTCCACTTCTTATGATGTACCCGAAAAATGAGCTCCCTTTTTGTGTTGACCTCTTTGAGGATTTCCTCGTTGGTCTTTTAAGATGTCCATGGAACTTTCAACATTCTTCTGAGAAACCCCATCTCTGTGGCCTCTAATCGTCTTTTCATTTGTTTATTTACTGTCTATGATAGAAAACATGACTCACAAAATAAAAAGGGCAACGTCTAATAATAGACTGATTGCCTCAAGGGGTCAGTGAAGAGAAACTGATGAAAACTATTTTCCAGCAATCTTGAACTAGTGAAGAGAAATCAAAGGAAGTCAACAAGTTAGCCCACAACAACGTGTTCAAGTCGGCTGGGTCTAACAGGATTCCTGCTTCATCTTCTTCTTCAACGTTCGAGTCTGGTGATCATGCGAACTCTGCGTACTGCTTCATGATGAAGGGGTATAGGTAACGTCATAACACACGATGAGCTGGTGAAATCCAAGTTTCCATAGGATTCCAAGTTAAACATCAGTATGACATAAGTTGGAATGCTTGGTTACAACTAGCAAAATACAGGAAAAGATAAATTGGGGCGACAAAGAGAGAAAATAATGGATAGCTTGATGTCATGGCGCGAAAAACAGTCAACAACAGAATTGATACGATGTACTGTTGATAGAGAATTTTGGAAGGACATGATCGCCTACGCCAACAGGTCTATAGCGCATGATGACGATAATGACGTCACTACTTCCATTTGACGCTCTTTTTAAGGGAGGTCGATGACATGAAATCAGAGTAGGGAGCCCGCAAAAAAAAAAGAACAAATCTTAAATAGCGACTGCTAAAGCCATTTGTAGTGATAATGGGCAAGATAAAGTGTATTGTTTGACACTAAGGAGAAGATAAGCCCTCACAAGAAGAGAAATACTTCACTACAATCATCAACTACATGATTAGAACAAAGCGCATGACGGAAAGCACGTTCTGTAAGATCGATCGTCAGTCCAGAACGATACCCAATCCCCACTGGCATATGGGAGCGGGACAAACACTGGCTGTAGGTTGATGTGAACGTGACTGGAATACCAGACTTTGAGCACCCTTTTCCCCCTACTTAAAGCCACTATTATCCACGGCTATATTGAGTGAACACAACACATTGCCAGGATGGACAATGAAACCATTTTCCCTTCATTGGAGCTCGCGCAGATACGTTATGTGCTGGTTTATTCAACATGCTCATGCCCCTTCCCTTTCCTCTCGATCCTCATTCAATTGGCCAGATATTTTAGACATTTTAAAGCTATCTGTGGGAAAAGGTAGATGTAGATATGTCTCTTGATTATCTATTGACGCTAATTACGACGCATTCAGTCAGCTTTGAGTCGCTGAACGCTTTCGGCCCAGCTGTTGGTGAGTCTTGGCCGTACAATAAATCCACAATATGCATAAACACTAACCAAACAGAATGGGTGTTATTGTGAATTGAGTAAAGCATAGCTAAGGAAGTACATCTATTTTGACTAATCTGTTAATTAACATAAAATATATCTGACGTGACATTGAGGCTAATCTGTTAATTAACATAAAATATATCTGACGTGACATTGAGGCTAATCTGTTAATTAACATAAAATATATCTGACGTGACATTTTGGCTAATCTGTTAATTAACGTAAAATATATCTGACGTGACATTTAGGCTAATCTGTTAATTAACGTAAAATATATTTGACGTGACATTTTGGCTAACCTGTTAATGAACGTAAAATAAATCTGACGTGACATTTTGGCTAACCCGTTAATTAACGTAAATTATATCTGACATGACCTTGCTGTTACCTGAGCTATGAATGTATTAACTGCCAAGATTTCACCCTGGCAGGGCTCTCCCGAGTCGACCCCGCTGAAAAAAAAAAAAAAAAAAAAAAACAAGGTTCATCAAGTTGAGGAAAGTGATAACATCGAGAAAAGCAATCCCCATCTGTTTGTTTTTTTCCGTTAAACACGCGTGACCGACATATTTGATGCTTCACTCTCCCGGACATGAAATGAGACGAGACCAGCTTTGTTTGTTGTTTTGTTTCTTTCTTGTGCTGCATTACTCTAGCGAAGTCCATAGGGACTGATTTTTGCATGAATAAAACTTTTTCCTATTTTTTTTTCACAATGGCAGACGTGTCCTCAGATGTCCCCTCAGATGCCCATATAGGCAGATATTCTCCGACTTGAGAAGTACTCTCGTATTTTTATCGTCTGGGTTTTAAACATTCTGGATATAACTTTTTTCCTATTAATTTAGCCAGGGCAGCTGCCATTTTTACCCTACCCTTTTCGATTTCAAACTACCAAGTGTTCTTTAACGGATTTTTTTTTGTTTATAATTTTCCACTGTCTATGGTGGGTATCTAGCCTGGGACCTAGATGCCCAAAGGCCGACGTCTTACCTCTAGAGCACCCAACTACCGATACCACCATTTCTTTCCCAAGTGAGAATACCTAGTCTTACTTAGAGGTTACATTTGTCTTGAGGTTGATACACTTTACTCACTATCAGAAGTTTCCTTGTTCGATCCATATCACAAGCGATTGGGAATTGCCTCCTCCCCTGTGATATGAAGTCCCTATCGTAGATGGACAATATCAAAGTGATCGTGTATCCTGGTTCAGTAAAGTAAAACAAAAATAAGGCAAGCTGCGTACCGCTGCTCGGGCTAAATTTCAAAGGATAAAACACAAAGCTCCGACCATGTTCATAACAATTAATTAGTGCTTCTTAAATTACCCATGCAATGTCGCGGGAAGGCTCTACAGTGGAGTTAAAGTGCTCTGCGTTGAGATCGTTTTGTGTTGTTAGAAGCAAATTACTGTAGCATCAATGGAAATAGGGTAGAGTAACAATGATCCTCAGATAAAGGCATTGTAATGAGTTATCCATATAAGCCCTCTTGTATTTTCTGTTAAAATAATCACAGCTAGAATGACAAAAACAAGTCTTAGAAAGAAAGACGATCTCTGAATCTGATTGTTTCCAGCTATATAAAACGATCAACAGTTCATCAAGAACATATATCAACTTACCACTACGGCTCTGGAGGCACAATAACCAGCTTGGCTGAGCGAGTAGAGTTCGAGAGAGAAGACAACCTGTCCAAAAGAGTAGAGTTCGAGAGAGAAGACAACCTGTTCTAGTGAGTAGAGTTCGAGAGAGAAGGCAACCTGTTCTAGTGAGTAGAGTTCGAGAGAGAAGACAACCTGTTCTAGTGAGTAGAGTTCGAGAGAGAAGACAACCTGTTCTAGTGAGTAGAGTTCAAGAGAGAAGACAACCTGTTCTAGTGAGTAGAGTTCGAGAGAGAAGGCAACCTGTTCTAGTGAGTAGAGTTCGAGAGAGAAGACAACCTGTTCTAGTGAGTAGAGTTCAAGAGAGAAGGCAACCTGTCCAAAAGAGTAGAGTTCCAGAGAGAAGACAACCTGTCCAAAAGAGTAGAGTTCCAGAGAGAAGACAACCTGTCCAAAAGAGTAGAGTTCGAGAGAGAAGACAACCTGTTCTAGTGAGTAGAGTTCAAGAGAGAAGGCAACCTGTTCTAGTGAGTAGAGTTCGAGAGAGAAGGCAACCTGTTCTAGTGAGTAGAGTTCGAGAGAGAAGGCAACCTGTTCTAGTGAGTAGAGTTCAAGAGAGAAGGCAACCTGTTCTAGTGAGTAGAGTTCGAGAGAGAAGGCAACCTGTTCTAGTGAGTAGAGTTCGAGAGAGAAGGCAACCTGTTCTAGTGAGTAGAGTTCAAGAGAGAAGGCAACCTGTCCAAAAGAGTAGAGTTCCAGAGAGAAGACAACCTGTCCAAAAGAGTAGAGTTCGAGAGAGAAGACAACCTGTTCTAGTGAGTAGAGTTCGAGAGAGAGAAGACAACCAGTCCAAGAGAGTAGAGTTCGAGAGAGAAGACAACCAGTCCAAGAGAGTAGAGTTCGAGAGAGAAGACAACCAGTCCAAGAGAGTAGAGTTCAAGAGAGAAGACAACCTGTCCAAGAGAGTAGAGTTCGAGAGAGAAGACAACCTGTCCAAGAGAGAAGAGTTCGAGAGAGAAGACAACCTGTTCTAGAGAGTAGAGTTCAAGAGAGAAGGCAACCTGTCCAAGAGAGTAGAGTTCGAGAGAGAAGACAACCTGTCCAAGAGAGAAGAGTTCGAGAGAGAAGACAACCTGTCCTAGAGAGTAGAGTTCGAGACAGAAGGCAACCTGTCCAAGAGAGTAGAGTTCGAGAGAGAAGACAACCTGTCCAAGCGAGTAGAGTTCGAGAGAGAAGACAACCTGTCCTAGAGAGTAGAGTTCGAGACAGAAGGCAACCTGTCCAAGAGAGTAGAGTTCGAGAGAGAAGACAACCTGTCCAAGCGAGTAGAGTTCGAGAGAGAAGACAACCTGTCCAAGCGAGTAGAGTTCGAGAGAGAAGACAACCTGTCCAAGCGAGTAGAGTTCGAGAGAGAAGACAACCTGTTCTAGAGAGTAGAGTTCGAGAGAGAAGACAACCTGTTCTAGAGAGTAGAGTTCGAGAGAGAAGACAACCTGTTCTAGAGAGTAGAGTTCGAGAGAGAAGACAACCTGTTCTAGAGAGTAGAGTTCGAGAGAGAAGACAACCTGTTCTAGAGAGTAGAGTTCGAGAGAGAAGACAACCTGTCCAAGAGAGTAGAGTTCGAGAGAGAAGGCAACCTGTTCTAGAGAGTAGAGTTCGAGAGAGAAGATAACCTGTCCAAGCGAGTAGAGTTCGAGAGAGAAGACAACCTGTTCTAGAGAGTAGAGTTCGAGAGAGAAGACAACCTGTTCTAGAGAGTAGAGTTCGAGAGAGAAGACAACCTGTTCTAGTGAGTAGAGTTCGAGAGAGAAGACAACCTGTTCTAGTGAGTAGAGTTCGAGAGAGAAGACAACCTGTTCTAGTGAGTAGAGTTCGAGAGAGAAGACAACCTGTTCTAGTGAGTAGAGTTCGAGAGAGAAGACAACCTGTTCTAGTGAGTAGAGTTCAAGAGAGAAGACAACCTGTTCTAGTGAGTAGAGTTCGAGAAAGAAGACAACCTGTTCTAGTGAGTAGAGTTCGAGAGAGAAGACAACCTGTTCTAGTGAGTAGAGTTCGAGAGAGAAGGCAACCTGTTCTAGTGAGTAGAGTTCGAGAGAGAAGGCAACCTGTTCTAGTGAGTAGAGTTCGAGAGAGAAGGCAACCTGTTCTAGTGAGTAGAGTTCGAGAGAGAAGACAACCTGTTCTAGTGAGTAGAGTTCGAGAGAGAAGGCAACCTGTTCTAGTGAGTAGAGTTCGAGAGAGAAGGCAGCCTGTTCTAGTGAGTAGAGTTCAAGAGAGAAGACAACCTGTTCTAGTGAGTAGAGTTCGAGACAGAAGGCAACCTGTTCTAGAGAGTAGAGTTCGAGAGAGAAGGCAACCTGTTCTAGAGAGTAGAGTTCGAGACAGAAGGCAACCTGTTCTAGAGAGTAGAGTTCGAGAGAGAAGGCAACCTGTTCTAGAGAGTAGAGTTCGAGAGAGAAGACAACCTGTTCTAGAGAGTAGAGTTCGAGAGAGAAGACAACCTGTTCTAGAGAGTAGAGTTCGAGAGAGAAGACAACCTGTTCTAGAGAGTAGAGTTCGAGAGAGAAGACAACCTGTTCTAGAGAGTAGAGTTCGAGAGAGAAGACAACCTGTCCAAGTGTTATAGTGTGACTCAGTCATGGGCGATAATGGAAGAATAGAAGAATATGACGATAGACAGAAGAATAAAAGAATGAGGCGATGACGATGTGAAGTAGGATAGTTTTAGGCGGCGTAGAAAAGACACTCTTCAGAGGATTAGGAAGGAGACGTTAAGTCTACCCAACTCAGTCGCTGAGTCGTAATCAACTTGAAGATTACCAGTGAAATGCGTACAGGTGGTCAGCCTAAAGCCAGACAGATGTTTGCTCTGGTCGACAAAGTTGCGTAACGCAACGACACGGCCGCTGGTTCCTAGGAAACTCTTATATCGGCAGACGCCTTGAAGTCCAGTGAAGACCTGAGATGAAAGCGGACAACTAAACTGCCCCGCGTAATCAAAAGACCAGGTTATCTTTACGTTCAGCAGTGATTACTCTTGAGTCTCTGAATTGGAAATCGCCTCGAGTTTTAGTTGTTAGGGGACGGACTTAGGAAGATGGACAGGTTCGACAGGACTCCTAAAGTAATAAGACTTTAGAGATAATTAAAAAAGGCGGAGCTAGAGAGATAGTGACGGTCAAGAGACGTAGGTTTAGGCGTATCAGTGGTCGGGGGGGGGGGTGGTCACCTGGGACTTAAACCCCGAGACCCTGGGAACTGGGGAGATTTAGGAGAGGAGAGGCCCAGAATGCTTTTGGGGCGAGGAGCAGTAGCTAGAGAGACATTTAGCTACACTCGGGCAGACTCAGCTATACTCAGCCAGACTCGAGACAATTTAGCTACACTCGGCCAGACTGAGCACATTCAGAGACTAGTTCCTCAGCACTATCAGAAAGAGACAGGCAGATGTACTTAAGAATACTATACGGAGTATACGGTCAACAAGATAGATAGATAACTATCAGATAGAGACATGCCTGCAATATTACATTCCTTTCTGGTGCCGTGACCAGGATTTTATTCTTTTAAAGAAGGACCTGGAAGAAAAAAAAAAAAGTAAGAATTTTCTCTTAACCAACTCTGACGTCCATCTACGCACTTCCAGCGTAAACCTACGCACTTCCAGCGTAAACCTACATACTTACAGCAACGAGTGCCACCGAGCAGCCAAGAAATTATAAGAAAAACACTATATTTACTATACAGAACACACTGTGAAAAAAACACTAGAGAAGCTGTCAGTTCGCGACTTTTTACTATTCCGGAGGTGAAAGATTATTTGTGTTTGAAATAAATGTGAAATGCATCGGAGGGCAAAGATAAACAGAGAACCTTATGCCTAATGTGAAAATGATGTCCACATTGAGAACCTGAAAAAGACTAAGTAGTTAATTATTGTTTTAAATTAGTATATTATTGTGTAGTTGTTAGGATGTTACATAAGTGTGTTAGGTATTCATGGACTTCAGAAGCATGTAAGTTGGATTTTTCTTATATATTTTAGAGATGCATATGATATGTTGTAACAAGGTTGTGTGAAGTAAATAAGTTTTTTCTTGAGTGTTAGTGGAAGAAAGTAGAAATTCTTTGACTGATCTAAATAACTTGTGTGTTAATTTATACTTAATTTATAATTAATTAATTAATTATCAAGATGAAGAGAGGCATGACTCCCACTTTGCAGACCCTGCAAGAAATTAGTAGAGTCATCACCGGTTTAGAAAATAGTTTTAGACAGCAAGAAGTGAGTGCCAGTATCTCAAATTACTCTGGCGACCCATCCATGTTCAGACAATGGATGGCAGAAATTGAAAAGTATGCTCTCATTTTTCCTATAAATGAGGAAGACAAGAAATAATAGCTTTTAAAACAAGTAGAGGCGAAGTATCTGACTTCATCCAGAGAAGGCTAAAGAATGAACCTTCAAGCACATGGAAGTCCCTCCAGATAGATTTAAAAACTAGGTATGCTGCTGTAGGAGATGCCTACACTGCTTTCATACTTTTGAGGAAGTTTAAACAAGAAAGAGGAGAGACAATAACTGCATACAGTAATAGACTTTTAGAGCTAGCAGAGGAATCTGGTTTAGAAAAAGATAATTTTAGTAGACAATTAATAGAGATTTTTATAGATGGACTAATATCCACAGATCTAAAACTACACTTAGCGAGGCTGAACCCTGAGACGCTAGATGAAGCGATTAATATCTCTATTAAAGAAATCGGGTTCATGAAGAAATTGAATTTAAACCTACCTGAAGAAAGCCCAACCATCAGTGAATGGTTTAATAAAAGAAAATAGTAGAAACGCCTAGGGAAGTTAATCAAGCGAGTAATAGATGGAGAAATAAGGGACGACTAGGTGAAATGAGTAAAGAAATATATGCAGTGAGAAGGGAAACAAGGCATGTTCACGGAAGAAGATTAGCACCCCAGGAATCTAGGTGGAGATGGAATGACAAAAGACAAACTGCTGGACGTAAGAGCTATGAAATAAATAGTGTAGACAGGATTGAAATGAATAAAGTGAATGGTAAATCAAAAGTTTGGGCACAGCATGTTAATCAAACACCCAGGCGTGGTTGGCAAGATCCCTCTGGAGTCAAAGAGAAGCGCGCAACCAAGCATGTGGATGCGAGAACGACCAAGTGGTCCAAATCAAACGGCCCAAACATCAAGACAAACAGACTGTCTAGCCTGAAACAAAACAAATTAATCAGAAAGGAGAAGGAATTAGAGGGAATGGAACATATTTAAAAGATAAGTCGAGTCATGCGATCAGCAATAAAAAAGAATGTATGTTAGTGAGAATTAAAGAGACTGAGAACAGAATGATCGACAGTGCTACACAAACAGAAGGTACTGATAGAGAAGTATTGGTGACACAGGTTAGCTGCGCACAAACACAGACTGTAGAGGTTAGAGGACAAACTAAACATAATGATAAGATAACACAAACGAGGGAGGTGAAGAAACAAGTTAGAGACGCCTGTGTGGCTACAAACATCCTAGAAGATGTAATTTCAAGACAAGATGCCGAAATAAGAATTATGGAAAAGAGAAGTGAAAGAGACGAGTTGATGCTATTAGAGCTGAAAGACACAGTAGATAGGCTAGAGTGCAAAAACAAGTGTCTAGAAACAAGAATTAAAGAGCTTGAAACACGTGAAGAACAAAAGGCTGAGACTGACAGACACAGTGTGTGTATGAGTCGAGAAGTTGATCAGATGAAAGCACAGAATAGCCAACTTTTAGGTGAAGTCAAAGAGTCCAAAGATTTAATTGTAAGTTTAAGAAAGGAGAAATCAGAAGTAGATGACAAAGTAAAGAACCTAATACGAGAGAAGTCTGACTTAGAGGAAGAGGTAGCGTCTCTAAGGCGAAAGAAATCTACTACAGAAAATTTGAAAAAGGAAAACGAGAAAGGGAAACTTGATAGGATAGAACGCAACAGTGATACAAATAGTGTAGAGGTTGTAAGTAAAAGTGCTGAGAAGAAAATTAACGAACTAGCAGTGTTTCATGCATTAGAGAAAGCAGCTGATAAATATGCGCGTGAAATGGACAAGGAATTAGAGGATATGGCAGATGGGGTAAAAGGTAGCAAGAAACGTCCTGAAACTGACAGATTGCCTACAATACGAGAAAGGAGGGTTGCTGCCATAAATGAAGAGTTTGAAAAGACCCAAATAGAAAAGGCAGAGCAAGTGAAATTTTGGCCATTGGGAACACCAGAACGTGATGCCATTATCGCTGAAAGAAGAAGAAAAGACGATGAAAGAGTCAAAGTAGACCTGCCTTTTGCCATACGATTGGGACGACGGCAAGAGTTTTTTGACCACCAGAAAGAAATAGATAAAGGTAACAGATTCAGAGAAGATCATAGGTCAGAAAGAGGAGACCTGACAACCACTAGTGATGGAAGAGATAAAAGACACAAAAAGAAGAAACATACATATTAAGAATTGTAATTATTTTACTTGTGGATGTTGTAACTAATAAGGTGTAAGAGTCTACTAACTTTTAGACGAATTTTAAATGTATAATGTCAGTGTGCACTGAATGATGAGTAGGAGTCTGTAAATGTACTGTTGCCTTAATGAGGAGACAGAACTATATGTATGAAGATGTTAGTGAGTCACCTGAAGTAAACAAACAAAATGGTAACTATGTTTACATTCGGTTAAAAAAGTTTGAGTCAAGTTAAGAGAACTCAGAATTTACAGAAAATAGAGTATTCATGGAGAGAAAAACATAGGGAACTAAGAAGAGTCAGTGACCCGAGATGGGGAGACTCTATGAGTTATATAGGAATTCCAAGTGTGGAACAGCACTGTGAGGTGTGCAGAGGTGTGTATGAAGTGTGTTGTGGATAGTTTAATGGAAGTCTAGACAGACTAGATTCTGTATCAAATTTAAGTCATAATTTTGATTGCTATGTGTTTGTGATTACTCTATGCTTCAATGTTCGGTCTGTCAAGACTGTGGGGTGTATGATTTGAGGAGAAACATGTTGTGAAATGCACATTTTTTTAAAAAAGACAATTTTATGAAAATGTAATTATATGTAGACGGAGAGAATTGCCTAAAATTTAGGAATATGTGGTGAGAGAGAACACATAAGAAGACTTTCGACCCGACATGAGTTGACCAGTAAATTAAGCCTGTGGCTAAGAGATTCTGTAAGAAAGCGTATTGCTATGCAGACAACTTTATTAGCAGTACCAGAAGAGCACGTGTTCAGGGAGAATAAGAGAACAGAGTAGACGGGTCTTGTTTCTTTTCAGAACTGGCACAGATATGATGCCGAAGAAAGACTAAACAAGTCTTATTAGGCAATTAAGAGAGTACAGTGCGAAGGCCGATCGAGCCTTAAATATTTCAGAATTGATGTTTCCACAAAATGTTTTGTATACATGAGACACATGTTGTGTCGCAAAGATGTTTATTGAATGTCATGATATTGTTGTAGAATTATGAATGTTGTATATGTAAACACCAATTACAGAACCTACCAGTTTAAATTAAGAGACGGAAAGAAATGTGGGTTAGACATAGACAAAACAGACAATGACCTCAATTTAGCTGGCCTACATTCAGGCTAGGTCCAGAGTGACGTCACGTTAGTCAGAGGCTTCAAAGCAAAACAAAGTGGCATGGCAGAGCGATGTTGTAAGATGATTGTATACATGATGGATTTTTCTTTTGAGATTCCAGTTTATAGATGTTGAATTTGTATTTCTAATTGTTGTAATAATTGATGTACAATGAGAAAAAGGAAATTAGTTAGCCCATCAAGGAAGTAGAAAGAGAGCAGTCACACTATGTTTTATTTTGAGTTAAATTGATCTATGAATATATCAATTCAACTGAAATGTTGACGGAGATATATGTTATAGTGTGACTCAGTCATGGGCGATAATGGAAGAATAGAAGAATATGACGATAGACAGAAGAATAAAAGAATGAGGCGATGACGATGTGAAGTAGGATAGTTTTAGGCGGCGTAGAAAAGACACTCTTCAGAGGATTAGGAAGGAGACGTTAAGTCTACCCAACTCAGTCGCTGAGTCGTAATCAACTTGAAGATTACCAGTGAAATGCGTACAGGTGGTCAGCCTAAAGCCAGACAGATGTTTGCTCTGGTCGACAAAGTTGCGTAACGCAACGACACGGCCGCTGGTTCCTAGGAAACTCTTATATCGGCAGACGCCTGAAGTCCAGTGAAGACCTGAGATGAAAGCGGACAACTAAACTGCCGCGTAATCAAAAGACCAGGTTATCTTTACGTTCAGCAGTGATTACTCTTTGAGTCTCTGAATTGGAAATCGCCTCGAGTTTTAGTTGTTAGGGGACGGACTTAGGAAGATGGACAGGTTCGACAGACTCCTAAAGTAATAAGACTTTAGAGATAATTAAAAAGGCGGAGCTAGAGAGATAGTGACGGCAAGAGACGTAGGTTAGGCCGTATCAGTGGTCGGGGGGGGGGTGGTCACCTGGACTTAAACCCCGAGACCCTGGGAACTGGGGAGATTTAGGAGAGGAGAGGCCCAGAATGCTTTTGGGGCGAGGAGCAGTAGCTAGAGAGACATTTAGCTACACTCGGGCAGACTCAGCTATACTCAGCCAGACTCGAGACAATTTAGCTACACTCGGCCAGACTGAGCACATTCAGAGACTAGTTCCTCAGCACTATCAGAAAGAGAAGGCAGATGTACTTAAGAATACTATACGGAGTAACGGTCAACAAGATAGAGAGATAAGTATCAGAGAGAGACATGCCTGCAATACAAGAGAGTAGAGTTCGAGAGAGAAGGCAACCTGTTCTAGAGAGTAGAGTTCGAGAGAGAAGATAACCTGTCCAAGCGAGTAGAGTTCGAGAGAGAAGACAACCTGTTCTAGAGAGTAGAGTTCGAGAGAGAAGACAACCTGTTCTAGAGAGTAGAGTTCGAGAGAGAAGACAACCTGTTCAACAGAGTAGAGTTCGAGAGAGAAGACAACCTGTTCTAGTGAGTAGAGTTCGAGAGAGAAGACAACCTGTTCTAGTGAGTAGAGTTCGAGAGAGAAGACAACCTGTTCTAGTGAGTAGAGTTCGAGAGAGAAGACAACCTGTTCTAGTGAGTAGAGTTCAAGAGAGAAGACAACCTGTTCTAGTGAGTAGAGTTCGAGAAAGAAGACAACCTGTTCTAGTGAGTAGAGTTCGAGAGAGAAGACAACCTGTTCTAGTGAGTAGAGTTCGAGAGAGAAGGCAACCTGTTCTAGTGAGTAGAGTTCGAGAGAGAAGGCAACCTGTTCTAGTGAGTAGAGTTCGAGAGAGAAGGCAACCTGTTCTAGTGAGTAGAGTTCGAGAGAGAAGACAACCTGTTCTAGTGAGTAGAGTTCGAGAGAGAAGGCAACCTGTTCTAGTGAGTAGAGTTCGAGAGAGAAGGCAGCCTGTTCTAGTGAGTAGAGTTCAAGAGAGAAGACAACCTGTTCTAGTGAGTAGAGTTCGAGAGAGAAGACAACCTGTTCTAGTGAGTAGAGTTCGAGAGAGAAGACAACCTGTTCTAGTGAGTAGAGTTCGAGAGAGAAGGCAACCTGTTCTAGTGAGTAGAGTTCGAGAGAGAAGACAACCTGTCCAACAGAGTAGAGTTCGAGAGAGAAGGCAACCTGTTCTAGTGAGTAGAGTTCGAGAGAGAAGGCAACCTGTTCTAGTGAGTAGAGTTCGAGAGAGAAGGCAACCTGTTCTAGTGAGTAGAGTTCGAGAGAGAAGACAACCTGTTCTAGTGAGTAGAGTTCGAGAGAGAAGGCAACCTGTTCTAGTGAGTAGAGTTCAAGAGAGAAGACAACCTGTCCAACAGAGTAGAGTTCGAGCGAGAAGACAACCTGTTCTAGTGAGTAGAGTTCGAGAGAGAAGGCAACCTGTTCTAGTGAGTAGAGTTCGAGAGAGAAGACAACCTGTCCACGAGAGTAGAGTTCGAGCGAGAAGACAACCTGTCCACGAGAGTAGAGTTCGAGAGAGAAGGCAACCTGTTCTAGTGAGTAGAGTTCGAGAGAGAAGGCAACCTGTTCTAGTGAGTAGAGTTCGAGAGAGAAGACAACCTGTCCACGAGAGTAGAGTTCGAGAGAGAAGACAACCTGTTCTAGTGAGTAGAGTTCGAGAGAGAAGACAACCTGTTCTAGTGAGTAGAGTTCGAGAGAGAAGACAACCTGTTCTAGTGAGTAGAGTTCAAGAGAGAAGACAACCTGTTCTAGTGAGTAGAGTTCGAGAGAGAAGACAACCTGTCCACGAGAGTAGAGTTCGAGAGAGAAGACAACCTGTCCACGAGAGTAGAGTTCGAGAGAGAAGACAACCTGTCCACGAGAGTAGAGTTCGAGAGAGAAGACAACCTGTCCACGAGAGTAGAGTTCGAGAGAGAAGACAACCTGTTCTAGTGAGTAGAGTTCGAGAGAGAAGACAACCTGTCCACGAGAGTAGAGTTCGAGCGAGAAGACAACCTGTTCTAGAGAGTAGAGTTCGAGAGAGAAGACAACCTGTTCTAGAGAGTAGAGTTCGAGAGAGAAGACAACCTGTCCAAGCGAGTAGAGTTCGAGAGAGAAGACAACCTGTTCTAGAGAGTAGAGTTCAAGAGAGAAGACAACCTGTCCAAGAGAGTAGAGTTCGAGAGAGAAGACAACCTGTCCACGAGAGTAGAGTTCGAGAGAGAAGACAACCTGTCCAAAAGAGTAGAGTTCAAGAGAGAAGACAACCTGTCCAAAAGAGTAGAGTTCGAGAGAGAAGACAACCTGTCCACGAGAGTAGAGTTCGAGAGAGAAGACAACCTGTCCAAAAGAGTAGAGTTCAAGAGAGAAGACAACCAGTTCAAGAAAGTAGAGTTCAAGAGAGAAGACAACCTGTTCTAGAGAGTAGAGTTCGAGAGAGAAGACAACCAGTCCAAGAGAGTAGAGTCCAAGAGAGAAGACAACCTGTTCTAGAGAGTAGAGTTCAAGAGAGAAGACAACCTGTTCTAGAGAGTAGAGTTCAAGAGAGAAGACAACCTGTTCTAGTGAGTAGAGTTCAAGAGAGAAGACAACCAGTTCAAGAGAGTAGAGTTCAAGAGAGAAGACAACCTGTCCAAGAGAGTAGAGTTCAAGAGAGAAGACAACCTGTCCAAGAGAGTAGAGTTCGAGAGAGAAGACAACCTGTCCAAGAAAGTAGAGTTCGAGAGAGAAGACAACCTGTCCAAGAGAGTAGAGTTCGAGAGAGAAGGCAACCTGTCCAAGAGAATAGAGTTCCAGAGAGAAGACAACCTGTTCTAGAGAATAGAGTTCGAGAGAGAAGGCAACCTGTCCAAGAGAGTAGAGTTCGAGAGAGAAGACAACCTGTCCAAGAGAGTAGAGTTCGAGAGAGAAGGGAACATGTCCAAGAGAGTAGAGTTCGAGAGAGAAGGGAACATGTCCAAGAGAGTAGAGTTCAAGAGAGAAGACAACCTGTTACCCCAAAATACCATGGTGGAATATAATATAATGGGTCAATAAGCGCTAATTTCACAATTTACTGCAAACGACTGCACAACGTAGTTACGCCTAGCTAAATACTTTTAACGGCGGATCACTAGGAACTGGGTGCTTCAGAGGTAAGACGCCTATCTCTGGACAGGAAGAACACGGGTTGAAACCTACCACAGGTGGTAGTAATTTTGTTTTAATCGAATCGGTGGTTTCCTCGTGGCTTGCGTTCCCTTTGGTCTCTGGATTGTTAAATTTCGTTGTCTAGCGCTCTCGGAAAAAAAAAAAATATTATAAACAGGAAACCCCGTGTGCACTCGCGCACGTTAAAGAACCATTGGTAGTTTAAAGTCGAAAACAGTAGGCCAAAGTGGTCGCCATCCGGGAAAAATTATTAACTAAATCTACTTATGCCGAAGACAGATGTGTCGAGCTGAAACGCGCGTTGACGTAAAGTAGCGACACAACACATCCACGCCCATTTAACATGTGAACGTTATGATGCAGAAGAGCGGCGGGCGACAAAGAGAAGTTGTTGGGCGAATGTTTTCGAGGTAGGACGAGAAAAGCACACATTATTTGTCAGAATATATCAACGATCTAACAGTTGACACTAACGACCGAGTAACTCACTTACGGTAACATAACGAGCAGTTGTAGTGACAATGACATATCTAATACGAAGATAACTCATTCCAAATGCATATTCATTGGCGATTTTAAACGGAAGATGAGAAACCGAGATACAGGCAGTAAAGAAGGGTGAAGGATAAAACTGCGAGATTGATATGCATTCCAATCTGATAAACAGGCCGAATGACTGATCGAGTTTCTGCTTTGGTAAGATAACAAGTTCCCTTCCCTTGAGATATTGCCTGCGTTAGAAATGTTATATGTACTCAGCATTATTGTATGGTGCAGAAACATGAACAATAATAATAATAAAACACAGCTGAAAATCTAATCCTTTGAAATGTGCATCTATAGAAAAATGGGGAGAATTGGAGGGAGAGTAAAGAAGACAAATAAGGAGATTCTAAATCAATTGAGAAAGAAAAAAGAACTACATAAAGCAAATCGAGAACAACTGAGAATTGTGGGACGTAGGAAGACACAATATCATACTAAAGGACATCTTGGATGTGAAGGTAGAAGATAGACAAGGCAGAGCAAGAGTAAAATGGATCGAAAGCATTAAAAGAAGAAAAGGTGAACCTTTGCCAAAGTGCCTTTATTAAAACAAGAGGCAGGGTAAAATGAGGCTCCATGGTGACCAACATTCGATGTGAAGACGGCATATAATAATAGTAATAATAATAATATGGGACATACAAGAGAAATGTTAAGATGTCATGTTCTCCACTAAGTGAAATATGAAAATGAATGGTCGACATGTTCAGTTGAGAATAAAAGGTGTCGGAAAGGTGAGCTCTAACAGGGCTGCTTTCTGTTGCAGAATTAACAAGGCTATCTATGTGGTGACCAGTCCAATAAAACTCGATACATTTATTGGAAAAATACAACTAATCAACACTACGTCATCATAATGTGCAAACCGGTTGGCGTAGGCGATCATGTCCTTCCATAATTCAGAGTCCACAGTGCATCGTATCAATAGTGCTCTTGACTGTTTACCACGCTACGCCACCAACCTATTTATTATCTTCTCTCTTTGTCATCCCTGATCTTTCTGTCCATGTATTTTGACAGTTGTAATCAAGTTTTCCAACTGTCCACGTCTCATGTGCCTGAAAAATGTTGATTGTTTCTTTCTGGTGAGTTTTTTTTTTTTTAATTAAGCTCTGAATACAATCACTGGATGTGGACAAAGCATTCTTTCTAGACATGAGAGAGTATTCTTCAAACTGAAGAATAAAGAATGCACAAAATGAAGAAAAAAGAAAGAAAGAAAGTAGTAACAGTAAAACACAAAGATAAACATTACTAGCAAGCAACATTAATACTGCTTCATGTTTCTTTCTACCTACTTCAGCGACCTACCATTACTCTCTCTCTCGACTTTTTCCTTTCTCGTGTTTCTCAATAGGCGTATTCTTCTTATGTATTTTTAGAACGACTTTTATTTGCTCATACATGGGAAAATAGAAGAATTACAAGAAAAAATGAAATAAGATAACAAATACATAGTACAACATGAAAATCAACATCAACAAAAGAGAAGTCGTTAACATCGCTTATGAGAAATAGAACATCAACATAACGATTGACGGCAGGCAAACTTAAACAAACAGAGGTGTTTAAATACATAGGAAGTCTAGTGACAAACGACAATTCACAAACAATAGAGATAGATTCAATATGCAACAAAGCTTGTCAAACATCAGACAGCTATCACCACGATTGTCCAACAAGGAAATAACTCTACATGCAAAACGGGCACTCTACAATATAATCTTTATTTCAACGTTGTGCTACCAATGCCAGTCCTGGACCCTAGATTCAAGAACAATAAGAATAACCACTACTAATATGAAATGTGTTAGACGAATGACAGGAAACAGACTGCGAGATAAAATCAGAACTGAGAAAAAAGCTAAGAATAATCCCCGCCATTGAATACATAAAGAAACAACAGATAAAATGGACTACGTGACAAGGCAGAAAGATCAAAACACAGCACGAGCCTTCAATAAATGTTGTGAGAACACCAGAATCAAGGGACAACCCCGAAAAAGGTGGATTGACGGAATGTTAGAAATACTAGGAAAAAACAGCAGCAGTGGTCAACAGAAAAGCAAAAGCCCGCAAATTATATCTCCCCTCGACGCTGAAAGGCAAATAAGGAAGGAAGGAAGAGGAAGCAACTCTTAATAGCAACATAAGACTGTCGTTCGTTTGCTTGCTTTGAGTGTACCCGTACAGTTATACCTCCAACCCATCTTAACACTGCTCACTTGACAACTGATCATCATTTCTATATTTTGTTGGTATGTGGCCTTTGCTGATTCCCCCCTAGAGACGTTGAGTCTTGTCTTGTTAACAATATTGACATATCCAAATATTAATTATTTTTATGTTCACACAAACAAAATGCAACAGAAAATGATGGACTGTAAATTCCTCTAAATTTTTATATATATATATATATATATATATGCTTTGTTTATAGTAAAGGCTGTCTGTGATGGGGACGTTTTCAAGTAACTTTAAAACAGAGCTGGCAACGATGTGAAACCCACAGCTGAAATTCTTTAGACGGAAAGCAAATAAAGAAATAGCATTGTCTTCAAAGGCATTAATAGCCACAATACATACAGAAAAGCAACAGAGTCACCATGGGAGTGAGGGAGTGGCACGGTACTGCGATTCAGAAGATATCTAAATAAACAACATCTATAAGTCTATGGTAAACATATCTAAGTAAATAACAACATCTATAAGTCTATGGTAAACATATCTAAGTAAACAGCAACATCTATAAGTCTATGGTAAACATATCTAAGTAAATAACAACATCTATAAGTCTATAAAACCTTTTGTACTTAACTTCATCGACTTCAAAAAAGCATTTGATAGTATTCATAGAGATTCTTTGTGGAAAATTCTGAAGCAATATGGTTTACCATCAAAAATCATAAATATTATCAAAGACATGTATGATGGTTACACATGTGCAGTTCGAACAGAGGAAGGACTGAGCGAATGTTTCCCAATAGAAACTGGGGTTAAACAAGGATGTATTTTATCGCCCTTGTTATTTGGAATTGTTATGGACTTCATAATGAAGAAATGCTGCACTGGTAATAAAGGCATCGAATGGATACAAGGAGACCATTTGGAGGACCTCGACTTTGCTGATGACATAGTTCTCATCAGCAGTCAGATAAAAACGATGCAGGAAAACACAAATGAACTATCATCAATAGCCAGCAAAATTGGGCTTGAGGTCAATCATGAAAAGACTAAAGTCATGAAAAGTTTAATTCCAACAAGTGACAAAATATACATGGAAAACAAACCAGTAGAAGAGATCGATCACTTTATCTATCTTGGAAGTCACATTGATCGAGAAGGGGATACGAGCAAAGAAATTAGAATCAGACTGGCTAAAGCAGCAATGTCTTTCAGAAGCCTTGAAAAGTTGTGGAAATCAAAACTCATTAGCACAAACACAAAACTTAGGCTATTCAAATCAAATGTACTATCAACCCTTACGTATGCGTGTGAAAGCTGGAAAACAACAAGAGATATAGAAACAAAGTTGAACGCATTCGAAAATAAATGTCTAAGGAAAATACTTGGTATAGAATGGAACGAATTCAAAACAAACGAGGAAATTAGAGAAATCGCCAATCAACCACTAATATCTTCAGTAATAAAGAAAAGACGATGGTCATACGTTGGACATGTGATGAGAAGAGATAATAATCGAATAGCAAAGCAAGCCCTCATATGGGAAACAACAGTAAAAGAAAAGAGGAAGACCCAGGGAGACACTGAGAAGAACATTGATGAGAGAGGCAAGAGCAGCAGGAATCGGCTCCCTCAATGAGATAGAACTGCTTGCACAGAACAGAGACAGATGGCGAGATTTAATAAAATATCTTTAAAAGAAAACTGCTAGAACAAAAATTCATATAGGAGAAGGTGTATCTTGGTCTACGCCCTATGGGCCGGTTACGGCTCGAAAGGTCAATAGATAGATAGATAGATAAGTCTATGGTAAACATATCTAAGTAAACAACAACATCTATAAGTCTATGGTAGACATATCTAAGTAAACAGCAACATCTATAAGTCTATGGTAAACATATCTAAGTAAATAACAACATCTATAAGTCTATGGTAAACATATCTAAGTAAACAACAACACCTACAAGTCTATGGTAAACATATCTAAGTAAACAGCAACATCTATAAGTCTATGGTAAACATATCTAAGTAAATAACAACATCTATAAGTCTATGGTAAACATATCTAAGTAAATAACAACATCTATAAGTCAATGGTAAACATATCTAAGTAAACAACAACATCTACAAGTCTATGGTAAACATATCTAAGTAAATAACAACATCTATAAGTCTATGGTAAACATATCTAAGTAAATAACAACATCTATAAGTCTATGGTAAACATATCTAAGTAAATAACAACATCTATAAGTCAATGGTAAACATATCTAAGTAAACAACAACATCTACAAGTCTATGGTAAACATACCTAAGTAAACAACAACATCTATAAGTCTATGGTAAACATATCTAAGTAAACAACAACATCTACAAGTCTATGGTAAACATATTAAGTAAACAACAACATCTACAAGTCTATGGTACACATATCTAAGCAAACAACAACACCTACAAGTCTATGGTAAACATATCTAAGTAAACAACAACATCTACAAGTCTATGGTAAACATATCTAAGTAAACAACATCTACAAGTCTATGGTAAACATATCTAAGTAAACAACAACATCTACAAGTCTATGGTAAACATATCTAAGTAAACAACAACATCTACAAGTCTATGGTACACATATCTAAGTAAACAACATCTATAAGTCTATGGTAAACATATCTAAGTAAACAACATCTATAAGTCTATGGTAAACATATCTAAGTAAACAACAACATCTACAAGCCTATGGTACACATCTAAGTAAACAACAGCATCTACAAGTCTATGGTACACATATCTAAGTAAACAACAACATCTACAAGCCTATGGTACACATATCTAAGTAAACAACATCTATAAGTCTATGGTACACATATCTAAGTAAACAACATCTACAAGTCTATGGTAAACATATCTAAGTAAACAACAACATATACAAGCCTATGGTACACATATCTAAGTAAACAACATCTATAAGTCTATGGTAAACATATCTAAGTAAACAACATCTATAAGTCTATGGTACACAAATATCTAAGTAAACAACAACATCTATAAGTCTATGGTAAACATATCTAAGTAAACAACATCTACAAGTCTATGGTACGCATATGTAAGTAAACAACATCTACAAGACTATGGTACACAAATATCTAAGTAAACAACATCTACAAGTCTATGGTACACATATCTAAGTAAACAACATCTACAAGTCTATGGTACACATATCTAAGTAAACAACATCTCCAAGACTATGGTACACATATCTAAGTAAACAACATCTATAAGTCTATGGTAAACATATCTAAGTAAACAACATCTATAAGCCTATGGTACACCTATCTAAGTAAACAACAACATCTATAAGTCTATGGTACACATATCTAAGTAAACAACAACATCTACAAGTCTATGGTACACATATCTAAGTAAACAACATCTACAAGTCTATGGTACACATATCTAAGTAAACAACAACATCTATAAGTCTATGGTACACATATCTAAGTAAACAACAACATCTACAAGCCTATGGTAAACATATCTAAGTAAACAACATCTACAAGACTATGGTAAACATATCTAAGTAAACAACATCTACAAGACTATGGTACACAAATATCTAAGTAAACAACATCTACAAGACTATGGTACAAAATATCTAAGTAAACAACATCTACAAGTCTATGGTACACAAATATCAAAGTAAACAACATCTACAAGACTATGGTACACAAATATCTAAGTAAACAACATCTACAAGACTATGGTACACAAATATCTAAGTAAACAACATCTACAAGACTATGGTACACAAATATCTAAGTAAACAACATCTACAAGTCTATGGTACACAAATATATAAGTAAACAACATCTACAAGTCTATGGTACACAAATATCTAAGTAAACAACATCTACAAGACTATGGTACACAAATATCTAAGTAAACAACATCTACAAGACTATAAAAATAAAAGTAAAGTACCCCCGTCACGCCAAGTGGCGTATAGGGAAATATGGTGTTAGTGACCCTATATTTTACAGACCTTCAGCACATGATTTTTGGGGTAATGTGGTCGGTATTACGCCCGTGCTGCTTTTACTTTCCCAGAAAAAAATCCGGTACCCATTTAAGGCTGGGTGAACCGGAGCCGTCGGTTGGGATCGAAACCCTACCCCTTGTCCGTAGTAGTCCAGTTCACTAACCACTGAGCTATCGCGGCTCCTACTAATTTTTAGGGAATTAGTAAAACCCAGGTGTCCTCGCCAGGGTACGAACCCCGGCTGTTGCCGTGGTAAGCCAACCGCCTATCGATTGCGTTAACCGGACACCCATCTACAAGACTATGGTACACAAATATCTAAGTAAACAACATCTACAAGTCTATGGTACACAAATATCTAAGTAAACAACATCAACAAGTCTATGGTACACAAATATCTAAGTAAACAACATCTACAAGACTATGGTACACAAATATCTAAGTAAACAACTGCTACAAGTCTATGGTACACAAATATCTAAGTAAACAACATCTACAAGACTATGGTACACAAATATCTAAGTAAACAACATCTACAAGACTATGGTACACAAATATCTAAGTAAACAACATCTACAAGACTATGGTACACAAATATCTAAGTAAACAACATCTACAAGACTATGGTACACATATCTAAGTAAACAACAACATCTACAAGACTATGGTACACAAATATCTAAGTAAACAACATCTACAAGACTATGGTACACAAATATCTAAGTAAACAACATCTACAAGACTATAGTACACAAATATCTAAGTAAACAACATCTACAAGACTATGGTACACATATCTAAGTAAACAACAACATCTACAAGACTATGGTACACAAATATCTAAGTAAACAACATCTACAAGACTATGGTACACAAATATCTAAGTAAACAACATCTACAAGACTATGGTACACAAATATCTAAGTAAACAAGATCTACAAGTCTATGGTACACATATCTAAGTAAACAACAACATCTACAAGTCTATGGTACACATATCTAAGTAAACAACAACATCTACAAGTCTATGGTACACATATCTAAGTAAACAACAACATCTACAAGTCTATGGTACACAAATATCTAAGTAAACAACATCTACAAGACTATGGTAAACATATCTAAGTAAACAACATCTATAAGTCTATGGTAAACATATCTAAGTAAACAACATCTACAAGTCTATGGTAAACATATCTAAGTAAACAACATCTACAAGACTATGGTACACATATCTAAGTAAACAACAACATCTACAAGACTATGGTACACACATATCTAAGTAAACAACAACATCTACAAGACTATGGTACACAAATATCTAAACAACATCTACAAGACTATGGTACACAAATATCTAAGTAAACAACATCTACAAGACTATGGTACACATATCTAAGTAAACAACAACATCTACAAGACTATGGTACACAAATATCTAAGTAAACAACATCTACAAGACTATGGTACACATATCTAAGTAAACAACATCTACAAGACTATGGTACACATATCTAAGTAAACAACATCTACAAGACTATGGTACACATATCTAAGTAAACAACAACATCTACAAGACTATGGTACACAAATATCTAAGTAAACAACATCTACAAGACTATGGTACACAAATATCTAAGTAAACAACATCTATAAGTCTATGGTAAACATATCTAAGTAAACAACATCTACAAGTCTATGGTAAACATATCTAAGTAAACAACATCTACAAGTCTATGGTACACATATCTAAGTAAACAACATCTATAAGTCTATGGTAAACATATCTAAGTAAGCAACATCTACAAGTCTATGGTACACAAATATCAAAGTAACTTACCGTGCCTAGAAGTATGCGACAAGAAGATAAACTCCACACTTACAAGTCCGTGCAGCTATTTATTTCGCTCATTTGAACCAATATTTTATTTTAAATGTCCCATGCGAGTTATGAACAAGCAGCTTGCCGCCATGCTGCCGACTGTTGAAGGAAGACACTTCCTGAAGCCAATCATTTCCATATTCTCGGACTGATAACCGGGCATTATTGCTTTTTAAAATTGCTTCCAGGAATTTTTGTGTAAATGTGAACTCATCCCTGGAGAATGCCCGTACATATGCACTTCTCAGACTATCATATTAAAGATACGCTGACTCCCAGACCAGCAATGACCAGATAAATATTCTACAAATCACAACTGATACTGCAGCAATATCTTACTCATTCTGTCGTCTCAATTCTTTCATGTTCTAAACTCGTCTTATATTTATGTATATTTAACTGTTTGTTTTTTTTTTAACTACTCTGTGTCCGTGTGTCCGTATGTGCGTATATGCTTGTGTTAGTGGGAAGATTATTGACCAACTGTATGTGTTATGGGTAATAATAAACCGAACAATCATATTCTTTGCAATATCCAGAGGGATCACATATAAATATACGAGTCTACGGCTAAGATGACGATCGGAAGATCAAAGTGATGAAAAAATGAGGAAAAATGTCATCGTTAAGGATTTAGAGTAATAAAAGAAGACACAAAACGATCCATATTGTGGTCTCAAATAAATGGTACACTGCGGGAACACATGAAATGCACAGAAAGAAAGAAATACATAAAACGTAGCGCTACTTCAGATAAGGCTTCTACCGGAGACGATAAGAAGAGTACACCTCATCATGATTATCAGGTGTCATGCCGGCCAGCGTAAGCGATCACCACATCACTCCGTCCTTCATGCATGTCATAATTTCTGTACGTGACCTTTTATTATGCCACTTGGATAAGCTGTTCTATATTTTTTTTCTCTTGGTATTCCTATGCTCTTCTTTCCATTCATTCTGCCTGTTGTTATAGTATTCTCAACGTCTTCTTTTCGCACCACATAGCCAATAAATGTAGATTGGCTTTTTCCTTATGATTATGATGCTATTTGTGTTTTCTCCAGCTCGTTTTAAACATCCTTCATTTGTCATTCTTGCTACTCATCAAATTCTTAATCTGTACACCTACACTTTCAATATTTCTTTTAATTTCGAACATGAGCTCACCAAGATTCTCTTCTATCTCAAGGTGGTATCTCTGAGAGGCCTTGTCGACCTAACCAAAGGAAAAGAAGTTGAACTGAAAAAGCATAACGGTTCCCAGAAGATGCTGTAGGGAGTTCAGCTGCATTGGATTGAAAGTGGGAAACAAAGACATACGAGCTAACGGATAGATACAAAGAAATAAATAGCAAAATGTCTATATGAACGAGAATTGTTCAGAATAAGAGGAAAGGATACGTCGAAACTGCAATAAACTTCCAGCGGTGAATTCACAGAATGTTTAGTCACCTGCCAGCAGCAAGGCAGATGGAGACAATAGGGGAGATACCCTTCATTGTCCCATAACACTGGGGTCGTTGGGACAATGCTGACAGACTTCATCAACCTTGGGGTAGTTGAGACACTACTGACAGACTTCATCAACCTTGGGGTCGTTGAGATACTACTGACATACTTCATCAACCTTGGGGTAGTTGAGACACTACTGACAGACTTCATCAACCTTGGGGTCGTTGGGACAATACTGCCAGACTTCATCAACCTTGGGGTCGTTGGGACAATACTGCCATACTTCATCAACCTTGGGGTAGTTGAGACACTACTGACAGACTTTATCAACCTTGGGGTCGTTGGGACAATACTGCCAGACTTCATCAACCTTGGGGTAGTTGAGACACTACTGACATACTTCATCAACCTTGGGGTAGTTGAGACACTACTGACATACTTCATCAACTTCGGGGTAGTTGAGACACTACTGACAGACTTCATCAACCTTGGGGTAGTTGAGACACTACTGACAGACTTCATCAACCTTGGGGTAGTTGAGATACTACTGACATACTTCATCAACCTTGGGGTAGTTGAGACACTACTGACAGACTTCATCAACCTTGGGTAGTTGAGACACTACTGACAGACTTCATCAACCTTGGGGTCGTTGAGATACTACTGACAGACTTCATCAACCTTGGGGTAGTTTTGACACTACTGACAGACTTCATCAACCTTGGGGTAGTTGAGACACTACTGACAGACTTCATCAACCTTGGGGTAGTTGAGACAATACTGCCAGACTTCATCAACCTTGGGGTCGTTGGGACAATACTGACAGACTTCATCAACCTTGGGGTAGTTGAGACACTACTGACAGACTTCATCAACCTTGGGGTCGTTGGGACAATACTGACAGACTTCATCAACCTTGGGGTCGTTGGGACAATACTGACAGACTTCATCAACCTTGGGGTAGTTGAGACACTACTGACAGACTTCATCAACCTTGGGGTAGTTGAGACACTACTGACAGACTTCATCAACCTTGGGGTCGTTGAGATACTACTGACAGACTTCATCAACCTTGGGGTAGTTGAGACACTACTGAGAGACTTCATCAACCTTGGGGTAGTTGAGATACTACTGACAGACTTCATCAACCTTGGGGTCGTTGGGACAATACTGCCAGACTTCATCAACCTTGGGGTCGTTGGGACAATACTGCCAGACTTCATCAACCTTGGGGTAGTTGAGACACTACTGACAGACTTTATCAACCTTGGGGTCGTTGGGACAATACTGCCAGACTTCATCAACCTTGGGGTAGTTGAGACACTACAGACAGACTTCATCAACCTTGGGGTCGTTGGGACAATACTGCCAGACTTCATCAACCTTGAGGTCGTTGGGACAATACTGCCAGACTTCATCAACCTTGGGGTAGTTGGGACACTACTGACAGACTTCATCAACCTTGGGGTCGTTGGGACAATACTGCCAGACTTCATCAACCTTGGGGTAGTTGAGACACTACAGACAGACTTTATCAACCTTGGGGTCGTTGAGATACTATTGACAGACTTTATTAACCTTGGGGTAGTTGAGACACTACAGACAGACTTCATCAACCTTGGGGTAGTTGAGACACTACAGACAGACTTCATCAACCTTGGGGTAGTTGAGATACTATTGACAGACTTTATTAACCTTGGGGTAGTTGAGACACTACAGACAGACTTCATCAACCTTGGGGTAGTTGAGACACTACAGACAGACTTCATCAACCTTGGGGTAGTTGAGATACTATTGACAGACTTTATTAACCTTGGGGTAGTTGAGATACTATTGACAGACTTAATCGACCTTCTTAGTTGATATCTATCTACAGTCATTATTTAGGAAATTCTAGGTCTGTGTAGTCTTTTATTTTACCTTCCCATCTCTTTCTTCGTCTACCTATCCTTTTTCCTCCTTTCACTGTTCCTTAAAGAACGGTCTTTGTCAGGCCAGACGATCGAAATAAGTGGTCAAATCCTTTCTGATTTCATTTTCGGTTCTTCACTATAGTTGGAAGATAACCATCATAAACTCCGATTGTTTATTACATCCGTCTGTGAACTTTTTCATTTGTGATACGAATTAATAGGTGAATAAAACCTTACGATGACATTTTATATCGATAGATTGTATTTCTTTTGTAGCTCTGCTGGAAAGGTCCATGTTTCGCAAGCGTATAGAAAAATCAATATAACAAGAGTGCCCATCAGCCAGATTTAAGAGCCGAGAATGGTACTCGTAAGAGGAGATGCATACAATGATAACAAATGAGAATAGAGCTAGATAGGCCATGTACTCACAAGAGATGCAGAAATAATTACAAGAACTCTCAAGCAGTAGCCTTTCTTAGGAGAGGTAAAGGGAGAGAATAAGGACTAACTGGACAAAAATAATACCCACAGAGTATTACACAATGTTCCATTTATGGAATGCCCAGGGGGACGAGACAAAGGGGAAGAGACAACGAGGAAGACCCAAATATTCTTGGAGAAGACAGATGGAGCAGAGATGAAGGCTATGGGAAAGACATGGAACGATCTTACAAGAATGGCAAGAAACAGACCGGCTTGGAAAGTGTTTTGTAAAGGCCTAAGTTCCATATGGAGCTGAAAGGTAGTAGTAGTAGAAGAAGAAGAAGAAGAGGAAGAAGAAGAAGTAGAAGAAGAAGAAGATAAAAATGGTTTGGTTAGAGGTTTACGGCAACAGCTCTCCTTTCTGCTAAAAAAAATGGCCTTCCACAGGGATAGTAGTGGGGGAGCCTCGGTGGCTGAGTGGTTAGTGTGCTCGCTTCCTGACTAAGAGGGACCGACTTCGATCCCCAGCAGTGGCGGATTTTTTTCGGACTAATAAGGCTTCGGGGTTCACTCAGCCTCTATAAATGGGTACCAGAGATTTTTCTGGGAAGTAAAGGCGGGCTGGCGTGATTCCACCTAAGAAGGTGCCGTGGTCAAAGAAAAATATGATAATATAATAATAATATAAAACCACTAACACCATATGCCACATACACCTAGGAAGGTGTGGAGAGAACCTTAACTTTTTCGTACAGGTATTAAGACACCGTACATCGGTAACAATAGCATTCCCTGCACGTTTTTATTAGTAGTAGAAGATACTAAGAACTAGACCTTGGGTTCCATCCAGATCGACAGTTTTCAGGTTAAAACAGTCTTAATTGGGTACCGGATTCTTTTTCTGTGAAAGTAAAGCGGTATGGGCGTAATGCTGACCACATTACAACAAGGATTACATGCCCAGGGCTATAAAAATATGGGCATTAACACCATATTCCCTATACGCCACGAGGTGAGACGGGGCCCTTTATATTTTTTAGTAGTAATATTAATATTAAACTTAGTAGTAATAGTAGTAGTAGTTTTTGCAATAAGAGCAATAGTAGTAGTAGTAGTTGTTGTAGTGATTATGGTAGTAGTGGTAGTAGTATTAACAGTAACAGTAGTAAGAATAGTAGTAGTAGTAGTTGTTGTTGTTGTTGTTGTAGTGATTATGGTAGTAGTATTAACAGTAACAGTAGTAAGAATAGTAGTCGTAGTAGTGATGATATTGGTAGTAGGAGTATCAGTAATAATAACAGTGATCATAATCATCAAGTACCGTGCCTACTGGCGTAGGTGACCATGTCTCTCCACAACTTTCGATCTCGGCAGCTATTTATCATTTCTGTTGTTGACCTTCTGCCAAAGCCATTCTCTTAAGCTGTCTGTTATTTTGTCTCTTTGCTTCCCTCTATCTCTTCGTCCCTCAATTTTTCCAGTTGTTACAATATATTCCAGTTGTTCTCTTCTCATTACATGGCCAAAAAGTGATGATTGTTTCTTCCTAATATTGGAAATTAGCTCTCTTTTTGCTTTGACCTTTTTCAGAACATCTTCATTACTCTTCTTAGCTGTCCATGGTACTCTCAACAATCTTCTGTAAAACCACATTTCTACAGACTCCAGTGATTTTCTTGTCTGTTGTTCTATTGTCCATGATTTGCATCCATATGTTAATTTAAGACTGGCTCTACATAACATGTAAGAACTCTTGTTCTTGTTTCTATTGTCAAAAATGGATTGCAAAGTATCTTCCTCATTTTTTGGAAAACTGCTTTTGCCTGAGCCATTCTGTATCTCACCTCTTTTGTACATCTTCCGTCTGAGGTTAACAAAGTTCCCATATATTTAAATTCATTTACCTGTTTTAATATTGTTCCACTTGTCTTTATTTTGCACTGAGGTAATGTCTTTTTCTTTGTTGTTACCATTACCTCTGTCTTTTTGCTATTAAGGCTGAGTCCTATATTTTTGCTTTCTTTCACTATAATGTCCAACATTTCTTGTAATTCATTTTCACTCTCAGCGATTACGACTGTACCATCAGCATACCTTAGATTATTTATATTACGACCTCCAATTGTTATTCCAGGCATGTCCCTTATGGATCTTAAAATAATCTCACTATAGATATTAAACAAATCTGGTGACAGCACACAACCTTGTCTAACACCCTGTTTTATTTGTTGAAACATTCCCAAATGGTTTCCATTTCTTATGGCCGCTGTTTGTTGCCAGTACATGTTCTTTATGATTCTTAGATCTTTGCTGTCTATGTTTATGCTTTCTAAAATTTTGATTATTTCTTGGTGCTTTACTTTGTCAAATGCCTTGGTGTAATCTATGAAACATAGATATGATAGTGATAATAATAGTGATAGTGGTAGTAATGGCAATAGTAATAGTAGTGGTAGTAATAACAGTAGTAGCAGTAAGCGGTAATAATAGTAGCAGCAGTGGTAGTGGTAATAGTAGTAATAATAGTAGTGATAGTGATATCAATGATAGTAGTGGTAGTTGTAGTAGTAATTGCAATAGCAGGTGAAGTGGTAGTGGTGGTGGTAGAAGTAGTAATGGCAGTAGTAGCGCTAGCAGTTGTAGTATAGAAAAAGTGGTACTAATGGTAGTGGTGGTAGAAGTAGTAATGGCAGTAGTAGCGCTAGTAATTGTAGTATAGAAAAAGTGGTACTAATGGTAGTAGTGGTAGAAGTAGTAATGGCAGTAGTAGCGCTAGTAGTTGTAGTATAGAAAAAGTGGTACTAATGGTAGTGGTGGTAGAAGTTGTTTTTCTTATTCTTCATTTTGCCAACATATTTATCGATAACCAACTCTAAGACCTACTTGACATAGAATAGTTGTGTTTTTGTTTAATGAATAGACAAGTGGCGCCACACAAATGTTGGCTACAGACCGAACAGGAAGTGAGAGAACTTTGTTGTTGCTTTAAAAGACGCCACGTGGCGAACCGGTGAGACCTAACCACGCGAGAGGTTCGTATGACACTTCTGTCATCTCCAGAAATAGCACCAGCGTTCCAATTTTGTAAATGAAATAACTGATTAGCTTGGTCCCAAATTGAATGCCATTTCAATGCTGAGGAAATTGCTGGAAAAATTATAGAAATATTCAAGAATATAAAAAAATAAATATAAGCAGAGAAAATTGATCATTATACGCAACATGGCTGCAGGTGATCATATTTTTCCACACATTTCTATCTCAACACTTGTTTCATCAATTATGACGTTGGCTTTCTAATTTGTCATTATCTTAACCTCTATGCTTCCCTCTATCATGGCTTCGATTGTTGTTATTCTTGTCACAATACGGCCTAGTTGTTTCGTTCTCATGACGTGTCCACAATGTGTGGATGTGTCCTCCTGGAATTAGGAATCAACTTTTGTGGTATTAATATTTTTCCTAGATCTGTTTCACAATATTCTAATTGCTCTCATTTTACCTGTTCAGCATTCTCATCAAATCAAATGTATTATCCAGCACGTATTATCCGTATCTGTGGGAGAGCTAGAGAACAACTAAAGAAATAGAAAACAAACTGGATGTATTTGAAAACGAATGTCTGATGAAAATACTTAATACCATGGAATGAGTTCAAGACACGTGCAAAAATAAGAGAAATGACAGAGCTTTCAAAAATACCAACTAGAATCAAGAGAGGAAGGTGGACATATGCTGGGCATGTGATAAGATGAGGCAGCTAGAGAATCTCTAAGTAGACCCTCAAATGGCAACCAGCGGGTACATAAAAAGAGGCTGACCTAGAGAAACTCTTAAAAGAACATTAAAGCGAGAGGAACAACAGCAGGCATGAGCTCCCGCGCCAAAATTGAGCACATCACCCAGAACAGAGCGGTGTGGAGAGACACAATGCAGGTCCCGTGCAAGGTCTAACAGTTGAAAGATCGTCAGACACAAGAGTCTATAGTTTCTGGCCTATGTGTCGTCTTCGGTTCGAAAGGACAATAGAAAGAAAGTTTCTCAAAATTCTGCAACGAACTACATTTTCATAGCTTCTATAAATTTTGTACTCATAGTCCATGATTAAAACCCATTATGTCAGGACTAGTTCTACAATGTGTTGAAGTCCTATCTCTCAGGACTAGTTCTACACTGTGCTGAAATCCTATCTCTCAGGACTAGTTCTACACTGTGCTGAAATCCTATCTCTCAGGACTAGTTCTACAATGTGTTGAAGTCCTATCTCTCAGGACTAGTTCTACAATGTGTTGAAGTCCTATCTCTCAGGACTAGTTCTACAATATGTTGAAGTCCTATCTCTCAGGACTAGTTCTACAATGTGTTGAAGTCCTATCTCTCAGGACTAGTTCTACAATGTGTTGAAGTCCTATCTCTCAGGACTAGTTCTACAATATGTTGAAGTATTATCTCTCAGGACTAGCTCTACAATGTGTTGAAGTCCTATCTCTCAGGACTAGTTCACACAATGTGTTGAAGTCCTATCTCTCAGGACTAGTTCTACAATGTGTTGAAGTCCTATCTCTCAGGACTAGTTCTACAATATGTTAACGTCCTATCTCTCAGGACTAGTTCTACAATGTGTTGAAGTCCTATCTCTCAGGACTAGTTCTACAATATGTTAACGTCCTATCTCTCAGGACTAGTTCTACACTATGTTGAAGTCCTATCTCTCAGGACTAGTTCTACAATGTGTTGAAGTCCTATCTCTCAGGACTAGTTCTACAATATGTTAACGTCCTATCTCTCAGGACTAGTTCTACAATATGTTAAAGTCCTATCTCTCAGGACTAGTTCTACACTATGTTGAAGTCCTACCTCTCAGTACTAGTTCTACAATGTGTTGAAGTCCTATCTCTCAGGACTAGTTCTACAATGTGTTGAAGTCCTATCTCTCAGGACTAGTTCTACAATGTGTTGAAGTCCTATCTCTCAGGACTAGTTCTACAATGTGTTGAAGTCCTATCTCTCAGGACTAGTTCTACAATGTGTTGAAGTCCTATCTCTCAGGACTAGTTCTACAATGTGTTGAAGTCCTATCTCTCAGGACTAGTTCTACAATATGTTAACGTCCTATCTCTCAGGACTAGTTCTACACTATGTTGAAGTCCTATCTCTCAGGACTAGTTCTACACTATATTGAAGTCCTATCTCTCAGGACTAGTTCTACACTATTTTGAAGTCCTATCTCTCAGGACTAGTTCTACACTATTTTGAAGTCCTATCTCTCAGGACTAGTTCTACAATATGTTAACGACCTATCTCTCAGGACTAGTTCTACAATGTGTTAACGACCTATCTCTCAGGACTAGTTCTACAATGTGTTAACGTCCTATTTCTCAGGACTAGTTCTACAATGTGTTAACGTCCTATTTCTCAGGACTAGTTCTACAATGTGTTAACGTCCTATTTCTCAGGACTAGTTCTACAATGTGTTAACGTCCTACCTCTCAGGACTAGTTCTACACTATGTTGAAGTCCTATCTTTCAGGAATAGTTGTACAATATGTTAACGTCCTATCTCTCAGGACTAGTTCTACAATGTGTTAACGACCTGTCTCTCAGGACTAGTTCTACACTGTGCTGAAATCCTAGTTCTACACTGTGCTGAAATCCAAGTTCTACACTGTGCTGAAATCCTAGTTCTACACTGTGTAGAAATCCTAGTTCTACACTGTGCTGAAATCCTAGTTCTATACTGTGCTGAAATCCTAGTTCTACACTATGCTGAAATCCTAGTTCTACACTGTGTAGAAATCCTAGTTCTACACTATGTTAAAGTCCTATCTCTCAGGACTAGTTCTACACTGTGTTGAAATCCTAGTTCTACACTGTGTTGAGATCCTAGTTCTACACTGTTGAAATCCTAGTTCTACACTATGTTAAAGTTGTATCTCTCAGGACTAGCTCTACACTGTGTTGAAATCCTAGTTCTACACTGTGTTGAGATGCTAGTTCTACACTGTTGAAATCCTAGTTCTACACTATGTTAAAGTCCTATCTCTCAGGACTAGTTCTACACTGTGTTGAAGTCCTACCTCTCAGTACTAGTTCTACAATGTGTTGAAGTCCTATCTCTCAGTACTAGTTCTACAATGTGTTGAAGTCCTACCTCTCAGTACTAGTTCTACAATGTGTTGAAGTCCTACCTCTCAGTACTAGTTCTACAATGTGTTGAAGTCCTACCTCTCAGTACTAGTTCTATAATGTGTTGAAATCCTACCTCTCAGTACTAGTTCTACAATGTGTTGAAGTCCTACCTCTCAGTACTAGTTGAAGTCCTACCTCTCAGTACTAGTTCTACAATGTGTTGAAGTCCTACCTCTCAGTACTAGTTCTACAATGTGTTGAAGTCCTACCTCTCAGTACTAGTTCTACAATGTCTTGAAGTCCTACCTCTCAGTACTAGTTCTACAATGTCTTGAAGTCCTGCCTCTCAGTACTAGTTCTACACTGTGTTGAAGTCCTATATATCAGAACTGGTTCTATTTCGTGCTGATGTTCTATTTCTCTAACTTCACTTGAATGAGCAACCAAATTAAATTTCAACAAAAGGGATTTCTGTAGAATATTACTGTATGTGTTCGCGAGCTTCATATCTCTAGTGAAACCCAGAGGGACTGAATTTTGATTGAAATTCACTTTCTCCTATTGTTCACACCAGCAGCTGTGTGCTCAGGTGTCTCTCACCATACAGGCAGACATCCTCCGACTGCAGAGATAGTCTCCATTTTTTTTATTGTCGAAAGTTTTGATGTTTTTGGCTAGATTTGACATCTCAACTTGTCTCGTAAAGTGGCTTATTCTTTTCGATCTCCAACTGTCAAGGGTACCTTAACCTTTAACGTGCACAGCGTACACACATGACCTCCTGTGTTTTTGTCGTAGTCGAGAGGGCTATACATCGGATATCACGACCCAGAGACCAGGGGTAGGAGAATCTACGAAAAAAACCACGGATTAAACTTTTTAAAGCCCCCCCCCCCCGGTGGTGGGATTCGAACTCGGATCTTCAAGACACGAGGCAGGCATCTAACCTCTAGACCACTCAGTCCCTGCAGCAAATGGAATGAAAGTGAAAAATATTAATTGCGATCAGCAATTAATAACTGATTGCTTGCCTCAGGATCAGAACCAAAGGTGATTGAGATCTCAGTCCACTTCCCCGTAGACCCACCAGTAAAGCCATGTGAGTAAGAGCAGGGGAGGCAACTGGATGCCCACAACTCTGTGCTTATATTAGACACTTTTAACGGAAAGACGACGAAATTGCAGTTTGCAGCAAAACAAAAACAACGCAATTACGCCTACTGAAGATCCGTTGACGCTGGACGACGAAAACAAGCAATCACTGAGCAAACACAGCACACAGAAAACAAAACAGACAAATAAAGATAACAACCTCTATTTGAAAAAATTGGTTCATGTAGGCAGCAAATTAACTGTAAGTGTCAGCCAAAATTGTCTATTGTGTAACTCTCACTCAGAATAGCAAAATGTTATATCTTCTCAATATTCTTGTATGGTGCAGAAACATGGATATTATACAAGAAAACAACAAAAAATGGAAAACCTTTGAAAGTGGATTTATAGAAGAATAGGAGGAATTAGATGGAAAGAAAAGAAAACAAACGATGACGTTATAAAAAAAACTAAAAATTAAAAGAAAACTACTAAATACGATTCAAACAAGACAAATGAGATTTTTGGGGCATGTTAAAAGACACAGCATTCTACTGAAAGTAACCTAGGAGGAAAAATAAAAGGTAAAAGAGCAGAGGCAAACCAAGACCAACATGGACGAGTAACATCAAAAGATGGGCAACGACTATGACAACCTGCACCATCAAAGCAAGAGACAGAGCGGAACGGCGTTCCATGGTACCCAACCTTCGATGTGTAGACGGCACTTAATAATGATGATGAACTATCAAACAATACTTCTGACGATTTAAAAGCATTATATCCAAACATTATACCCATGAACGATATGACAGTGAACAAAGATTTCTTTGTATTTTTCTTCTCTTTTTTTTTCTCAGCATTTACTTGTTGAATGGACGCGTGCCTTGTGTCAACAGTTAAGGGCAAGCCGCTAAATGTGCGCCTTTCGGTTAAACTCATCCTATGTCGGCAGGAGTAGAACTTTTATTTGTTTTATCATTTTGCCACGGCAGCGACCAAATCTTCATCTCAACGTTGTTCTACCAATGCCAGACCTAGACCCTAGATGCAAGAACAATGAGAAAAATAACCTCTACTGAGATGAAATGTGTTAGACGAATGACAAGAAACAGTCTGAGAGATAAGATCAGAAATGAAGAACTGAGAAAAAAAGCTAGGAATAGCCCCCGCGATAGAATACATAAGGAAATAATAGATAAAATGGTTTGGCCACGTGACAAGGCAGAAAGATCAAAACTCAACACAACGAGCATTCAACAAACGTTGTAAGAACACTAGACCCAAGGGTCGACCACGAAAAAGATGGATTGATGGAATATTAGAAGCACTAGGAAACGTAACAGCAGCAGAGGCGAACAACAGAAGAGCAAATTACTGCAAATTGTATCTCCCCTCGACGCTGAAAGGCAGATGAGGAAGGAAAGAAGAAGAAGAAGCAGCCATTTTGGTATACTCTTTTCGGTTTTGAAGGTGGGGGAGGGAGAGTTGGTACCTGAGAGAAATCGAAGCTGGATCCGGTGGAGCCGCCACTGCTCAGTGGTTAGTGAACTGGAAGACAAAAGACAAGAGGTCGAGTTCCATCCTGATCGACGGCTTCCGGATTGACCCAGCCTTAAATGGATACCGGATTTTTTTTCTGGAAAAGTCAAGCGGCACGGGCGTAATACCGTCCACATTACCTCCAAAAAAGATGTGCCGAATGTCTGTAAAAATGATGGTGACTAACACCATATTCACTACTTGGCGTGACGGGACTCTACTTTTTTGTTTCCGTCACTACCCGAGCCGGGCAACGCCACGAAGAAGCATCGGAATGGTTAAGACCATATGTGGTGGGGTTCGAAACCTGGACAACTTTTGTTCAAAGAGGATACCGCTTTATCTTCAGACCACCCTCGCTACCACTATGTTTTGACTTATAATTGAATATCAACGTTAATTTTAAAAAAATATATACAGAAACGTGAACATAACTATATGAAGTACTTCCATAAGACAAGTGAGCTAATTCTAACTAAACCCATAGAAAAAAAAAAATTCGACGTTAAAGATTAAAGTTGGTTTTTCCGTAAAAAAAATTTTTTAAAGTTTAATGATTCGGTGTCTGATAAGAAAAATTTAAAAAGTTTCATTTTTCAGTGTCTGACGAGAAAAATACAAATGAATTAGACTGGGAACTACTTAACTCCACCACTCCTGAGATGGTTATCTCAGCTCAGATATTCTGTGAGAAGGTGATTAATTGTTTCGTATATTAGATCCCTTCTGAACATACGGGGGGGGGGGGGAACATAATCGGAATTGACTAACACCAGACCCATTATATGAGAAGACTTTAATATATCAAACTGAGCCGGTGATTAACATTGTAATAACGAACCGGGATCTGTAAGATGGATTTGTTGGGACACGGAGAGAAGATTCGACCAGGCTACACATATCGTAATCTAGATTGTGGCCGTCTGGCGCGTGGGGTACTACTCTTGGAGACTAAATTCCTGTGATCGATATGTCGTGCTAGTGTTTACTCTCAGAGATCATTTAATATTTGTGGGCTCAATGACGTGTAGTTAGTTGTAGGTTTTTTTTTACTTCTTATATAACGTTGAAAAAAAGGGGGGGGGGTATGGTTACAGCTTTAAGTAGGTGGAGAACCGCACAAAATCTTAACGACGTTGCGGCCCAGTAAGCCTTCAGCAGGAACAGTGGGCAACACACACAAATACGTCAGTGAATAAAAATAAAGACATCATAGGAACTTCATTGTGAAATATTTGAAACATTAAATGATATTAAACATGAATGAAAAGAAAGGTCTCTGCAATGCTTGCTATGACCCGGTCAAAAGGCAAATGAGTCTGACAGTCGTTTGGTTATATAAAGTGTGGTTGTGACCTGCTGTTTGGGAGGAGTACACAACCCTCGGCCAGTACCGTCACGTGCTGGCTACTCAAAGAATTGACTAGCAGCTGTTGTGTTAAAATATGCCAACATCAAGCAACGTGTCGACAGAAAATGTGAGAAAAGTGATCAGCAACTCATAGCTAACTGTTTGTGTCAAGGATTAGCGATAAAAGGAAATATAGATCGTACTCGCCGCGGTGGATTTAGTCAAAAACTAGTCATCTGATCCAGCGAGTGGGAATCAACAAGAAAAGGCAACGCAGTAACCAACAATTCAAGCAACAATAACAAATATGCTGGGTCGAGAAGGATTATGTAGCATACCTTCCAGTAAAACACAATCAGAAGCAATTACGCCCATTTAATGTTCTTTCAAGGGCGGATGATGAAGCTGAATAGGCACTGAGAACACGCGGAAAAAGAAGTACTGTGTCTGCTGGAGTAGGCAATTATGTCTCCCCACAACTTTCTCTCTCTACATTTATTTATAAGCTTCTCTTACGTTCACTTCCTATCAAACCATTCCCTTAAAATGCCAGGCATCTTTTCTCTCTCTACATTCATTTATAAGATTCTCTTGCGTTCACTTCCTATCAAACCATTCCCTTAAAATGCCAGGCATCTTTTCTCTCTCTACATTTATTTATAATCTTCCCTTACGTTCACTTCCTATCAAACCATTCCCTTAAAATGCCAGGCATCTTTTCTCTCTCTACATTCATTTATAAGATTCTCTTGCGTTCACTTCCTATCAAACCATTCCCTTAAAATGCCAGGCATCTTTTCTCTCTCTACATTTATTTATAATCTTCCCTTGCGTTCACTTCCTATCAAACCATTCCCTTAAAATGCCAGGCATCTTTTCTCTCTCCTTCCCTCTCTTTTATCCCCATCTTTTCAGTTGCCACCAAATATTCAAACTGCCTTCTTCTCATTACATGCTCCAAAAATAAGATACTGCCAGGAGCTGATAATAAGCTCCCTTGTTATTCTTTTTTTTCAAAGCAATTCATGGTATTCTAATGATTCTTCTGTAAATTTACATTTCTGTGGCCGAACATAAACAACAAAGAGCACATCACTATGTTATTCATTCCTTAAGAGAAGAGGTGGGGGTTGGGTGGGACAAGGGTGTATATCGAGAGACTTGTGAGTCTGGAATATGGATCTGGTCGACCAGGAGTGCTGAGTGGGAAAAGCTATGTATCTACAATCAACACCTTACAGGAATAATTAGTCAGCATACGCTTTGATAAATGCTGGGACGTGCGGTGGAGCGGATATGGGGATGCTTCGATAGCAATGAAACTGATTCCATGAATAGAATAGGTTTTTTTGAACTGCTGCCAGAGTGTCCAGGATACACTTCCATATGTCGGGACCAACTCAATATAACAAGATGAAGAACTATTTCGCTGACTTCATCAAAACTGAGCTGTGTAATATTTTGTTCATTCTTTGGAAGGCAGCCAAAGTAAACAGTCTGAAATACAGAACATGTTATGGTTGGATCTTGTGAATGCGATAATTAAGCTGAATGTGTTGGTTGAGAAATCGAAGACTAGTGCGCTAGTGGATACTGTTCATACCGTTAAACCTGTGTTGACAAGTCACCATGTCAATGAGATAGAAAGATTGTTATTTTAGATCCAGCGATATGTGAGCTGACGTCGTTCGATCCAAAAATCTCGACTCCAGCTTCATTCAAACACAAACTGGTCTGATTTGGAACACGACAAACACGCGTTATCCTGATTTGGAACACGACAAAGCAGCGTTATCTTGACTTGGAACAAGACAAACCCGCGTTATCCCGATTTGGAACACGACAAAGCAGCGTTATCTTGACTTGGAACAAGACAAACCCGCGTTATCCCGATTTGGAACACGACAAAGCAGCGTTATCCTGACTTGGAACACGACAAAGCAGCGTTATCCTGACTTGGAACACGATAAGTTATACATACGAGCAACCGAACTCACTGGGAGGACTAAATGAGTTACCACAGAAGGCACAACCACAAACGAGGTCATGATAGAAACAGCTGACATAGAATCAGTGCAAAATAAACACAAAATGGTATTTAACAGCTTAACTAAAAGAGAGAAGAGACAACTACGATGTTTCGGTAAAAAACTTCATCAGGTACAAAACACACAAAAAATACAAAGAACAACAAACACTACTCTAAAATGAACAAGGAAATGTCAACACTAAAGTCAAACACGCTGTAGTATTTAATATTAAACATAAATGTTATATCTGTATTTATATTCTGGGATAGAATCAATATTGAATTACATACAAAGACAACAAATCTAATATTTTACTTTCTAATGATACCAAATCATACAGACACACAAAGTAAAGATCCCAGTTACGTCAAGTGGCTTATATGGAATATTGTTACAATTATAGTTAGTCGAAGGTCCCGGTATCACTGCAAACTAATGAAAATCCATAATTACTCAACCGCCCGTGCCAGTGGGCCGTGCCGCTTTACTTTCCAAGAAAAAGAATTCAGTACCCATTTAAGGCTGGGTGAACCCGAAAGCCGTCGATCAGAATCCTCCTTTGTAGTCTAGTTCACTAACCATAGAACTATCGCGGCGCGCACGCACGCACGCACGCACGCACACACACACACACACATATATATATATATAGCGATAAGAGCTAGTACATTTTTTTGCAAACAATATATTATTAAAATCAAAGGGTTAGAAAGAGTTGTTGAAACTGTTTGAAAAAAAAGGCCGGAGTAAGATATAACTTTTTGGTCTGGAGAGATTACTTCTTAGGAGTGGCAACCATGTCTACAAACTAGTGCAGTCTTATAGAATGGTCAAGAAAACCAATACCTAGGAAAGTACTCTTAGAACATGAAAAGGAAGCCGCTGGATATGTGAGTGCAGCGCGATCAATATATATAATGTAATATAGTAATATATTATAATATAATGGCATATTGTCGGGCTTATTTTCCGGAAAAAATAAATAAAACAGAGTTGAAATCTGCCAGCGACTTATAGCTGATGGCTTCCACTTGTACCAGTGAACCAGAAATATCCAGACCCTACACCACCTCTTCGAGTGCCCCTAGTAAGAAACTAACTTAGTCTAGCCTGGCCAAGTCAGTCATGAACAAGAAGGAAGGCAACCCGGTACTAGCAAACGCCATGCTCAAGACGAATGTGTTGGACCGGAAGGTGCAAACATCACAGTTTACTGCAAACGGAAACAACGCATTCACGCCCACTTAACATTTTGAGAATGGATGACGAAGAAGAGAGATAACTACTGCTGTAGCCATCGGGTGAACGCACAGAAGATTACGAGAGAAGATGGTGAGTGTTGGTCCCTACAAGAGTTGGCAACATCTGGGATTTGAACATGGAACATTCTGATAAAAGCGTCCCACTGAGCCGCCGTCTTTTAGAACTAAGTCAAGGAACCGTCACGCCACGTGCTGTATAGGGAATATGGAGTTAGGGACAATCATGTTTATAAACCTTCGGCACATTATATTTTGGGTAATGTGGTCAGTTATTTAGTTATTAGCGGGTCATCATCAGTGCACTCAGAACATGTCCATAGGTGCTCAGATCCCCTCCTCAGTTATTGAGTTATTAGCGGGTCATCATCATGTGGTCAGTATTACTTTACTCTCCCAGAAAAAAAAAATCCTTTACCCATTTAAGGTTGGGTGAACCTGGAAGCCGTCGATCTGTTGTCCTTAATAGCCCATATCACTAACCACTGAGCTATCACGGCTCTCATTCTATACCTAAGTTGTTCCGTAAATTTAACTCTAACACGATGTTAGAATATGGAGATCTTTGGGGCATGTTAAACGACACAACGGCCTACTAAAAGTAAAATTGGAAGGGAAAATACAAGGTAAAAGAGGGAGAAGCAGATCAAGACTAACATGGACGAGTTACATCAAAAGATGGGCAAGTCAGTCTATGACAACCTGCACCATCAAAGCAAGAGACAGCAGAATGGCGCTCCATGGTAGCCAACCTTCGATGCGGAGACGGCACTGAATGATGATGAACACGATGATGTTAGGTGAGTAGATGTTCATGTTTTTCATTTATTTTCACACATTGTCAAGCCGGATAATTTAGTTGGATTATTTATGACATCACTGATGCTGACATTGACAGCAGCTTCCTTGTTCTGGGTAATCGAGGTGTCGTGTTGACGAGAAAATGATTTCTTATCGGCTTGCTCTTCCTGGCCAGGTGCTATCAAGGGCAGGATTCAATTTGTAGTTCTAGTGGAGCTGAACTAATATACTGCTTGCTCTCTCCTTGTGTGGCGTCTACTGTAATGATGTAGGAGCTCATCATTTATTTGGGTACGCACGGTAAGTGAGCATAATGCATTTAATAGTTGCAAGCAGGCGACTAATGGGACAACAAAGCTAAGAGTGATATTTACAAAGATAATAATAAAGTTGATTTGTGTGTGATCGTTTGTGCATTAACAAGCTGGCTAGCAGAAGCAAGGATCACGGTATTCCTCATCCTATAACTGTCTGTCTACAACGCAAGTATACAACCCTCCTAACCCTATGCTATATTTTTGAGTACACATGCGCGAAAGACATCATCAATGGTAGCAAACTTCTTTAGGTTGCTTAGTTGGCCGTGTGCTCCAGCACATGTTTCTCACGCAAGGTGTTGTATCGAGGAGTACGGGTTAGATCCTGATCGGGATGTCTATTATTCTTTATTGTTTCATGCGCTTGATTATCTGTGATATTTTTTGTCCGAATGATGTAAACATATCTCTTCCCCTGAAAAGATTCGTTGATCTATCGCCTCGGAAGCTTCCCTCCACAATAATCGCCATCTATTATTATTTGTCTCCATTGCAATAGCGCTAAGCTGGAAAACAAATAATAAATAACAATAAAACAATCAAAACTATGACTTTTCAGCCTACATATGGCCCTCCTCATAAAACAACAACTAAAACAGACACACAAGAGAAATTCAATCGCATCTAATTTATAAGAAGTAACTAAGACTTGCGAGAAAAACAAAGAAAATAAAAGGAAAAACATGATTGCTTTTAGGGTCCGATGTCCACACAGTTTGAGTGCAAAAAGTGAAGAGGTTCAAACCGGAACCACCCAACACATATAGCCATAAGAAGGTCTCGTGCTTGACGTGAAGAAAGACAAGCCCATTTGATGTCTCCATATATCATACTAGTCGGGTCTAGCAAACATGCATCTAGAAGGAAACAGGCGGGGAAATGTAGACGGTGGGAAGACAACACTAGGACAAGTCCAAGTTTTCCATTCATTGGCTGGAACTATAGCTCGTTTCAAATCACGTGCCCAACTTCAAAACGCTATTACTCAGTAACCGTTTGTTAAAAACTGTTGAAATTTTCCAAATGTTATTAGAATGCAAAAGACCCTTTAAATGTATATTTAACAAATATCTTGCAGCTGCAGTTTTCTTAAAGCGGCGAATTTCTTTGATGTTTGTCAAAATTGTAAATTGTGAACCCCTAAAGAATAGAAATTACCGTAGTTGCTGGTCTATGATTAATTTTCACTAGGTAAAGGCGTGGCCGTAATGGGGAAATAACTGAATAAAACAAAACACCAGGAGAATTATTGTCTTCTCAGTTCGAGGACGGACGATAATATCAAGGTATACCTGTATGTCCAATTTTCATAGTTGTGTGGTCCTGATAAGGACCGTTTGTTGAACTAATTTAAGGTAATATAGGGGCCAACATTGTGGGGGCTATATACTTTCATTCTGAATCAGACGAGTCTAAAAGATTAATAACTGTTTGGGGTTGAACATTCCACAAACCATCATTTTTCCAATATTCCTCTTCCTGTTTTAAGACGTGGTCTTCACATTTAGCCCAATAATCTTTGTCTATATTTAATAAAGCGAGATTAGCAAGAGTCTTTACATCGCATATTTTGAATGTTGTATTTTCATCTGCCACTTGTCCTTTTAATTTTGCCCAGATTAGTTCTATTGGATTTAAATTAGCATGGTAAGGTGGCAGCCTCAAACTTATATGACCGTGCTCTTGGATAATCTTATCTATTTGAAAAATCGTTGTCCTTTGTTTTTGCTTTACTAGAGATAGTAATTCAGGTTTTAAGTACATGTTATTAAATTGTATGTGCTCCTTTGTGAGCCATATCTTAATAGCATCTTTTGTACTGGATGACGTCGGGACTTCGAGTGCAACAATGTTGTGGTACGCTGCATTGTCCATTATTAGGCAAGATGGTCGATCTAGTGATGGGAGAACAGAATTTTCAATCCAATGTCTAAATATGTGACCATTCATCTCAGAGTGATAATCCCGATTGTCTATGGATTTTGAAAGAAAAATGAGCTCTGCATTCTGTATTAGTCCATGTTGTCGACTACCTGCATGAGCAATTATCAAGCGCTGTCCTTTGCTGCTAGGTATTAATCTCTTAATCTTTCCATCTGATGACTGCCATTCCCTTTGGTTAGTGTGGTGAGAATTGATCCATGTTTCATCCAAGTACACAATATCATAACCTTGCTTGCGCACCTCTTTTACTTCACGTAAGTACTTGCTTCTCATGAATACTATATGTGGCTTCTCACAGATGATGTTTCGTCCATTGGAATACTTTCTGAATGTAAAGCCTGCAGCTCTCACATTCCTCCATAATGTAGACTTTGATATTTCAATACTGTTGTTCTTTTTCAGCGATACTTTTAATTTTCTTATTGTAACAGTTTCATTCATACCCAACCTTTTGCGAAGTTGTATGAGAGTGAATGGACAATGAGAGGACTAGGATAGAAGGTGTTTGTCAGGTCAGGTAATTTTACCTGCTACTGTATGCAGTAAACAGTACAACCTGTGGCTGCCCTGCAGATAAGCTCGGGAGAGTATAAGGCTAAGGGAGGGTGCCCCGAAGTGAAACAACCCCACTGCTTTGTGTGTGAGACTTTTTAGTCAAAGGCTAGCGGAGTAAACCGTAAACAAACCGACGGAAGGCAACAGAAATTCACCGTCTTAACTTCTTTGTACAATCATGAATCGCCACAACTTTGTTAACCTCAGACGGAAGATGTACAAAAGAGGTGAGATGCAGAATGGCTCAGGCGAAAGCAGCTTTCCAGAAAATGAGGAAGGTAAAGTAAAGGTAAAGTACGAGTCTTGAACCGGCGTCTTAGCACGCGAATTTCCACCCATATGTGCTCGGCCGCCTATCTTAGCACGCGAGCTTCCACCCATATGTGCTCGGCCGCCTATCTTAGCACGCGAGTTTCCACCCATATGTGCTCGGCCGCCTATCCAGAAACGTTCGGATATTTCTGTATAGTGTAGCCTCAAGCATCGAAACTCAGATGCGAAGCGACATTCCTCACCTTCCCAGGGTAATACCCTGGTACCCATTTCTGCCAACGGCTGGGTCGACCGTGGGGGTATTTTTTTTTCCAACCATGAGTACAATTCCCACTGCTCCCAGCGGGAATCGAACACAGGTTATCAGAACGTCGGTAGTCCAGTCGGGTGGTTTTCCCAACTAGGCTACCGAGCCCCCATAGGGCAATGAGGAAGATACTACGCAATCCATTTTTGACAATAGAAACAAGAAAAAGAGTTCTTAAATGTTATGTAGAGCCAGTCTTAACATATGGACGTGAATCATGGACAATAGGACAACAGACAAGAAAATCACTGGAGTATGTAGAAATGTGGTTATACAGAAGAATGTTGAGAATACCATGGACAGCTAAGAACAGTAATGCACATGTTCTGAAAGAGGTCAAAGCAAAAAGAGATATAATTTCCAATATTAGGAAGAAAGAATCATCATTTTTTGGCCATGTAATGAGAAGAGAACAACTGGAATATATTGTAACAACTGAAAAAATTTAGGGACGAAGAGATAGAGGGAAACAAAGAGAGAAAATACCAGACAGCTTAAGAGAATGGCTTGGCAGAAGGTCAACAACAGAAATGATAAAGAACTGTCGAGATCGAAAATTGTGGAGAGACATGATCATCTACGCAAGTAGGCCCGGTACTTGATGATGATGAGGATATAAGGACCAAATATATATCTTCTTCTTCCTATCAGCTCAATGTAGAGCATACGTCTTCAACAAACACTTTCTAAACCGTTCTTATTCTTGCCATTATTTTAAGATGGTTCCACGTCTTCCCAATTATCTTCATCTCTGATTCCATCTGTTTTCTCTAAATATATTTTAGTTTCCCTCTTTGTCTTCTTCCCTGGGGATGTCAAAAAAAAGGTCGTAGTAATTCTCTCAGTTGATTTTCGCAGAGTGTGTTCTGCCCAGCGTCATCGTCTTGTTGTATCTCTTTTTCCACTAGTACTTTCCCATAATTCTACGTTAGTAATTTTGACCTGCCATTTTCCATCATTTTATTCTGCGTAAGCATCTATTAATGAAGGTCTGTATCTTCGTGATTATCAAATAAGTAGCAGTTAAATGAGTTAAAGGACAAGGGGTAGGGTTCGATCCCAACCGACGGCTTCCGGGTTCACCCAGCCTTAAATGAGTACCAGTTTTTTTCTGGGAAAGTAAAGCGGCGCGGACGTAATACCGACCACAATACCCCAAAAATCATGTGCTGAAGGTCTGTAAAATTTATGGTCACTAACACTATATTCCCTATACGCCACTTGGCGTACTGGGAGTACTTTACTTTTTAAAATGAGCTAATATCAACTTTGAAAATGAACTAAAAATGAACACAACTACTTGCTTTAATACGAACGTGTCAATTTAGCTTCAGGATAAACATTTCGCCGCACTTATTGATGAAACTGCTCGTCTAATACATTGCCCTTATTCTTATCGCTGATTTTTAGCGGACGTTGCTCCAATTTGTGACAGCACACGCACAAAAACGTGAAAGATTAATTAAATTGTGTTTTAGTAACATTCTGGTAAAAGAAAAAAAATGATATAAGAAAACAAATTGTCAAAGGTTGATTAATTTGAGACTTTCTGTTGTGGAATACAAAATGTTTAATCACAAATGCTTCACAATGTGAGATAGAACTTCATCAAATCAATTTGTTTGTGCCTTTGAAGAAGTATTGTATATGTATGTTCTTGTAGAGAGAAAACAGAGGAACAACAGGCTAATATATCAGTGATGTGCAATACGTGTAAACATGGTTTAGTGGCTTCATTCATGCCCTTGTAAACGAGTAAAAACATAGAAATGTAAAGCTAACGTAAAGCGGATCTTCTTCTTCTTCTTCTTTTCTCTTTCACTGATACCTAAAAGGTGTCGTGGTTTATATCATTTGTCGTTCTTGTGCTGCTCGAATTGTCTGAATTAGTGATTTTCCTTTGTTGTTACATGTCTCTGTCACTGCATCTATCCATCTTCTTCTGGGTCTTCCTCTTGGTCTTTTTCCATGCATTCTCGAGAAAAACGCCCTTGATGGTGATTGGTGAGGATTCATTCTGACCAGGTGGCCGAACCATTTAAGTTGTTGTTGTTCTATATATTCTTGGCAGGGTTTTGTTCCTACCATTTTTCTTATGGTTTCATTTGGTATTCTATCTCTTCTTGTGTTGTTTGTTACTTTTCTCAAGCATCGCATCTCACATGTATTGATCTTTCTTAAATGGGATTTAGAAAGGGTCCATGTTTGACTTTCATAGCACAAAGTTGGTATGAAGATGCTATTTATCATTTGTTGTTTAGCTGGCATAGAAATGTTTGGATGTCTTAATAATGGTGAAAGCTGGTATGTGACAGTATTTGCTTTTTGTATTCTCATGTCAATTTCTCTGTCTAGTTTTCCATCTTCTGTGAACATTGCGCCTAAATACTTGAATTCCTCTACTTGTTTTATTTCTTTGTCTTTGATCTTGATGTTTAATGGGTGTCTCAATTTGCTTATTCTTATAGCCTCTGTTTTTGCTGTGTTAATTTTCATATTGTAGTTTGTGCAGCTTTTATCTAGAGATGTTAAATGCTGTTGTAGCAGGTTTTCATCCTCATATATTAGGCATTGGTCATCTGCGAAGAGTAGCTCATTGATGTTGGAGTTTTCTACCTCTATGTTATTATTTGATTTGTCCTTGTTGTTGGTTGTTTCCTGATTTATTTTGTCCATATATATGATGAAGAGGAGTGGTGAGAGGACACATCCTTGTCTTACTCCTGTTGTAACCTGAAACCATTCTGACAGACCTTCCGATGTTCTGACGGCACTTTGACTGTTTTTATATAGTGCTATTATATTTTCTAGTAGTTGTCCTGCTACCCCGTATGTTTCTAAAGTTTGCCAAAGTTTGTTCCTGTCCACACGGTCAAACGCTTTTTCCTGATCTATAAACACTATATTTAGGTTTCTGTCATATTCTATTGTTTTTTCACATAGTTGTCTCAATGTAAATATAGCATCAGTGCAGCTTTTGCCTTTTCTGAATCCGAATTGATTATTACTTAATTGTGGTTCTATTATGTATCTTACTCTCCTCTCTAATATTTTAGCAAACATTTTACCAACTTGACTCAATAGGGATATTCCTCTGTACATTTCACACTCCCTTTTACTTCCCTTATTCTTCCAAAATGGGACAATGATAGCTTTTTGCCAATCGTCTGGGACTTTTCTTTCTTCCCAAGCCATATTGAATATGATAGTAAGCCAATCTATAGCTGTTTCCTTACAAGCTAGTAGCATTTCTGTTGTTATTCCATCTATACCAGCTGCTTTGTTCTTTTTATTCTGTTTCAATGCCCATTCTACTTCTGCTTTAAGTATATTCGGTTCCTGTTCATCATACTGCCTATATTTAAACTCTGTATTTCCGTTTGTATTTCCCTGGTTTAATAATTCCTTAAAGTATTCTCTCCATCTGATTATTATGTTTTTCCTGCTGCTGATTGGTCTACCTTTCTTGTCGTTTATTATAGTGGTTGGGTTATAATCATTATTTCTTACTCTCATTGCTTTTACACTTTTGAAAAATTCTCTGGGTTCTTCTCTACATGTTTTTGCTAATTCTTCACCAAATGCTTTCCATGAGTCTGCTTTTGTTTGTTCTAGGATCTTTTTGCTATCATTTCTGGCTTGTCTATAGTGATTGTAGTCTTCTGTTGTTTTTGTCTTCTGCCACGTTTTATACTTGTCTTTCTTGTGTTTCACTGCTGATTTTACTACTTCATTCCACCATCTTGTAAGTTTCTTTCTGCTCTTTCCTATATTTTTCAGACCGCATTTCTCTTGTGTTGACTCTATTAAACCTTCTTTAAACTGTTTCCATGCTTCTTCTATGTTTGTAGGTTGTATTCGGGTTTGGTATTTGTTGGTTACGGATTCTTCTATTTCTTTTTGTATGTTTCCATTCTTTATTGCTTTTAGATCGATTCTTTGTGCTTGAGGTCTTGTCATCTGTTGTTTCCTAACCCATTTTTTCTGCCATAGTAAAACAGGCTTATGGTCTGTATCTAATATTGCATTTGGTATAGATCTTGAGTCTGTTATGTCCCTCCTTTGATGTCTTCTAGTCAAAATAAAATCGATTTGGGAGGCCTTGTCCGTGTCATTCCATTTATACCAAGTGAGTATTTGGTTATGATTGTGCTGATTAAACGTGTTTGTTATATAAAGATCATGTTCTGCACAAATATTTAGTAGGTGTTCACCGTTACTGTTACACTCTGTTCTAATGTCACTAAATGGTCCTAGGTATAATTCCCATGGTGTTCTCCTTTGTCCTACTCTACCGTTGAAATCTCCTAGTACAAACAATTTCTCTGTGTCTTTGACTTTATTTATTGTGGCTGATAGTTCATCAAAATATTCTTGTTTGCTGTCCTCACTATATGTGTCGTTGCATGGAGCATATGTTTGAATATAAGTGGTATTTCCTCCTTTTTCTGCTAATTTGATACTTATAATTCTTTCCGAGATGTAATCTATTTCTAGTATATTTTTGGCAGTATTACTTTCGATAATGAAACCGACTCCGTGTTTGTTTACTTCCGCCATGTTGTTAATTCCGCTCGTGACGAGTGTGTAGCTTTGGTGTATTTCTTTAATGATTTTACCTCTCTTCCTTGTGTCAGCTAATCCTAAGATTTTTATATTCCTTTTCTTCATAAATTCAACTATTTCTGTACTTTTATCCCCTAATCCGCAGATGTTCCAAGTGCCTATTAAACGTTCTGATTGTTTTCTTTGTGTTGTTGTAGATTTCCCGCTTTTTGACATTTTCGTTCGTGATCGTAATATCGTAATAGCACAATGATGTAAGGTACTATTCGCACAAACTATATAAATCACATATAAAATCCATTTGAAATAGCACAAGAACGCTTGAATTTCTGTTTCTACGGGCATTGAAATTCACTTATAACTTAAATTTGACTCCCATCGAAAATTGTGTCGTGTTGCCAGCACAGTCACACACCGGAAGTAAAGCGGATAAAAGGGTAAAAAGTGATATGGCTACAGCTTTAATTAGGTGAGAGACAACGCAAAATTAAAACAACGTTGCGGCTCAGTAGGCATTCATAAGGAATAATATGTTGTCCATTGTTGCAGTTAAGTCTTTGATGAGCAGCAATATCGTTTTGATGTTTTTGTCCTCACCTAATTAAAGCTATAACGATAGCACTTTTGTTTCCTTGTCACAATGAATGTCAAGTTGCTTGGAAATGAATGGAAAGTGACGCGTTTTGTTAGATATTGTTTAATAGATTACTGTTGCTATGGAAACTATTTCTGAGTCCTTCTTATCAAGGAGGGTAATGACATTTCATGTTTGTTTTCTATTCTGTAAAAAAAACCCACAAAAATCATAGCTGCGTGCGCATGATTGATGACTGCAACCAGCTGCATCCATTCTTCTCTGTGATTGCTCGATATGTGAGAACAAAGTCAGTTCATTTCCACTCCCTCGTGTTGTCGTCCCACCTTCTACATTTCCCCGCCTGTTCCCTTCTAGATGTATGTTTGCTAGACCCGACTAGTATGGTGTATGAAGACATCAAATGGGCTTGTTTTTCTTCACGTCAAGTACGAGACCTTCTTAGAGCTATATGTGTTGGATGGTTCCGATTTGAACCTCTTCACTGTGAGCACATCGGACCCTAGAGGCAGCCACGTTTCTCCTTTTATTTTTTTTTCTTATTCTCGCAAGTTTTAGGTACTTCTTATAAACTACATTCAATTGCATTTCTCATGTGTGTCTGTTTTAGTTGTCAAAGCCGTTTTGTTTCTTGCCATTCTTTTAAGATCATTCCATGTTTTTCCCATCATCTTCATCTCTGCTTCTATTTGTCTTCTCCAATAATTCCTTGGGCTTCATCTTTGTCTTTTTCACTGGGGATTCCAAAAAAGGGTATGTTGTGTACTACTCTCAGTTGGCTTGCGCAGTGTGTCCTATCCAGTGCCACCGTCTTCGCTTATCTCTTTATCCACTGGTATTTGACTGGTACTTTTCTATAATTCTATGTTAGTGATTTTGTCCTGCCATTTCCATCCTTTTATTCTGCGTAAGCATCCATTAATGAAAGTTTGTATCTTCATGATTGTCATTTTAGTTGTTCACAATGTTTCACAGCCTTATAATAAGACTGACTTAACAGTGGAGTTGATAAATTTTATTCTAGTATTTAATCTAATATCTTTGGACTTCCATATGTTTTCCAGTGCAAGAAACATTTGAGATATGAGAATGGAACAGCTGGAATATACTGTGACAACTGGGAAAATTGAGGGAAGAATGGATAGAGGGAAGCAAGGAGAAAAGATACCAGACAGCTTAAGAGAATGGCTTGGCAGAAGGTCAACAACAAAAATGTTAAATAACTGTTGAGATCAAAAGTTGTGAAGAGGCATGATCACCTAGGCCAGCAGGCCCGGTACTTGATAATGATGAACCTGGAAGTCATCGATCAGGATCGAGTCCGGCCTCTCATTCTTAGTCCAGTAACCACTGAGCTACCGCGAGCTACACTCATTTCACGTGATTTCCTTTAATTAGGAACTTGTATTATTGATTCAGAACTCCATGACAGCAACTAGTACAACAATACCGAGGTCGAGAGGGGACATGACTCATTTCGACTTCCGGTGTTTCCCAACTAATAAATTGTGACTACGACCGTACTCGTCTAAGCTCACAATGCGTCGCGATAGTAGGCTGGAAGATGGCGCCACGTGACGGCTGTGATGAATAGTTTATCTACGGTAGATCTACACCACACAACCATGCGTCGTCTTGAAGGTTAATCTACTTTCATCCAGCCAGCTCCCGTGGGCAGCACCAAGTCAGAGAGTGTAAGAAGCGAGAGCACGTCTCAGATCCTGGCGAGACTCTCAAGAGTTGAGCACTGAGTACACCGACTGTCAAGTCAAGCTGCATGCAACCTGCTTCAGATAATCTTCATCTACGACTAAGGTCACACCGCGGTGGCGAAGTGGTTGGAGCGATCGTCTACTTACCAGGTGGGTCCTGATTTAACTTTCTCTACTTTAACGATTTTGTTTTTCTCACCACGACGTTTGAAGTCATCCGATCTCTTCAAAACAGGTGCCAGAGATTTACCAGTACGACGGCCTGGCGTGTTGCTAACCACAACATCCATATGTGTGTTCATAGACACAAATATATATCTATTATTAAGGCTTAATTCCCGCAACTAAATACACTGTCACAGTTAAATAAACAATGAATGGTTTGAAGCAGCTAAACTAGTAGACAGGCGAGACAAACTACCACGTTTTAACAAACGCCTTCATCAGAGACAAAGAGGCTGGGTGGTCTAGATGTTGGGTGGTCGGCCTCTGGTCAAATAGGTCTCGGGGTCGATTCTCACCACAGAAGGTGGAATTTAAAACAAAAATCGAATCTTTGGTTCCTCGTGGCTTTATCCTCCCCTGGTCTCTGAATAGTAAGATCCAATGTCTAACCCTCCCTGATAACTACAATAAACAAGAGGACCCGCGTACACTCACGCATGTTAAAGGTCTCTGGGCAGTCAAAATAAAAAAGAGCAGACCATAAATATGATCGCTTCCCGGGAAAAAGCGTCAGCAGAAACCTACCCACACCGTGGATCTCAGACCGTGCACCGTCCGCGCACGTAGGCCAGGATTCTCCGCGGATTTTCTCGAGATTCTCGAGGGGGATATCGTAGCACCTATGGGTTCGTTCATTGTGCCGCGATGATGATCCTAACAACAACAACATGAAAGAGACTAACTCAAGCAGGCTATCAAGTAGAGATCGATATAACTATGTATCCAAGAAGGAGAGCGGGTGGCCGAATCGGTAGTTCGTCGTACTCCAAACCAGGAGAATGCGGGTTCGCATCTCGGCACGTTCGACATTTTTTTTTCTATCGGGAGAGAAATACAAACTCAGACCCGAACACCTCGTACCGACAGCTCGGGACATGCGTCCTTTATTCTCCGGTTCTATATGTGTTCTCCCGACATGCCCCAGTAATGGGATATGGCTGTAAAGAGTGGGTGTATTTAACCCAATAATGACATGATGTAGTCACGTGCGTTGGACAGAAAGGCGGAGATACGCCAGCTTGTTGTAAACCACGACACAACGCATCGAACGCCATTTTACAGTTATTTTAATGGCGGGAAATTAAGATGAGCATTCGTCGCACAAAAGCTGAAAAGAAAAAAAAAGACAAGAAACACGTATCGCCATCGTCGTCATAATAATGTCCTTCAACCTTCCATTGTGACTTCAACCACCCGTGATACTGACCTAACAATCCACTGACAATATCAATGAATGTCTTCGTCAAAACTTTAAGCTCTTGGAATGTAATATCTTGCATGACAGGATTGAGAACTAGATAAGTTAATACTAATGAGCCGGTGCATGGGTGATCCTGCGGCCGGCGACGACCGTTACAGCAACTTGAAAGTCTGTACATCATTAGCTGCGCACCGTTGTTCGAAAAGCAACATGTTCAATTGAACAATATGGGCGATAAGGATGAACACTTTGGTGATTGCTGGAAAAAGGGTGTAGCAGATGTGATGTTCCGCTTGAAATGACGATCCGTTCTGAAAACTAACAAGTCTTTAGTACATACAATACATGTACCGAGACTAAAACATTTCGTAGTCATTACTAACAGCTAAAATACTGATGCTGCTCCTACTACAACTACTATTACTGCTACTAATATCACTATTACTATTACTACCACTACTACTTCTACCACTACCACTTCTACTATTAATACTTCTACTAAGACTACTAATACTTCTACTACTACTATTACTCCTTCTACTACTACCATTACTACCACTACTGCTATTATTATTACTACTACTACCACTACTACTACTGCGCCTACTATTACTACAACTACTTTCACTGCTACTATTACTACTGCTGCTATTGCTATCACTACTACTACCACTATACTACTACTACTATTACTATTACTATAGTTCGTTCAGAAATTCGTGCCCACGGAGTATATTAATTATCTCGGAAACTGATGGATTTCTGTAATTCTTTTTCGTGAAATCTTATGTTTTTTTCACCGACCTTCAGTCTGATTTTCTGCCTTACTGTCATGCATTTAGGGAGGATCTTTGCTTATTTGAGGTAAATAAAAATATGATTTTCTTGCTTGTCCTAAATTTTAGAATTTTACAATACCCATATTTGTTGTAATCAACTCACCAATTAAAAAATCAAATTTCACGTGCACACCACAAAATCTTAGTGCCGTTTCGCACTCTTAACTTGTAGGACGCGCACCACTCCGAGGTTTTTTTTCGTAATTTCATTTCCGGTTTCTTGTTAAAATGATCCAGAGACGTATTTTGACAAAATATTTACTATTAATGAATATTCCTGTATGTGTGATAATTGGTAAGCTGTTGTGAAGTGACTACTTGATTTTTTTTTTAAACCATGAAGAGTTTAAAGTGTAAATTCATCACTATGCAAAAGGTAACTGTGTTATTGTACAGACACTTTTGCAAGGAATCTATAAGGGGTTGGTTATATTACAATATTTAAAAAATCATAAAACATAACACGGGCAGCTCTAAATATAGATAGAAAGTCTTTCAATCGATGGATAGGACAGAACTTTGACTCTGCCGAGGTGACGGTCAAACAAGGAAGAAACATGAAAGTTGATGTGATTTTGACAAAAATGTTATTAGATGTGAAATTTTGAAAATGTTTGAATCAAATAAACTTGCTACACTGCGCAAACTTAAAGTTCGACTGCAATTAAAATGTGATACTGAAATCTCAAAAACGACTCTTTGGAAGATCGTAAGAGGCGTTGGTTTCACTTTTCGAAAATCTGCTAGTGGTAGAAATATTTTTTTCTGGAAAACCACACCTGATAGCTGCCCGAGGCAAATACCTGAGGCAGATCCATGAGCGACGAATGGAAGGCTACGATATAGTATATTTGGATGAAACGTGGGTCAATGCTCATCAAACATATGAGAAAGAATGGCAATCAGTTGGCAGAGAAAATAAAAGAAGCATTCCCAGCAGCAAAGGACAACACATTATATTGGTACATGCTGGCAGTAGAGAGAATGGTCTTGTTAACGACACACAACTTATTTTTCAATCAAAGTCTACAGACAATAGGGACTACCACACTGAAATGAATGGACAAATTTTCAGAGACTGGATAGAGAACACTCTACTCCCCATTCTGGATAGACCTTCATGTCTTGTAATGGACAATGCATCCTATCATAATGCGGTAGCACTGGAGGACAAAGTTCCTAATTTGTCAAGCACAAAAGATTAAATCATCACATGGTTTAGAAAATAAAAAGCTTCCTTTCAAAACACCCAGTTAAAACCAGAGTTGTGCAACTTGGTAGACAAACTAAGAGGACAAAGTTATATCAAACTGATAAAATAATTGCAAAGTATGGCCACACATCTCTTAGCCTTCCACCTTATCATTCATACCTCAACCCAATAGAACTTGTGTGGGCTAAAGTAAAAGGGCAAGTTGCTGCGCAGAACACGACGTTTAAAATTTGTGATGTTAAAGAATTGACGCGTGATGTCCTCTCAACGATAGACATTGAATACCGGAGAAAATGTGACGACCATGTGCTCAGAGAAGAGGAACAATACTGGAGAAAATGTGGCGACCATGTGCTCAGAGAAGAGGAACAATACTGGAGAAAATGTGACGACCATGTGCTCAGAGAAGAGGAACAATACTGGAGAAAATGTGACGACCATGTGCTCAGAGAAGAGGAACAATACTGGAGAAAATGTGGCGACCATGTGCTCAGAGAAGAGGAACAATACTGGAGAAAATGTGACGACCATGTGCTCAGAGAAGAGGAACAGTACTGGAGAAAATGTGACGACCATGTGCTCAGAGAAGAGGAACAATACTGGAGAAAATGTGACGACCATGTGCTCAGAGAAGAGGAACAATACTGGAGGAAATGTGACGACCAAGTGCTCAGAGAAGAGGAACAATACTGGAGAAAATGTGGCGACCATGTGCTCAGAGAAGAGGAACAATACTGGAGAAAATGTGACAACCATGTGCTCAGAGAAGAGGAACAATACTGGAGAAATGTGACAACCATGTGCTCAGAGAAGAGGAACAATACTGGAGAAAATGTGACAACCATGTGCTCAGAGAAGAGGAACAATACTGGCAACGAGATAGATTGCAGTTAGTCCAACCGATAACAGTTGTTAACCTCTTAGAGACCTCTGATTCGGAATAACATATGTATGACACATGCACAATTTTGTTGATGACACTCTTACTATTTGCTGACTATGTGTGTTTGATGTTCTGGTTGTTCCAAATATTTTGTTGATGACACGCCTGCTATTTGGCGACTATGTGTGTTTGTGTCTTTGGTCAAAGTTTACCTATCTCTATGACGAAGATATAAAATCAAATGAAAAATTGTGCCCTGTTCAATATAATACGGATACGCCTTTGGCTTGAAGTGTTAGAAAATTAAGATAATTTACAATAACATCTCATGTTTAGAGCACACGGTTTGATATTTTCCTAAAATTATATAACAAAAAACGATATTTGCACAATTCAGATTTCCTTTGTACATAAATGTTATCTCTCTGCGATCAAAAATGTTATAAAAACCTGAAGGTCGGTGAAAAAATAAGATGACCTGAAAAAGAATGACAGAAATTCATCGGTTTCCGAGATAATTGATCAACTCTGTGGGCACGAATTTCTGGACGAAATATACTGCTACTGTTATTCATCTTGTCCCGTCATGGCCTAGAAAACTAGCTACTATAGAACGCCATTTTACTGCCACTTTTCTTGATCTTGCACTATCACAGTTTATCCAGTTCACCTTTTATAATGACGTCAGTACACTTCAGCTTCTGTGCGCCTTTACCTCTTTTACCCTACATTTTCCTCTGCATGATGACTTTCACTAATCATAAAATTCCATTTACTTTGTGCGAATTATCTTTTTTATTACTACTACTTGTACTACTATCACCATTATCATTACTACTACGACCACCACCACTACTACTACAACTATTACTACTACTAAACTACTACCACTACTACTACCGCTAACACTATTACTACCACTATCACTACTACTAAATTATTACTACCACCACTACTACTATCAATATTGCTGCTAAACTACTACTATTGCCACTACTACTAAACTACAACTATCCTTATTACAAACACTGCAATCACTACTACTAAACTAGTGCTACCACTATTATCACTACAACTAAGCTGCTACAACTACAACCACTATCACTACTACTACTACTACTACTAAACTACTACTACCATTGAACTACTACTACCCCCACCACCACTACTACTACAACTGCAGTACTTTAACTAAACAAAATCTATGTATAGGTCATTTATTCAATTTCTGTATGTCTACCTGAAGGTTTCCAATTTGGTTTGGAGAATAAATGATGCATATCCCGAAGCAGTAGGAGGAGAGATCAAAGTTATTTCACTATCGACCGATACACAAATTCTTATTGACCCTAACAGGTGTCGAACACAAGCCCTATTGAGTAGAAAAGGACAGACGTAATCAACACGGACATTCCCTCTCTTACAGCTACTAATACAACATTTAATGGTATCGTCCCTGATGCTATCTAGTGATCCGGTTGGGGAAAAAATATTCTGGCTAAATTAGCTTGGGAAATTGAGATAAGCACAAATATGTGCGAGTAGAGCTGCAGTAAATATGACAAATAAACATTAAATGGTAGTAGCTGAACCTAATGAGAGACGAGGCGAACTACAACGTTTCGGCAAAAAGTCTTCATCGGCTAAAATATATACATGTATATATATATATATATATATATATATATATATATATATATATATATATATAACTACAAAAACACACAAAAAGGCCAGTACTTATCTCTCAAAAGGGCTATGTACGCGGTTGGTCCGAATAACCGGAAGAGGAAGTGACCAGGACGGAAGTGCCTGTTGGTCGCATAAGTGGTCAATAGGCCAGATATGACTTCAAGGGCCAAAAAACAATCAAACAAAGTAAAGGTTCCTTACTAAAGTACGGGCACCACAAACGCCATTCAAGTCTAAGCTAAAACTATTTCAAAGAAACGCTTCTTGCCTGTTGTATTTCTAAATTTGACAAAGAGGTCTAAAATACAAATGAAAAGTAGGCGTGCCCGAGCCGGGCCACATATACCTCAGGATGATCAGCATTACTGACACACTCATCTCTTTCTTCCATTTCGTTTTCGTCATATCTACACAGGAAGTCCAGTTCCGGGAAGATGTTTATGTATCTGAGAGACACATTTACAGTTAGTTTCCACCAATATACTGCTGCTCTCTTATATCTTTCCCAGACATCGTCATTTCGCGCGCGCGCGCGTGCGTGCGTGTGTGTGTGTGTACATTTCTTACTTCTTCTCTTACTCCGACTCTCTATTTCGCACTACCTCATCCCACTTCTCTGATATCCCTCTTTTTCTTATTCTCTTCATCCTTTTCTTGCTTCACTCGCCGTCCCGCTCACTCTTTCGCTTCCATATTTTCTATTCCTCCTCCCACCTGCTTCTATATATCTCTCTACTCCTCCATCTCACTATCTTTTTTTCTCTCGTTCTTCTTGATCCTCTCTTCTCATTCATTGTTGATCTGCAACTTTCCTGTATCTCTCGCTCTCCTCTCACAGACACGTGTTTCCCTACCTGCCGCCTACTCGGCCCTCTCCTCGGTAATAGATCTAGTTAGCCCCAATAACTGTGCGAGCGCTGTCATTATTGCCACAACGTCTCAGCTAATTTCTGGCAGGTAATTCCCAGCAATTAACGAGCTGAATATGTCTCAGGAAGATAGAAATAGCTGTTAAGGGAGAAATGGGTTCCTTCCAACAGAAATCTGACACAAGTCGTTCATGAAGGTATTTAAAGAGACCTTCTTCCTGTTCGTAGGTATCCGATGTGTTCATGAAGCCATTTAAAGTGGCTTATTCGTGTTGTATTTATCAAACTTATTCATGAAGGTATTCAAAGAGTTCTCCATCTTGTTGATATTTATCAAACTTATTCATGAAGGTATTCAAAGAGTTCTCCATCTTGTTGATATTTATCAAACTTATACATGAAGGTATTCAAAGAGTAATCCATCCTGTTGCTATTTATCAAACTTATACATGAAGGTATTTAAAGCGTTCTCCATCTTGTTGTTATTTATCAAACTTATTCATGAAGGTATTCCAAGAGGTCTCCATCTCGTTGTTATTTATCAAACTTATACATGAAGGTATTCAAAGAGTTCTCCACACCGTGTTGCTATTTATCAAACTTATGCATGAAGGTATTTAAAGAGTTATCCATCCTGTTGCTATTTATCAAACTTATACATGAAGGTATTCAAAGAGTTCTCCACACCGTGTTGCTATTTATCAAACTTATACATGAAGGTATTCAAAGAGTTCTCCACACCGTGTTGCTATTTATCAAACTTATACATGAAGATATTCAAAGAGTTCTCCATCTTGTTGCTATTTATCAAACTTATACATGAAGATATTCAAAGAGTTCTCCATCTTGTTGTTATTTATCAAACTTATACATGAAGGTATTCAAAGAGTTCTCCATCTTGTTGCTATTTATCAAACTTATACATGAAGGTATTCAAAGAGTTCTCCATCTTGTTGTTATTTATCAAACTTATACATGAAGGTATTCAAAGAGTTCTCCATCTTGTTGCTATTTATCAAACTTATACATGAAGGTATTCAAAGAGTTCTCCATCTTGTTGTTATTTATCAAACTTATACATGAAGGTATTCAAAGAGTTCTCCATCTTGTTGCTATTTATCAAACTTATACATGAAGGTATTCAAAGAGTTCTCCATCTTGTTGCTATTTATCAAACTTATACATGAAGATATTCAAAGAATGCTCCACCGTGAAGGACTTTATTCATGAAGACATTAACAAATGGATTACGTTGTAACATGTCACTTGTTCAGGCAGGTATTTTAAGGGGTTTCTTTGCGTTAGATCGTTCCATGATGGTATAGACACTGCTCCTCTTATTAATAAACAAAGAACATATTGCTGAGAAATATTTAACTCATTCTTATATGTATATAACGAATATACTCCTCGTGGGAATTTAAAGAACTATTTTGTGGATATATAACCTCATCTCATGCTGTGTTCTCAAAGAGGGCAACACAAAAAGGCAGCTCCTAAAAAACATTAGAAAGAAACAATCGACATTTTTCCGTCACATCATGAGAAGAGGAGAGTTGGAATACTTGGTTACAACTGGCAAAATACAAAGAAAGTGAGATCGTAGACGATTTAGAGAGAAAATACTAGATAGCTTGGTGTCATGTCATGGAAAACAGTCAACAACATAACTTATACGATGCACTGTAGATAGAAGATTGTGAAAAGACATGATCGCCTACGCCAGCCGGTATGGCACACGATGATGATAACCCCATATTTGGGGAGATATTTAACAGACACTTTCTGCTGCTTTATTGGTATCTTCATCTTCTAGTTCGGCGTACACCTCAAGAGATCAATATTAATAAGTTGAAGAAGAAAGCGTTTGCCAGTCATCTCGGCAGTAGTGGACACCGTAGTGGACACCGTCAGTTATAGCTGACTATGGATTTGACAGCGACCCTATGAAATGGGTTTTTTTTTTCTTTCGCCGTGTAGTCTCTTTATCTAGGAATCTGTCTGCTTTTTCTTTGAGTTGGAGCTTTGGAGTGTGTTTCCAAAGATTGCGGTCTGCAGCTATGTCTTCCCAGGCTGCAGGGTTTATGTTCAGTCTTCATGTCATGTTTACACACGTCTATAAATCGGAGGATTGGGCGCCCCCTAGTTCTTTTGCCACCTGCTAGTTGTCCATAAAGTATATCTTTTGGTATGCGGCCATCTTTCATACGGTGTACGTGACCAAGCCAGCGTAACCTACGTTGTTTGAGCAGCATGTAGATGTAGGGGAGGCCTGTGCGAGTGAGGACCTCCGCGTTTGTCACTTTGTCCTTCCTAGTGATACCAAAATACAGCGCTGACATCGTATATGGAATGCATTTAACCTTCTCTCCTGCTTTGCATAAGTTATCAATGATTCGCTGCCATACAGGAGGATATTAATTATGCAGGCGTCACCTCGAGGTTGGTGCCAAATCCATACAGCTTGCCATGGTATGGTACTAATAATGGCAACAAGAGGTGTTCATCATATGCTGGCCATGATCTTAGATGTGTCACACTCATCACAGATTCCTATTGTGAGGGTGTTGACAAGGTGGCACCATGGCTTACGGGTATACAAAAGAACATGTTAAATGGTCAATCAATGGCTCGGACGGAAATCAATGCCCTCTGGGAAGTGGGAAGGGCACAGGACTTCGACAACCATGAGACCACGTCACTCCTTCGGATGATAGAGATGGGAGTTAAGATGGGCACAGCCGGAAACAAGAAGCTTTGTGGGTGTGTAAGAAGACTGATTAATCAACACAGAACTGGAGTCGTCAGTCGCTGGACGCTGTGAGACTTGCTGAGGAGGGGATCTGAGCACCTATGGACATGTTCGGAGTGTACTGATGATGATGACCCGCTAATAACTCAATAACTGAGGAGGGGATCTGAGCACCTATGGACATGTTCGGAGTGCACTGATGATGATGACCCGCTAATAACTCAATAACAAAAGAACAACCCAGGAGTCGCGAGAGCTCAGTGGTTAGTGAACTGGACTACAAAGGACAAGAGATAGGGTTCTATCCCAACCGACGGCTTCCGGGTTAATCCAGACTTAAATGGGTACCGAATTTTTTTTTCTTGGAAAGTAAAGCGGCACGGGTGTAATACCGACCACATTACCTCCAAAATCATGGGCTGAAGGTCTGTAAAATGTATGGTCACTAACACCCTATACGCCACTTGGCATGACGGGGCTCTTAACTTTTAAAAACAAAAAGAACAACCTGATGAATGTAACACTATGTTGTAGGAACTGATGGCCCATTATGATGAGGGTAATTCATTTTAACTGCGAGCAAATAAAGAGCATGATGGATATACTGAACGAAAAACTAGTATGCGTCTTCTTCTCTCCTTCCTCATTTGCCTTTCAGCGTCGAGAGGAGATATCATTCGCATTTCCGGTCTTTTGCTCTTCTGTTCGCCTCTGCTGTAAATTATGTTTCCTAATGTTTTTATATTTCATCAATCCATCATTTTCGAGGTCGACCCTTGGGTCTGGTGTTCTCGCAACATTCATTGAAGGCTCGTTGTGTTGTGTTTTGACTGTTGTGCCTTGTCACGTGGCCAAACCATTTAGAAGTAGTATGGTGGTTGGTTGCGTTCGCCCGATGACTAAAGTATTCTAGAGTATCGTAGTAGACTAAAATATTCCTCTTCATCATCCGCCCTTACAAGGACGTAGTGGACGTGTCTGCGTTGTGTTATGGTTTGCAGTATGACTGTTATATATGCGCCTTCCGGCCCAACACATCCGACTTCAGCACGACATTTTTGAGTACCGGGTTGTCTTCCCTCTTCGATCCCTGCACGCTTGGCCAGACTAGACAGGTTAGTCTGTTACTGGAGGCACCACGAAGAGGTGGAGCAGGGTCTGATGGTTTTGGTTCACCGATCCTGGCGCAAGCCATCAGCTGTGGGTCGCTGACAACTTCCAGCTGTGGTGCTGGTAGGTGCGCCTTCGCCTCCAAAAGTAGTATTAACTTGATCAAAACAGCGGTCTTACAGATGAAGATTATTGTTCGTAAATTCCGCTACGTATGAGCTAACCATGTGACCTGTTACTCGTTCTGGGCCTAACATAATAAACCATTTGCGCACTCACCTCCCCCCCTCCACACTTTTTTCCAACTAATTACCCACCAACTGGTGTCAGACACTCTGAACCATCCAACAAACTACGCGGCGAAGCCAAACAGTGCATAAGAGGTTCCATCACACAAAGCCAAGCCAGTTGCACCAACATGCACGCTACAGGTAAAAGTCGTGATCATATATTCAGTATTATATTGTCAAAATTGTGTATGATGTATGTATATGCTTACACTTCTTACGCTATCTGGGCTTGTTATTGCACACGGGAGCTCACATAATCGACAAGGATTAACCTTTAAGGTAGCGTGTACGATGTATATCTCCCGAAAATAAACTGTTGATCACGAGCGCGCGCGAGCGCACGCACACACACACACACATAACATGCTGATAGAGGCACCGAAAGACAAATGAGTGCGTGTCTATCAAGAACGTGCTAAAGAAGGTATTTTTAAAAAAAAAAACACTTGGAGCTGATACGACACGATCATGTTAACAAGGCTGGGAAAAGACTGTCAACAGGAAAATATTTACTCTCAGTCAAACGTGACATGAAGGATAAGAGAAAGGGGCGATGGATATACGAGGCCGCACCCAAATCTCTAACTTGTAACTGTTTGCCATCTTTTACCTGCAATATGAAACCAGAAGTGCTTCTGGTAACACAGAGAACAGCAGTAGTTAATTGTCATAAACACTGGCTGTTTGGACAATACTCTCTGGCTACGTTCTCTACGGGAGTAAGGGCTGGTAACATTGCTTCTGGTTGGTGATTAGCGGCGACGGCAGACTTCTGATTAGAGTTAGTGAGTTGGGAGTAGTTTGTTGTTACAGTGTGAGGAAGTGGAGTCAGAGATAACATTGTAACAAGCATTGACTCAACCATACTTTCTATGTTTATAACTCTTCGTGCTTTTATAGCATTCCAAGTGCACACATACATACACGTACACACAAAACAACACACGTATAGTGGACAGAGAGCTAGCAAGACAAGCACACAGATAAACATGATGTCTGGCAATCAGGCTGAGACAGGGAGAGAGAGAGAATTCACAGTTGTAAGGTTTAATTAAAATTAGCACTTTAGTTTTAATCATGGTCATTTTTCATCCTTGTTTGTTGTATTGTTTTGTCGTTATCATCATCCGTGCACACCTGACTAATCCATAGGTGCTCCGATATCCCCCTTCCAATATCTCGAGAAAATCCTGGTCCACGTTCACGAACTCCGTAGCACGGCCTGGGATCCATAGTGTGGGTAGGTTTTTGCTGACAAGTTTGCCCGGGCAGCGACCATATGTATGACCCATTCTTTTCTATTTTAACTGCAAATGGATCTTTAACGTGCGCAAGAGCACACTGGACCTCCTGTTTATTGCCGCTATTCGAGGGAGCTAGACATCAGATCTCACTACCCAAGAGATCAGGGGAGGGTAACGCCATAAAGAAAACACGGATTAAGTTTTCCTATTTTTGGAAAATCTCCACCGCCACTGGTGGGTTTTGAACCTGGGTCCTTCCTGTGTTGAGGCCGTCGTCGTTCCTCTAGACTACCCCTTCAATCGTTTATGGATGAAGACATCCGGAACATAATAGATTTCCCTGATTCGTAAAACTGATGTTTTTATAGAAGTAGCTTCAATGAGGACATCATACACACAAAACGTACAATATTTTGCCTGAAATAAATGAATGACATTTTACTAGAACAATGCCCTAACTAAAAAAAAAAAATAAAATCTCAGAGTTTCTGGGATGCAGTATTCGGATTTGTAACCACAAAAGTTGTAACATTTTAAGATACAGCTTTTTCTCATCACCTTGAGCGTATATTGGAAGAAGAATGTGTATTTTAGCATCATGGAAACGCACAAATGAGCAAATGAACTAAAGTATCAGTAACAAACAGCCGTGAGAAGGTCATACATGCATGTACGTATGTGAAGAAACAGCGAGAGAGTTGCCCACAAACATACACCAGACATATAGATAAAATAACATATGATGCATATTTAAATTTGAATGCATATGACCGTCGTCGCTGTTGCACACCATGTACAGAGCACACTGGCTGTCTGTAACCATAGCAACCTACTACGATTTATCGATATTTGTTAGCCGCACCTTCACGTATTGACAGCAATAATGATGACAGGCAGTCACAAACCAGAACTAGGAGTCAACAATAACAAGTGATAGAGTGGTCAGAGGTGCCGTACTAGACATGGCAGGGGCTGCGTACTCTTGAGGCACGACGTGGACTTCTGGGTAGGAAGGACCTGTGCTCACAGCTCACTACAGGCGTTTGTGATTTTAAATTTTTTTTTAAAGTATTTAATCCGTGGTTTTTTTTTTTTTTTTTTTTTTTTTTTTTTTTTTTTTTTTGGTTAACGCTACCTCTCCCTGATCTTCTGGATATTGAGATCATATGTCTAGCCCTCTCGGATAACGGCACTCGCGCACGTTTCCCATCTCTGTGGTGACAAGTTCTCTTTAAGCTTGGACGTAAATGACCATGTTTGGCACTGGTAGCACAATGTGGGAATGAATATATACAGTATAAGATGTTCCTTGATAATAGTGGGTTGTGCTTTATACTGAAGTATAAGGGATAGCTGTACAAATAAACGGTTTGCTTTGTTGCATCGGATGTCTATTTCTTTATCGATTTCACCGTCAACAGAGACAATTGTTCCCAAATATTTCAAGTTTGCTACATATTTTATAAGAAAATTACAACACTGCCGATAAAAGATGTCTGCTGTAGATCCCTGGCCACTTCAGACTGAGATCTGTTGGGCGTCTTGACCTAAGCTTCCCCCAATATTTACGTAGATTCCCTCCCTTGCTTTGCTAGGCGTAAGGGTATACGGTGTTAGTCACTATATTTTTTATATGACCACAGGGTATCTTTGGGCATGTGGTCGATATCACGCCAGGCCGCATTTATTCCCACAAATATCATTGGTACCCATTTTGTGAGGCTGGGTGAACCAGATTCTTTTTGATCAGATAAAAAAAAAATCACCACATCATGAAGCGAGCACATCAATACCAATCACTCAGCCACTTAGCCCCCTCACCGTTTTTGATAACAAAATCTTTTTAAAAAATGACTAATTCTTAAGCAAAACATTATTTTTTTCAAACTATAACGTGTTCTAATCAACGTCAATGTACTAGCAGAAGAGTTGCATACAAGATGTGTTTCTGGCGCCAGCAAGACAACTATAATATCAGTTCCAAACAGCAGTGCAGCATGCGTTTAAAACCAGGAGAAGCTATGATTCGGGTTGTACAGAGCAGTTGACTACTTTCAGTTACCTAAATGGGTGGCACTGATAGCGTTTAGAACTAGTGGCGAGAATAGATGGCGACTGCGATGTGGCGAGTATTGATGTCATGAGTAGCGAAAGGCGATTATCACATTGCCAGTGATAACTATGATCTCCAACCTACCAGCTCGAAACACAAACATCCAATGACTGGATGGTTACAGCTCATGATGATGGTGTTGATCGGTTGAGATAGAACAAACGTAGATGCCCAGCGAGGAGCACGCTGACCTAACATCAGCGACAATCTATTTACAGCTGAGCCCAATTCTAGCTAATTGTAACAAGCGATTGCGTCGCCGTTCTCGATTTGTCCAGATTTCATCATTTTTTTCCTTCTTTATCTGAAGTTACATAATCAGGTTGCATGTACTTTGCAGAAAGTAGCAATCACCACAGCTCGTCTGAAAGAATTGCTGTCTCTAGCTGGATCTCTAACAGAAAGTAGCAATCACCACAGCTCGTCTGAAAGAATTTCTGTCTCTAGCCAGATCTTCAACAGAAAGTAGCAATCACCACAGCTCGTCTGAAAGAATTTCTGTCTCTAGCCAGATCTTCAACAGAAAGTAGCAATCACCACAGCTCGTCTGAAAGAATTTCTGTCTCTAGCCAGATCTTCAACAGAAAGTAGCAATCATCACAGCTCGTCTCCCCATCAAGGCCAGCTCCTTGTCGTGGGGATGGGGCTTAACAGTCACCAGGGACTGAAAACCAAGACTGGCCAGGCCTTCCTACACCCGTGCAAGACCACAGTCTGCTCTAGCAATTTTAAGTGCTGAAGTCGGAGGCAACCAGCCAAAAGGCGCACTACAAAAATCAGGATGCCACGCACTCACGCCAATGGGAAGCATGCCTATAACTGCAAATCGATATGGCACTCGCCCTGTGATGGACACTCAGGCAGGTGCAGCGCCGGGCCCTCAGCCTCGAAAGGGCCCAACCTATATTACTGGATGTCCTTCTCAATCGCTCTGTGGAGTCAGGGGGCGAGAGAATAGAGTTACTGGCCAACCCAAAATAAGACCACTCAAAATAATGCACTGGAATGCTGAAGGCATCAACAGCAAAAGAGATGGGTACAGTAAAAAGATAGAATTAGAAAATATCCTGCATGAAGAACAAGTAAGCATATGCTGTTTGCAGGAAACCCATCTAAACAACGACATAGCCTTGAAGATTAGGGGATACCAGTGCTACCGATCTGACAGGAAAAACAGACAAAAGGGCGGAATACTGACTCTTGTAAGGAACAACATTAATGCATGTCAGATTGAAGTGTATATGGATGGGGCGGAATATCAAATACTGCACCTCAGGACAGGAAATACAGACTTCCATCTACTAAACTACTACTGTCCGAGTGACCGCCCACTAGCACTAGACACAATTACATTAAAAGAAAGAATAATTGTATGTGGAGACTTTAACAGCCATTCACAGAACTGGGGCTATGAAGATATGGACAAGAGAGGTGAAGAACTTGAAAATTGGCAGGATGACAATGGGCTTATACTATTAAACCAGGCAACAGATCCACCAACATTCTATTCCAGATCATGGCATACCACATCTACACCAGACCTTGCTTTCCATTCACCAGACCTGGATTGGAATATCACACGTATTGTTGGGAAACAACTTGGAGGCAGCGACCACCGACCTGTCTTTTTAGTGGTGCAAAATGAGGCCGTCAGGGAGAGCAGCACTCTCTCCAGATGGAATTACAAAAAGGCAGACTGGAAAATGTATCAACATTACACCAGTGTACTGACTAAAGATCTAAATACAGACAGAGACATCAACAAAATAGTTGATGAATTCAGTAGACTAATAATACAAGCTGCCAGTGAAACAATACCCAGAGGGGCACGGAAACACTACAAACCATACTGGAATAGTGAACTAGAGCAACTGCACAATGACATGGAAACATCTCGAAAACAAGCAGAAAATAACCCCTGCCAGGAACACCACAATAACTATCAGCATGCTAAAGCCAAATTTCAATGGGCTAAACTACAAGCCAGACGGAGAAGTTGGAAAGAGAAAACAGAGTACATGAATCTAGAACGAGACACAAGAAAAGTGTGGAAGCTTGTAAAACAGCTGAATGATGAGGGTACAGAAGGGAACACAAAAATTACACTGAAGAAGGATGGAAACATTCTAACAGGTAAACATGCAGCAAATCACTTTGCAGACTCCTTTGCAAATGACAACAATATTGAAATTAGCCTAGAGAAACGTCAAGAGACCCGTCTAAAACAACAAAATGCAAGACAAGAAGAGACTGCACATGAAGTCATGGAAATACCCATTACACAAAGAGAGCTAGAGCTGGCAATATCCAAATTAAAAATGAAAAAGTCACCAGGTAGTGATGGAGTGTCTAATGAAATGATTAAGAACTTGGGAACTGCAGCTAAAGCAAAACTACTGCAGATCTACAACATTTGCTGGATCACAGGTAAAGTGCCACAGGCATGGAGAGAAGCAATTATGATACCATTACTAAAGCCAGGAAAAGATGGTTCAATGACATCCAGCTATAGACCAATCAGCCTTACAAGCTGTTTGTGTAAAACAATGGAACGTATAATCAATCTCAGACTGCAGTGGTACCTGGAAAGTGAAAATCTCCTTGTCCCACAACAAGCAGGCTTTAGACAGTGTTACTCTACCGAAGATCAGGCAACCTATCTTTCCCAGGAAATTGAGGATGCGTTTCAAGAAAAGAAACTGGTACTAGCAGCATGGATAGACCTAAAGAAAGCATTTGATAAGGTATGGAAGGAAGGGCTTTTGAAGAAACTGAGAAATTATGGAGTAAATGGCAGGATGTACAAATGGGTCAAAGCATACCTGCATAACAGGAGAGCCAGAGTGCAACTGGATGGTCTTAAGAGTAAGAAGGTCTTACTGCGCCAGGGCGTTCCACAGGGAGGGGTACTATCTCCAACACTTTTTCTGATCTACATCAATGACCTAGTTACTGAACTACCACATGGTATCAAAGTGGCAATGTATGCAGATGACTTGGTAATGTGGTGCACAGAGGAGTATGCAACAGTGGCCTCCAAATTGTTACAAAGAGCTATGAATGCACTGAATTCATGGACAAATAGATGGTGTATCAGCATCAATACAGACAAATGCAGTACTACACTTTTCACTCTTTCCCCAAAACAAAAAGCAGGAGCCATCTATATAAACAATGAGCCTGTGAAAGAAGACATACAGGCTACGTATCTCGGAGTTACATTTGATAACAAACTATCTTGGAAACAGCAGATAAATAAGGCAACCCAAAAAGCAAGGAGAAAATTGGCTATTCTAAGAAAGCTGTGTGGAACTACGTGGGGTGCGAGTGGGAAAATACTCAGTAAAGTTTACCAACAGAGTATACGCCCACATTTAGAATATGGATCATCTGCATGGTGTTCAGCATCAAACACCACACTTCAAGAACTGGATAAAGTACAAAACCAGGCACTTAGGGTCATCACAGGAGCAATGAAATCAACACCAATATTAGAGATGGAGAAATTGTGGAGGATACCAGCACTGAGAGAACGGAGGGACACAAAGGTGCTGATACAGGCAGAAAAATTTGCTTGCATGCCGAGACATCCAATGAAGGACCGATTCCAAAATCTTGCATTGGGACGACTTAAGAGAAGCAGTTTTATCCACCAAGCCAAGCGTATTAGTAGACAAACACCAGACATGCCAAGAGCTGTTAACCCCCTACTGCCCATACCAGAACAGACTCCCTGGACAGAGGAATCTGGATTATCAGTTCAAATACGGACAGAAGTGAAAGGAATAGTTGATAAAGAGGAACAGAATAGTCTACAGCGAAAAACAATAACTCTCAGTTTCCTGGATGAAGAATACCCACAAGACCTATGGATTCGTGTGTATACAGATGGATCAGCACAGAATGCAGTAAAAAATGGGGGAGCAGGTGCATATATAGAATACCCAAATAACACTAGGGATATGAATAAAATAGCAACAGGGAAATATTGTCACAATTATGATGCAGAAATACAAGCAATAAAGTTAGCAATAGAAAAACTGCTGAACATTAATCTTAGCCCGCAGCCTGTAGTGTTTTTGACAGATGCAAGATCAGTACTCCAGGCACTACAATCCAGAAAATTACCACATCTGCAGACCTTATTGACTGAACTCTGCAAGCACCACAGGGTTGCCCTGCAGTGGATCCCATCTCACTGTGGAATACCAGGAAATGAGAAAGCAGATCAGTTGGCAAAGGAAGGTTCAACAGGCACACAACTAGATACACCTGTTACATACCATCATAAGAAACAGATAATCAAATCAATCAGAGGACCACAAGCCCCAAATCAGGATGCCTTTTATAATATGAATAGATATGAACAAGTTATCATTATACGTCTCAGAACAGGACACAATCGACTCCATAGTCACATGTATACAAAATTCAAGATCGGCACCTCAACTACTTGTACATGTGGACAGGCGCCCCAGACTGCTGAACACATACTTCAAGACTGCACTGAATATAGTAGACTGAGGAAAATCCATTGGCCCATAGATACAACACTACAGACAAAACTATATGGGCCACTGCAAGAATTACAAAAGACAGTAACATTTATACAGGAAACGACATTGCAGATATAGACAATGCTTCAGGCGAACGAAAGATAGATAGATAGATCACAGCTCGTCTGAAAGAATTTCTGTCTCTAGCCAGATCTTCAACAGAAAGTAGCAATCACCACAGCTCGTCTGAAAGAATTTATGTCTCTAGCCAGATCTTCAACAGAAAGTAGCAATCACCACAGCATGTCTGAAAGAATCTGTCTCTAGCCAGATCTCCCACAGAAGTTGCATTCCCCACAGCCCATCTGAAAGAATCTCTGTATCTAGCCAGATCTCCTACAGAATGTTGCATTCCCCACAGCCCATCTGAAAGGATCTCTGTATCTAGCCAGATCTCCTACAGAATGTTGCATTCCCCACAGCCCATCTGAAAGAATCTCTGTATCTAGCCAGATCTCCTACAGAATGTTGCATTCCCCACAGCCCATCTGAAAGGATCTCTGTATCTAGCCAGATCTCCTACAGAATGTTGCATTCACCACAGCCCGTCTGAAAGAATCTCTGTCTCTAGTCAGATCCCCCACTTCTTCTCTTGTCATGTTCAAGGTCTCCTTGATGTCTTAAAACCACTTTCTACTTGGTCTGCCCCAGATGCGTCGTCCAGGAACCATACCTACCATTATTGTTCTTTCCAAACCGTTGTGTTTTTTTTTTTTACATGGCCATAGTATTTTAATTTTCTCTGTAGAAAGATGTTTATAAGTCAGTTCTTTGTATTGTTTACATTTTTAAAAGTCTTCTTTGCTCTTTTTCATTATCCAAGGTATATTAATTATTTTTCTGTAGCATTCTGTTTCAAATGAATCGATTTTCTTCCTTGCTGTTTGCGAGATTGTCCATGATTCACAACCGTATGTTGCTATGAGGAAGATACATTTCCTTAGTAATTTTAATTTCAGTGAATTGCTGGTATTGTGGGACATGTTCTTCAAAGCGTTACAATTTTGACATCACATTCTATGGGTAATAAGAAACAGAAGAAAAAATAAACATTGAGGATTGTAATAGCAGCTACCGCCGTGTGCATGTAATGGCATTGAAACAGCTGTCTCTTTTCTTCACAATCTCTTTTCTTCACAATTTCTTTTCTTCACAATCTCCTTTCTTCACAATCTCTTTTCTCCACAATCTCTTTTCTTCACAATCTCTTTTCTTCACAATCTCATTTCTTCATAATTTCTTTTCTTCACAGTCTCATTTCTTCACAATCTCTTTTCTTCACAGTCTCATTTCTTCACAATCTCTTTTCTTCACAATCTCTTTTCTTCACAATCTCTTTTCTTCACAATCTCTTTTCTTCACAATCTCCTTTCTTCACAATCTCCTTTCTTCACAATCTCTTTTCTTCACAATCTCTTTTCTTCACAATCTCTTTTCTTCACAATCTCTTTTCTTCACAATCTCATTTCTTCACAATCTCCTTTCTTCACAATCTCCTTTCTTCACAATCTCTTTTCTTCACAATCTCATTTCTTCACAATCTCCTTTCTTCACAATCTCCTTTCTTCACAATCTCCTTTCTTCACACTCTCTTTTCTTCACAATCTCTTTTCTTCACAATCTCTTTTCTTCACAATCTCTTTTCTTCACAATCTCTTTTCTTCACAATCTCTTTTCTGTACAAGTGTTACAGAACAGGGGATTGTGTTTAGTGTGGGACAACAATTAAGAAAATCCTAATCAGCGATATGGAGTCCATGAGACTGTGATCTCCAACGCAGTTATGACTGTTCATTGTTTCATTTCCGCTACAGCGTCATTTCTCTGAGCATATAATGATCGTTGTGCTGCCAACGCCAGACCTGCATGCTAGACACAAGAACAACAAGAAATACGATCACCGCGGAAATAAAATTGTGTTAGACGCATGGTATGGAACAGCCTAGGAAATCAGATGAGACATGAGGATCTGAGAAAAAAGCTAGGAATAATTCTCGCCAATGAATACATCAAGAAACAACAGATACAATGTTTCTGCCAAGTGATAAGACTGAATTACTAAAACACAACACAAACCTTTCATAAAAGTTGCAGGAACATCAGACTTAAGGGTGGGCTATGTAAAAGATATATAGATGAAATATTAGAAACTAGGAAACATAACAGCAGTAAAAGCCAACAGAAGAGCAAAAGACAGACTATAGACAATATACAAACTATATCTTCTTTGCACGTTTCTAGGTAAATGTGGAAGAAAAGTAGAAGAAAATGCCCGCTATACGGCTTCTCTTGTATGGTGCTGCTTTCTTCCTCACGTCAGTGTGTACGTGTACGACTTTGACGTCGGTCCTACTGAGTTGCTGACTGGTGGTACTTATCTTGAGTTTGGAGCACTAGTGATGTCTCAACATGTTGTTGTCACTGTGAGGACGGATTGTTATAGCTTATCTCTCCTGAACAACTGCTAATATCCATCCTGCACGGTGTGTTTGGGGGCGTCTTGTTTCCAATTTCAATGGTGTTCTTTGGTGAAGGATGTGACTACTTCATAGCTGACCAAACGATCTTCTTGTGGTAGGTTTCATCTTCTCTTGGCTAATCTAACAGCATACTCGTCTACTTTGTATTCTATTCTATAATCATCATCAAGTACCCTGCCGGTTGGCGTAGGCGATCATGTCCCTCCACAATCTTCTATCTACAGTGCATTGTATCAGTTCTGTTGTTGAATGTTTTCCATGCCATGACACCAAGCTATCCAGTATTTTCTCTCTTTGTCTTCCGCGATCTCTCTTTCCTTTTATTTTGCCAGTTGTAACCAAGTATTCCAACTTTCCTCTTCTCATGATGTGCCCGAAAAATGTTGATTGCTTCTTTCTGATGTTTTTTAAGAGCTCCCTTTTTGTGTTGGCCTCTTTGAGAATTCTATAATATAATATAATATTCATGGAATCATTGCAGTCATCCACATCAGCTACACCACCCGACCAAGCAATTCCCCAAACGTATGCACAGATGATTCTTTCTGTAAAGAATTGATACATCTGCTTTTCCCACTAAGAACTCCGGATCGACTAGACCACTTGTAAACCTTTTAGACTATCTCAGTCAGAAGTCATGTCTCTCAATGTATACGTCATTGCCCCACTCATCCTCCTTCTCTTCTCCTAAGAAATGAAGAACAAACTTGATCTTCTCTATGTCAAGAGTAAAGCCAATAATAAGGATATTACAAAGAAATTTGAAGCCGACATATCCCAATTTGTAAGAAATATGACAACATTATAACATATGCTGGAAACTGCCACCACATACGTCCAAACAGAAGTGAACTTCGCCCGTGCGCTGCCGGGGCCCGAAAGAAAAGTAAAGCATTGTAGCACTGTTTCCAACCAAGCATGTTTGTAAGAGGTGACTAAGGAGGGCTGGGAATGGGACTGGCTATGCTGTACTGTAAATTTAAAAAATTGCCGCATAAACTTCACAAACACGGACAAGTCAAAGAAAAGAAGAAAAAAAAAGTAAATACACCATCCAGGAAAGATTGGGGTTCTCTGTCTATGAAATATAAGACCCAGATACTCTTGAAGAAGACAGGTGGAAGCAGAGATGATGACGATGGGGAAAACATGAAATGATCGTAAAAGAATAACAAGAAACAGGACTGATTGGAAAGTATTTGTTGAAGACCTATGCTCTACAGGGAGCTGAAAATGTTTCTTAAAGACCTATGCTCCACAGGGAACTGAAAGTGTTTGTTGAAGACCTATGCTCCACAGGGAGCTGAAAGTGTTTGTTAAAGACCTATGCTCTACAGGGAGCTGAAAATGTTTCTTAAAGACCTATGCTCCACAGGGAACTGAAAATGTTTGTTGAAGACCTATGCTCCACAGGGAGCTGAAAGTGATTGTTAAAGACCTATGCTCTACAGGGAGCTGAAAATGTTTCTTAAAGACCTATGCTTCACAGGGAACTGAAAGTGTTTGTTGAAGACCTATGCTCCACAGGGAGCTGAAAGTGTTTGTTGAAGACCTATGCTCCACAGGGAGCTGAAGTGTTTGTTGAAGACCTATGCTGCACAGGGAGCTGAAAGTGTTTGTTGAAGACCTATGCTCTACAGGGAGCTGAAAGTGTTTGTTGAAGACATATGCGCCACATGGAGCTGAAAGTGTTTGTTGAAGACCTATGCTCCACAGGAAGCTGAAAGTATTTGTTGAAGACCTATGCTCCATAGGGAGCTGAAAGTGTTTGTTGAAGACCTATGCTCCACAGGGAGCTGAAAGTGTTTGTTGAAGACCTATGCTCCACAGGGAGCTGAAAGTGTTTGTTGAAGACCTATGCTCCACAGGGAGCTGAAAGTATTTGTTGAAGACCTATGCTCCACAGGGAGCTGAAAGTATCTTCCTCATTTTTTGGAAAGCTGCTCTTGCTTGGGCCATTCTGCATCTCACCTCTTTTGTACATCTTCCGTCTGAGGTTAACAAAGTTTCAAAATATTTAAATTCATTTAACTGTTTTAACATTGTTTCACGTGTCTTTATTTTGCACTGAGGTTATGTCTTTTTCTTTGTTGTTACCATTCAACTGACTTTTTGACAACAGAAACAAGAAAAAGAGTACTTAAATGATATGTAGAGCCAGTATTAACATATGTGAATCGTGGACAATAGGGCAACAGACAAGAAAATCACTGGAGTCTGTAGAAATGTGGTTTTACAGAAGAATGTTGAGAGTACCATGGACAGCTAAGAAGAGTAATAAAAAACCTTCCGTAAGAAGCCAAAGCAAAATGTGACCTAATATCCAATATTAAGAAGAAACAATCATCATTTCTGACCATGTAAAGAAAAGGGAACAGCTGGAATATATTGTGACAACTGGAAAAAAATTGAGGGACGAAGAGTTAGAGGGAAGCAAAGAGAAAAGATACCAGACAGCTTAAGAGAATGGTTTGGCAGAAGGTCAACAACAGAGATGATAACTAACTGTCGAGATCGAAAGTTGTGGAGAGACATGATCACCTGTCAGCAGGCATGATACTTGATGATAAATAAATAGGTATATAAAAAAATAATAATGGTATATAAATATCATTAAAGGTATCAACATAAATAGGTATATAATTATCATTAAAGGTATAAACATAAATAGGTATATAAATATCATTAAAGATATAAACATAAATAGGTTCATAAATAATAATAAAAGTATATAAATAAACAGGTATATAAATAATAATAATAAAAGTATATAAATAAACAGGTATATAAATAATAATAATAAAGATATCATATTCCGAATACAATGAGACCATCGATATATTTCTCAGCGACCTCTTGTTGCGTGGTTAGAAATCATAAAATGACAACACCCACATAGACTTTATATTGTTTAGTAGATGAACGTGTTTCTACAGGATAACGTTAATTCCATTTGATATATCCTATCAGGGAGCCCAGTCAATTCCTATTGGTGAATACGCGTGCAAGCTTTTCCTTAGGGAAAAACAGGCAAATTATTGCAATGCTGCGGTAAAGCTGGTAGCAAGGAGCCAGTAGTAAAAAAAAAAAAAAAAGTAAAGTACCCCCGTCACGCCAAGTGGCGTATAGGGAATATGGTGTTAGTGACCATAAATTTTACAGACCTTCAGAACATGATTTTTGGAGTAATGTGGTCGGTATTACGCCTGTGCCGCTTCACTTTCCCAGAAAAAAATCCGGTACCCATTAAATGCTGGGTGAACCCGGAAGCCGTCGGTTGGGATCGAACCCTACCCCTTGTACTTTGTAGTCCAGTTCACTAACCACTGAGCTATCGCGGCTCCCAAGGAGCCAGTAGTGGGGTGAACACTCCAATGTATGGTGATAGCTTGACAAAGTAGGAACACAACACAATACTGACGTTTCGGCCAGTGGTCTTCTTCAGAATACGGGGACAACGACAAGAAACGGCGAGGCACAAACATCTATAGCTACATGTCGGATGATAAAGTTAGGGGAGCGGTGGGCGGTGAGATGAAAGATAGGATGGTGAGATAGGAAAAGAGAGCTGTGTTACATGAGGTGAGGTAGGATGAGTGTAGAGATATATACAATCGCAGGTATAGAAAATGATAGGAGCCAGAAACTAAAGAGTGAAACGTAAATAGTAAAAAGTAAATAATGTATCTATACTTGGTGTTGTTCTTTCCTTGTATCACACACAGCGCTCCAAATCAATGTCCTTTGGCGGAACGTTGAGGAAGTAAAAACGCTTGGTGCAAGATTTCTGCAAATAATTACAAGAGCAAATACAAGTTTATCCCATGTATACGATCGTGACTGTCATGAGGTCGCCGCCGTCGGCGTACGATCAGCAGAGAAAAGGAGCTGTGAGCGTCAACAATTTGGGGATCATTTCCTTATATCAATATATATTATTAGATCGAGTGCCTAGTCCATCGGAGACGGATGAAAGAAGAAGGTCTCGTGTTAGAAGTAAACGATTAATCGGTTGATGAACTCGAAAATAATAACAAAATTGACAATCACGAAGGTACAGACTGTCATTAATGGATGCTTACGCAGAATAAAGGGATGGAAATGGCAGGACATAGTCACTAACGTGGAATTATGGAAATGTACCAGTCAAATACTAGTGGATAAAGAGATACAGCGAAGACGATGGCGATGGATAGGACACACACTACGGAAGCCAACTGAGAGTATTACACAACAGGCCCTTTTTTGGAATCCCCAGTGGAAAAGACAAAGAGGAAGACCAAGGAATTCTTGGAGAAGACAGATCGAAGCAGAGATGAAGATGATGGGGAAGACATGGAATGATCTTAAAAGAATTGCAAAAAAACAGAACGACTTGGAAAGTGTTTGTTGAAGGCCTATGCTCCACTGGGAGCTGAAAGTGTTTGTTGAAGGCCTATGCTCCACAGGGAGCTAAAAGGTAGAAGGAGAAGAAGAACTCGAAAATAGTAGACGGTATGCCGCAGCCCATGCCAAATTTAAAAGAAGAAAAGTAACATTTCTACCATCTTCGCGTCTTCGCTATTTTTCATCGCTTTTAACATTAAATTTCACTGGAAAGGGAGGGGGTGGAGAGCTAATAGACGCTATGGAGTTGTGTACACCACTGAGATCTTGCAGTCTCACACACAATGGGATGCTATTAGGCACTGACCGAGTTGTGTACACCACTGAGATCTTGCAGTCTCACACACAATGGGATGCTATTAGGCACTGACCGAGTTGTGTACACCACTGAGATCTTGCAGTCTCACACACAATGGAATGCTATTAGGCACTGACCGAGTTGTGTACACCACTGAGATCTTGCAGTCTCACACACAATGGGATGCTATTAGGCACTGACCGAGTTGTGTACACCACTGAGATCTTGCAGTCTCACACACAATGGGATGCTATTAGGCACTGACCGAGTTGTGTACACCACTGAGATCTTGCAGTCTCACACACAATGGGATGCTATTAGGCACTGACCGAGTTGTGTACACCACTGAGATCTTGCAGTCTCACACACAATGGGATGCTATTAGGCACTGACCGAGTTGTGTACACCACTGAGATCTTGCAGTCTCACACACAATGGGATGCTATTAGGCACTGACCGAGTTGTGTACACCACTGAGATCTTGCAGTCTCACACACAATGGGATGCTATTAGGCACTGACCGAGTTGTGTACACCACTGAGATCTTGCAGTCTCACACACAATGGGATGCTATTAGGCACTGACCGAGTTGTGTACATCACTGAGATCTTGCAGTCTCACACACAATGGGATGCTATTAGGCACTGACCGAGTTGTGTACATCACTGAGATCTTGCAGTCTCACACACAATGGGATGCTATTAGGCACTGACCGAGTTGTGTACACCACTGAGATCTTGCAGTCTCACACACAATGGGATGCTATTAGGCACTGACCAAATTGAGCGCTGATGGTCATAAGATTCAAATGCTTCATCAACCATGATTCCTTTTTTTTTTGTTCCCATACTCGTGCCTGGTCAGCACGACCCAGTCCGTTGAACGTAGTGCACTGTAGCGTGTGAAACTCCATTTGCTTATTCACACTGAGATGAGATGAAACAGGTGCATCGGAATTTAATGACCACCTCTCTCTCTCTCTCCTTCTCTCTCTCTCTCTCTCTCTCCTTCTCTATCTCCCGTTCGCCACGTTTGGCATAGCTCCTTGTTCTAATCCAAACGTGACATTTTAGTTAAAATCCTCGGGAGTTTGACAACATTAATCGTTGGGGTTGAGTTTACTAATACATTCCACCAATTCTTACCATTCATATTTGACAACATTAATCGTTGGGGCTGAGTTTACTACTACATTCCACCAATTCTTACCATTCATATTTGACAACATTAACCGTTGGGGTTGAGTTTACTACTACATTCCACCAATTCTTACCATTCATATTTGACAACATTAACCGTTGGAGTTGAGTTTACTACTACATTCCACCAATTCTTACCATTCATATTTGACAACATTAACCGTTGGGGTTGAGTTTACTACTACATTCCACCAATTCTTACCATTCATATTTGACAACATTAACCGTTGGGGTTGAGTTTACTACTACATTCCACCAATTCTTACCATTCATATTTGACAACATTAACCGTTGGGGTTGAGTTTACTACTACATTCCACCAATTCTTACCATTCATATTTGACAACATTAACCGTTGGGGTTGAGTTTACTACTCCATTCCACCAATTCTTACCATTCATATTTGACAACAAGGGCGAACATTTCTAACAACATTCCAGAACATACATTTTCTAACTGAATTAATCCCTGCACTGGTGACGTTTTAGGTGATTAGTTCTGATAAGAATACGTTTGACCACATTTTAAACACATTATTGCGGGCCATCTTCTAACCACAAATATTATTACAATTTAGGATATAACTTCTTGTAAACATTTTGTATGCACCATTGTTGAATTATTTTAATAAATCACAATTTGTGTTAGAAAATTAAAATAGCAATGATAAACTGCAGTGTTGGGTGTGAACATGGAGTGGAAAGACTATAAGAGTTTTTGTGTGCCTGACCCTAGAGCACCCAACTCAATAAATGTTCTACATGTCCGCACTAGTTCACTCACACTTGGAAACGTTGCTGTGTTTACTCAACGGCTCGTTAAGCTCATCACATTTGGATGTTCTTGTTGCGTGTAGAACATAGATACGCTCCATTCGTTACTCTCCACCTATTCCTATTCTGGATTATCCCTTGTTGGTGCATCCAATCTAACACGTTCCAATAAAATAAATAACAAAGTAAATAAAAAGCAGCACTTGATGACGGAGGTGATCTTCATGAACGTCAATATGTAGTAAATTAAATGGAGCATTGGGGCGTGGATGTTCGATAGCAGCAGAGCTGAAAGTTGTTAGTGACTCATAGCTGATGGCTTGCACGGTGAACCAGAACTATACAGACCCTACTGCACCTCTTAGCGGTGGAAACAGACTAAACAGTCTAGTCTGGCCAAGTCTGTAAGAATTGAGAAGGAAGGTAACAAGGTGCTCAAAAATGTCATGCTGAAGTCGGATGTGTCGAGTCTTCACAGATTATATATATTTATATACTATATATTTAAACAGGCAAATATCTGTTCTACTGCGAGCACAACACAACGCATATGCGCCCATTTAACGCCCATCTAAGGCTGGATTGCGAAATCATCGGCAAACAACGACTAGGCGTAAAGAAAGCTTGTCACCACAGAGAAACCATGTCTGAGAAAAGTGCTTGGAGTAACCAGATAAGACAGAATCAGACATTTTTTTAATAAGAGAAAGAGTAGGCATTGAAGCAATCATTAGCTACACACAGAAACAACAAATAAACTGGTTTGCCCGTCTAGAAATAATGCCGTGTGTTTCCTTACCATACAAAGCATACTAATTAAAAAAAAAAAAAAGAGGAGAGAGCAGAAGAGCAAGAGGTTGACCCAGAGTAAGATGGACAGACAACATCACAGAAGCACTACAACATCCATTGACAATGAGTGAATCCGCAAAAAGGCGAGAACCAGAACTTTGTGTCATCCTCGACAACCGAAAGAGTGTGACAACCGAAGAGTGTGACAACCGAAAGAGTGTGACAACCGAAGAGTGTGACAATCGAAAGAGTGTGACACCCGAAAGAGTGTGACACCCGAAAGAGGAAGTGAAGAAAGAAGAGAGAAACACAAGCAAGTAAATTGACTATACACTACATGGAGAGAAATAGGTGCACGGCATTCAAGATAAAAAAATAATAATAACAATAACAATAACGAAAGTGAGTAATAATTCGTCAGTGAATGACGGAATTCAAATAAGGACTGTGATTTATAAAGCATATCCATTTTATTTGTCTTTTCTTTCAGTTCACAACTTGACTCTGCATGGCTGAAGATGCCTAACTTTCGTCCTATCTCAGCGCTGAACATGTTTCCTCACTGTAATCTTCCACTCATAACGCAGTTATCAGCCACATAATAACCCGTTTATTTCTCTCTCAACATTAATAATAAAACGTCGACCAAAACTCTTTGACGTAAGATACAAAACCGTCTGGGGCGTGCAGTGAAGCATGACGACCTATTTTTGCCCACTATCCCAAGGCACTGCCGCGCACGTGCAATCATTAAGTTATCGCCATGCCCGCCTAGTCACCCGACATGTTGACCGAGGCACATACAGGTAGTGATATCAGATAAGAGATACATTTATTGCATATAAATGCAGAACGCATAGTCTTTGGTGGCAGACGGAAAAGTGGACATTGAAAAAGAAAAATAAAAAGCATAGACAAGTCGAGAGAATAGTTCTGCAACGTGTTGACATGTAGTTGGTGGAATAAAAGCCACGTGAAATGGTTAAATTATAGTTGAATGTTGCTTCTCCTTCGCGCACGTTTTAGTGAATTGTGTTGCATTTTGCTCTACACTGCAATTATTTTCACCACACATTTGTTCTAGAACGTATGCTCTATGTGCCGTCTTCTGCTAGAAAGGACAATAGACAGACAGTCAGACAGAGAGAGGGAGAAACTGATACACAGACAGACAGTCAGACAGAGATATAGAGGGAGAAACAGGCAGACAGTCAGACAGAGAGAGAGAGAGAGAGAGAGAGAGAGGGAGAAACAGACACACAGACAGACAGTCAGACAGAGAGAGAGAGGGAGGGAGGGAGAAACAGACAGACAGATAAGCATACAGACAAAGAGCCTGACATAGATTTGTTCCGGAACTTTTTTTGCCACCATGTTTTTCTGATATTTCTTTAAGGATCAGAAATAGATAAAATAAAACAAATATATAACGGTATTAAGCAGCTGAAGCTAAGGAGAGACTAGACAAACTAGGACGATTCGGCAAAAGCCTGCACCGGGTACAATATAACAAATATATTCACCCACACCAGGCAAGTACTTATCTATTTGACAAGAGCCACGTGAAGGAATGACCCGAAGAGGAAGTGGCCAGAACCAAAGTGCCTGTTGGTAACATTATATGTGCTCAATGGGCTAAAAGAGTGGCAAGAAGAAGAGGACAACAAAGTAAGGGTCCGTTGAGAAAGAGAAGGCAGGGGTGGCAAAAGGGAAGAAAGGCAGGACACATGAGCACAAAAGAGGAATCAGTAATAAAGGAAAGAGTGGAAAGAGTAGTTTGTCTAGTCTCTAGGTTCAGCTGTTTAATACCCTGTTTTATTATTTTCGATATTCATGTCAGGCAGACATTTGTAACTCGGTGTGTCTTATTTAAGAAGATAGCCTACTAGAATAGCGAATCGAATCGACTATTAATGTCCATACAGTAGAGCACACGAAACTTCGGGAACTGAATCATCAGACACAGCTGAGAACGTCTATACACTCTCTTTCGCTGTTTTCGGAGATTTCATTTCCCAATAAAGAGATGAACACATCACTACAGACAGAATTATAAGGGTCACTGCAAGAACTACAACAACAGAACAATCCCAGTCAAATGTACACCAGAAACGACATTGCAGATATAGATAGACTAAACTTCCGATAGGTGGGTCAGCAAACATTAGGCGACCGACACCTAACAGCATATTAACTGAAAGTGGTCAGCGACTCATAGTTGACTGAATATTTTTTTTATTTGAAAAAAAATCATATCTGATCAAGATCCTACTTTACCTCTATACGATAGGATAGGAAAAAGACTAACCAGGTTATTAAAGATTGAGCATGGAAATCAACCCGACACCAAACAGCGCCATTCCGAAGCTCAATGTGTTGGGTTGAGAGATGCAGTTATCGCAGTTATCGCAGTGAACCACAAAACCACTCAACTACGCCTATTTAATATCCATTGAAATGCGTACAATTAAGAGCAGTTATCGTCAAGCGATGGCTATACACTGGGCGGACCATGAATTATATGTTTTAAATAGCAAATGTCACTATTTTATAGACGGATAAGAAAATGTCAACAATACGCTGATCGCTTTGTCACTGATGCTTTAGTTATATTTGTGTGCTGCTCGGTTGAGCAATCAGCATATGATTGATGTATTGTTGACCTACATGACACCAGCAACAGAGTACAGGCTACAGAAATGGACTACTAAAGGATAAGTGAGTCAGGTTCCACCAGATCGACGGCTTGTTACCCAGCCTTTCAGTGGATACAGAATTTTGTTAGAAAGAGAAACTGCACTGACGTAATGCTGTCCTTATTGCTATAAAAATATACCGATGGGAGGAAGCAAATACTGACACTAACAAAATATTGCTTATTTGTCATTAAGTGTGACGAGGTTCTTATTTTTTTCCTTATTTACCGCGGGCGGGGCGGGGGGGGGAGAGAGAAGAGAGAGAGAGATGGTATGTAAATTGTAATAATGATGCAATTCACTATCCTAGAAGAGAAAGAGATAACTCTGGCAATAAATGTATTATTTAGTCACATTAGTTATGGAGTTATCCGTTGGCTATCATCATTGCACTTCGAACATGTCCACAGATGCTCAGATCCCCTCCTCAGCATGTCCCGTAGTCAATGACGACTCCAGTTTTGTGTTGGTTGATAAGCCTAATATGCGCTCACTAAGCTTCTCGTTTATGGCTGCACCCATCTTAACTCCTATCTCCTTCATCCGAAGGAGAGAGGTGGACTCAAGGTTGTTGAAGTCCTGTGCCCTTCCACCATCTTGGAGGGCATTAATGGCGCCTGCCTGATCCATTGGTTGACCGTCTTCAATGACAGCACAACTAGCCAACCTGTTCACTTTTTCATTTCCCCGTACTTCCGCATGTCGATATACTTAAACAAAAGTGCCTCTGCATATGGTTAACCTCTGTAATGACTCGACCTATTTCCTGCGTACTGAGACCGCCACCACTGTTCTTATTACGCTCGTCGAAACACTAAGTAAATAGGCGTGGGTGACTCACATAAACATGTATCTACTATCTAAAACATCACTAACACCAACAATAAAATTAAATAAACTATAACATATTTTTCTTGTATCACAAAACATAACTACTCAAAGTTATGGTTATGGAAGGCCCCGGTATCACTGTAAACGAATTAAAATCCATAATTGCTCAACCGCCCGTGCCAGTGGAATCATCCGAATTACTATCTCATCGAATATTCAGACAATGAAAGGCAGCTGCAGTTACCATCATAGCCGCTACATCACACGTCAAAAGACATAAGGCTAAGCGGCAACGAAAGTGAACGCAGCTGAACTGTCCTTTGTAAAACGATATCATCATTTATCGTAAGCAATCTGAATATATATAAACACCATCCGGATGAAAAGCACAGCTCACGGTGTGCACAAAGCACTTAACTCAGTAGCTCCGGCAGCAAGTCGGACTTGGAATATGAGGAAACTGCAACAATGAACACTTTTCAGACACAACCTTTAACAGTTCCTGCCGCCTGTCCGCCATATTGACCGGTAATCCAATGATGATCTACACATACATTCTCTTAATACGTTTTTTTTTTTTATGTAGAAAGTTGGCACAATCAGGAAAACATTTCGAAGATTGAGATTTTATTTAGCGTAGTTGTAATACGCTGCCTTGGCGATACAAGCTGGTTTGTAAACGAGGGTTTAAACACAGCTTGACACTCTCCCGTCTACCCAGTCGATGAATGAATCGGTACCTGGCTCAGTTATATGGGGAAAAGTGACGACAGCGAGGAAGCAAGCAGGCTCCATATCCCAACTTCAGCACTGAATTTTCACTAGTAGTTTAATTGAGTTTTGTTTACCAGATATAGGGAATGAATTGCAGCGTTGCAGTAAAGCTGGTAGATAAACTAAACTAAAGAGCCAGTGGTGGGGTGTAACGTAGACTCCTATAAAGTATGGTGACAACGAAAGAGGTTTTGTGCTAAACATAAAGTAGCAGCGGTATAAGGTAAGCTGGCAACAGGCTAAAACCTCATGGTTTTGTTGCGCTCCCCTTTAGTAAAGTTGTCACCATTTGAAAGATCAACAACACTTCACAACGGACAGCCCCATAGTGCTCTGATCCCCGCCACAGCACGTTCCCCGATATTAAGAACGGTCGCCACACACAAGCGAAAGAACCGAAGATGGCATTAGCTCATATGCACGAACTCCGCAGTACCGGTGACAACAATGTCTTCCAAATCTCCTTTAGTCGCTTCTCAAGACATACGCAGGTCACAGAGACAATATTCCTTTCTCCGCTCACAGTGGCCAGGGTCCCAGTAGACACAAGCTCCAAATATTTCACTCTATTCCTACTCCTCATCCCCCCCCCTTCCCCAACATTCAATTACACCTCTAAGGTTGTAACAAAAATACCATATTTAACCTGAAAGTGAGCAGACTGTACAGGAAGTGTAGCAGACACATAAAAAAGAACATGCACAGACTGACTGCCAATAACAGATCATTTGAAATAAGCTCTCCCAAAAGCATAGCAGTCTGTAACAAAGAGCTTGTGGAGGACAATTACGTCACCACAAACAAACAAAGTTATTGGCATAAAATGATATATGCATACCATCGGAGTTCATACCACAGTTGTTTTTCACTGATATTTTAGTTGCGTTAGTCATTTCACAAATGTAAAACGTTAATGATTTTTGTGTCCATGTGTTATGTTCAAGTTAATTAGCGGAAATTATCGATTTTAATAAGTGACTTTTAACATGTTTATGTTTCACACACATAGTTCATCTTCTTTCTTCTTCCAATAACACTGTGGGAGGGTGTCTGTAGTGTACTACACAGACTTTATTTATCTGGGGAGGGGGGCGTTGGCGGATTAGACAGACTTCATCAATATGGGGAGGGGGGTTGTTGGCAGATTATACAGACTTCATCAATCTGGGGAAAAGGGGGGGGGGGGGGTCGTTGGCGTACCAGACAGACTTCACCAATGTGGGGGAATAAACGAGCTATTATCAATAATAGAAGAGCGGAAACAGATTTGGTAAGGAGAAGTCACACGGCCCGCAGGCCTTGCCAAAACCGTTCTGCATGGTATAGTACCAGGTAAACGAAGACAGGGTGGACAAAAGAAAAGATGGGTTGATAACATCAGAGAATAGACAGAGATGTCGTTTGTTGTACCACAGAGAGCTGATCTAGATCGTGATGGTTGGAAACACATTATGAAACTGTCATCTATGGTCTCCTCAAGACCGTCAAAGTTGCCAGATAACCCGTTTATTGATTGATTAAGAGACTTCATCAACCTTCTCCTGGAGGTCGCTGGGACACTACTGAGAGACTTCATCAACCTTCTCCTGGAGGTCGCTGGGACACTACTAAGAGACTTTATCAACCTTCTCCTGGAGGTCGCTGGGACACTACTGAGAGACTTTATCAACCTTCTCCTGGAGGTCGCTGGGACACTACTGAGAGACTTCATCAACCTTCTCCTGGAGGTCGCTGGGACACTACTGAGAGACTTTATCAACCTTCTCCTGGAGGTCGCTGGGACACTACTAAGAGACTTTATCAACCTTCTCCTGGAGGTCGCTGGGACACTACTAAGAGACTTTATCAACCTTCTCCTAGGGGTAATTAGGACACTACTGGGAGACTTTATCAACCTTCTCCTAGGGGTAATTAGGACACTACTGAGAGACTTTATCAACCTTCTCCTAGGGGTAATGAGGACACTACTGAGAGACTTTATCAACCTTCTCCTAGGGGTAATGAGGACACTGCTGAGAGACTTTACCAACCTTCTCCTAGGGGTAATGAGGACACCAATGAGAGACCCCATCAACCTTCTCCTGGAGGTCGCTGGGACACTACTGTGAGACTTTATCAACCTTCTGCTAGGGGTAATTAGCACACTACTGAGAGACTTTATCAACCTTCTGCTAGGGGTAATTAGGATATTACTGACAGACTTTATCAACCCTCTTCTAGGGGTAATTAGTACACTACTGAGAGACTGTCAACATGTTCCTTGGGGTTATTGGGACACTACTGAGAGACTATCAACCTTCTCCTGGAGATCGCTGGGACACTACTGAGAGACTTTATCAACTTTCTCCTAGGGGTGATGAGGGCACTACTGAGAGACTTTATCAACCTTCTCCTGGAGATCGCTGGGACACTACTGAGAGACTTTATCAACCTTCTCTTAGGGGTAATTAGGACACTACTGAGAGACTTTATCAACCTTCTCCTAGGGGTAATTAGGACACTACTGAGAGACTCCATCAACCTGTTGACAGATTTCATCAACTTTCTCAATTTCATCCTCAGCCAACCTTAGGGAATCTGCGAAGTCGAGACGTGTGATGAAATGTAATCGCCAGGGTTTGAGAATCTCTTACCTAGATCTTATCCTGAGTAAAATATTTCGCAAAAGTACACAACAAGCAATCAGAGTACAAGATAATCCTTTAGTCTGTTGTGAAGACATACAACAATAAATTGTTTGGCCATGTATCGCGATCATTTATTCTGACAAAGACCAGTCTGACAGGAGCTGTGAAGGAGATGATGACATAAACAATGGACAGGCTTCGACATCACAGATTCCCACAGAATAATTGAAGATAGAGATCAATAGAGAATGTTGATGAAGTATGTCTGTATTGTCTCAGTGACCCCCACGATTATGATAAGAAGGAAATAGCTTCTATGCTCATCCAGCCGTAACAGGGTAAAGATACCCACAAATATCATGTAAAAAAAACACGGCACTAAAACTATATTCCTTATGGGCCACCACATTGAGTGATAGGGCTCTTTCTTTCTATCCTTCCTTCCATCCCTCCCTTCCTTCCTTCTTTCCTTCTCTCTTTCTTTATTTTTTTCTGTCTTTCTTTCTTTCTTTTCTTTCTTTCTTTCTTTCTTTTTTTCTTTCTTTCATTCTTTTTTTTCCTGTCCTGTCCTACTTTCCTTCCTTCCCCCCTTTCATTTCTTTCTATCTTTCGAGTAGCAAAGAACGAAAGTACAAAAAGAAAAACTATACATAATACTTGTTGGTGCCCTTTGCAGAAAGCTGTCTACAGTACCAACGTTTCCTCGAGGGTGATTGCTGTCAACGAACTAACAAAACCGTTAAACTCAACAGGAGAGAAGCTAATTAGATAGCCCTGGAGCCACTGAGTTCTGAGACAGCAGCAATTTGGAAAACTGCCTTCAACAAATGGAAATGATAACCTACAATAGCGAGCTAAAAGTGCTCCAGGGAGCTCGTTATCTTCTAAAGCGACTGGGCAATTATAAATGTGTCCCTAGAGCAATAATACCATCTTTAACAACCAACGTGGTCAACACTACATCACTGCTGTCTTTTTTTCTCAGTAAAAATATATTCAGTAACCATTTTTATACAGAGGAAATTAAAAAAAAAAAAAAACTATAGCAACTTCAAAATATAGCGGGCTGGAAAGAACAATAATGAAAGGTATGATTTCTGGACTACACATCAAGGGCAGGCCAAGAATATGGTCTCAAGTCAGCAAGGAGACCTTGAACATGACAACAGAAGAATTGGGAGATCTTACTAGAGAAATAGAGTATCTTTCAGACGGGCTGTGGTGAATGCAAAATTATGTGGGAGATTTTTTTGTTTTCGTTCACCAGCTTTTGGAGACTTCTTCTTCTACCTTTTAGCTCCCAGTGGAGCATAGGTCTTCAACAAACACTTTCCAAGTCGTTCTGTTTTTTGCAATTCTTTTAAGATCATTCCATGTCTTCCCCATCATCTTCATCTCTGCTTCAATCTGTCTTCTCCAAGAATTCCTTGGTCTTCCTCTTTGTCTTTTCCCCTGGGGATTCAAAAAAGGGCCTGTTGTGTAATACTCTCAGTTGGTTTCCGTAGTGTGTGTCCTATCCATCGCCATCGTCTTCGCTGTATTTCTTTATCCACTGGTATTTGACCGGTACATTTCCATAATTCCACGTTTGTGACTTTGTCCTGCCATTTCCATCCCTTTATTCTGCGCAAGCATCCATTAATGAAAGTCTGTACTTTCGTGATTGTCAATTTTGTTATTCTCCATGTTTCACAGCCATATAATAGAACCGACTTAACATTGGAGTTGAAAATTTGTATTTTTGTATTTAGCCTAATTTCTTTGGATTTCCATATGTTTCCCAGTGCAATGAAAGCTCCTCTTGCTTTTGATATCCTTATTTTGGTATCGTTTTCTGTTCCTCCCTCTTTATCTATATTACTGCCCAGATATATATAAGATTGTACGTCTAGTAGAGGTATTTCTCCTAGTTTTATTTGGTTATTGCCAACTGCATTAATTCTCATAATGTTGGTCTTATCTCTATTAATCTTTAGTCCTAGCTGTTGTGATCTCTCATCTAATATACTCATTTTATCTTGCATCTGTTGGTGGCTGTGTGATAGGAGAGCTATGTCATCAGCAAAGTCTAAATCATCAAGTTGTTTGGTCAGTGACCACTGGATCCCATTTCTGTTGTTTTGAGTTATTTTCATAATCCAATCTATGGCCAGTAGAAAGAGAAATGGAGACAGAAGGCATCCTTGCCTTACTCCTGTTCTTTTGGAGACTAGGAACTGAATTTTGCGTGTTAATCCATTTTTCCCCGCCAGCCGTGTGTACAGGGGTCCCTCGCCGCACAGGCAGATAACTCCGACATCGAATGTACTCATATTTTTTCCGTCGATGAGTAATTGACGTTTCAAGCCGGGCCTCACTGCTGAGACCAGGGGTGGTTGCCGCAGAGAGAAATCATAAATAAAAATCCCATCCGGTGCAGCCGGGATTTGAACCTACAACCTCTCTCGAGGCCGGCTCCTTGCCTCCCAGTCCCCCTGTGGGAGATCTAGCTAAAGACTATAGATTCTTTCAAACGGGCTTTGGTGTTACAACATTCTGTGGGAGCTCTGACTAGAGATAGAGCTTCTTTCAGGCGTGCTGTTATGATTGCAAGGTTCTACAAAGGACATGCGACCTGATGATGATAACTCATCTTAGGCTGGACGAACCTAGAAACCGTCGATTGGAATCGTGCCGAACGTCTTATAGAATAGTATGGAGTTCACAGCTGCCTGTTTTCTACTCAAAGTGACATTTTAATTACAATCTTGAAAAATATTTAGCAGCATTTATAAATAATGAAGTCCTCAGCTTTCTACATTTCACTCATTCTTAAATTTGAACATCTATGGAAGTGGTCTCCACTTATAACACCAGACACAAACGTACATTTTGTTTACCTAAAGTCAGTATTTATGTATGAACGTTATTTTTTTTTAGTTAATGCTCTTTACGAAAAGATCAAGTATTGGCAAATGTTTCCAGGTATGCAATATCAGTTTTCATTCATGAAAGTTTTATTTTATTGTATTTTTTTTTAATTTATTTTAAAATACAGGTTCTTCTAAAAATATGAAACGTGGAATAAAACTAAATGCATCAGGGACGGCACAAACAAGGAAATCACTATCGGAGACAAACAACTGTGAGTTAGAAATAAATTGTGAGATGGGGAATTTAATGATACAATAGGAGGATTTAGAGTATTGTGTAGGGAGTACAATCATCGAACTAAGATTAATAGTTGGAGTGTTGCTTAGATGGAGTAGTTGTCATTCATAGAGTTGTAGGTAGAGTCATGGGTTGAGTCATTGCAGAAGTCAAAAATACGTAAGGTCTCCTTTGTCTACGTCCCTGGACATGCGGGAGTACGGAGAAATGAAAGAGCGGACAGGTTGACTAGTTTTGCTGTCGTTGAAGACGGCCAACCAATGGATAGGGCAGACATCATCAATGCCCTACGCGATGTGGGAAAGGCACAGGACTTAGACAACCATGAGCTCATATCACTCCTTCGGAAGAAAGAGATGAGAGTTGAGATGGGCACAGCCAGAAACAAGAAACTTAGTAAGTGTATAAGAAGACTTATCAACCAACACAGAACTGGAGTCGTCAGTCGCTGGACGCTGCAAGACTTGCTGAGGGAAGGGATCTGAGCACCTATGGACATGCTCGGAGTGCAATGATGATGACCCGCAAATAACTCAATTAGAAGGGTAGTTGCTCACAGAGTAGTATAAATTGCCAAGTGGAAGTAAGCATGAATAATTATTTTATATAAAGTTTTTTTTTAAGTGATAACAGGAAATTACATGAAGAGAGAAACTATTTTGTAAAGAAATAAAATATCAAAAAACAAAAGCTAAATAACTAGTTCCAGCATGGAGGTGTTAGTGGAGGATGTTTCAGCTACTCAAAACTGACTTTCTGTCGTGTCCCTTAAGGAAAGCATCTAATTGTGTCTGACGATTAGTCCGTGCTCTGTGGGCTCCAGAATGGGTAGCTTAGTCACCAGCAGACTGGGCATCTGGAGGCCCCGGCCCTTCGGGAAATTGCGTGGATTTACGGTTACTACCGTGGTCACTCATGAGTCTATGGTACTTTAAGAAATTACGTGTAGCTACTGTCCTGGTCAATCAGGAGTCCATGGCACTTTAATAAAATACGTGTAACTACTATCTATCCCTGGTTTTTGAGGAATCCATGGCACTTTAATAAAATACATGTAACTACTATCTATCCCTGGTTTTTGAGGAATCCATGGCACTTTAATAAAATACGTGTAACTACTATCTATCCCTGGTTTTTGAGGAATCCATGGCTCTTTAATAAAATACGTGTAACTACTATCTATCCCTGGTTTTTGAGGAATCCATGGCACTTTAATAAAATACATGTAACTACTATCTATCCCTGGTTTTTGAGGAATCCATGGCACTTTAATAAAATACGTGTAACTACTATCTATCCCTGGTTTTTGAGGAATCCATGGCACTTTAATAAAATACGTGTAACTACTATCTATCCCTGGTTTTTGAGGAATCCATGGCACTTTAATAAAATACGTGTAACTACTATCTATCCCTGGTTTTTGAGGAATCCATGGCACTTTAATAAAATACATGTAACTACTATCTATCCCTGGTTTTTGAGGAATCCATGGCACTTTAATAAAATACGTGTAACTACTATCTATCCCTGGTTTTTGAGAAATCCATAGCACTTTAATAAAATACGTGTAACTACTATCTATCCCTGGTTTATGAGAAATCCATAGCACTTTAATAAAATACGTGTAACTACTATCTATCCCTGGTTTTTGAGGAATCCATGGCACTTTAATAAAATACGTGTAACTACTATCTATCCCTGGTTTTTGAGAAATCCATAGCACTTTAATAAAATACGTGTAACTACTATCTATCCCTGGTTTTTGAGAAATCCATAGCACTTTAATAAAATACGTGTAACTACTATCTATCCCTGGTTTTTGAGGAATCCATGGCACTTTAATAAAATACGTGTAACTACTATCTATCCCTGGTTTTTGAGAAATCCATGGCACTTTAATAAAATACGTGTAACTACTATCTATCCCTGGTTTTTGAGGAATCCATGGCACTTTAATAAAATACGTGTAACTACTATCTATCCCTGGTTTTTGAGGAATCCATGGCACTTTAATAAAATACGTGTAACTACTATCTATCCCTGGTTTTTGAGGAATCCATAGCACTTTAATAAAATACATGTAACTACTATCTATCCCTGGTTTTTGAGGAATCCATAGCACTTTAATAAAATACGTGTAACTACTATCTATCCCTGGTTTTTGAGGAATCCATAGCACTTTAATAAAATACATGTAACTACTATCTATCCCTGGTTTTTGAGGAATCCATAGCACTTTAATAAAATACATGTAACTACTATCTATCCCTGGTTTTTGAGGAATCCATAGCACTTTAAGTAAGTGCGTGGAATAACCATCCTGGTCACTCAAGGTTCATGTAATAAAGAGTCACCAGACCTGCTCCTCAAACACCAGAAGTGGGAACTACAGTTTAACACAAACAAATTATAAAGACTCTCTATGATTTTCTCTTTCTTTATTTTTATGACACGGAAATTTATTAAGCAGGAGGTATGAGATTTATAAAACTGGAAGTGAAGCGTGGTACGAGTAGGATGGGATAAATGAAGTAGGGACTGGAATAGTGTATAAATATAGAACGACATAAACTATCAGCTTGCGCGTTTTCCTTCAATTGTTAATGAAGACTGAACACCTATAGGTCTGCTGTGAGTACATTGAGGCCTATTCTAGCAAACAGACATGGCAATTCTATTTCAAATAATAAGTTGCCAATATAATCAGCGGTCGCGTATAATGTTAGAGTGAAAACGTGTAGGAAGTGATAATTTTAGCAACTTGGGTGAAAATATTGTAATTAGAGGACTAAAGAGAGTCTTGTAGAGAGAGAGAGAGAGAGAGAGAGAGAGAGAGAGAGAGATAAACTCAGGAAGAGAGAGACTCGGAGAGAGATAGAAAGAGAAAGACAACACGTCAAGTATATTTTGTTTTTTAAATGAATATTTTACTGCCGTTTTACGCTGATATTTTAGTGTTCTTGTTCATTTGCCCATGTTTGTTTTGAAATATAACATGAGATTGATTCTACTCTGGAACATTGAAGATGATGACAAGAAGTTGTAAATAAAGATATTTAAAAACTGCAGGTTTTATACACGTGTCACTTATTTGAAGCTCTCGGCCTGAAGAGGGCACATAGGGCGGATGTCATAGTTCTCCACGACTGACGATCTGCTGCTAGTTCTTGTAGTTCTAGGAAAACATGGTTCCAGACCGATGAGACAGGGGCAGATCAAGAAGAAGGTGGTTTCAAAACATCTCAGAGACAATAAACATGACAACAGAGGGATTAGGAGATCTGGCTAGATACAAGAGATATGCTATTGTTGTGTCCAAGTACGTAGGGAGGTCAAAAAGTAATGCACGCCAATTTTTTTCTCGGAAACTATTCGGGCAAAATGTGTGAAATTTTCACAGATTGTAGCTGAACATCCCCTTTACACTACCTATTTTTCAACATAATCTCCGTCCAAGCGTATTGCCTTACGCCAACGCGAAACTAGGTCATGAATGCCTCGTTTGTACCAAGTTTTGTCCTGCTCGCGTAGCCATTTTTTAACTGCACGGATCACATCCTCATCATTGTCAAAGTGTGTCCCACGCAGGAATTTTTTGAGTGGTCCAAACAGATGGAAATCTGAGGGAGCCAGATCAGGGCTGTAAGGAGGATGGGGCAGTACAGTCCAACCAAATTTGTTGATTGCTTCCCGTGTTACCAGACTTGAGTGAGAGCGTGCATTGTCATGTTGAAGCAACAAATCTGCAGATGGCTTATTAGGCCGAACTCTGTGGAACCGATTTTTGAGTTTTGTCAGTGTATTGATGTAAGCTGTCGAGTTGATTGTCTCACCTCTTGTCATTACATCAACAAGAATCACACCATCAATGTCCCAGAAGACAGTGATCATCACCTTTGCGGCTGATGGAGATGTTTTGATTTTTTTTCTTTTTGGTGACTGCGGATGATGCCATTCCATTGACTGCATTTTTGTTTCAGGCTCATAATAATGTGCCCACGTTTCGTCACCGATAATAATTTTTGACAAAAACATTTCTCCTTCAACACCGAAACGCTCCAACAATTCAGAACAGAATGTTTTCCTTTGAACTCTGTGATCATTTGTTAGGCACCGAGGAACCCATCGAGGGCAAATCTTTGAATATCCGAGAGTTTTAAAAATTGCGATTGCACTTCCCTTGCTGACTGTAAGCTGCAATGCCAATTGCTGACTAGTGATACGCCTATCCTTACGAATAATGGCATCAGCCCGGTTTAACATGTCTGTGCTGGTAGCCGAGGCAACACGTCCAGAACGCGGTAAATCATGCAGCTCCACTCGTACACTTTCTGCAGCTTTAATTCTCTGAACCCAGCGACTAACTGTGCTCCTATCGACTGCAGAACATTTGTACACTGCACACAGTCGTTTATGAATGTTTGCCACAGTTTCTTTTTCCGCAACCAGAAATTCTATGACAATTCGCTGTTTGTAACGGACATTGTTGACAAGCTCCATTTTAACGATTCATAGATTGCGTAATATTTATCAGAATGCTGTGCAATTTGGTGCACATAATTGGAACATGTCATATTCCAAGTGTGCAAAATTTCATATTCCTATCTTTATTATTAGCCGAGAAAAAAAATGGTGTGCATTACTTTTTGACCTCCCTTTAGTATTTGACGCACTGCACCTACTTTAGGTTTGTCTTGTTTATTTTTATGTCGAATTATAATGGACTTCCGGTCAATATGGCGGATATTCGGCAATGAACAATAGAGGCATTGTCTATAAAGCTTCATTGTTGCAGTTTCCTCATATTCCAAGTCCGGCTTGCTGCAGGAGCTACTGAGATTAGCGCTCTGTGTACACCGTGAGCTGTGTGTTTCATCGGATGGTGTTTCTATATTCAAATTGCTTATGATGAATGATGATATTGTTTGACGAAGGACAGTTCAGTTGCGTTCACTGTCGGTGCTACTATGCCTTATGTCTTTGGACGTGTGCTATGTTTGCTATGTTGGGGACTGCAGCTTCTTTTTTGTTTGGATATTCGATGAAATGTTCATTCTGACGGTTCCACTGGCACGGGCGGTTGAGCTATTATGGATTTTAATTCGTTTGCAGTGATACCGGGGCCTTGTAATAACAATAACTATGAATTATATTAGGAGCCACGATAGCTCAGTGGTTAGTGAACTGGACTACAAAGGACAAGGGGTAGGTTTCGATCCCAACCGACGGCTTCCGGGTTCACCCAGCCTTTAATAGGTACCGGATTTTTTTCTGGGAAAGTAAAGCAGCACGGACGTAATACCGACCACATTACCCCAAAAATCATGTGCTGAAGGTCTGTAAAATATAGGGTCACTAACACCATATTTCCCTATACGTCACTTGGCGTGACGGGGGGTACTTTACTTTTTTTTTTTTTACTATGAATTATATTAGCGATGAGTTAATCATATAAACAACTCAATATCCACAACTACCAGAGCTACAGCCCAACAAGCAAAAAACCACTTTGATATGAAATCAGCAGATGTGGTTAATGCTGAAAGTAAAATCAGAGCCCTAAACTGCAGAAAAGTAAAGCTCTCCGTCTTATCTTGCCATCACAAAAAAGGCTAGTCGTATATTGAAAAGATAAATACAGGCCTGCCTACTTGGATATTGAATGGCACCCGCAGCTTAACGTGCACGGCGCTGTTGGTAACCTAAGCTGACGAGCTAGCTTCCTCCCAGCAGCCAATCAGTGGCAGTGACATAGGAAGTCCCGTAGACACTGTATAAACATGGGAATCACATATCCCCTAGAGGTTGTTTATACAACAGTTGAGCTCGACAACGAAAGCTTGGCCTCAACGTTAAACATGACTTGACTGGCTGGCCGGTCATGGAGGGTGAAAGGCATTACGGTGTCATGAGGGCTACACGGGAGCAGTTCCACTGATGGTGCACTGTATCAGCTTTCGAGTACTTTCTCAATATTTCGAAGTTTAGAATTCTGTAGCACTTTCATCATCAATATGTGTCATACCCGTTGGCGTAGGCGATCATGTCCTTCCACAATCTATCCACCGTGTATCATATAAATTCTGTTGTAACTGTTTTCCATACCATGACACCAAGATATCTAGTATTTTCCCTCTTTGTCGTCCGCGATCTCTCTTTCCATGTATTTTGCCAGTTGTATTCAAGTATTCCAACCTTCCTCTTCTCATGATGTGCCAGAAAAAAATGTTGATTCTTTCTTACAGGTGGTTTTTAGGAGCCCCCTTTTTGTTTTGGCCTCTCTGAGAATGTCTTCATTGGTCTTTTTAGCTGTCCAGGAAACCTTCAACATTCTTCTGAGAAATTCCATCTCTGCGGCCTCTAATCGTCTTTTAATGTGTTTGTTTACTGTCCATGATTCGCTTCCATAAGTCAGAATTGGCTCTACATAGTACAGGTGAACTCTCATTCTCACTTCTATTGACATAGGTTTGTTACATAAGACGTTTTTCATTTTCTGAAATGCTATTTTTGCCTGAGCTATTCTGTTTGTTATTTCTGTGGTGCATCGTCCATCTGATGTTATTGTGTAGCACTTTAAAGAAGTGAATAACTTTAGTTCCGATAATAGGCTTATATATATTTATATATATATATATATATATATATATATATATATATATATATATATAGTAATGATAAGAAGGCCCGTGGGCTGAAAGGAATAACCCAAAGTTTTTTTTACATTTTCAGCCTTGCGAGCGGGGGTGATTGTTGGTAAAATGCCGTCAGCTGTCTATAATTCGTACACTGAAGATGACAAAAACGTTTGATGATTCCTGCGTTTCCCTCTCTGCCCGCAGGTTTTAGTAAAACTATGGACGAAAGTAGTATCATAATGTGCCCTTCCGACTAGCACAACCGAACCACTCGACGCTCTCCTTTTAATGTTGTTCCCTTTCTATTATCCCTTTCGGGTGCCCGGACGGCAAGTGAGCTGAGTGCGGTCAACGACCCACAGCTGACTGCACGCGTTAGGATCTGCGAACAACAGAGCTGATCATGGTAATGCCACACCTTCCAGTAGTACTAATAGAAACAGGCTCTCCAGTCTGACCAAGCAGGTAGGGATTGAAGAGGGAAGGCAACTTAGCACTCAAAGTGTCTTGCTGAAGTCGGCTGTGTTGGGCCGAAATGCGCAAATATCACACCTTTACTACAAACCACAACTTACCTTTACTTACTGCAACTTCTACTCTGATGATAATCATCATCATGTGCCATACAGGTTAGCGTAAGCGATCATGTCCTTCCAAAACGTTCTATGCACAATGCAAGTTATCTATTCTGTTGTTGACATTTATCTGTGCCATGACATGAATCCATTTAGTATATTTTCTCTTCATTGCCCATGATCTCTCCTTCCCTGTGTCTGAAATAATCTGTCTGTAGCCATATTTCCCATTTCTTCTGTTGCCATGTTCAAGGACTCATTGATGCCTTGAAACCACATTTTTCTTGGTCTGCCCTTGATGCGTCGCCAAGAAAACATGGCTTCAATTATTGTTCTTTCGAGCCCGCTGTGTCTTTTAACGTGGCCATAGTATTTTAATTCCCTGTGTAAAATGATGTTTATAAACCAGTTCTTACTAATGTTTAAATCTTGTAATATGTCTTCATTACTCTTTCTCATTATCTAAGGGATAAGGGATCTCAAGTATTTGTCTGTAACATTTTGTTTCGAATTAATCGATTTTCTTTATTTCTTTCCTGTTGGCGTGATTGCCCATAATTCACAACCGTATGTAGCTATCGAGAATATACACGTCCTTAGTAATTTAAATGTAACTGCCTTGCTGGTATTGTGCCACATGTAAAGAAAGACCATATATCCACACAAACATTACCGAAATAAACATCATCCCACGAGCCACGGAGATCGTGATGAGGTTACCTTGTTCTTCTTTAAAGCCAAAATGAAGTATCCAGGAAATGGAATACTTTTCCTTTTAGACAAAATGCTATAAAGACTAGCGGATGTGGTGACGCTTCACATTCTCAAATAACATTGGAAATCAATAAACTTTGTGTCTAATGAAAGGTCACTCGTGTCATGAAACAGCTTCGGAGTTTGTCATTGTTTATGTTTAGTTAAAAGAGGGAGAGAGGGGGAGAGAAAGAGAGACTAGAAGAGAAAAATAGAGAGACAGAGAGTGATACTGAATGGAGAGAAAGAGAGAGACTAGACAAAGAGAAAGAGAGAGAGAACTAGAGTGAAAGAGAGAGAGAACTAGAGTGAAAGAGAGAAGGGAAAGAGAAGGAGAGAGGTGGAAAAAGAGAAGGAGAGAAAGAAAGAGTGAAAATAAGTGACATTGAGAGAAAGAGTAAGTGGATAAAAACGTAGTCGTTCTCCAAATAATCTGAAAAGGGGGGCAGGGGGGGGAGGTGTTCGAATCGAATCACGGAAGAGCCAGAAAGTTCCCTCCCTCCGCGGAATTGTCGCATTCACCCGACAACTACTAAAGAAACGGATAGACCTCTTCGTCATTCCAATGACGCTAAGTGGGCGTAGGTACGCTGCCATGTGGTTGTAAAGCTATACTGAGATATGAAAGCTTCGGCCCAACATGCCCAACTTCAGTCATGCATTTTTGAGTATTCCCCTATTTTCAATAAGTACTCGCCCAGCTGGACTGGCTAGTCTGTTCACAGAAGCACCGCTGGGGAAAGAGGGGGGGGGGGGGGAAGGAAGCCGGGTCTTGATCACATCTGCTGTTCACCGATCCTGACGCACACAGTCAGCTGTAGGTCGCTGATCACATTTAGCTAATTTGCTGGATCTCTTGTTCAGTTTAAATACAATCTTTGACTCGAACATGTTGTGACAGCATAGAGCATGCCGCCTTTATTCTCCAACTCCACATTGAGAACGGCAGCACACAACCCCCCCCCCCCCCCCCCCCCCACAAATGTGACAAAAGCCGTATAGCGAAAGTTGTACAAGTTTGTAAACGAAGATGGTCACAAATATATAAAATATTATATGGCATACAATACACCAAACGGCATGCGAGTCAGCGGTTCAGGGGTCAAGGCAAAGAAATGCATATCAACTGCATACAAATGTGAAGCTACGGTAAAGCTGATTGTAAAGAAGAAATAAACCAAAAACAAATAGAAAAACAAATGGTATGTTAAAGCTTTACGTAATAAATGGACGATTCAAATATGAATGACGTTTCAGCTCAATAAGACTTCAGCAGGAACACACAGACACACACAGATATAAAAGTAGGAGAGTAGCGAGTAGAGCTGCAGAAACATATACAGTAAACATAACATGATATAAAGCAGCTGAGCCTAAGGAGAGACGAGACAGAGTATGACGTTTTGGCAAGTCTACATTAGGAACTAAACAACAAATATAACTGCATAAACACACACAAAATGGACAAGTGCTTGTCTTTTCTGTCTGTTTTTATAGTTATATTTATTGTTTTGTACCCGATTAAGGCTTTTGCCGAAACGTAGTACTATGTCTCGTCTCTCCTTAGGTTCAGCCGTTTAATACCATTTTATGTTTATTTGATATAAAAACTTGTAAAAGTGAATTGCAAACAAAAATTGTGCAAGCGGGCCAACAATTTTAGAACTGTTAAATTGCTCTCTCACCTCTAATGGGAGACAAGGCTATTGGAGGAGACATCACCGGGTCGGCTGTACCAACGAATGTGTGTGTGTGTGTGTGTGTCGAAGAGAATTAGAGACTCTATGCTCCAATCATCACCAGCAGTGATAATTTATAGGGTACCCTCGCGTGTGTTCTTTGTTAACGCTTGCAATAGTATTAAACTGTTCAGAAAAGGTATGTTAGTAGTTAATGCTCGTAACAACAAGATCAAAGAAGAAATGGCCACTCTGGCAGTTTCCAGGAATGCAATAATACATTTCTAACCAAAACGCTTTATTTTTTAAATTTAAATTACAGCTTCTTCTACTCACTTTGAATATTTGATACATGAAATGTATATTTTATCTTCCTGGAAAGATACATATTAACCAATCAACTAAAATTTCAGTGACAAACAACTGTGATATATATATATAATATATATATATATATATATATATATATATATATATATATATATATATATATATATTCTTATATGTCTATATATATATAAAGAGATCAAAAGAAGATTAGCAAAAGCAACACAAAATGCACATGCTCTGAAGATCTGTGGCACAATTCAGGCAAGGCAGTATAATTAAAATTACTGAGTATATGCATCTTCTCGATGGCAACATATGGTTCTGAATCATAGACAATTTCGCAAACAGTACAGAAGAAAATTGATTCATTCGAAATAAAAAGTTACAGAAAAATCCTTAAGATACCTTGAATAATAAAAAAAAAACAGCAATAAAGACATATTAACAGATTTAAACATTAAAAATTAGAACAGGGTTTAAAACAACCATTCCAGAAGATATTAAAATAACGCGGGCACGTCAAGACACAGCGAGCTGGAAATAACAATAATGAAAAGCATGGTTCCTGGGCGACGCAGTCATGGGCAGACAAAGAAGGTGGTTTCAAGCCAACAAGGAGACCTTGAACATGACAAAAGATGAAGTGGGAGATCTGGCTAGAGACAGAGATTCTTTCAGACAGTATGTGGTGAATGCAACGTTCTGTGGGAGATCTGAATAGAGACAGAGATTCTTTCAGACGGGTTGAGGTGAATGTGACGTTCTGTGGGAGATCTGACTAGAGACAGAGATTCTTTCAGACGGGCTGTGGTGAATGTAACGTTCTGTGGGAGATCTGGCTAGAGACAGAGATTCTATCAGTTGGGTTGTGGTGAAAGCAACGTTCTGCAAAGGACATGCGACTTGATGATGATGCTGAAATATATATATATATATATATATATATATATATATATATATATATATATATATATATATATATATATATATGTGTGTGTGTGTGTGTGTGTGTGTGTGTGTGTATATATATATATATATATATATATATTTACAAATTGTCAAAACTGTCTTTACATTAATGACATAGACAGAGGTTCGCTCACTTTGATAAAAAATAATATGTACGGTGTTAACTAATTGGATTTGTCCATTTTCTCGTGCATAATGTCATAATGATGGCACAACTTGGCATTAATGCCTTGTTGATGTAGGAGCAGCACATCCAATCGCGATTAATGAAGCATAACTGTTTTGCTATATTGCCCACAGCTGGAAGAATATTAACAAGGTTTTCGCGCGAGTTGGCTTCAAACCAGATTTTTTTTCCCTCTTGGTTATCGCTAACACGGTTATAATTAATTCTGCAGCAGCTTTTCTTCTTCTGCCGCTTCGTTTCCCCCGATGACTACTTCCGGTTATCGTAAACGGTCATCGTCATCACCGTTGTCTATTTGCGTCTGATCAGAAACAGAAATGATGAAGATCCTAATCCATCTACTCGTCTAAACTCGCAATAGAACAACTTATATACTTGTTGTCTCTGAAAATAGAACAACTCATCTACTTGTTGTATCTGAAAATAGAACAACTTATCTACTTGTTGTATTTGAAAATAGAACAACTTATCTACTTGTTGTATTTGAAAATAGAACAACTTATCTACTTGTTGTATTTGAAAATAGAACAACTTATCTACTTGTTGTATTTAAAATAGAACAACTTATCTACTTGTTGTATTTGAAAATAGAACAACTTATCTACTTGTTGTATTTGAAAATAGAACAACTTATCCACTTGTCATAACTAGAAATAGAACAGCTTATCTATTTATCGTAAATGGAAATAGAACCTTATCGTAACTAGAAATGGAATTTTGTCGCAACTGGAAATAAAATAAATATTTTTGAATAGAGAGAGTGGGCATCGAAGAAAGGTGGCAAACATGCACCCAAAAAATGTGCTGAAGTTGGATGTGGTGTAACTACCGGTGTGGATATTGCAATAAAATACATAAACTAGAATGTTTCAGCTTTTGTGACAAGGTTAGACAAAGAACCTACGTTTCTGCCTAAAAAGTCTTCTAATGGAGCGAAAACAAACAAAACAAACTACAAATCCTTACAAATGAGAAGAAACCTAAATAGTGGCAAATTATCTAACACCATTATGAAAGTACACACAAAATGAGATGCCATTCAGTAGAAAAAAAAAATTAAGGAGAGCGGTTATAAACCTTGTATATAAAAGATTCATGAAAAGTGTAAATAAAGGAGCATAAAGTGTAATGAAATAAAAAATAGAAGACTGTTAATCCCACTGATGCTTAAAGCATGTTACAACAGAGTGGTTCTCCAAAGCGAAACTACTGCGTTCACCCGAAGACCATGTCAGTAACCAGGATGTCATAATTGTTGGAATTGTCCGGGGAATTAACCTGGGTTGGCACAGGATACCAGAATTAAATGAGATATTGCAGCTTACTGTATACAAAATACAACACACATACGCCAATCTAGTGGTACTTAAGGGTGGGTGATGAGTAGGAACAGTCGTCGAACGAATACAGAAATAAAAGCTAAAAGAACACAGACAACTTTGAACCCGTGATTGCTTTCAGTCTATGAATTGACTAACTTTTGGACCTTAAAATGAGTCGTTAAACTGGATTGTCTAAAATGATATCACAAAACGCTTATGGCAAAACCACCAAAAGAAAAATATTTTAACAATTCAGCCTGTGGAGAAGAAATATTATCATAAGGTTCTGTGCATCTCTAACATAGATCGTATAACAAATGTTATCATAAGGTTCTGGGCATCTCTAACATAGATCGTATAACAAATGTTATCATAAGGTTCTGGGCATCTCTAACATAGATCGTATAACAAATGTTATCGTAAGGTTCTGGGCATCTCTAACATAGATCATATAACAAATGTTATCATAAGGTTCTGGGCATCTCTAACATAGATCATATAACAAATGTTATCGCAAGGTCTCGGCATCTCTAACGTAGATCGTATAACAAATGTTATCATAAGGTTCTGAGCATCTCTAACATAGATCGTATAAAAAATGTTATCGTAAGGTTCTGGCATCTCTAACGTAGATCGCATAACAAATGTTATCGTAAGGTTCTAGGCATCTCTAGCATAGATCGCATAACAAATGTTATCGCAAGGTCTCGGCATCTCTAACGTAGATCGTATAACAAATGTTATCGTAAGGTTATGGGTATCTCTAATGTAGATCATATAACAAATGTTATCATAAGGTTCTGGGCATCTCTAATGTAGATCGTATAACAAATGTTATCGTAAGGTTCTGTGAATCTCTAACGTAGATCGTATCACAAATGTTATCACAATGTTCTGCGCATCTCTTACTTAGCATAAATGTTATCGTAAGGTTCTGGGCATCTCTTACTTAGATCGTATCATAAATGTTATCATAAGGTTCTGGGCATCTCTTACTTAGATCGTATCACAAATGTTATCGTAAGGTTCTGGGCATCTCTTACTTAGATCGTATCACAAATGTTATCATAAGGTTCTGGGCATCTCTTACTTAGATCGTTTCATAAATGTTATCATAAGGTTCTGGGCATCTCTTACTTAGATCGTATCATAAATGAAAAATTTCACAAAAGAATACAACAAACAATGAGAGTACATGATGATCTTTTGACTGTTGCGATGAAACACACAAGAAGATGGAGCCAGTCGTGGTGCCTCAATGATCGCCGGGGTTATGAAAAGAAGAAGTAGAAAGCGGTGATAATGATGATCACGATGACTTACCTCCCATTACGCTCCAAAATATTTGTATCCATTCATGGAAAATTGATAGCTCCGTACTTCTACCATCATGTTTTAAAAGATATACAACTGGAGAATTGGTGCGCCAAACTGAAGAAAAAAAACATGTAAGTTCAACTATTGTTCAATATTGGGAGCCGCGATAGTTCAGTGGTTAGTGAACTAGACTACAAAGGACAAGAGTTAGGGTTCGATCCCAAACGGCGGCCTCCAGTTCACCCAGCATTTAATGGGTACCGGATTTTTTTCTGGGAAAGTAAAGCGGCACGGGCGTAATACCTACCACATTACCCAAAAAATCAAGTGCCGAAGATCTACAAACAACTACCACCATTATTGACTACAAACAACTACCATCACTACTCACTACAAACAGGTACCACCACTACTGACTACAAACAGGTACCACCACTACTGACTACAAACAGGTACCACCACTACTGACTACAAACAGGTACCACCACTACTGACTACAAACAACTACCATCACTACTGACTACAAACAGGTACCACCACTACTGACTACAAACAGGTACCACCACTACTGACTACAAACAACTACCATCACTACTGACTACAAACAGGTACCACCACTACTGACTACAAACAGGTACCACCACTACTGACTACAAACAACTACCATCACTACTGACTACAAACAACTACCATCACTACTGACTACAAACAGTAACCATCACTACTGACTACAAACAACTACCATCACTACTGACTACAAACAGGTACCACCACTACTGACTACAAACAACTACCATCACTACTGACTACAAACAATTACCACCACTACAGACTACAAACAACTACCACCACTACTGACTACAAACAACTACCACCACTACTCACTACAAACAACTACCGCCACTACTACTACAAACAACTACCGCCACTACTGACTACAAACACCTACCATCTCTACTGACTACAAACAACTACCGTCACTAGTACTACAAACAACTACCGCCACTACTGGCTACAAACAACTACCGTCACTAGTACTACAAACAACTACCACCACTACTGACTACAAACAACTACCACCACTACTGACTACAAACAACTACCACCACTACTGACTACAAACAACTACCACTACTACGGACTACAAACAACTACCACCACTACTGCTGACTACAAACAACTACCACCACTACTGACTACAAACAACTACCACCACTACTGACTACAAACAACTACCACCACTACTGCTGACTACAAACAACTACCACCACTACTGACTACAAACAACTACCATCACTACTGACTACAAACAACTACCACCACTACTGACTACAAACAACTACCACCACTACTGCTGACTACAAACAACTACCACCACTACTGACTACAAACAACTACCATCACTACTGACTACAAACAACTACCACCACTACGGACTACAAACAACTACCACCACTACTGCTGACTACAAACAACTACCACCACTACTGACTACAAACAACTACCACCACTACTGACTACAAACAACTACCACCACTACTGACTACAAACAACTACCACCACTACTGACTACAAACAACTACCACCACTACTGACTACAAACAACTACCATCACTACTGACTACAAACAACTACCACCACTACTGACTACAAACAACTACCACCACCATTAACTACAATTTTTTAATGAGCTATTTGTGAGTTATCATTGAGTTAAATTAGTTATTTGTGGGCTTCCATCATGGCCCACCGAACATGTCTATAGGTGCTGAGATGCCCTCCTCAGCGTGACCCACAGCGCCCAGCGACTGAAGACCCCAGTTCTACGTTGTTTGATAAGTCCTCTTATGCGCCCACTCAGTTTCTCGTTTCTGGATGTGCTCATCTTTATCGCCATCTCCTTCACCCGAAGAGTGACGTGGATTCAAGGTTGTCGCAGTCCTGTGTGTATCTCGGAGGGCATTGATGACACCTGCCTGATCCATCGGTTGACCGTCTTCAATAACAACACAGCTAGCCAACCAGTCCGCTCTTTCATAATTGCCCAGGTATCCGGCATGTCAATGGACGTAGACAAAAGTGACTGCATTTCGTTGACTTCTGCAATGACTCAACCCATTGCCTGCGTACAAAGCCCGCCTCCACTTCCAGTTCGACAGCATGGCTACAATAAGCAATTATCCTGTTTTAGCTGACATTAATTTACATTGATAATTGCTTGTGCATTTAACTTGCTATATTATTATGTTATTTGTTTTGTTCGCCTACTTGGTGTTATGTTACCAATTACTGTACCATCTACAAAGATTATCCAGAACTAATGTATGTTTTATTTTAAGGGCCAGTATAATAAACTGTCTCAATCCATCCTAACTTATAAACGAGAGCTGGAAATTAACCTAAGAAATCGAAAATAAATTGGAAGAATTTGAAAAACGAATGCCTCAGGAAAATACTTCGCTTATCATAGAATGCATTCGAGACTATTGTAGAAATATCAGAAACGACAAAGCATCCAAAAAGTATAATTAATTAAAATTAATTAATATATATATATATATATATATAATTAAGAGAAGAATGTGATCATATTATAGTCAAGTGAATAGGAGAGACAACAAGATAATCTCAAAACAAAACCTTAAATAGGAACCAGGGGGAAAAGGAAAAAAAGGGCCGACCTAGAGAAACACTAATAAAGAACACTGAAGTGAGAGGCAACAACAGCATGCATCCGCTCCCTCCCCGAGAGTGAGCGACCCGTGCAGATCAGGAACGTGTGGCGAGATACAGTGCGGGTCCAGTGCAAGGTGTGGCACTTGATAACATAGATCGTAGGACATTGTTTGTCATCTCTTCAATGTTATCTTGGATTATTCCAGTTAGTATCGCTCCCCTTCTTAGCATCCAGCCTTTAGGTGACTGTGTAGGCCTTGTATCGCTAGTTTCAAGTAGAGCCGCTATATTTGCTCCTTTACGCCCGACATATCCGTCTTCGGCATGGTACATTTGATTAATAATTGTTGCCCGGGCAGCGGCCATTCTTGACCTACCATTTTCGATTTTAACCGACAAAGAGTGTTTTAACGTGCGCAAGTGCACACCGGACCTGTTTTCAGCTGCTTGCCGAGACGTGGGATCTACCCGGGGAAGAGTAAAGCCACGAAGAGACACAGACTTGAAATGACAAATTCCCATCGCATATGAGAGGATTTGAACTCGAGACCTACCTGTCCAGAAGCCGACCTCTTACCTGTAGACCACTGGTATTTGTCTGATACCTTCCCATAGTTCTAACTTAGTGATTTTGTCTTGCCATCTTCATCGTTTTATTCTGCACATGTATCCATTAATAAAAGTTTATATCTTCATAATTGTAATTGTTTTTTGTTCTCCATGGTCCACAGTCACATAAAAGGATTGATTTAACATTGGAGTTGAAAATCCTGATAGTTCACAGAAAATTAGATAAAATGTGATTAAATGCTGAAAAGATAGATATCCTGGACGATGGCACCCGATTATTCTCTCGCTTCTGTTTATGACGTCAGCGAACAGCAATTAACCTCATCAAGGCGTATTTCTGCGTCTCGTTATCAATACAGATTGGAAACTAATCAAACTAGCCGGCTATTACAATCTATTTGTGCAGGATTTCATTAACTCTTCATGATGCATGTCCTCCATAAGAGCTGGAGGTGGAGGGGAAGGCCCATCCGCCTCTTGTAAAAGATGACGCTATACGGAGTTGAAGGGAGGCAGCCAGGCATGAGGAAAGTAGCGACACAAGCGAGAACGAAATATCAATAAAGGGAACAAATAAGATTTTGTGAGAGCATCATCGAGGGCGAGTGACAATGGGATCATCAACATGTGCCACGCCTACCGGGTTCAGTGCTCATGCCTCACCACATCGCTACGTTTTTACAGTTGATTATCAATGTATTTCTCCTGTAATTTTACTTTTTGCCTTAGGAAGCTGTGGTAGCTCAGTGGTTAGTGAACTGGACTATAACGGACAAGAGGTAGGGTTCGATCCCAACCGACGGCTTCCGGGTTCACCCAGCCTTTAATGGGTACCGGATTTTTTTCTGGGAAAGTAAAGCGGCACGGGCGTAATACCCACCCCAAAAAATCATGTACCGAAGGTCTGTAAAATTTATGGTCACTAATACCATATTCCCTATGCACCACTTGGCGTGACGGGGGCACTTTTCTTTACTTTTTTTTTTACCTTTACTTTTAAGTTCTTTCAGAACAATCTCACTACTCACTTTAGTTGTCCTTGATATTCTCAACTTGTTTCTGTAAGACAAGTCTCAAACGATTTTCTTGCCTGTTCTCCGGTTGTTTCACATCCATATGTCCAGACTACCACTACATATAGGTCAGGCAGTAGGAGAGGTCTTCCACGAGAAATATGGCAACTATGTTATAAGTTACTACCATGTATCGATCATTCTCAAGAGGACTGGGAGGTCTAGGTGCAGGCCTGCGGACAGTAAGGTCCCGGGTTCGAATTCCGCAAAGTGCCAGTGGGAATGTTTCACTTCAGACCGTGGTTTATTCGATACTTTACTCTCCCTGGTGAGCCGCGATAGCTCAGTGGTTAGTGAACTGGACTACAAAGGAGAAGTCGGGTTCGATCCTGATTGACGGCTTCCGGGTTAACCCAGCCTTAAATGGGTACCGGATTTTTTCTGGGAAAGTAAAGCGGCACGGGCGTAATACTGACCACATTACCCCAAAAATCATGTGCCATTGGTCTGTAAAAATTATGGTCACTAAAACCATATTCCCTATAGGGAATTTGGCGTGAGGGGCACTTTACTTTACTTACTTCTTACTTATCCTCGCTGGTCTCTGATTAGTGAGATCCTAAGTCTAGCCCTCTCGGATACGGCAACAAATAGTGAGGCCTGTGTATACTCGCGCAAATTGAACAACTCTTGGCAGTTAGAAGGCATTAAATGGCCACTTCAAGGGCGAACATTTATAATGCAAATCTATCCATGGGGTAGTTGGTGTGTCGGTCCTAGAGGTGGAGATATCATGGATGTGCCGGTCCTATAGGTGGAGATATGATGGATGTGTCGGTCCTATAGGTGGAGATATGATGGATGTGTCGGTCCTAGAGGTGGGGATATCATGGATGTGTCGGTCCTAGAGGTGGGGATATGATGGATGTGTCGGTCCTATAGGTGGAGATATGATGGATGTGTCGGTCCTAGAGGTGGGGATATCATGGATGTGTCGGTCCTAGAGGTGGAGATATCATGGATATGCCGGTCCTATAGGTGGAGATATGATGGATGTGTCGGTCCTATAGGTGGAGATATGATGGATGTGTCGGTCCTAGAGGTGGAGATATGATGGATGTGTCGGTCCTATAGGTGGAGATATGATGGATGTGTCGGTCCTAGAGGTGGAGATATGATGGATGTGTCGGTCCTATAGGTGGAGATATGATGGATGTGTCGTAAACTAGCAACAAAGCGCATGCAGGCCAACTTAACGAGAGATTGCTCAGAGGAATACATTCAGGCGGATTGTCTGACTACGATATTATACGTTACTTCTGGCAGGTATCCATCACACACAGCTAGAGGTTTACTTAGGGGCTTGAGGGCTCAAAGAAAACTCCAGGAAACTACCAACTAGCGTGACGTTCTCAGCTATGCGAGCAGGCGTGGTTGTGTGTAGAATTAAGTCAACTGTATATAACTGCTACAGTTTTAACGTCACCCCAGTTGGTCGGATTTTCCGGTTTTATTTTCTGTCCGCTGACCTTAGTAAATCTATAGTTGGCTGTGTATCGATCGCCCAACCTTAGTAAATCTATAGTTGGCTGTGTATCGATCGCCCAACCTTAGTAAATCTATAGTTGGCTGTGTATCGATCGCCCAACCTTAGTAAATCTATAGTTGGCTGTGTATCGATCGCCCAACCTTAGTAAATCTATAGTTGACTGTGTATATCGATCGCCCAACCTTAGTAAATCTATAGTTGACTGTGTATATCGATCGCCCAACCTTAGTAAATCTATAGTTGACTGTGTATATCGATCGCCCAACCTTAGTAAATCTATAGTTGACTGTATATCGATCGCCCAACCTTAGTAAATCTATAGTTGACTGTGTATATCGATCGCCCAACCTTAGTAAATCTATAGTTGACTGTATATCGATCGCCCAATCTTAGTAAATCTATAGTTGACTGTGTATCGATCGCCCATGAGTTAAACAACGGCAGTTGGGGTTGGGGGTTAGGGCCACGGTCGCTGGTCACAGAATTATTGCCACTTCGAATGTAAAAGAGGGTCAATTTTCTGAGATCAAACGCTCAAAGCGTTTCATATATGAAAGTGATTAACTCTAGAGAGTTCAAAGGTTATTAATACACAATCGTGTATATTTGTGATGGTGGAGGGGACAAATTCCACAACATAAAAGAGTTGGCCGAACAAAGTTACGCAATCTGATATTCAATAAGCGAAATGATATTCTTTTATTTAATGTGTAAAGGGAGAGAGGAAGAGTGTTGGGGGGTGAAGATCGATTGCCGGTGACAAGAACAAGAGCAATTAGACAATAACATTTGATGAACAAATGAAATAAATTAGCCTTGCTAAATGTGTGCCTCATTCCAGGTCCCCTCTGGGCAATCTAATCAACTTCTGTAATCAACTTGCGCTGTGACGTGTTAGCCAACGCGTCTCTTAAAATAGACAATCTCTACACTTCCGCTGTTCCAGCCAACAAACTCCCTGACCGGGGGTACAATCCTGGTCGAAGGTGACAAATATCTGCCCACGGATTGCCTGTTTTAATAAGAGAAATGCGGCCGGCTTTAGCTTTGTTGTCTCAAAATGTGTTAAAAACATTATTTATCTAATGTCCACTTAACGCAATTGACAAAATGCAGAATTAAGGGATATGGACAAGGCAATGGCTTCGTTTATTTATTGTTTGTGCGTATATACATCTCTCCCCCCCCCCTCTCTCTCTCTCTGTCCATCAACACATTCATTGTTCTTTTTCATCGTTCGATCTTAAAATGGCGTTAAGTAGCCGCAGATGCGTTGTGTCCAGGGCAGGATTTAGGCATAATCTAAATAAGCTACAGCTTAGGGCTTCACAATCTCAGGTGAATCAATAAAATTGTCAGAATGTGTTTGTGGGACTACACTTTTGTCCAAATTCTTAATGAGGGCCACCTCCATATGTTATTAAGGCTTCAAGTTTGTCTAAACTCATCCCTGCCGGTGTCGCTAGCTAGTTAAGCTATATCATTAATATATGCGCCTTTTGCTCCAATACACGCGCCCTTAAAAGGATGTTAAAGTGGGCGTAGGTGCGTTGTGTCGTTAGGTTATGGCATAACATTTACACATACACACACACACATATATATATATAATGTGCGTTTTCGGACCGATACATCCTCATCGGGTATTACATTTATTGAATCAGGTTGTCTGCCCTTTTCGATCTCTACTCGCTTGGATGGACTGGTTAATCTGTTTCCAAAGGCAGTACTGTGTGCTGAAGTAGGGTATGTATCGGCTTTGGTATGTTTACGCACGCAGTCAGTCATATAAAGTGTAGGGCATGTATCGGCTTTGGTATGTTTACACACGCAGTCAGTCATATAAAGTGTAGGGTATGTATCGGCTTTGGTATGTTTACGCACGCAGTCAGTCATATAAAGTGTAGGGTATGTATCGGCTTTGGTATGTTTACACACGCAGTCAGTCATATAAAGTGTAGGGTATGTATCGGCTTTGGTATGTTTACACACGCAGTCAGTCATATAAAGTGTAGGGTATGTATCGGCTTTGGTATGTTTACGCACGCAGTCAGTCATATAAAGTGTAGGGTATGTATCGGCTTTGGTATGTTTACGCACGCAGTCAGTCATATAAAGTGTAGGGTATGTATCGGCTTTGGTATGTTTACACACGCAGTCAGTCATATAAAGTGTAGGGCATGTATCGGCTTTGGTATGCTTACGCACGCAGTCAGTCATATAAAGTGTAGGGCATGTATCGGCTTTGGTATGTTTACACACGCAGTCAGTCATATAAAGTGTAGGGCATGTATCGGCTTTGGTATGCTTACGCACGCAGTCAGTCATATAAAGTGTAGGGCATGTATCGGCTTTGGTATGTTTACACACGCAGTCAGTCATATAAAGTGTAGGGTATGTATCGGCTTTGGTATGCTTACGCACGCAGTCAGTCATATAAAGTGTAGGGCATGTATCGGCTTTGGTATGTTTACGCACGCAGTCAGTCATATAAAGTGTAGGGCATGTATCGGCTTTGGTATGTTTACGCACGCAGTCAGTCATATAAAGTGTAGGGCATGTATCGGCTTTGGTATGCTTACGCACGCAGTCAGTCATATAAAGTGTAGGGCATGTATCGGCTTTGGTATGTTTACGCACGCAGTCAGTCATATAAAGTGTAGGGCATGTATCGGCTTTGGTATGCTTACGCACGCAGTCAGTCATATAAAGTGTAGGGCATGTATCGGCTTTGGTATGTTTACGCACGCAGTCAGTCATATAAAGTGACAAACGTGGAGGTTCTCACTCGCACAAGCCTCCCGTACACGCTGCTCAAACAAACGCAGGTTACGCTGGCTTACACCACATGAAAGACACCAAAAGATATACTTTATGGACAACTAACAGATGGTAAAAGAACTAGGTAGCAACCAAAACTCCGATTTGTAGAAGTATGTCAAAGGTAACATGAAGGCTCTGAACGTAAACACTACAGCCTGAGAAGACGTAGCTGCAGACCGCAATCTTTGGAAACACTCTAAAGCTCCAACTCAACCAAGAAGTAAACAGATTAATAGAAAAAGAGAACCCACGGTGAAAGAAAAGAAAACAACATTTCCTAGGGGCCCAACAGAGTCCATAGTCAACTATGACTGACGGACTCATTACTACCATCCTCATCAGTTCAGTTCACTAACCGCTCCCTAGCTAACACAAATGAACTGAAACATTCTAAAATTCTTGATATATTGCAAAATGAAGCCAACCTGCGGCTAAAAAAAGAGTCTGTTATGAAGCCAATAGAAAACAAAACAGAATCGAGCAAACTGTTCACACATTCACTATCTCTAATATTTGAACTAAAACACCATTCCGACGGAAGTGAGCGGCAATTATGAATGCACATTTTCTCAGACAAGCGGCAATGTCACAAGAAGCATTTGAAATTAGACTGATTGAGGTTTTGTCTACTTCTTGGCGATACACGACACGTTCAACCTCAGACTAAGTCTTCTAGTTATATTAGACATAAACGTCCATCCAAAAAGATAGTGGGTACTATTTGCTTTATAAAGTTATGTCTCTTGTGAAACTCAGTAGGGAACTGATATTTTACTCCTTTGTTTGATCTGGGCATTTTACTAATGAGTTCTCCTGAGTTTCCACAAGAAGATCATGTCTCATATATTTTATATATATATATATATATATATATATATAGAGAGAGAGAGAGAGAGAGAGAGAGAGAGCACATACGGTACTACATAGACATATACACATAGCATGTACAAAGTTTATTATCTATAAGATGAAATGAGCATTATATTACTGAGGCAACATCAACTGTGTAATCTCTCCTAAATATTACGATCATGTGTTCCAGGTTTGTGTGTCTTTATGTCCTGAAGCCACGTTACTGCTAGACAAGGTTGGGGAATCGATTCATAATTCTATTATGTCGCTAAGACTGTGGCGGCTGAAAACGTATATGTATCAGATGTTAAGTGCTTTGAGGTGCGACTCCCCAACAATCGCGCTAAAAATACGCTAGTGTTGATAACGAAGATACACTTTGGAGATCATGATGTTAATACAACGGATGAATTCTGAAAAATACAAATGGATAACGGTGCTAGAAATATTTCCAGTGACTTCTAGATGGTGCTTTATTCTGGTTCGTCCGGGAATATCGGAAAGTATAAGGAATAAATGAATGCAGGTGAACTGGTAACAGGAGGGTTAAATAGGAAAGTTATATTAGAGAGAGGGAAAACAGACGTAAAGATGAGCCCACACTGCAAGAGGGTTGTTTTGCCGACAGGAATAGAACAAATATAGAATGGATAATATATCATCAGGTGCAGTGTCGGCCGGCGCAAGAGATCATCGCACTCCGCATTTCTTGGTACATAAAGTCATTTCAGTTTAAAAAAGAAACAGAACATCAACATAACTATAGACAGCAGACAAGTATAACAGAACATCAACATAACTTTAGACAGCAGACAAGTATAACAGAACATCAGCATAACTATAGACGGCAGACGAGTATAACAGAACATCAACATAACTATAGAAAGCAGACTAGTAAAACAGAACATCAACATAACTATAGACAGCAGACTAGTAAAACAGAACATCAACATAACTATAGACGACAGACAAGTATAACAGAACATCAACATAACTATAGACAGCAGACAAGTATAATAGAACATCAACATAATTATAGACAGCAGACAAGTAAAACAGAAATCAACATAACTATAGACAGCAGACAAGTAAAACAAATAGAGGAATTTAAACACCTAGGAAGTCTAGTGACAAACAACAATTCACAAACAGCAGAAATAGACTCAAGATGCGACAAAGCTTGTCATATCATTGGACAGCTATTGTCTACCAAACAAATGCTTGGTCCCACTGCTGGGTTCTTATCTAAGTAAAGCTGCAACATCGTCTCCACATTTGTGATCCCCACATGTTTGGGTAATCCCCCAGCAGACAGCAATATTCATGTCATGGAAACTAAACATAACATGATATTAAGTAGCCAAACGTGCCGAGAGACAAGACAACACTACGATGATCCAGCAAAAGTCTTCATCACGTACAAGATAACAAATATTAATATCAAAACAAACACGAAAGGCAAGTGCAAATCTCAAAATTGTGGTAGAGGAAGGGTGGCCAGGGCCTATCTCCAATATTCATATATGATTATTCCCATAGTTGGTGCACATACACTTCATAATTCTTATGATCTATTTGGTGCACATAAAATTCAAAATTCTTGTGATGTATTTCCCTTCACTTGTAATTGTAAATTTTCGCCATCTAAGAACACAAACTGATCATTTACAGACACATTCCCCAACACATGGAAGGTTAATACCACCAATATCATTCCCGTGTCCACACCGAGGGTCCCCACCACTGATAGGCCAAATCCAGCACAGTTACTGACATACGAGCACTTCAGTGAGTAGCAACTACTCATGCTGCAACCATCCATTGGGAACCTTTCTTAGCCCTGACTGAGAATTACATCTTTCTTTAAGGAGTCTCAAATAGTCATCTGTAGCCATCTAATCAGTACCCATTCATTCTTGCTTGACATGGTGGTGGTGGTAGCAGTAACAGTAATATTAGTATCAGTAGTGGTGGTGATGGTATCAGTAGCAGTAGTATTAGTAGTAGTAGTGGTGGTGATGGTGGTATCAGTAGCAGTAGTATTGGCGGCGGCGGCAGCAGCAGCAGTAGTAGTAGTAGTAGGGAAAAGACAAAAAAAAAAGACCAAGGAATTCTTGGAGAAGACAGATAGAAGCAGAGATGAAGATGATGGGGAAGACATGGAATGATCTTAAAAGAATGGCAAAAAAAATAGAACGACTTGGAAAGTGTTTGTTGAAGACCTATGCTCCACTGGGAGCTAAAAAGGTAGAAGAAGAAAGAAGATATTCTTGATTACATTCGTCTACTATCTGTTCATTTGGAATGTATTCTCTCCAGCTTATGTTTGAGATTCTACGAAGACATTTGTCTTCAAAGGCATTTCATTTCCTGTCTAAAGTCTTGGTGGATTCCATCTATCACATTTATATGTTAGCACTGGTATCATACAGGACGAGTTCAGCCATCATGTAATGAACATCTTTCAAGCATTAACCAGCGAGAACTCAATGTATAGAACTGACAGCAAATCTGTATTGCAGTTACTAGAGAACCAAGAAACTAGGAACATGAAGATGTTCCAGTTGGTTGCAAAGTCTATTAGTTCATTAATTCACACCAATGCTTGGGTGTCCGGTTAGCGCAATCGATAGGCGGTTGGCTTACCACGGCAACAGCCGGGGTTCGTACCCTGGCGAGGACACCTGGGTTTTACTAATTCCCTAAAAATTAGTACCTCTGAAGTCGGAGTAAATCTGCCTGCATGGCGAGGGGCATCCTGTAATGGGATAAAACAGACTTTACACGCAAAATTCAGTCCCACAAAATTGAGTGGGTGGGACTTCGTCAGAGGTCAAAGCTGACGAAAGCGAACGAACGAACGAACACCAATGCTTTCATCTATTAGTTCATTAATTCACACCAATGCTTTCATCTATTAGTTCATTAATTCACACCAATGCTTTCATCTATTAGTTCATTAATTCACGCCAATGCTTTCATCTATTAGCTCATTAATTCACACCAATGCTTTCATCTATTAGTTCATTAATTCACGCCAATGCTTTCATCTATTAGCTCATTAATTCACACCAATGCTTTCATCTATTAGTTCATTAATTCACACCAATGCTTTCATCTATTAGTTCATTAATTCACACCAATGCTTTCATCTATTAGTTCATTAATTCACACCAATGCTTTCAGACTTACACTTGGACTACACCTGGACATAGAGATTTCAAGATCAAGAGTGATTAGTGGGGGGAAAGCAGATGTAAAGGTAAAGTACAAGACTTGAGTCAGTGTCTTAGCACGCGGGTTTTCACCTATATGTGCTCGGCTGCCTATTCAGAAGTGTTCGGAGACTTCTGGATAGTGTCGCTTCAAGCATCAAAACTCACGATGCGAGGGAGCATTCTTCACCTTCCCAGATAACTACCCTGGTACCCATTTTTGCCAGCAGCTGGGTCAACAGCGGGGGTATTTTTTTCCAACCACAAGTACACTTCACATTGTTTCCAGCGGGAATCGAACACGGGTAGTCTCAACATTGGTAGCCCCGTTGGGTGGTTTTCCCAATTAAGCTACAGAGGCCTCAAAGCAGATATATCTACAATCAACACATTAGAGGAACAAAAAGTGCATATGCTATGAGAAATCCTGGGACAGGCAGTGGAGTGGATATTGTGATGCCCCAATTGCAATGAAACTGATTCTAAGAATAGAATAGAATAGAATAGAATAGAATAGAATAGAATAGAATAAAAATGAGAGAAGTGACTTTGGCCACAACAGGAGAATTAGCTTTGCAATGCAGTAGCCAGCAACACTGAGAAACAAATACTATGAATTAACAAGAATATAACAAAATTTTTGAATATATGGGCAATGTATAAGAGAGGAAGAGATTTCTTTACCTAAATGTTCACCCATAACTCCAAACATGTAATAAGCTTCTACACAGACAGAAACAGGTAGCTATCTTCAGCATGTGAATACCGCATGTCTCCCTAAACTCACATCTTCATCATATAAACTTAACATCAACCCAATGTGTCCATTACCACCCATGTACTGCTGAGGCCCGAAGGAGGAGTACAGAATTGTAGCACTGTTCCCTACCAGGCATGTTCGTAAGAGGCAACTGAGGAGGGTTGGGTGTGGGACAGGCTATCACATACAGGTTAAAAAAATAAACCGCAAAAATTTCACAACATGGACATGGAAGTCAAAGAAAAGAAGAAAAGTGAACCCGCCATCCAGTAAAGATAAGTCTCTCTGTCTAAAAGATGTAAATACTCTTGGAGAAGACTGATGTAAGCAGAGATGAAGATGATGGAGAAGACATGGAATGATCTTAAAAGAATGGTAAGAAACAGAATGGCATAGAAAGTGTTTGTTGAAGACCTATGCTCCACAAGGAGTTAAATCTTTCCATACATTTTGCCACAAAGTGCGCCATGCCGATTTCAGCAGTGTACGTTTCGCTACATAGTGCGCCACTCTCAATTTCATTAGTGTGAACCATCATTAAACAATAATCTGTTTACATGTCTTGTATCATCTTGGTATTGGCGAAACCTAATTCCGTGTTCAATTATCTAAAAATTCATATATAATATGTTACATGTTAGATAAATATAAATATGTAGAATGATTCTTAAAACCATGAAAAATGTTGTCTCTGTCCTTACATAAATATAAAGCTTCCATATGGAAAGAGTTAAAAGGAAGAAGGAGAATGTGTCCATTATGCAACTGTCCACAGGAACCATTAACTTTTCGTTGAATGCTCATCTTACAGACTTGATGCAGAAGTATCTTCCCTTATCTGCATGTATCAGAAACACTCTTTTTATAGAAACACCAGCACCTAAACACATGCACAAACTTTGCTTTGTTGTCAGATCACAGAGCTCATGCTCAAATTGGTGCTGGTTCCAAAAGGAAAGATAAGATAAGATAAGATAAGGATGAGCCAGTAACTGTCCGACAGAAGAAGCAAAAGAGAAAACTAAATATGTTAGACAGTAGTTAGCAATGGCTCCTAGATTCATTCAGCCTTAATTAGTACCGGAGATTTCATTCTAGAATAGAAATTCAACAATATCCATAAATATGTGCAGATGGTTGAAAACTATGAGCGCTGACTCCACATTTCCTATACACCACAGTCTGACAGTCATCAGTCGCTGGACACTGTGGGACTTGCTGAGGAGGGGATCTCAGCACCTATGGACATGTTCAGAGTGCAATGATGATGACCTGCAAGTGACTCAATAACTTAAAGTCTGAGTATAACTGTGTTCTTCTTAGTCAAGAAGACTTATTTGTGTTGATTGAACAATTTGTGAAGCATTAACTTGTTTGCAGCCCTGATATATTCAGTTTACCTGCAGTCAACAGCAGTTACAAAAAAAAATTATGTGTGAGCTAATAGCACAACCAGGGATGACATAGCCCAGTGGTTAGTGAACCAGACCACTAAGGACAAGAGGTGGGGTTCGATTCTGATCAACGGCCCCAGTTTCACCCAGCCTTAAATGTGTACCAGATTTTTTTCTAGGAAAGTAAAGTGGCATGAGCTTAATATTGACCACATTACCTCAAAAATAAATGTCCAAAGGTCTATAACAAATATGGGCACTAACACCATATCCCCTATATGTCACATGGCATCATGGGGCTCTTTAGTTTTTTTTTCACTTTTAATGGCCTAACCAATGCTAACACAATGGTGCCTCACATTTCAAACAACATTAACTTCGAATGTTCCAGAATTTAAATGTTAAATTTTAGATAATTTTTTTATCTGGAGATGCTTCTATGCTGCAAACTCACAGGTGTAATGGGAAAATATCATCAAGGGTTTTTTCAGCTGGAATGCTTTCTGGTAAACGTTAAGGTCTTAATAGTTGTCTCCAGATACATTTTTTACATGTAATTGACAGCTAGGGTTGCTGGAATCGTGACCAAGAAACTGCTGCATGCATAATTAGCAATTGGTATTAACACCAAATTTGTTATAAAGATAAGTTGCTGTGCCCAAGTGTCAAAACTCCCTGGTGAGTTTCTACGATTTTCAAAAATAGCAACAACCATCTCACTTCTCCCAACCCAAATCAGAACTAAAATCAAACTTATTTTTTTGTTTGATCTCAAATTGCCTGTGACATCCATATCTCATGATCAAAAACAATGTTTGTCACATTCTGAGTTGGTTTGGAAGATAACAGATGGTGCACAGAAACATCCTCTACTAGTTGGAAGTGTTATGATTGTCTCATTTTATGGGATAGAATGATAGAGTAATGGTAAATTTTGTTTTCTTTTTTAAAAAAGCCCTGAACCTATCATCACCATACCTCACTAAGTTTAGTAAAAATGCAGTTTCAATTCTATTATATAGTAACTGTGTATTTTATTTTGTTTTCATGTTTTAGTCTAATATTTTGGGAATTTAATTGTGCTATTTTTACCTTAAGTTATATACATTTGCTGTTAGGTTTATTGAAATTGGGAGCTACAATAGCTCACTGGTTAGTGTGACTGGACTACTAAGGACAAGAGGTCAGGTTCAATCCTGATCAACGGTATCCAGGTTCATCAAGCCTTAAATAGGTACCGGATTTTTTTCTGAGCAAATTTAAAGAAGCACAGGCGTAATACTGACCACATTGTCCCAAAAATCATGCGCTGAAGGTCTGTAAAAATTATGGTCGCCAAATCCATATTTCCTATATGCTACTTGATGTAATGGGACACTTTACTTTATTGAAATGGCTGTTGTTTAGGGTCTTGGAACTAATTAATTCACTTTCCATCATATCTAATGTGGACAACTGATTCTCACTTAGAATGATTCACAGTTTGAACGGCACCCTGAAACAAATTGATTCTCACTTAGAATGATTCAGAGTTTGAACGGCACCCTGAAACAAATTCTCTTTCTGAGGTCCACTCAATAACTACTAAAGGAATTAATTTACTACATCATCATACATCCTTAAAAGAACGTTAACTGGATGTAGATGCATTGTGTTGAGGTTGCAGCAGAATTGTGATATTTGTGCCTCTCAGCTCAACATATCCGATTTCATGTAGGATTTTTGGGTACCATGTAGCCATCCCTCTTTGATCCTTGTGGCCAGACCAGACTGGTTTCTAGAGGCATTGCAAAGAGGTGAAGTAGGGTCTGGATGGTTCTGGTTCACCGATCCTGACACAAGCCATTAGCTATGAGTCCCTGCAGCTACCAGCTCTGTTGCTGTCCTGAAAAAATTAAACTTTAAGTACAAAGCACTATTGTACTCTATTTGTGTAATTTTCTGTTGATTGATTTTAATATATAACTGCTGCTTGTACAAAAGTAAATTGAATGGTATTCACTTCTTCTGTATTCACTTCAATGGCAAATACATATGGCCCTTTTCGTCATGTCAGACGGTCCAGTGGAGGCTATTGTGTATTATATTTTAGGTCTTGTTTTTGTCGTACAGCTTTTCTCGTGGCTAATCCTACCAATGTTTGACAAACACACTTGGCCACAGAATGAACAAATCAGGCCCACTGATCCACAGGGTTTTCCGTCCTTTTTCATGAGTCTTTTCTCTTCTAAGTTTTGCCTTAGCATAGTCTCAAATGATGTTATACCATTCCTTATACATGCTCTCCATAATGTGCGATCACTTGCCAGATGTTCCCAATCATTTTCACAGATGGAGAAGTCATTCAGAGATGATTTACCGATATCTCTATATCGTAGTTTAGGCCTGCCGATTTGTCTTTTTCCGTGTGTTAGTTCACTATAAAGTATTTGCTTGGGATGCGTTTTTTCTTCCATTTCTGGACGTGCCCCAGCCATCTTAGTCTTCGACATCTGAGCATCGACATGATTGTTGGGGTCTTAGCAGGTTGCAGGACAGTTAAGTTGGTTATTTTGTCCTGCCATTTGATGTCAGAGACATCACATGTGGAAGACATTTAGTCCTTTTTTGTGATTTCAGTATGTTGTCCAGGTTTCAGATCCATATAATATTGTACTAAGCACAAACGTTTGATATATTAAGAGTTTGGTCTTTAGTGTTAGTTTCATGTTGTTCCGGGCCCTTTCTGTTTTCACAACACTAATTGACAGTGAAAAAAAGTTGCATGCTTTGTCCAGGTTGTTGATCAGTGATTGTAGGGTGGCTTCACTATGAGCGTCTAGGGCTGCATCATCACTAAATAAAAGTTCTTTAAGTGGGGCATCATTTGTTTTTGTTTTGCTCTTAGCTGTGCTAAGTTGAACAGTGAGCCATCTGATCCTGTGCAAATGTCTCCTGAGCTGTTTCCGAAGGCGTAATTTAGATGGGCAGCAAAAAATATGCCAAAAATATGGGGGGCACAAGGACACATCCCTGTTTCACTCCGTTGTTGACTTTAAAACTCTCTGATGAACTCCCATCAAAGTGGATTTTAGCATTCATGTTTTCATGAAAGGACATAATCAGCTTAAGTAATTTAGGTGGGCAGCCTATGCTTCCTAACACCCTGTAGAGCCCATCTCTATTTACTGAGTCGAAGGCCTTTGTGAGATGCACAAAGGCAGTATAGAACTGCATATTTTGTTCTCTGCATTTTTCTTGTAATTGTCTAAGTGTAATTTCAATGACAAAGTTACCTTTATAAATCAGATAATGTTAAAACCCTTATCAATCTCTGATGGTAACTTCCTAGACAATGACTAAACATTTATTTCCTGCACGTCTCTAAGTTCTATGGGCACTGGGATTTCATAACGGGCCAGTAATCTATCTTTGTAGATGATCACAGTTCTGATATAACACTACTTTACATCATGACCAATGTTTTGACAAATTGTTACTTTAGCAGGGGGTTGGGTAGTCTAGAGTTGTTGACATCCGGACAGGAATATACTAGGTTCAAATTACACCACAAGCACTGGGAATTTTTCAAAAATTGAATCCATGATTTCTTCATGATACTCCCTTCACTGGTTTCTGGGCAGTGAAATCCAATATCTAGTCCTCTCGGAAAAATGAAGAATATCAGGGGGTACCATGTGCATTCATGCATGATAAAAGAACCCATGGCAATTACAAGTCTGAAAGTGTAGACTAAAATGGCTGCCACTGCCAGGGCAAAATTGTTCAGCAAAAACTCTACTCATGCCAAAGAAAGATGTGTCAGCCTAAAGGAATAACTATCACGGCTTTGACCATAAACTAGCGACACAATGAATTCATGCCCACTTAACAGGTGAACCTGAGAAGAAAAAAAAGCTACTTTAGCTGATGACCACTCTTTTGACTAGCCATTGAAGTCTGGACCAAGGCAGTACACACAAATGCCATGTTCAATCAACAAGTGTTTGCAGAAAGGCGCAGACATTGAAGTATGTTGCTATCCACAACATAACGTATCAAAGGCAGGTGAGAAAGAGGAGTAATTTTGGGGTGAACACATACAAACACTACTATACATTTAACTGCCTAGGATAAACTATTACCTTCAGGTATAGAATGGGTCATAACAAATACATAAAACAAACATATGCATAAACATTTTCTGTCAGGGGCACTGGCAGGAGGGGGAAATGATCAAACTGCAAAAAATATACTACAGAACTGTCCCATATTTGGCCAGTTAGGAAAATGCATTGGCATAAAGAATGAACATTTCAATCAATGATGCATGGAACTATAGAGGAGTTATAGACAAGTGTTAAATTGATGATCTAGCTATCTTTATTTCTATCCATTGTCCTATTTAGTCAAAGACTGCCCATAGGACAGAAATGTTACACTCTTTATGTATGATGATCTTTGCTATCAGGTGTCAGACCTTGCACAGGACCCACATTGCATCTCCCTACATGTCCTGTTCTGGACAAGTTGAGTACATACAAAAATACACTAACTGAATGCCGTCTAACTAACTATTAAGTGCCGTCTCCACAACCAAGGTTGGCTACCATGGAGCGCCATTCTGCTCTGTCTCTTGCTTTGATGGTGCAGGTTGTCATAGGCTGATTTGTCCATCTTTTGATGTTACTCACCCATATTAGTCTTGGGTCTGCCTCTGCTTCTTTTACCTTGTATTTTCCCCTCCAGGATTACTTTTAGTAGTCTGAAGTGTCTTTTAACATGGCCCAAAATCGCATTTGTCTTGTTTGAATTGTGTTTAGAGTTCTCTTTTCATTTTTAGTTGTTTTAAGACTTCATCGTTTGTTTTCTTTCCTTCCATCCAATTCTAACTATTCTTCTATATATCCACATTTCAAAGGCTTCAATTCTCTGTTCTGTTTTCTTGTCTAATGTCCACGTTTTCTGCACCATATTGGAATATTGAGATGTAACATTTTGCTATTCTTAGTTTTAGCCCTGGTGTTATTTGTTTTGATGTTAGTATGTTCTTGATGACATTAAAATTACTTTTTGCCATTCCTATTCTTTTGTTTATTTCAGTTGTACATTTTCCATCACTATTGAATATATATAGAAAATAAAGGAAGAAACAGGAATATTAAACATATACATAGTTGTTTTGTTTTTATTTTAAATGAAGCAGAAAATACTGAATTTGTAATAGCATAATCACGCATGTATGGTAAACAGCACTTACTACACTGTAAGCCAAGGAGCTATTTGTATTACTTAAAAAATATTAAATTATGCTGGTACAGACTTCCAATCAATGGCCTGGTCAAAACCACCATACCAAAAAAAATGTAAATTATAAAGGCAGATTTAAAGGATAAAATAAACTGATTATATCAATCAATGACTAGGACAAGCATTTGAACAAACAGAAACTGATAACTACAGTGACGATGTGATATGAACGAACAGTAGCACACCATGTTGATGCTCCACTTGTTCCTAAGGTCTAAGGGATCAGTCTGAAGTAGGCGGGTTTGAATATAATGTAGTATTATTATTACTGAAGTATAGTATAGTATGAAGAAAGGTTATAACAGCTGTTCAGAAATTATATTCGCAACAAATTAATACAGGAATTGCGTAACCACATGATATCGTAAAAAATACAAACAATATGAAAGGAATACAACATTTAAAACACTGAACTGTACACACTACAACACAGCTTATGTTTACCAAGAACCAATATTACTCAACTACTGGTCCAAATCTAAAATTAGATTGATTGGTTGCTCATAATCAATAAAGGAACGTAATAAATTGCCAATATTCCAAGATCTAGTCTTGTACAACTAAAGACTAAAGAAAGTACTAAATAAAATAATAAATTGTCATGTTAAGTAAAAAAGTTAGTCTTTGTTATCTTTCTTGTTCAGTTCACCGCTTCTAATCCAAAAACTCAACAAAGACAATTTTTTTTTTAATGTCCAGAAATCATAATTATTTTAATAAAGTAATATTTAATTACTTACATCTCTGGTCTGTGTTTCTTCCTTCTTTATTACGATTTCTCGTCAAATATATTAATTAAACACAAGACATTGGACTAGACAGATCAGACTAGAGTAGAAATAAAAGAGTTCCAGAGAACGCACTCGTTCAATATTTATTATTGATCATAACGATAAGATTAAGAGATGCTGGGTAGCATGGTAAAAAAAAAAGATGAATTCTTTAACATCTGCAATAGAACTTATATAAACAACTGGTGTAATAAATATAAGAGTGGTACTTACATTGCACAAAAAATCCAGAATTAGAAGTTACCGACGTCTCTGTCCGATTCGATGAGTTCCAGAAGTGAGGAATCGTTTGGTGGCCACTAGGTCTGCAAGAGTGGTGTCCCTTGAACTAATTGTAAGCAACAAAACAAATAAATAAAGATTAGAAGGAACCTCATTCTATTTTATGATTTCTTTGTTCAGCTGCAGCATTTACTACATTTCTAGGCTGGTTTTAGATCACAAATAGAAATAAGCTCTTTAAGTATTTGCTGACTCCATATATTTTGTTGTGCAGGCTAAACCAACAAAATTATTGTTTATGACTAATGATGTAAATTGTAAAATGTAGACTACTCTATTATGATAGTTTTTTTATAATAGGTGACTCATGATGATATCAATGCTGATAGTTGCAGTTGAAAATAACGAATATTGTTTAACTACATCGTCAGTAGAATGTTCAGAGGAGAAAGTCGCTCTTTTAACTGCCACTCTAAATGTTATTCGTTTGTCTGGTCAAGTGCATTTTCTTCCTCTTCTTCCTCTTTCTCTCCTTCTTCTTCTTCTTCTTCTTCTTCTTCTTCTTCTATTCTTCTTCCTCTTCTTCTTCTTCCCATAACCACGGGGGCCATTAGGGCATTACGGGCAGACTTCGTCGACCTTCTCCATTTCTATCTTCGGTCATTCTTTGGAACCGTACAAAGTCAATGCATGTCCATTCTTTGATGTTTTCTTCCATTCTTTTTTCCTGTGTCCATTAAGTCTCAATATGAGTGTAGCCTGTATCGGGTGCTTTATAACTCGGTCCATTCGTTATCTAGGTCGTCTCGTCTTCTCTTTCCTGGAACTATACCCTCCATGTGTGCTCTAACGTGCCATGGAGGCGTTTGATTTGGCCAAAATAAGTCATATCTTTGTTAAATTTATTAGCCAGTTTTATTTATATATATTTCATTTGTAATACGGACCAGAGGTGCCTGTACCAAGACTGAAAGTGCTCAGCGACTCATAACTGTCTGCTTACACCATAGAAATGAAGCTGAACAATCCTGATCCTAATCTTCTCTGTGCCCTAAACCCCCCCCCCCCCCCCCCCCCACACACACAAAAAAAAATTTAGATCAACCTGGTAACGTTAAGAGCGATCGAAAGGGAAGACAACACCGCACTCAAAATGACATACTGAAGATTGAAGCATTGGGCCGAAAGGCACAATTAAAATATCTGCACGGACTTACATTCTTATAAGAGTGGGTGATGTAGAACACATTATTTTCTCTAGTCAACGGGTAAGCGCAGCACATACATTTATCATCTTTCTTTCTTTCATCGCTTCCTCTTATACCCGTTCGAGTGTCGGAAATTTTAAGTTCTGGTTCTCGCCTTTTTAGCGAGTTTACTCACCATTGTCAATTGTTGTTGTAGCGATCCTTCGATTTTGTCTGTCCATCTTACTCTGTGTCTGTCTCTTACTCTTCTTTTCCCTTAATATGCTTTGTATGGTAAGGAATGGCATGAAATGCTTTCTAGTTAGGCAAACCAGTTTATTTCTTGCTTCTGTATGTAGCGTAGGATCAGTTCAATGCCTCTTCTTTCTCTTTACAAGACTTATCAAATATAATATCATTTCTGATTCTGTCTTTTCTGATCAATCGAAGCGCTTTTCTCAGACATGATGAGTGTTCGCTATTGTTGTGGTAATTTCCTTATTAGAATTTGTGCAGCATTTACATTTATAATATCTTTTTAAATTATTTTATTTATCTACACTCGTTCATAATGTTGTGTTCATTCTTTTGTATATCTCATTATTTGACCCCTGACCTCAAGGTATGGATGTGATCGTGATTATTTGTCCTCTGACCCCTGACCTCAAGGTATGGATGTGATCGTGATATTTGTCCTCTGACCCCTGACCTCAAGGTATGGATGTGATCGTGATTATTTGTCCTCTGACCCCTGACCTCAATGTAAGTAAGTCTATCAGGTATGAAGGATAATAGAACAAATGCCTTACGAGCAAATTGACCAAGAAAAGGAACCCTTGGCACTTGAAAATCGAATGAGTTGGCTACATGCCGCTGCCTGGGCCAAATTTCAAAATTTAGAAGTAAATGGTGATCATGTCTCTCCACAACTTTCGATCTCGACAGTTCTTTATCATTTCTGTTGTTGACCTTCTGCCAAGCCATTCTCTTAAGCTGTCTGGTATCTTTTCTCTTTGCTTACCTCTATCTCTTCGTCCCTCAATTTTTCCAGTTGTTACAATATATTCCAGTTGTTCTCTTCTCATTTCATGGCCAAAAAAATGATGATTGTTTCTTCCTAATATTGGAAATTTGTTCTCTTTTGTGCTTTGACCTCTTTCAGAACATTTTCATTACTCTTCTTAGCTGTCCATGATATTCTCAACATTCTTCAGTAAAACCACATTTCTACAGCCTCCAGTGCTTTTCTTGTTTGTTGTCCTATTGTCCATGATTCACATCCATATGTTAAGACTGGTTCTACATAACATTTAAGAAAAACTTCTCTTACCACCTTCATAATAACATAATATTGGGCCGAAACGTCGTTTAGTCTGTATCGTCCACTTATCACGTAAAGCTTCTAACATACCATTTTTTTCCCCTCATATTCAGCTTTACTGCAGCTTCGCATTTTTATGCATTCATTTGCCTTAACCCCATAATAATATACTAACCTGCTTTGTGAATTAGATGGGGAAATACGGTGCCACGGAGTTCGTGCTCAAAGCCGAGACCTTCGTGTTTTATCGGTAAAGAGATGGAAAATCTAATAGCGACATTTTCCGATTACAGGGATGATGGTCCAAACATCAAGACAACAAAAATTGGTGTGACAAAATTCGTCACATTTGGAAGTTGAAACCGGACCTTAATGATGGCAGTAACGACTTTGCCACCCCGACTCCTGCATTTTAGCTAACCTTTCACTGAACGGACTCAAACCACAAACTCCCTTCGATTATTTGAGGGCTGGGTTGTCTAGATGTGCGACGTCGGTCCTTGAATAGGGAAGACTAGGGTTCAAAACACACTACAGGGAGAAGGTGATTTTTCAAAAGTAGGAAAAATTCATCCGTGTTTTCTTTATGACATTACCCTCCCCTGATCTCTTGGGCTGTGAGATTTGATGTCTAGCCTTCTGAAAAACGGCAATAAACAGGAGGCCCCGAGTGCACTTGCACACGTTAAAGAAATCTTAGTAGTTAAAATCGGGAATGAGTAGGCTATACATTTGGCCTTTTTCGATGTTAAAATGATAGCAAAGACATACCTACACTGTGGATCTCATGCCGAATTACGGAGTTCGTGCTCGTGGATCAAGGTCCTCCTTTGGTTTTCTTGAGATTCTCCAGGAGCATATCAGGGCACCTATGGGCTCGTCGTGTGTGCACCGATGATGACCCTAACAACAACAAACCTTTATTTGACCATGCATCTTTGAGGCTGTCATGTATATTATGTCCATTAGTATCCAATGAAATAGCAGGGATAAAACAAACAAAAAAACATTCAAAATAATCAAATTGGGAAGTTTTAAACATGCAGACTTAGCAACTATCCTCGAATCAAGGATTTGAAATTGTTGCACACCAGGGATATCTGGATCTAGATTAATGAACTTGGCTGTCAGAACAGGACACAGGAAAATTAGCATTATATCTATCTATCTATCTATCTATCTATCTATCTATCTATCTATCTATCTATCTATCTATCTATCTATCTATCTATCTATCTATCTATCTATCTATCTATCTATCTATCTATCTATCTATCTATCTATCTATCTATCTATCTATCTATCTATCTATCTATCTATCTATCTATCTATCTATCTATCTATCTATCTATCTATCTATCTATCTATCTATCTACCTATCTATCTACCTACCTACCTACCTACCTACCTACCTACCTACCTACCTACCTACCTACCTACCTACCTACCTATCTATCTATCTATCTATCTATCTATCTATATATCTATCTATCTATCGACCTATCGAGCAATAGCTGCCCCTAGGACATAGACCCAGATACTCTTAAATTAGTGCAAACTACACATCTTGCAAAATACCAACAAGGTAGACAAATTAAAATTACTGTGGGCGTGTATCTTCCCAATAGCAACATATGGTTGTGAATTGTGGACAATCTCGCAAATAGCAACTTAAAAAATTGGTTCATTCGATACACAAAATTGAAAATGCTACAGAAAAATCCTTTGGTAGCTTTGGATAATGAAAAATATCGATGTATATTAAAAGACCTAAATTGCTGTTTTTTTTAATTCGCTTATGAACATTTTCTTACAAAGGAAATTAAAATAATATCAGAGTTAAAAGACACGTGGGCTGGAAACAATAATAATGGAGGACATGGTTCTAGGAAGATGAGACAGGGGCAGACACATAAGAAGGTGGGTTCAAGACATCAAGAGACATTGACCATGTCACCAGATGAAGTGGAGGCCTGGCTAGAGACAGAGATTCTTTCAGACGGGCTGTGATGAGTGCAACGTTCTGTGGGAGATCTGGCTATAGACAGAGATTCTTTCAAACAGGCTGTGATGAATGCAACGTTCTGTGGGAGATCTGGCTAGAGACAGAGATTCTTTCAAACAGGCTGTGATGAATGCAACGTTCTGTGAGAGATCTGGCTAGAGACAGAGATTCTTTCAAACAGGCTGTGATGAATGCAACGTTCTGTAAGAGATCTGGCTAGAGACAGAGATTCTTTCAAACAGGCTGTGATGAGTGCAACGTTCTGTGAGAGATCTGGCTAGAGACAGAGATTCTTTCAAACAGGCTGTGATGAATGCAACGTTTCTGTGAGAGATCTGGCTAAAGACAGAGATTCTTTCAAACAGGCTGTGATGAGTGCAACGTTCTGTGAGAGATCTGGCTAGAGACAGAGATTCTTTCAGACGGGCTGTTACCAGCAACCACTGCTATACACAAAACGACCAATATCATGAAATCCACGTTACTCGCAGAATGTCGTCATCGTCATCATAAGGTACCATGCTTGTAGGCGATCATGGAGGTGATCATGTAGGTGATCACGGAGGTGATCATGTAGGCATTCATCTCTCTACACATCACTCCGTCCTTCATACATGTCACAATTTCACTCCGTGATCTTTTATTCTGCCATTTCGATAAGCTGCTCAATAGTTCTTCTCTTGGTTTTCCTCTGTTCTTCTTTCCATTCTTTTTGCCTGTTGTATTGTATTCTAAATTCCTTATTTTGTCATGACCTGTTCAATAAATGTCGATTATTTCTTCCTGTTGGCTTTGATGATATTTATATTTTCTCCAGCTCGTTTTAAACTTCTTAATTTGTCATTTTCGCTATCCATGGATTTCGTAAACACAGGGAAGAGAGATCGCGAACGACAAAGAGAGAAGATGCTATAATAATGTAATAATAATATAATTATAGATAGTTTGGTGTCATGGCACGGAACAGAGTCAACACCACAATTGATACGATGTAAAAAAAAAAAAAAAAAAAAAAAAAAAGTATCCTGTAATATGTATAAAGTATCCCCGTCACGCCCAGTGGGGTATAGGAATATGGTGTTAGTGACCATAAATTTTACAGACCTTCGGCACATGATTTTTGGGTAATGTGATTGGTATTACGCCCGTGCCGCTTCACTTTCCCAGAAAAAAAATCCGGTACCATTTAAGGCTGGGTGAACCCGGAAGCCGTCGGTGGGATCGAACCCTACCCCGTGTCCTTTGTAGTCCAGTTCACTAACCACTGAGCTATCGCGGCTCCCTATGATACGATGTACTGTGGATATAAAATTGTGGAAGGACATAATGATCGCCTACTCCAACCGGTATAGCACATGATGATGATGGAATTAGTAGGATTCGTGTTTTAAACCACGTCTCATTTGCCTCTAATTGTGTTGTCTCATTTAGAGACCGTTCTGTCAGATAACTCTCCTGACAGTTCTCTCATTGTGTAAACCTGCATCTCTCAACACCAGTTTTATTTTACCTGTCACCCCCTTCCGAGCTTGTTTTCTTCACACCCCCCCCACCCCTTTTCCCCCGTCCTTTCATATCTATAGATCGTCTGCACAAAACAGTTACATAGAAATGTATGCTTACAATATAACGGTTGAAAATAACAATAGAATCAACTGGCAAAATCAAGGGCTTCCCTATTCTTGCGCATGATTTTTCTTCTTTCATCATCATGTGCCATACCGGTTGGCTCAGGCAATCATGACTTTCCAAAAACGTCCATTGTGCATCGTATCAATTCTGTTGTTGACTGTTTTCAATAACATGATACCAGGCTACCTAGTATTTTCTCTCTTTGTTGTCCGCGATCTCTTATTCCCTGTATTTTGCCAGTTGTAACGAAGTATTCAAATTTTCCTCTTCTAATGGTGTGACCGAAAAATGTTGATTTTTTCTTTCTGATGTTTCTTAGGAGCTTCCTTTTTGTGTTGGCCTCTTTGAGAATTTCCTCATTGGTCTTTTTAGCTGTCCAGGGAACTCTCAACATTCTGCTCAGAAATCCCATCTCTGTGGCGTCTAATCGTCTGTTCATTTGTTTGTCTACTGTCCATGATTCGCTTCCATAGGTCAGAACTGGCTGTATATAACACAGTTGAACTCTCTTTCTCACTTTTATTGACATAGATTTGTTGCATCATAAGACGTTTTTCATTTTCTGAAATGCTATTTTGGTCTGAGCTATTCTGCTTTTATTTATATGGTGCATCTTACGACTGATATTATTTTGCTCAAATATTTGACGCGTTGCACTTGTTTCAGATCTGTTCTGTTTATTTTGTATGCTGCATGATGGCGATGATTGTTTCTTTTGTATGACCATTACTTCTGTATTCTTACTATTCATCATAGGGATGCATTCTATCACCAAGCTTGTTCAATCTATACACTGAGCAAATCTTTAAAAAACATTACAGAGATGACAGGCCTACAAATTAATGGAAAGATAATCAATAACCTAAGATATGCTGACGATACTGTACTACTAGCAGAAAATTCTAACGATCTACAACAATTACTTAATGAAATAAACATGACAAGCAAAAAATATGGACTAGATATGAATTTCAAAAAGACTAAAACTATGATCATAAACAAAGAAATACTCAAACCCCACAGTGGATATCAAAATTGAAGGAATAGACCTTGAGACAGTTCAGAACTATAACTACCTTGGACATACTATAACCAGTGATGGAAAATGTACAACTGAAATAAACAAAAGAATAGGAATGGCAAAAAGTAATTTTAATGTCATGAAGAACACACTAACATCAAAACAAATAACACCAGGGTTAAAACTAAGAGTAGCAAATGTTATGTCTTCTCAACATTCCTATATGGTGCAGAAACATGGACATTAGACAAGAAAACAGAACAGAGAATTTAAGCCTTTGAAATGTGGATATATATGTGGATATAGAAGAATAGGTAGAATTGGATGGAATGAAAAGAAAACAAACGACGAAGTCTTGAAACAACTAAAAATGAAAAGAGAACTACTAAGCACAATTCAAACAAGACAAATGCGATTTTTGGGCCATGTTAAAATCACTACAGACAACTAAAAGTAATCCTGGAGGGGAAAATACAAGGTAAAAGAGGCAGAAGCAGACCGAGACTAACATGGACGAGTAACATCAAAAGATGGACAAACCAGCCTATAACAACCTGCACCATCAAAGCAATAGACAGAGCAGAATGGCGCTCCATGGTAGCCAACCTTCGTTGCTGAGATGGCACTCGATGATGATTATATATATATATATATATATATATATATATATATATATATATATATATATACACATGCACACACACACACGCACACATATTTCTGTATTCGTGTGTATATACTCACAAATCAAGATATATTGAGGAGAAATAAATATATATAAGTATACAAATATGAAAATAGAAATGAACAGTATGGGTACGCTTTACGTAAAAGTGGACAACACAAATTAGAACGTTTAGGCTCAATAGGCCTTCCGCACGAACAAACATACAACACACACACACAGGTATGTATTTAAAATGAAAAAAAAATAATTAAAAATAATAAATAATAATAAAATAATAAATAATAATAATTCAGAACTAGAATGAGAAATCCAAATAAAATATCTTCCCTGTAGACTGCGCTGTGGCCAGAAGGAAAATGAACGTTAGTGCGCACGGAAAACGTGTGCGTGCACCCAAATGAAAATGTGCGCACACACCACACATAACCAGATGTTCCCACACACAGGTCCTTCTGCATACACGCAACGCAAAGAGCAGACTATCCTACAATGACGTCATACAAGTTATGTTATGTTGGCCAAGATAGATTTATTGCGTTGTTAAGAAGCGTTAACACAGTAGTCGCGAGCGGACTAAACATTTTTAAATGCTGTTCTGTAATACTTAGATTTGAGACACTGGTAAGCACAATTCATACTCCTTCAAATGTTTTCTTCCCACGACACTTTGTAAATGACTTAAGAGAAGAGGCATCTAGGTTAAACAGTAGTCGGGTTGGAATGGGATGAAAGGAGGAAGAGAGAAGTAGTAAAGGAAAATAATATTACCGTCGATATCAAAGTCGATCAGAGCATCACCTTTGAAGTCCGCCAAATATTTCTGAATGTGTGGGGGAGAGGGAGAGGGGAATTGTCTTAGGTTGCCTCTATTTAAATAATTCACAGAATGGCGGGGGGGGGGGGGGAGAGAGAAAGTGATATCTGCTGTACTACCGACGTTCGGACAACCCGTGTTCGATTCCCGCTGGGAGCAGTTGTACTCGTGGTTGGAAAAAAAAAATATCCCTACGGTCGACCCAGCCGTTGGCAGAAATGGGTACCAGGGTTTTACCCTGGGAAGGTGAAGAATGTCGCCTAGTATCTGAGTTTCGATGCTTGAGGCGACACTATACAGAAATCTCCGAACATTTCTGGATAGGCGGCCGAGCACATATGGGTGTAAACTCGCGTGCTAAGACGCCGGTTCAAGTCTCGCACTTTACCTTACCTTTATATATCGGGGACCTCGGTAGCCTAGTTGGGAAAACCACCTGACTGGACTACCGACGTTCGGACAACCCGTGTTCGATTCCCGCTGGGAGCAGTGTGAGTTGTACATTGTGAGTAGTCTCATACTTGACCTTTAAGCATCTATATTTCTATGTATGGTTCTCTAGTTTTGTGCAGTCCCCCCCCCCCCCCCAGTCTCATGTCACGGTTCCCTAATGATACCATTCTTTACGTGCCCTCCGCACGCCCTCCTTTCAATAAAAATAATCCTGTGACTCCCCGGGATTCATATGCCCCCCGGCTGAGAACCCCTGGTGCCAACTATCAAACGTAAAGACAAGGTTGCATATTTGGCTTGTGCTTTACAATTTTCACTTAAGGGGGGACAAAAATCTGGCAAATTTTATAGTTAGTAACTCCAGGGGCGTGTTCTTTCGTAACGTCTACACGTCTTTCGTCGGTGAATAAAAGAAGAAAAACAAAGAAAAAGGAAATACAAAACAAGAAAAGATATAAGGACAAGGCAAGAAAATTCAAGTCTAGAAAAGATAAAACACACGACAAGATAAATCAATATATAACTGAAACAAATAATAATTATTTACTTAATATAGTTATTGAGTTATTTGCGGGTCATCATCATTGCACTCCGAACATGTCCATAGGTGCTCAGATCCCCTCCTCAGCAATTCCCTCAGTGTCCAGCGACTGACGACTCCAGTTCTATGTTGGTTGATAAGTCTTCTTACACGGCCACCAAGTTTCTCATTTCTGGCTGTGCCCATCTTAACTCCCATTTCCATCATCCGAAGAAGCGACGTTGATCTGTGTTTGTCGAAGTCCCGTGCTCTTCCCACATCTCGAAGGGCATTGATGATGTCCGCCCGATCCATCGGTTGCCCGTCCTCAACGACAGCGCAGCTAGCCAACCTGTCTGCTCTCTCATTTCCCCGTACTCCCGCATGTCCAGGGACATAGACAAAGGTGACCTTACGTATTTTGGATTTCTGCAACGACTCTACCCATTGCATGCGTACAAAGCCCGCCTCCACTTTTTTTATCATGCTCATCGAATCACTCAGTATACATGCGTGGATGTAGTCTTGTGACTCTAACCATTTGAATGCCTTGGTCACTGCCATCACCTCCATTGTCATGCTACTCGTGGTCATGGCGTATGCACCACTGTCTTCCTTGGCTATTCTGCCTGCCGAACGTGCTGTAAATGCCCATGCACTTTTTTCGTGTCGTCTTACAGATCCGTCTATATAGATGACTGCATCTTTCTCATCGGTGTTATCGCAGATGAGACCGTTGACCTCAGCATTAACCACGACTGGGTTCTGTTCCCTACTTTTCCTGTCGAGTGTGACAATACATGAGAAAGTCCCCTTGAATGACGTAGGCACCGGTATCCACTCCTCACCAACGCTGAGATTGGTAAGCCCACATACCTGTTTGATGACATCTTCTGCTCGGCCCACCCATGATTTGCCTCTTTTTAGCCTGGTACCTTTCTCTGTGTTGAGCACGTGGTGCAATGGATGCTCTGTATCTGTACTAATCTTCAGGTATGCTCGTGCTCTCCAGATCTTGATTCTGTCATCCATGGTTGGAAAGTCAAGAAGATACCTCATTGCCACACAGGGAGTGTCCCTCGTACATCCCAGGATAATGCGCATGGCTTCATTTTGTATTTTCTCCAGCCTATCAATTTGAGTCGTACTGACAGTAAGAATGGCCAGGGCATACTCGATTGGTGCGAGGACTAATCCCTGGAACAGAAGAGTAAGTAGCCTCTGCTCGATGTTGGCAGCTGCCATGACCTTCAAGGCGGCTAATCCTTTGCGGGATTTTGTTATCACATGGTCAACGTGGTCCCGAAAACACAGGCTGCGATCAACTTAACTCCGAGGTATATTTGGCTTGTGCCAAATGTGTTGTGTAATATAGTTTTTTTTTTTTTAAATCGTTACATCTTGTAAATAAAGAAAAGATAAGGAACAACGATTGCAAATGTTATAATTTATTTAATTCGTCATCATCAACGGTTGCCGTCTCCGCATCAAAGGTTGGCTACCATTGTGCTCCATTTCACTCTGTCTATTGCTTTGATGGTGCAGGTTGTCATAGGCTGACTTGTCCATCTTTTGATGTTACTCGTCAATTTTAATCTTTGTCTGCTTCTTCCTATTTTACTTTGTATTTTCCATTCCAAGATTACTTTTAGTAGGCTGCTGTGTCTTTTAACATATCTAAAAAAATCTCTGGGTAGTGAGATCGGATATCTAACCATCTCGGAAAACAGCAGAAAACAAAAAGGCCCGTGTGCACTCTCGATCGTTAAAGAACACTCAGCGATTAAAAGTATTAAAGAGTAAGCCAAAATGGCCACTGCCAGAGTAAAATTGGTAAGTAAATCTACCTGTGACGAAGACGGATGTATCAGGCCGAAATGTGTAAATATCGCAGCTTTGTTGTAATCTTGCTACACAACTCAGCCACGTCAACCTAATGGATGAGCGCTTAGAGGGAGAAGGAGAAAAGTCTGCGAGCTTTTTCAGTCAGGATTTTATTTATTAATGACCCAGATGGCAAACTTTGACGCCATTAGTCAACTATGATTCGTTCACTCAATCATTGCCATCAGGTCGTGTGTTATATGTTTTAGGTCGCCCCCCCCCCCACTGACACATTTTAGTTTTGACCAGCATTTTTATAAAGGATTGATGAATAAAATAATAAATTATAAACTTCAAGCTTATAACTGTCTTTAACATGCATCAAATAAAATAAGTCTATTATGATGTCAATGAGTTTAAATTGAAATAGCTCTTGTGCGAATTTTTAATGAAGGCCACCATTCTACAAAACAGCAATATCGATTGAATCACAACATCTTTACACATTCTACTTAATTAAATAAACTCAATAAAATACATCAATTTAACTGTAACTGTTAATATCTTGGATTCTATGATTAAAATATACGCTGTTTAAAAAAAAAAAAAAAACAGAAGTGTCAACAAAAACAAGGGTGCATTACATACACGTTTGGATACGCCTCTGGAAAGTCAGAAATTGTTATGATTTTACCAGGAAGCTTTTGCTATTTTTGAAATACTGGAAATATCCCACAGGGGAAGTCAATTCAGAAATGATTTCTTTCTACTTTATTTAGTTGTATACAAAGCGTCTTGCTGCACAAAATAAATGTTATCATGTCATTTCCATCTAAAAACGACATTCTTATAGGCTTATCGTTTCTTGTTGTTGGTGTCTTCTATGCATTGTGTGACAGGTAAGTTACTGAGCACCTGGTTACGCAAAATTAAGCAAACGTTAAATCGCTAAAATTCATCTGTAACTCAAGTGTCTTGCTCTAGTAGTACTTAACTAAGTAACTAACGTTGGTTTTTTTAGCATTGTAGTCTTTAGTGAATTTCAGTCAGTATGTAGTTTTATGTATATGTTTAGTCTAAATGACTCGTATTTTATTAGTACTTTAATTCTTTAATGTTCTGTGTTATTACTCATACTGACTTCTTATCTTGAAGTCTTCTGCCGTTATCTGATTCTGAGAGGGCTAGATGTATTATTAATACAGACATGGGGTCTCACTAGCAAGAGAATCAGAGACCAATCAGAGACCAAGGAAGGGTTAAAGCCATGGACTCATGAATGATGGAACTACAAATCTGAGAGAACAATTTCAATTCAACCTTCAATTTAGAATTCCTTCAAGGGTGGGGGGATTCAAATTCCGGACCTGCTTGTCCAGACATTGACACCCTACACCTAGACCACCCATTTGCTTGGTCAAGTGTATGTATCGTGGTAGTCATCTGTGGAATGATTTGATTAGGTCTCTGTTGCACACGTTTACTTACTTTATATCTGATTGTGTCTGTATGTGGTTTCATTATCTAATTTTCTTCTTCTTCTTTTGGCAATCTGCTCAGTTCATTTCCAGATATCCCACAACCATCAAAACAATGTGATGGTATCCTCTCCCCCCCCTCCCCACACACTCTCGCTCATTTTTATGTTGCAAGCTTGTCTAGTCCATTGCTCACTTATTGGTGTTTACCACTCTTGAAGGTCTGCACAAGTAAGTACCAGACCTGGACCCTAGATGCAAGAACAACAAGAAAAATAACCTCTACTGAGATTAAATGTGTTAGATGAATGACAGAAAACAGTCCGAGAAATAAGATCAGAAATGAAGAACTGAGAAAAAGCTAGGAATAGCCCCCACCATAGGATATATAAGGTAACAAAAGATAAAATGGTTAGGCCACGTGACAAGACAGAGAGATCAAAACACAACACAACGAGCCTTCAACAAACGTTGTGAGCATACCAGACCCAGTGGTCGACCATGAAAAAGATGGATGGATGGAATATTAGAAGCACTAGGAAATATAGCAGCAGCAGAGGCAAACAGAAGAGCAAAAGATCACAAATTATATCTCCCCTCAACACTGAAAGGCAGATGAGGAAGGAAAGAAGAAGAAGGTGTGTAGAAGAGATAAAGCATCTAAATTATTACTATTTGATGCTAAAATCATAATTGCATCATTTTGGTAGCTTGTGATTGTATAGCCTATATCGGTACTGTATTGTATAGGGATGTCAGGTCGGGTAATTTGACCTGCTACTGTATGCAGTAAACAGTACAACCTGTGCGGTCCTGCTGCCTTGCAGGTAAGCTCGGGAGAGTAAAAGGCTAAGGGAGGGTACTCCGAAGTAAAACAACCCCATTGCCTTGTGGGTGAGTCGTTTTAGTCAAAGGTTAGCGGAGCCAACCTAAACAAATCGGCGGAAGGGGACAGAAAACCACCATCGTAACTTCTTTGTACAATCATGAATCACCACAACAAAAAAAGAGAGCTAATTTCCAATATTAGGAAGAAACAATCATCATTTTTTGGCCATGTAATGAGAAGAGAACAATTGGAATATATTGTAACAACTGGAAAAATTGACGGATGCAAAGAGAAAAAATAACAGACAGCTTAAGAGAATGGCTTGGCAGAAGGTCAACAACAGAAATGATAAATAACTTTTAAGATCGAAAGTTGTGGAGAGACATGATCACCTACGCCAGCAGGCCTGGTACTTGATGATGATGATAGGGATAACAAACAATATTTTGTATCGAGTTCAATATATTGTCAATTTTAGTGGAAGTTTCCAGTAGAAGGGAGGTACCATAGTGAATTCACCACTGTAGCATTGTCTGAATTAATCATTATATCCATAAACCTGTTCTACAATATTACCTGACTGACACTGACAAGATATAAATAAACATTTTAATAGATAATGACTTTCAGAAGGTCCTGTGTGCACTATGCACACATTAAAGAGCCCTTAGCAGTTAAAAATCTAAAAGAGTAAGCCAAAACTGGATAGAAATTGTTCAAATGATAAATCTATCCTTGCAGAAGATTATATGTGTCAGTCCGAAAGATGCAGATATTGTGAGTTGCCATAAACTTGTGATTACAACACTTCATATCCACACCCACTTAACAAGTGCAAGGAAATACACTTGATTGACAGCTGTGACAATTATAATCCTCAAGCTCAAACAACAGACATGATGAATCATCATCAAGTGCCATGCCTGCTGGTGTAAGGATCATGTCTCTCCACAACTTTTGATCTTGACAGTTATTTATCATTTGTGTTATTGATTTTCTGCCAAGCTATTCTCTTAAGCTGTCTGGTATCTTTTCTCTTTGCTTTCCTCTATCTCTTTGTCCTGCAATTTTCCCATCTGTCACAATATATTCCAGCTGCTCCTTTCTCATTACATGGCCAAAAAATGATGATTGTTTCTTCCTAATATTGGATATCAGCTCACTTTCTGCTTTGGCCTCTTTCAGAACTGTTTCTTCCTAATATTGGATAACATCTCACTCTCTGCTTTGGCCTCTTTCAGAACATTTTCATTACTCTTCTTAAATGTCAATGGTATTCACAACATTCTTCTGTAAAGTCACATTTCTACAGACTTCAGTGATTTCCCTATGACACAGAGCATATATTAAAAGAGGTGAGGGAAGAACAAGAAACAGACCCAGATTAATATGGACACCAGAACTTTGTATTTCCTTTGACACCCAAACAAGTACAGGAGGAAAGCAGCAATAGTGAAAAAAATAGGACTTGAAATCAACAAAGATAAAACCAAAATAATGAAAAATAACAATACTCTAGAGGGCAATATATATTAATCACCATGCATTAGAAAGAGTAGACCACTATATAAATCTTGGTAGTAATATAGATCAAAACAGTATGCACATGCACTTGTTAAAGAACCCCTGGCAGTTAAAATCTAAAAATAGTAGGCCTAATATTTGGCCACTGCCCAGGCTAAATTGTCGGCAAAAACCTACCCACACCATGGATCCCTGGTTATGCTATGGAGTTTGTGTACGTTGGCCAGGATTCTCCTTGGATTTTCTTGATTTTTCAGGAGGATATCTGAGCACCTATGTGTTCACCTGGTGTGCAGTGATGATGATCCTACCAACAACAACCTTTCAGAGTTAAAATGTTGATTTTGTTGTTTAGTATTTATCTTATTCGCAAATATGAAACATTTAGTTGCAGCCCCAATAGTTTTCATGTCTCTTCCCATTAATACTCAACTACCTCGCCAGTTTTATCAATGAGTCATTGTTATGCTTTGTATTTGATGGACAGACTTGGTGGAACAAGATATTTCTGACATCCCCTACCTATGAGGAAGGACACCTTGGAAAACAAACCACTGCTGCCTAGCAGTTACCATCGGAGGAAGGACAAGTGATGGGAGAACACCCAGACAGAAACCACACCTGATAGCTCTGGCCAGCATCCATCAGATGAGAAGGAAAACTCCTATGTCAAACCAAGATCCAGCTGCCGAAGACATTGTGTGTCAGCCACTGCGCAGGTTTAGGGGAAAAATCAGGACACACACACATACAAGTAACAACCATGCGACCAGCTCATCGTGTGCCATGGTTACTTACTCCTTCATCATGAAACAGGACAAAGAGTCAAGTTCTCTTGAACACAACACTTGAAAGATGAAAAAAGAAGAATCTCTGACATGATTATCTTAGTGTCTTGTTTCTTAAAGATGACTTGCAGTAGCTCAGCGATTAATGAACTAGACTACTTAGAGGAATAAACTAGATTCATCTAGCCTTAAGTCTATCTATCTATCTATTGACCTTTCGAGCCATAGCCGGCCCATAGGGGATCGACCCAGATACTCTTTTTCTTATCTAAATTATTATTTTAGCAGTTTTCAATCCTTTTAAAGATATTTTATCAAATCTCCCCATTTGTTTCTGTTCTGTGCAAGCAACTCTATCTCATTGAGGGAGCAGATTCCTGCTGCTTTTTCCTCTCTGATCAATGTTCTTCTCAGTGTCTCTTTGGGAGCCTTAATTGGGTACCACATTTTTCTGGGAGAGTAGTCAACCTGATGTGATATTGACCACATTGCTCATAAAATGTGTCACTGATCATTGAAAAGCATGGACACCCACATATTCCTCATATGATTAAGACATTGACAGAATCCTTGACTTTTGTTTCAGATGGCAGATAATGATAGAAGTAAAGGGATTGGGAGGTTTCCATGTGTTTGATCACTTCTTTATAATGGTAACTTGTTGTGCAATGTTGTATTTTTGTGTGTATGTCGAGCCTTGGTGGCTGAGTGGTTAGTGTACTTGCTTCCTGGTGGCTGAGTGGTTAGTGTACTTGCTTCCTGGTGGCTGAGTGGTTACTGTACTTGCTTCCTGGTGGCTGAGTGGTTAGTGTACTTGCTTCCTGGTGACTGAGTGGTTAGTGTACTTGCTTCTTGGTGGCTGAGTGGTTAATGTACTTGCTTCTTGGTGGCTGAGTGGTTAGTGTACTTGCTTCTTGGTGGCTGAGTGGTTAGTGTACTTGCTTCTTGGTGGCTGAGTGGTTAGTATACTTGCTTCCTGGTGGCTGAGTGGTTAGTGTACTTGCTTCCTTAGCTGAAGGGTGCGGGTTCAATTCCCAGAAGTGGCCAGTTTTTTTTTCGGGCTGACAAGGCTCTAGAGTTCACCCAGACTCTCAAAATGGGTACCAGAGATATTTCTAGGATGTAAGGTGGCCTGGTGTGATATCGACCACATCATCTAAAAATGTGCAATGGACATGGAAAAATATGGTCAGTAACACTATATTTCCCATGTACACCTAGGAAGGCATGGAGGGAACCTTTACTATTTTTTTTAGATGTGTCAGTTATAAAAAACAACTAACAGGCTCCTTGACATCAAATGGTGGACCTGTTCTGAGTAAAGATGGCACGTTACTAACTTCTAGTGCTAACAACCTGTTCTGAGTAAAGATGGCACGTTACTAACTTCTAGTGCTAACAACCTGTTCTGAGTAAAGATGGCACGTTACTAACTTCTAGTGCTAACAACCTGTTCTGAGTAAAGATGGCACGTTACTAACTTCTAGTGCTAACAACCTGTTCTGAGTAAAGATGGCACGTTACTAACTTCTAGTGCTAACAACCTGTTCTGAGTAAAGGTGGCATGTTACTAACTTCTAGTGCTAACAACCTGTTCTGAGTAAAGGTGGCACGTTACTAACTTCTAGTGCTAACAAACAAGCCCAATGGGCTAAACATTTCCAGGATATTCTTAACCGCTCACATCCCAGACAAACTGATGTAGTTTGAAACAGATGCACCTACTCCACATCTATACAATAAGACATCAATATTAAAGAAATCACTATAACAGAGATGGAATTAGCAGTGAAACACATGGCTAATAATAAAGCCCCTGACATAGATAAGATAACTGCAGAGATGCTGAAAGCATTTTAATAATCAAAACTTATTTCACTTAAGAAAGTTATTTAATAAAATTTAGGATGAAGAAAAAACCTACAAACTGGAAGAAAAGAATCATTATCAAACTACCTAAAAAGCAATCTTAAAGATTGCAATAACTGGAGAGGAAGTACGCATTTATCAGTTGTCTCCAAGGTTTTCTGTAGAATCATGCTGAACAGAATAAAAGATGCTGTAGATAATATTATATGTGAAGAACAAGCAGGATTCAGAAAGGAAAGAAGCTGTCTTGACCAAATATTCACTCTAGGAATAATACTAGAAGAACATAGAGAATAACAACAACAATTAATCTGCAATTTCATTGGTTTTTAAAAAAGTGTTTGACAGCATACATAGATTGTCTTTGTGGAATATCTTAAAACATGACGGTATACCACTAACAATTACAAACATTATAAAAGACATGTTGGCTATACTTGCACAGAGGAGGGAATGAGTGATTGGTTTCGAATAGAAACAGGAGTCAAACAGGGATGTATACAATCACCATTGCTAGTTGGACTTAAATGTGGATTTGTGGAAGGAAAGGGCACCAATAACGCAATATACATCTTAAGGACATTGATAGAAAGATCTATAGAGGTAAAGAAAGATCTATATATGTGCTTTATAGACTACACGAAAGCATTTGACAAAGTAAAGCATGTGGAAATAATCAATATGCTGGAGAAATTAAACATTGATGGCAAGGATCTGCGAATCATAAAAAATATGTACTGGCAACAAACAGCAGCTATATGAATTAACAACCAAACAGGACAATTCCAATATATAAAACAAGGAGTCAGACAAGGCTGTGTTCTGTCACCGGACTTGTTTTCACTTTACAGCGAATATATTATGAGATCAATGGTAGACAAAAAAGGAATTGAAGTCAACGGTCACAACATAAATAATTTGCGATATGCGGATGACACAGTCTTAATAGCAGAGACAGAGAACGAACTACAAGAAATGATAGACATAATAGTAGAAGAAAGCAACAAGAAAGGTCTCAGTCTGAATAGTAAGAAAACAGAAGTAATGGTTATATCGAAGAAACAATCATCACCATCATGCAGCATAAAAATAAACGAGACAAATCTAAAACAAGTGCAACGCGTCAAATACTTGGGTACAATAATAACATCAGATGGAAGATGCACCACAGAAATAAAAAGCAGAATAGCTCAGGCCAAAATAGCATTTAAGAAAATGAAAAATATCTTATGCAACAAATCTATGTCAATAAAAATGAGAAAGAGAGTTCATCAGTGCTATATAGAACCAATTCTGACCTATGGAAGCGAATCATGGACAGTAGACAAACAAATGAAAAGACGGTTAGTGGCCACAGAGATGGGATTTCTCAGAAGAATGTTGAAAGTTCCCAGGACAGATAAAAAGACCAATGAGGAAGTTCTCAAAGAGGCCAACAGAAAAAGGGAGCTCTTAAAAACATCAGAAAGAAGCAATCAACATTTTTTGGGCACATCATGAGAAGAGGAAAGTTGGAATACTTGGTTACAACTGGCAAAATAAAAGGAAAGAGAGATCGTGGACGACAAAGAGAGAAAATACTGGATAGCTTGGTGTCATGGCATGGAAAACAGTCAACAACAGAACTGATACGATGCACTGTAGATAGAAGATTGTGGAGGGACATGATCGCCTACGCCAACCGGCAGGGTACATGATGATGATGATGAGTTGGACTTACCATTGATTACATAATGAGTAAATGTTGCAATGGCAATAATGGCAATAATGGCATTAATGGTGTGGACAAGAATTACTTGGAAGATCTAGATTTTGTAGATGATATAGTGCTCCTAAGTGATAATATCAACAAGATGAAAAATATCACAGATACCTTATCATCAATGGTGGAAAAAATAGGACTTGAAATCAACAGGGATAAAACAAAAATAATGAAAAATAACAATACCTCAGAGGCAATATATATCTAAATTGCTAGGCATTGGAAAGATTAGACCACTATAATATCTTGGTAGTAATATAGATCGAGAAGAAGGTAAAACAAAGAGATCAGAAGCAGGATAGCAAAAGCAGCAGCAAATTTTTAAAGACCTGGACAAAATATGGAAATCAAAAATACTAAGCAAGAAAATCAAACTTAGAATATTCAACTCAAACATATTATCAACACTTACCTATGCATGTGAAAGCTAGAAGTACATACTCAAAAGAGATTAAGAAAAAACTAAACACTTTTTAAGACAAATGCCTATGAAAAATGCTCTGTGTACAATAGAATGAATTCAAGACTAATATTGAAATAAGAGAAAGGCCATGCAACTAAAGATCTCAACTACAATTAAGGAAAGAAGATGGACATATGTTGGACATGTGCTGAGAAGAGACTACAAGAGAATTAAAAAATCGGCTCTTCTATGGGAAACATCAGGTTACAGAAAAGGAGGAAGATCTAATGAGACACTAAAAAGAACACTTATAAGGGAAGCAAAGTTGGCAGGCATGGACTCATTAGATAAGATCGAACATATAGCCCAGAATAAAGATGAGTGACGAAAAAACACTTCAAGCCCTGTGTGATGTCTAATGGCATGTGAAGGATCAAGAATGAATATTAGCATGCTTGATAGTAGTTGAAGCTTTAACCAAAGTCTTGTTCTTAAAGGTTATAAGAAGGATTAGTTATCATCAATGTGTTGTGAATATAATGCTCAAAATATGTGGATATACAGCTCAAATGGTGTGAACACCTTGGTCAAAATATATATGGACACACAGTTCAAACTCTGTGGATATAAAACTCAAATATATGGATATTATGTTGTATGTGCAATTTTTGTCTTGTCTTTATAACTAATTGACAAAGCCAGAGCCAATAAAGATTAAATCTTGACTTGGTAACATTGTCCTCAATCAGACAATATGTCAATGTCTGAAAGTTCAGTCCTGAGTAAAGCTAATACAAATGCTCTTTAAACTTGACATAAATTGATTCTTTTCAGCTGTTAACTAGATGTTCTTTAAACTTGACTTAAATTGGTTCTTTCAGCTGTTAACTAAATGTTCTTTAAACTTGACTTAAATTGGTTCTTTCAGCTGTTAACTAAATGTTCTTTAAACTTGACTTAAATTGGTTCTTTCAGCTGTTAACTAGATGTTCATTAAACTTGACTTAAATTGATTCTTTTCAGCTATTAACCAGTTGTTCTTTAAACTTGAATTAATTCTTTCGGCTGTTAACTAAATGTTCTTTAAACTTGACTTGCATTAATTCTTTCGGCTGTTAATGACCAGATGTTCTCAACAGGATGAACCTCTTATACAAAAGGTTTGTGTGCTTCTCAGTTGTTGTGCTGGTGTAAAATATATTGTTGTTGGCTGGATGTTGTAGAAGATAATGGCATTACAAGTCCATTAGGACTAATAGGGAAGTCAAAAGAATTTGTCTATCCATTGTTCTTTCAAGCTTAAGATGGCACATAGAGCAGATATGCAAGACCCTGCATGTCCGACTGTCTTCGCTACCAAGCATCAGACTTTGCACAAGATCAACATTATGTCTCGTCTCACATTCAAGTTCTTGGCAAGCCTCTCAACATTGTTCAAGAGAGCTGATGCATGCTATAATTGCTGCTCGCCTCAGTGTTCTTTAACTGAGTTCACGCCTTTTTATTTTGCCCGCCAAGAGTTGTGTTTTTAAGTAATTTTTTAATACTCACACATTTCAAAATTGTGATTGTTAATGTTTCATGGATCATGCAACTTACATCTTTGTCAACAGTGGACATTGAAACAGTTTCTGCAGCTACAATTATTCCCCTTTGCAGTGGCCATCGATAAAAACTGGCTTGGCTTGGCTCGTCTTAAACATGGGGAAATTGTTCCAAGAGGTACTACCCTAATCAAAAATGTTTATCAGTGTTACCATTGATACAAGTAGCTTAGATCATTCATGAAAACTGCTTAGATCATTCATACAAGTAGCTTAGATCATTCATACAAGTAGCTTAGATCATTCATACAAGTAGCTTAGATCATTCATGAAAACTGCTTAGATCATTTATAAGTTGCTTAGATCATTTATAGGGAGCCGCGATAGCTCAGTGGTTAGTGAACTGGACTACAAAGGACAAGAAGTAAGGTTCGATCCCAACCGATGGCTTCTGGGTTCACCCAGCCTTAAATGGGTACCTGATGTTTTTCATGGGAAAGTAAAGCGGCACGGGCGTAATACCAACCACATCACCCCAAAAAATCATGTGCTGAAGGTCTGTAAAATTTATGGTCACTAACACCATATTGGTCTACGCCCTATGGGCCGGTTACGGCTCGAAAGGTCAATAGATAGAGATAGAACACCATATTCCCAATACGCCACTTGGCGTGATGTGGCACTTTACTTTTTTCTTTTTTTTAAGATCAATTACAAGTTGCTTAGATCATTTATAAGTGCTTAGATCATTTATAAATTGCTTAGATCATTCTTGCAAGTAGCCAAGAAAATTCCTGTATTTTGCTTAGATCATTCATAGAAATAGTTTAGATTATTCATATATATTGCTTAAATCATTCATGCAAGTAGCTTAGATCATTTGTGCAAGTAGCTTAGATTGTTGCTGTAAGTAGCTTAGATCATTCATGCAAGTAGCTTAGATCATTTGTGCAAGTAGCTTAGATCATTTGTGCAAGTAGCTTAGATCATTTGTGCAAGTAGCTTAGATCATTTGTGCAAGTAGCTTAGATCATTTGTGCAAGTAGCTTAGATTGTTGCTGTAAGTAGCTTAAATCATTCATGCAAGTAGCTTAGATCATTTGTGCAAGTAGCTTAGATCATTTGTGCAAGTAGCTTAGATCATTTGTGCAAGTAGCTTAGATCATTTGTGCAAGTAGCTTAGATTGTTGCTGTAAGTAGCTTAAATCATTCATGCAAGTAGCTTAGATCATTTGTGCAAGTAGCTTAGATTGTTGCTGTAAGTAGCTTAGATCATTTATGGAAATAGCTTAGATCATTCATATTTTTTGCTTAAATCATTCATTCAAATAGCTTAAATCATTCATATTTTTTGCTTAAATCATTCATGCAAATAGCTTAGATCATTCATATTTTTTGCTTAAATCATTCATGCAAATAGCTTGAATCATTCATACAAGTAGTTTAGATCATTCATGCAGGTAGTTTGGATCATTCATTCCCAGGTATTTTAAATCATTGACCTGTTTTAATACTGCTCCATTTACTTTAGGAGATATATGTTTGTTGTTGTTGCAACCATTACTTCTGTCTGATGAACATTTTGAGGAGAAGATCGAAGCACCTATTGCAACCATTACTTCTGTCTGATGAACATTATGAGGAGAAGATCGGAGCACCTATTGCAACCATTACTTCTGTCTGATGAACATTTTGAGGAGAAGATCGGAGCACCTATTGCAATCATTACTTCTGTCTGATGAACATTTTGAAGAGAAGATCGGAGCACCTATGGATGTGTCCTGAGTTCTGTGATGATGATCCTAATATAACATAACATCTGTCTTCTGCTCTTTCCTGAATATATGCTCCTTGTGGGCGTGTAAGAAGACTTATCAACCAACACAGAACTGGAGTCATCAGTCGCTGGAAACTCCGGGACTTGCTGAGGAGGGGATCTGAGCCCCTATGGACATGTTCAGAGTGCAGTGATGATGACCCGCTAATAACTCAATGTCCCTGTTATATTATTGTGTAGAAAGATGATATACTCATGCATATATTGATACCTAAGTCATAAAAATACATCTTTAGATAACTCCCACCTCTTAAAATAGCTATTCAAGGAGTTATTCATTTCAATGCAAATTTATATTTATTGTCCTTTCGAGCCAAAGACGGCACATAGGGCAGAACCCAATCTCAAAAACAGAAACCTTGCGTGCCAAAATGGCACATATTGCAGAGATCACTGCTTCTAAAATCTATGGCTCTGTTTCAATAACAATACTTTTTACAATGACAGCTTGTCAAGCCATCGATCAATCTCCTTAGTCGCCTCTTACGACATGCCTGGAAGGTACAAAGTTACTATTCTTTACTTCCCTCATAATGAGGCCCCGGTAACACACGGGAAAGCAAATTTATATATAGCTTCATAAAAGTTATTTTCCCCAAATTTTTTACAAGAGTTGTAGATTTGTTTTAAAGAATAAAAATGCAAAAATCACTTATAAGGGCCAAAGAAGAGAGAAGACTAAAGCATGTCCAATTTTTGTTCATTGTTGTAGCTTTGATTTTTGTTTTGATCCGCATTTATGGCATTCAAAATATTTTCTTTGACTTGACAGCAAATCCTCGTGGGAAAGCATTGGAGATTGAAGAATTCCGTGACAACCATGCTTTTGTTATTAATGATGAGGGTGAGGCACAGGATGGAAATGGACAAGAACATCTCCGAGATGAACCAGACGATGCAGAGACTGAAAATGGCCAAGATGATAATGCAGCAGAAAATGAAGAACTTTTTCAGGATCTTGATGATGATAAGCTACAAAAAGCACACAAAGTTACGAAACCATCATTCATGATTTATCTGCCACCAGCATTGTTTGCACAAGGTCACGTATTGTTGCTGTATTTTGGAATGAAATTGACGTACGGTTCCAGCTTTATCATGCTTAAAGGTGAGAAAAAGCCTTCTATTTTATTCTTATGCATGATACTTTGTCAACTTTTGAAGATTCATGTGACCAGTGCTGCCATTATGTCTTGTAAAATCCTCGTAAAATATCACGCAAGATTGCTATTTCAAACAATGTTGCAGATTTATGGGAAAATATTGAATCATCGTAGCAAAGCATAAAACTGATTAAGTGAGAATGTTTGCGGAATGTGCGTATATTGGTGAATTTAATTAGAACAAGGATATATGGAGAATGGAATGTAAGTAAATTGGTGAGTTTAATTAGAACAAGGATATATGGAGAATGGAATGTAAGTAAATTGGTGAGTTTAATTAGAACAAGGATATATGCAGGTTGGAGCATGTGTAAACTAGTGAGTATACATGAACAAGGATCTGTGAAGGACAGCTCTGTGATATTTCTCAGTAAATATATCTGGCAGAAGATCATAGCACATGGAGAATAAATATAATAAATGGTGCAACAATTTTAAAAAATAAAATGAAATTAAAGAAAGAGAACAGAAGTTGCTAGAGAAAAGAGGTGAGATTTGCAACATAAATTTGTCTCATTTCATTTTGCTGCCATACCTGTTGTTCCAATATTAGCAGAATCAGACAGGAAAGAGGCTACTCAACAGCATCTGACACTTGTTGCTAAAGGACATCTGTATATATATATATATATATATATATATATATATATATATATATATATATATATATATATATATATATATTCTTCTTTCCTTCCTCATTTGTTTTTTCAGCATTGAAGTGAGATTTAATATGGGCTCTTTTGTTGGCCTCTGCTACTGGTGTTTTGTAGCGTTTCTAATATTCCATTAATCCATCTTTTTCATGGTCAACCCTTGAGTCTGGTGTTCTTGTTTATTAAAGGCTTGTTGTGTTGTGTTTTGGTTTTTCTGCCTTATAACTTGGCCGAACCATTTTATCTGTTGTTTCTTTATGTATTCTGTGGTGGGAATTATTCTTATCTTTTTTCTCAGTTCTTCGTTTCTGATTTTATCTCACAGGCTGTTTCCTGTCATTCGTTTAACACATTTCATCCCGATCGTGGTTATTTTTCTAATTCTTCTTGAGTCTAGAGTCCAGGTCTGGCTGGCACTGATAGACTCATCATTGGAGTGAAGACTGTGTTTTATATATATATATATGTATATATATATATATATATATATATATATATATATATATATATATATATATATATGTGTGTGTGTGTGTGTGTGTGTGTGTCTGTGTGTATGACTTCTGTTCTTCATGTATTCCTGGGCATATCTGGCTTTCTCTTCTTCTGTAGGTTACATGACATGGTCAAGGAAAGGCTTGTTAGTCTGGCAATATTGCTTTTCTAGGAGAAACAGCTCTGGCTACAAACACCAGATGCCTTGCAGAAAGATAAAAAAAAAACTAAAAAAAATAGGAAAACTGTCCTGAGCAGATGCATGCTATGCTAAATAAACTGGACTAAAAGGTGGAAAACACAGTGCATTTCAATCCATTATTCTTCCTAGTATTTACCTGTTAAGTGGGCAGAGATGCATTGTATCACTAGTTTACAGCAAAGCTGTGATATCTGCACCTTTAGGCCTGACACATCCATCTTCATCATGGGTAGGTTTGCTTAACGATTTTTGGCTGGGCAGCTGCCAGTTTTGACCTACTTTTTTCAACTTTCAAACACTAAAGGTTCTTTAAAGTGTGCAGTTGCACAATGGACTTCCTGATTTTTTGCTGTTGTCCGAGAGGGCTTGGATGTCATTACCCAGAGACTTGTGGAGGGTAAAGTCACAAGGAAACCTTGGATTCAATTTTCGAAAAATTCTCACTGCCTGTGGTGGGAATCACACCCAGGACCTTTCTGTCTAGAGACTGATGCCCTACCTCTAGGCCATTCAGTGCATTTCAATCAAGTAAAAAGTGTCTTAAGAAGATTCTAAACATCCGTTGTGATCAACACATTATGAACAAAGAAATCGCAATCAGGGATTGACATTAATCAAGAAGTGAAAAGAAGATGTTGGAAATGGCAAGACTACATTCTGTGAATGGAATAAATCAGGCCACTAGCATTAACATGGACACCACCTGACAAATGAAGGAGAGTCAGACCATTGGGGATATGGTGATGAACTCTACATGATAAAATAACATTGTTTGACAAGTCCTGACAAGAGTTATCCATGCTTGCTCCAGACCGGATTGGGTGGAGATCTCTTGTGGGTGCCCTATGCTCTGACAGGAGTTCAGAGGATTAAAAAGAAGAAGAAGAAAAAGTGTGTAAAAGAAAAGAAGAAAGTGAAATAAAATTTGACCTTACTTGGTTTTCATTTTCAGGAACAGTTGCCTTTTTCACTGCCTTATTGTCGATGGCTTTCCTGGCGCAGCAGCTTGCATGTTATGTTTGGTTTGGAGTGATAGTTGCAACTCTTGGCTTTGCTATGTCTGGGATTAATGACTACATTCATGAACCTGCTGGGGTTTTGAGAAGTATGGCATTGCTGCAGGTGAGGATTAAGTCTGTCTCTTCCTTTCATTATTTTGCTGGTTTCAACTGAATGATCTGACTTAGATTTGTGAAATCCGATGTCACCAAATGTCAAATTCCTGTAAAAGTTATTATTTTTAATCAAACATATCATATATCAAATTAAAAAAGAAATATTGCACAAAATGAAAATAATATTTGTTAGACATAAAAATCATTTTGGTAAGTATTTAGCATTTGAAGAAAGAGGAAAATGAAGGTTGAAAAATTGAGACACTTCGATCATGAAACAACGAAATATATTAATGTAAACATGCTATTTTTTACAGAAATTTAGCTTTCTTACATTACACGGCTGTTGTAGCTTTTTAAATAATCCATAGGGAACTAGAGTTTCACCCGTTTTCCATTAGAAGTCATGATAACAGGATATAAAATGCACAAAACATGCATAAACTGAGGCAAAATTTAGAAATATAATGTATTCCCAACATGTAGTTATTTAAAAGTTTTGGAAGTGGATATGTCACAGGGGAAACCACTCTTCTATACAATACGCTACTGTAAAACTTTAAAAAAGAGACATAAAAGAATTGTTCAGACATTGCACATCAGATGGAGAGAGCATATGTTGGAAACTATGACATGCTACTGCAGTGGACTGAGTGTAACTGGGAAGAGAAGGAATTAAGCTATAGGTCTATTCCATATGCAGACTTTATGTTAGTATGATCCATCTCCTGGACTGAGAGCAATCTCACTGTAGGTAATCTTATTGTAGGTAATCATCTTATTGTAGGTAATCATCTTATTGTAGGTAAACTTATTGTAGGTAATCATCTAATTGTAGGTAAACTTATTGTAGGTAACCATATTGTAGGTAACCTTATTGTAGGTAATCATCTTATTGTAGGTAAACTTATTGCAGGTAAACTTATTGTAGGTAACCTTATTGTAGGTAACCTTATTGTAGGTAACCTTATTGTAGGTAACTTTATTGTAGGTAACCTTATTGTAGGTAAACTTATTGTAGGTAAACTTAATTATAGGTAACCTTATTGTAGGTAATCTTATTGTAGGTAACCTTATTGTAGGTAATCTTATTATAGGTAAACTTATTGTAGGTAAACTTAATTATAGGTAACCTTATTGTAGGTAATCTTATTATAGGTAACCTTATTGTAGGTAATCTTATTATAGGTAAACTTATTGTAGGTAACCATCATACCCTAGGCAACCTTATTATAGGTAAACTTATTGTAGGTAATCTTATTATAGGTAACCTTATTATAGGTAAACTTATTGTAGGTAATCATCTTATTGTAGGTAATCATCATACCGTAGGCAACCTTATTATAGGTAACCTTATTGTAGGTAACCTTATTGTAGGTAATCATCTTATTGTAGGTAAACTTATTGTAGGTAAACTTATTGTAGGTAACCTTATTGTAGGTAGCCTTATTGTAGGTAACTTTATTGTAGGTAACCTTATTGTAGGTAAACTTTTTGTAGGTAAACTTATTGTAGGTAACCTTATTGTAGGTAACCTTATTGTAGGTAATCATCTTATTGTAGGTAAACTTATTGTAGGTAAACTTATTGTAGGTAATCATCTTATTGTAGGTAAACTTATTGTAGGTAATCATCTTATTGTAGGTAACCTTATTGTAGGTAATCATCTTATTGTAGGTAACATTATTATAGGTAAACTTATTGTAGGTAATCTTATTATAGGTAACCTTATTATAGATAAACTTATTGTAGGTAATCATCTTATTGTAGGTAATCATCTTATTGTAGGTAATCATCATACCCTAGGCAACCTTATTATAGGTAACCTTATTGTAGGTAAACTTATTGTAGGTAATCATCTTATTGTAGGTAATCATCATACCCTAGGCAACCTTATTATAGGTAACCTTATTGTAGGTAACCTTATTATAGGTAAACTTATTGTAGGTAATCATCATACCCTACCTAGGCAACCTTATTGTAGGTAATAATCTTATTGTAGGTAACCTTATTGTAGGTAACAATCATACCCTAGACAACCTTATTGTAGGTAATAATCTTATTGTAGGTAACCTTATTGTAGGTAAACTTATTGTAGGTAATAATCTTATTGTAGGTAACCTTATTGTAGGTAGTCATCTTATTATAGGTAATAATCTTATTGTAAGTTACTTTATTGCAGGTAATCATCTTATTGTAGGTAACCTTATTATAGGTAAACTTATTGTAGGTAATCATCATACCCTAGGCAACCTTATTGTAGGTAATAATCTTATTGTAGGTAACCTTATTGTAGGTAAAATTATTGTAGGTAATCATCATACCCTAGGCAACCTTATTGTAGGTAATAATCTTATTGTAGGTAACCTTATTGCAGGTAATCATCTTATTGTAGGTAATAATCTTATTGTAGGTAACCTTATTGTAGGTAATCATCTTACCCTAGGCAACCTTAATGTAGGTAATAATCTTATTGTAGGTAATAATCTTATTGTCTGTAACCTTATTGTAGGTAATCACCTTACCCTAGGTAACCTTATTGTAGGTAATAATCTTATTGTAGGTAACCTTATTGTAGGTAATCATCTAATTGTAGGTAATCATCTAATTGTAGGTAATAATCTTATTGTAGGTAACCTTATTGTAGGTAACTATCTTACTGTAGGTAATTTTATTGTAGGTAATCTTCTTTTTGTAAATAACCTTATTGTAGGTAATCATCTTATTGTAGGTAACATTATTGTAGGTAATCATTTTACCATAGGGTAAATGTGTGTAGGTAATCATTTTACCATAGGGTACATTAATGTGTAGGTAATCTTTTTGCAGGTAAACTTATTATAGTTAATCTTCTGACTGTAGGTAACCTTATTGCCAATAATCTTCTTTTTATAGGTAGCCATATTCATGTAGATATTCTTCTTACTGCAGCTAGCCTTGTTGTAGATAATCTTATTGTCGGTAACCACTTAATTATAGGTAATCGCCATTATTGCAGATAATTATCTTTTTTGTAAGTAATTTTATAGTAATTTTGTAGATAATCTTCTTATTGTAAATAATCACTTTATTATAGGTAACCTCCTTATTGTGATGGCTCAGATCATGTTTGCTACAAAAATCATCTACGAGGAGAGACTGATCCGTAAACATTCTATTCATCCCATGAAGTTTTTAGGATGTGAAGGTAGGTCATCATTGGAAGCCCTAGGCAATTAGTCATTGATCAGGTCACCACTGGGAGTTTCAGGCAATTAGTTATTGATCAGGTCACCACTATGAGCCCTGGGCAATTAATTATTGATCAAGTCACCACTTGAGCTTTGGACATGGCATTGTTAATCTGGGGGCCTGTGGAATATCTTCCCACCCCAGGATGAAATTTGCACCCACTTCATCGTCTCACAACCTCCCTCCATGGAACACTGCTGCTCTGCCTCTGTTGATGTGACGGCTGTCCATGTGTTCATTCCTCCAGGCCATGGAGTCAGGCAGGATTCACATTGGCCCATTCCCTTGCCACCTGCTGTCTACTAGCACATGCTCGGCTTTTTTACTGGTATCATATGTAGACCTTTTGTACTGGAGGATCATCGTGTCCTGGGTCAGTCGTGTCTGTGCGATATGCCACAAGCCTGATGGAGATGGGGTATGGTGGTCTTCTCATCAAGCTGAAGGTGGCAGTCCTCTGTGTATACTAGTAGGGGAGTCTCAAAGTGATTTAGGAATTGTAAACCCCATCCCATCCACAGGGGGTTCCTATAGGGGTAGTGTTAAGACAGAAGATAAAAGGAGAGAGTGAGGGTGAGTGAATGAGGACCTTGGCACATACCATGCACTGTAAGCTCTAGTCCTGCATCTATAGGGGCTCACCTCCTCTCTGCCAAGTTATATTGCCAGGAATTTGGTTGCACCCAAGACTAACTTTGCACCAACGGGTAGGTGTGGTCTTGGGTGCAGTAGTGCAGTGGTATTGTATCGAGGCCAACCAGGATCACCGAGACAATCCTGTCATTCAGTAGCCACAACATCTGATGAATTCTCATTCATGGACATGAATGCTTCATTCACCTTTTGGTCGTGTCATGAGCAACCACCCCCCCCCCCCCCCCCCCCCCCATTAGCCTTGGACAATTAGTTATTGATTAGGTCACCCTGGGAGCTTTCTGGAATTATTAAACTATTTGCAGGTCATCATCATTGCACTCCGAACATGTCCATAGATGCTCAGATCCCCTCCTCAGCAAGTCCCGCAGTGTCCAGCGACTGACGACTCCAGTTCTATGTTGGTTGATAAGTCTTCTTACACGGCCACTAAGTTTCTCATTTCTGGCTGTGCCCATCTTAACTCCCATTTCTTTAATCCAAACTGTATCAGGAGGAGGCTTTTCTTTGTTACTTGTATCAGGAAGTGGTTTTTGAATCATTATCAGGAGAAATGTATCAGGAAGTGGTTTTTGAATCATTATCAGGAGAAATGTATCAGGAAGTGGTTTTTGAATCATTATCAGGAGAAATGTATCAGGAAGTGGTTTTTGGATCATTATCAGGAGAAATGTATCAGGAAGTGGTTTTTGGATCATTATCAGGAGAAATGTATCAGGAAGTGGTTTTTGAATCATTATCAGGAGAAATGTATCAGGAAGTGGTTTTTGAATCATTATCAGGAGAAATGTATCAGGAAGTGGTTTTTGAATCATTATCAGGAGAAATGTATCAGGAAGACGTAACTTCAGGAGGAAGTATTACATCACTTGGATGGAGGAAGATATTTGTTGACGTTACTTTGACACTGGCGGCGATCTCTGGACAGATGGTTAATCACTCGTGAATCAGCTGTTATACTCAATTGCTTGCTGATACGCAGCCTTGATCTATGGCCGTGCAATTTGACAGACGACACCTTGCGCCTTTTGCCCTGACCTTGCTGGCCTCCTGGATCTTGGTCAAGCACGGGATTCTCACGCCTGGAAAACCCCAACACGTTATACCGTGTCCCGTGTTAGAGTATGGTGGTTCGTACATCGACTTGTGTAGTGATCCTGGCTTTTATTTCTTTTCTTTAACTTCCCAAGTCTTTCTTCGCCAGGTGTGATCTGCTAACTTTTGGACACACCAAATTAGAACACTTTTATGCAAACAGTTTTTATTTCACAGCCCAATTCCATGGTGACGTGTTTAACATGTTTACATGACATTAGATGACCAACGTTAGAAATAAGGTCATTCACACGCTGTCGAGTAGCAATGTTACTCGCCACTGGGTCTAAGGCTTCTACACACTTCTCACTTAAACGGAGACCGTTTCCCATTGAACGACCTCCTCAGGTCTAAGTCGAATATACTTATTCTATTCGTCTCGTGAACTTTAATTCTCTGGACACTCCTAACCTAATCCTTAAGGTTTCATCTATGACTGTTCAGAAACTCTCTACAGCTAACAGTACTTAGTCTACACTTAGTTCATCACTGCTTACTAAGTTGGCTACAGTTAGCCCCTAAGGCGAATCACATAAGTGGCCACTTTTGCTACAACTACGCATGTCTCATGTCTGATGTTCTAGAAAATCCTTCTCGGCAATGCTTCCCGTTTTTTTGTGTCTTCTCTTTAAATAAATATTTGTCAGCTACTCCAATCAAATCGATTCACAAGTTTAGTTTCTCGACTAATACACCCCCACAAATCTCGATATAGTCTGTTTCATTTTTTAATCACTGCTCTTTTTCTCATGGATGCTATTATCGTTTCCGGTTGCTTGTCAACTATTTCAGGACTCACGCTTTTACACCCAGCACTTTGAGATGTTTGTTTCATATTTTTCTTCAATTTCACGTGGACTCTATTATCGTTTCCGGTTGGCTTGTCATTCACCTCGGACAATCCCGCTTTCTCCCTTGCTCTCCTTCTTTCTCGTGGTATCTTCAACTCCCACGTCTACAGAGGGAGTGACGTGAATTTGTGGTGGTCGAAGTCCTGTGCTCTTCCCACATCTCGGATGGCATTGATGATGTCCACTCGATCCATTGGTCGACCGTCCTCAACCTGCTCTTTCATTCCCCCATACTCCCAAATTTCCAGGGACATAGACAAAGGGACCTTAAGTATTTTGACTTCTGCAATGACTCTAACCATTGCATGCATACATAGCCCACCTCCACTTTTTTTATCATGCTCATCGAATCACTCAGTATACAGGCATGAATGTAGTCATGTGACTCTAACCAGTTGAATACCCTAGGCACTGCCATCACCTTCTTTGTCATGCTACTCATGGTCATGATATATGCATCACTGTCTTCTTTGACTACTTTGACTGCCAAATGTGCTGTAAAATGCCCATGCACTTCTTTGGTGTCGTATTTCTGGAATTAGTTATTGGTTATTGATCCAACAGCCTCTGTCCTTTGACCCACAGCCATGTAGTATTCTTTTTTTAGCATATTCTATCCTTTAGTGTCTGTGGAATTTTGATTCACTAGGATATAATGTCACAAGAAGGAGTGTCAGTTTAATCTTGATCTTGAACCTTCCAGTGCCACTAGACATAGCATAGGGATTGTAGTGTTTTTAGCCATCTATCTCTATTCTTGGTGAGATATTAGATTTTCTCTAATGAATCTGTGCCTACCAACTTTGCTTCTCTTATAAGTGCTCCTTTTAGTGTCTCTCTAGGTCTTCCTCTTTTCCTGTATCCTGATGTTTCCCATAGAAGAGAATGTTTTGGAACCCTCTTGTTTTCTCTTCTCAGCACGAGCCCGACATACGTCCATCTTCTCCTCCTAACTGTAGATGAGATCGTTGGTTGCATGGCTATTTCTCTTTTCTCAATATTAGTCTTGAATTCATTCCATTGCACACAGGATATTCTTCTTAGGCATCTGACTTGTAAAGCGTTCAATTTTCTCTCAATCTGTTTTGTTGTTTTCCAGTTTTCACATGCACTTCAATATGAGGCATAAATTAGCAATTGTGCTCTGCTACAAGATTCAGTCTCCTCATTCCCTGTTACCAGTAGCCTGCTGGTTATGTCAAACTTCTTTACAAATTCAGATATATAACAAATTTAAAGCAGTGATATGTTACATCACAGATACCTTATCGTCCATGGCGGAAAAAATAAGACTTGAAATCAACAGGGATAAAACAAAAATAAGACTTGAAATCAACAGGGATAAAACAAAAATAAGACTTGAAATCAACAGGGATAAAACAAAAATAATGAAAAATAACAATATTCTAGAGGGCGATATATATTAATCACCAGGCATTAGAAAGAGTAGACCACTATATAAATCTTGGTAGAAATATAGATCAAGAAGATAGAACAAAGAAAGAGATCAGAAGCAGGATAGCAAAAGCAGCAACGAATTCTAAAAACCTGGACAAAATATGGAAATCAAAAATACTATGCAAGAAAACAGAACTTATAATATTCAACTCAAATGTATTATCAATACTTACCTATGCATGTGAAAGCTGAAAAACAATGAGATTGAGAAAAAACTAAACGCTTTTGAAGTCAAATGCCTAAGAAAAATACTTTGTGTACAATGGAATAAATACAAGACTAATTTTGAAATAAGAGAAATGGCCATGCAACCAACAATCTCATCTACAATTATGAAGAGAAGATGGACATATTTTTGGCATGTGCTGAGAAGAGATAACAAGAGCATTCTAAAACAGGCTCTTCAATGGGAAACATCAGGATACAGAAAAAGAGGAAGACCTAAATAGACACTAAAAAGAACACTTATAAGAGAAGCAAAGTTGGCATGTATAGACTCATTAGATAAGATTGAACATCTCGCCCAGAATAGAGATGGATGGCAAAAAAACACTACAAGCCTTATGTGGCATCTAAAGGTGTAGGAAGGATCAAGAATCACAAATATCACCATCTGGGCCACTGTGTTTGTATGATGGATCTCAGACACAAGATAATAGTGCTGTTTGTCCATGTCTCTTCTTGTATGTGCCTTACGATTCTGTTTAATTTTCACTCACAGAAAGTCTAGGTTGTTAAATCTATCTGTCTATCTATCTTGTCTTTTCAAGCTGAATACGGAACATAGGGCAGAAGTTGCAGACTTTCCATGTGTGACGGTCATTGTTGTCAAATGTCAGGCTTTGCAAAGGATCAGTAGTGTATCTCACCACTCGTCCTTGTTCTGAGCATGTCTAGTGAGGTCCTTGTTCTGAGCATGTCTAGTGAGGTCCTTGTTCTGAGCATGTCTAGTGAGGTCCTTGTTCTGAGCAAGTCTAGTGAGGTCCTTGTTCTGAGCATGTCTAGTGAGGTCCTTGTTCTGAGCATATCTAGTGAGGTCCTTGTTCTGAGCAAGTCTAGTGAGGTCCTTGTTCTGAGCATGTCTAGTGAGGTGGTTTTCCCAACTAGTCTACTGAGGCCCCCAGGTCATTGGAGAGGTTACAGTATCTGGTTCACACTGTTTGGCAGATTAGGTAAAGGACTGTTGCTCATGTAATAATTGTATATTACTTTAGAAGCATGAGGAACTATGGGGCAGTATTGTCTCAACAGACTGTAATCTGTATTTGCTAGTTTCAATTTTATTGGTCTATTTCCATTTCATAAATTAGCTTCAAATTGTGATTTTTTCCCCCTTTTTTTATAGTATTAGGTATAATCAGGCACGATGATGTCCAGAAAGTTGGGATAGTAGGACAGGTGGTAGAGCAGGTGTTAAAAGGAACCAAAATAATGTAGGATAAAAGGGGTAGGTGTGCCAAAGGGAGATGCTTTAAAAGAGTGTCAGGTATTCCAGGATCTCCATCAAGTATCTATTTACCTATATTTTTAGTGTCAGGTATTCCAGGATCTCCATCAAGTATCTATTTACCTATATTTTTAGTGTCAGGTATTCCAGGATCTCCATCAAGTATCTATTTACCTATATTTTTAGTGTCATGTATTCCAGGATCTCCATCAAGTATCTATTTACCTATATTTTTAGTGTCAGGTATTCTAGGATCTCCATCAAGTATCTATTTACCTATATTTTTAGTGTCAGGTATTCTAGGATCTCCATCAAGTATCTATTTACCTATATTTTTAGTGTCAGGTATTCCAGGATCTCCATCAAGTATCTATTTACCTATATTTTTAGTGTCAGGTATTCCAGGATCTCCATCAAGTATCTATTTACCTATATTTTTAGTGTCAGGTATTCCAGGATCTCCATCAAGTATCTATTTACCTATATTTTTAGTGTCAGGTATTCCAGGATCTCCATCAAGTATCTATTTACCTATATTTTTAGTGTCAGGTATTCCAGGATCTCCATCAAGTATCTATTTACCTATATTTTTAGTGTCAGGTATTCCAGGATCTCCATCAAGTATCTATTTACCTATATTTTTAGTGTCAGGTATTCTAGGATCTCCATCAAGTATCTATTTACCTATATTTTTAGTGTCAGGTATTCTAGGATCTCCATCAAGTATCTATTTACCTATATTTTTAGTGTCAGGTATTCTAGGATCTCCATCAAGTATCTATTTACCTATATTTTTAGTGTCAGGTATTCTAGGATCTGCATCAAGTATCTATTTACCTATATTTTTAGTGTCAGGTATTCCAGGATCTCCATCAAGTATCTATTTACCTATATTTTAGTGTCAGGTATTCCAGGATCTCCATCAAGTATCTATTTACCTATATTTTTAGTGTCAGGTATTCCAGGATCTGCATCAAGTATTTATTTACCTATATTTTTAGTGTCAGGTATTCTAGGATCTGCATCAAACTTCTTTTTTTAACTTCTTTTTATCTAAAGTTGGAAAGTGTCAGATATTCTTGGAACTGTACTAGACTCTTAATTACCTACATTTGGAAAGTTTTAGGTATTCTAGGATCTGAAAAAGACTTTCATTTACCTACATTTGGAAAGTTTTAGGTATTCTAGGATCTGAAAAAGACTTTCATTTACCTACATTTGGAAAGTTTTAGGTATTCTAGGATCTGAAAAAGACTTTCATTTACCTACATTTGGAAAGTTTTAGGTATTCTAGGATCTGAAAAAGACTTTCATTTACCTACATTTGGAAAGTACCAGGTACAAACTGTACCAGATGCTTTTATTTGCCTACTATTGATATTAATTACTCATTGACAGAAAATAAATATGAGTACCTCCAAAGATGGAGTTAACCGCCTTTATGGCGAGGGACTTCTATGCACATGGCTGCCAGGGAAAAATGGATTAACACGCAAAATTCAGTAGCTAGTCATTAGGGACTTCACCAGAGGTGAAAGCTAGTGAAAGCAAAGAAATCATTTGCTGGAGATAAGGTAACATACTAATGTAGGACAGTACCTATAGGTTGCTTGAAAATATGTCAGAAACTGTTACAGATAACATTATTTTTAAAATTAATTGCCCTTCTATGTCTGTTATATTTTAATGTGTGATCATTAATCTTTTTATACTAACTGTTGTGTTCCTCAAGCAATTTTTGGTACATTCATCGCACTCGTCTTTTTGCTGGTGTTCAACTTTGTTGATGCTGCACAGTACAGCAATCTACCCACGGGTAGGCTTGAGGATGTTCAGGATGCTGCGTATCAGTTCTGTAACTCCCAGAAGGTCGTCTTAGCAGTTATTGGTAAGGCACTGTGATCTTTTATGACAACTTTGTGCACTCTTTTAGGCACCATCTCTTGGTGACATTTGAAAATTTGTAATAAATATTCGTAACTTACATTTTAACTCTACATTACGATATTATGACCTATGGGTTATGTTTTTATGATACCACGGTAAAAATTACTACCACTTGATTATTACACTTGGAGTTTGGAAAAATAAGATTTGTTTTTAACTTTTGCTACACAGCTGTGTGGTTTACCCTAGCAGAGACACGGGAATCAGATGCTGTAATCATTTCCTGTAATCATTTCCTGTAATCATTTCCTGTAATCATTTCCTGTAATCATTTCCTGTAATCATTTCCTGGGTTAGCTTAAATTCATGGCCTGAAATTTGACCCTGCGCTGTGGCTAAGGAAGGTGTTACATTGTCTATTAACATGGTAGCTGTCAGTCCATCAATCCAGCTGTATGTTCGGCTTCCTCTTAGCATCAATCACTGCTGTCCCTGTTACAAAGGTTTGTTTGATATCTGTGCCTGCTGGCAACCGAGGAGTATTCCCCCGTCATAAGAAAAAAGAAAAAGAAAAAAAAATTTCTTGAAAATTAGCAATTTTGTACAATACCTTAGTACTTTTTATAGTGCGCACTTTTGTGTCTGATTCAACACCAAAGGAAACAAATCCAAGGGTCACCAGAAGTAGTAATTAGGAAGGTACAGGGAAGGGAGGAATGTTTGCATGTAAGTAAAAAAAAAGTAAAGTACCCCCCGTCACGCCAAGTGGCGTATAGGGAAATATATGGTGTTAGTGACCCTATATTTTACAGACCTTCAGCACATGATTTTTGGGGTAATGTGGTCGGTATTACGCCCGTGCTGCTTTACTTTCCCAGAAAAAATCCGGTACCCATTTAAGGCTGGGTGAACCCGGAGCCGTCGGTTGGGATCGAACCCTACCCCTTGTCTGTAGTAGTCCAGTTCACTAACCACTGAGCTATCACGGCTCCCACTAATTTTTAGGGAATTAGTAAAACCCAGGTGTCCTCGCCAGGGTACGAACCCCGGCTGTTGCCGTGGTAAGCCAACCGCCTATCGATTGCGCTAACCGGACACCCAATGTCTGCATGTGGCAAACTAAAATTCCAAGAATTTGTATTTTGAATGGTAATTTTGATGATGGTCTTGTAATTTGGGGTTCCTAGAGAAATAACAAGAGACCTGCTTAAAGCAACAAAACACAAGACAAGAAGGGACCATACATGAAGTCATGAAAAGGCCCATTACTCAAAGAAACTAGAACTGGCAATATCCAAATTAAAAATGAAAAAGTCACCAGGTAGTGATGGAGTGTCCAATAAAATGATTAAGAACTTGGGAACTGCAGCTAAAGCAAAACTACTGCAGATCTACAACATTTGCTGGATCACAGGTAGAGTGCCACAGGCATGGAGAGAAGCAATTATGATACCATTACTAAAGCCAGGAAAAGATGGTTCAACGACATCCAGCTATAGACCAATCAGCCTTACAGGTTGTTTGTGTAAAACAATGAAACTTATAATCAATCTCAGACTGCAGTGGTACCTGGAAAGTGAAAACCTCCTTGTCCCACCGCAAGCGGGCTTTAGACAGTGTTACTCTACCAAAGATCAGGCAACCTATCTTTCCCAGGAAATTGAGGATGCGTTTCAAGAAAAGAAACTAGTACTAGCAGCATGGTTAGACCTAAAGAAAGCATTTGATAAGGTATGGAAGGAAGAGCTTTTGAAGAAACTGAGAAATTATGGAGTAAATGGCAGGATGTACAAATGGGTCAAAGCATACCTGCATAACAGGAGAGCCAGAGTGCAACTGGATGGTCTTAAGAGTAAGAAGGTCTTTAAAAAAAAAAGCTAAAAGATAGAAAGATTTGTTTATTGAAGAAATTGATTGTCAAATTTACAGGACCCTATTTAAAAAATGGTAGCAGCAATACTAAAAAAAGAAGAAAAAAGTGGTATGGTGACAGCTTTACGTGGTAATTGACGAAACAAAAGTCAACGTTTCGGCCAAGTAGGCCTTCATCTGGACGAACAACAAACACAAAAAAATATATATAAGGATATATTAACAAATCTAACTACATGGCGATAATATGCTAGATATTCAAGAGAGGAAAATAAAAAAAGAGGTCACTTCCCTGTGTTCTTGAGCGTGGTCAGTCTTCAAATGAACTAAATTGATACGGCAGGATGACCACCTATAAATCTCACTGACCAGGCTGTCAAGTGAGAAGATGGAAAGGAAGGGTTCTAAAAATATGGGGAGGTGGGTACAGGATATGAAAAAACTATGCAAATCTAACTCTGTGTGTGCGCCCTGAACCGATGTGTAAAAATGTGTATGTAACAATGCATGCGTACAAGCATAAATCAGCATATATATTGCCACAAGGCCCACAAAAGAAAAACCCAAAGGAGCACAAATGTGCCAATACATGTGCAGATAAATATATTCACATGTATAGGTTCAGATGCGCATGGGGGTATGAAATATGTAGTGGGTGTCCTATGTGTATGAGAGTGATATGTTCATACCTTGGGGGGACAGCGAACCCAACTGGGCAATAAGGCGATTCTCAAGGGCAAACCGGCTGCGATTGCTGGAGTGACATGAGACAATGCCAGTAACTTGCATGTCGGGCTTACCACTATGGCCAGCGGAGTTGAAATGGGCAGACACCGGGCTGCCAGTCTTTTGCTCAACATCATGAAGATGCTCACAAAATCTGTCACTCAAGCGTCGTCCACTTTCACCCACATACGTCATCTGGCAATGCTTACATATTATGGCATAGATGATATTCCGTGACACATAAGTGAACCCCTCCTTGATGTCGAATCGTTTATTAGGGAACAAGACTGAATCAGTGCACAGCACGTAGTTACAAGTTCTGCAAACTCGAGGTCCACAACGAACAGTACCAAAGTATTGGTGGTTAGAGCAAGGGAGGTGGCTCGAGACAAGAATGTCTCTCAGACTCCTGTCACGTTTGAAGGCTAGGATGATCACTGAAAAGTAGGCGGATAGTGGGATCTGAGTGGAGAATGGAGCGATACCGGTTAAGGATCCTCACCGCAGCCAAGTTGTGGGGGTGGTAGGTGAGGGTGAATATAGCCCTATCAGAAGAACTGCGGGTGGATGGGGTGAGTGCCACAGGACGGGGAATATCGAGAGCTCTCTTAAAGGTGGACTGGAGAACAGAATCAGGATAGAGACGACGCCTAATGAAACTTAACATCAGGTGGGCCTGTTGGAGAAAATCTTGATCATCCTGGCAGATACGATGAAGTCGTAATAATTGAGAATATGGAATGGAATCTCTGCAGTGAGATGGATGAGACGAGGTTTTAGAGAAGATAACAGTGGGCGTCCGTGGGTTAAAAAATGGTAGACAGTGGTAAGCAAAATAATCTACTGATGTTCGAGAGGTTGGGCCATATCTCTTACTCAATGGCTTCTTGGTTCACCTGGCTTTACATGGGTACCAGAAATTTTTTTCTGGCAACAAAAAAATGGCTTAATTTAGTATTGACCACATAATCCCAAAAATGGGTCAATGATCAAGAAAAGTTAGTGGGCACTAACACCATATTCCCTTATATGCTATGTTCAAGGTGTGACCGAGTTATTTTATTTCTTGTACAGTCGAACCTGTCTAAGGCGACCATTCACGGGACTTTCAAAAACTGGTCCCATAGGACAGGTGGTCCTGCCTCACAGGTTTCACATAATAAATAGAGCGATAAAAAAAATTTTATCCTAAGCACTATGAAAACTAACCTGCAAATCAGCGTAATCCATGAGTAGAACATAGTGCACATGTCAGTCTACAATAGCCACTGGTTGGACACTTTTCATAAAACACGATAGTTAAACACACAAAAATAAAACACACATACACAGATTCCACTTATACTGTACATGTATCACTTTTGACTTGAAAAAAATCCAATATGGTAGTCTGTTGTTTGACAGATGAAATAAACGATAAGTTCAATTTTTCTCTCAAGTCCATGATAACGTCTAGTATGTCAGATCTCCCGTTTGTTATTGAATAGGTGCGCAGAAGCTCCAAAGCATTATGTGCATCTGCGATAGTGTATGTTTTCTCAATGTCAGTAGAATCTTGTTCGTTGTCTGATTCACTATTCACATCCTCAGCAGCTAAAATTGCAGTGGCAGGAAGATCCCAGTTTGTTTCTATTGTGTTGCAAGTTTGGAGCCCTGAATCAATCATGGAGATGTCTGTCAATTGGTATCCAAACAATTCTTTTGAAAGGTTATCCAAAGCAGTAGAAATTGCAGTAGAAACAATTTGCACGTCGGTCTTTGATGCAGATTCCATGTGCGTCAGAGAATATGCGTGTGTTTCAGCAGGACAATGAAAACCTGCTTTACAGAAACACTTAAGGATGGTTGAGTTGTCCACTTCTTTCCATGCTGCAGCAATCCAGTAGACTACATCCAGTAAATTGACCTGTTTCATGAGTTCGGTTCCGGAAGCATCCTTGTTTGATTCCATGACTGTGATAAGATGTAGAAGCTGTTTTTGTCTAAACTTTAATTTAAATGTCTGAATGACACCCTGGTCTAGGGGTTGAACTAATGCAGTTGTGTTGGGTGGCAGAAACTGCAGCTTAACATTCTGTAGTTCGATCTTGGGATGACAGGTAGCGTTGTCAACAAATAAAATAATGTGGCGCTTTTTTTTCTGCATCTTACGGTCAAAACTTTTCAGCCAATCTTCAAATATAGCTGCAGTCATCCATGCCTTTTTGTTGTTTCTGTAAATCACTGGCAGTGTGTTTATGTTGATGTTTTTAAAAATCCTAGGGTTAGCTGCTTTCCCAATCACTAAAGCCGGTTCTCGTTCCCCAACATGTTAGTGCATAGCATCACTGTTATTCGCTCTTTGCTTTTTTTACCCCCAGCGCATTTTTCTCCTTTGACAAAAAATGTTTTGTCCGTAGTCGCTTTGAAAAATAACCCGGTTTCATCTAAATTAAAAATGTCTTGAGCAGCGTAACCATAGCATATCTCGGATAATTTAGAAGTCCAGTCAGCCGCAGCACTCATATCTGAATCACCGACCTCGCTACATTGCTTACCAAACACAAGATTGTGTCTTTTAATGAAGGCCTCTAACCAGCCGTTCGATGCTTTAAAGACTGAGTTTTCCAATTCTTTTGCAAACTGTAAAGCTCGTTCTTTGATCATCGGCCCAGATAACGGAATTTTTCGTGCAAGTGCTGATTGACACCATTTCCAACAAAGTGTATTTATGTCTTCATTTCCCGTTTTCCTGCTATTCCTTCTTTTCATACTTGGTGCATTATTTTCAAAGTCATTCATATACTCAGCTTTTCTCTTTAACGTACGTAAAATCTGTGTCTTTCCCACTCCAAACTGTTCTGCCAATAATCGCGAACTTTTACCTTGCTGATTTTGTCGAATCACTGATATTCGTTCTTCCAGCGTTAATGCTTTTGGTTTTACACTTTTGACACTGGCCATTTCCTATATTGTGTGTAACACTTTTAAAATCCACAAAAATAATTCACTGAGATACTGTACATGTACATGAATACACTCTAAGCGGGCAATGACTAATTCTTTAGTTAATTCCTGTAATTTATACGGGCCACGCAATGGTCTACTCTGGTCTAGACGGAACCGCGAAGTGATGTCACTTCACGAATCATAGATCTGTGTCTGCACCAGTATTGACTGATAAACGTAACACGTCCCACTGTAATCTGGGACTCACTAAATACGGGAAAACATCAACACCTGTAGACACCTGTGTCGATCGTTTATAGCTCCCAGCGAGACGAAGGACTGGCTGGTCGTCGTAAACGGGATAAATAACATTGGCGGCGGTTAATTAGCCTGGTCTCTGGTCGCGTCATACGGTGAGCGCCGTAATCAGTGTTAGCATATAGTAAAAAACTCGGGGAAATTGTAGACCCGGTCCTATAACCAGGGAAACGCTTTAAACAGGTGGTCCTAAGACCAGGTTCGACTGTACAATCTATCTATTGTCCTTTCGAGCTGAAGATGGCACATAGGGCAGAACCACAATCTCAAAAACAGAAACCTTGCGTGCCAAAATGGCACATATTGCAAGATCACTGCTTCTAAAATCTATGGCTCTGTTTCCATAACAATACTTTTTTACAATGACAGCTTGTCAAGCCATCAATCAACCTCCTTAGTTGTCTCTTACGACATGCCTGGAAGGTCACAGAGTTACTATATTATACTTTACTATTGAATAACAAATGAGACACATTACTGAAGAGGACAATATTTTACTGCTCATTACTAGATGTCAGGCCTCAAAAATCAAAAAGCTGATTTGGAACAGGCCTGTTTTCCCATCACTCATTTTTACAAAATGTCATTCACATAAAATGAATATATGTCTGCTATTCTTAATCACAACAGATGGGACTGAAAATAAATAGAAATAAGACCAAAATTACTTGTACAATACATGACACTTAATAATGATTTTCCTATTAACACGTTCCGTACTGTGAACCTAAAAAATTGGCTCCGGTTAAAGACGTGATAAACCCAGGAGCCAGTTTTGCGGCTTTTAATTTATTTACTGTTTTGTAGTTTTATCCATTACAGCCTCGTCATTCCTCTATTTAACCTATTTTCTGACTTCCTGGGCAAATTGCCAGGACAAGCTACATGTTTTAAATCAATTGTCATTGATATTTTAGCTATTTCAAATTTTTTTTTAATTTGCGAAAAATAGTTGTGCCACACAGTATGTTTAACATGTGAGTTAGTTTAGTTTAAAAGCATTTGTCTAATTTGTTAATGAAACAATATCTTTATTTGTTACAATACCTAGCATAACTGCCCTCTATTTGTTTTGTTTCTTAATCACAGGTTTGCTTGTGTGCCATATTTTATTTTGTTTCTTAATCACAGGTTTGATTGTATGCTATATATTATGATTATGGTTAAGGAAGGCCCCGGTATCACTGCAAACGAATTAAAATCCATAATTGCTCAACCGCCCATGCCAGTGGAATCATCAGAATTACTATCTTATCTCCCAAACAAAGAAAGGTAGCTGTAATCCCCATCATAGCAGTCTCAGCACACGCCAAAAGACATAAGGCGAAACCGCACAGAAAGTGAATACAACCGTCTGTTCCCTGTCATACGATATCATCATTCATCATAAAAAATCAGAATATTGAAACGCGATTAAAACGGATGAAACGCACAGCTCACGGCGTGCACAGAGCACTTAACTCAGTAGCCCCTGCAACAAGCTAGCTGAACTTGGAATATGAGGAAACTGCAACAAGGAACACTTTTCAGACATAGCCTTTAATGGTTCCTGCTGCCTATCCACCATATTGACCAGAAGTTCACATCCTCCTGAAAATGATGATTGTCATATTTTTTTTATGTATAGCGCTTGATGATGTTAGGACATCGTTTTTGACTCCAAATCTGAACATATGAAACACAGTTAGTCATCGGATTATCCCCATTTTACATCAAACAACAGACTGTAAGATCTCCCTGCAATGTGAATTTGTAAAATTATAAACCAGTTCACATGTCTACCCACTATCTCACAGTAGCTCTCTTGAATCCAGACAGATTATGATCATTTTTCCATACTAAGACAAAAAGTCATCAATGTTGCTTTTACACCCAAAGGAAGTCCTATATTTTTTTTTGTTTCTTAATCACAGGTTTGCTTGTGTGCTATATTTTATTTTGTTTCTTAATCACAGGTTCACTTGTGTGCTATATTTTATTTTGTTTCTTAATCACAGGTTTGCTTGTGTGCTATATTTTATTTTGTTTCTTAATCACAGGTTTGCTTGTGTGCTATATTTTATTTTGTTTCTTAATCACAGGTTCACTTGTGTGCTATATTTTGTTCATATACCTGGGCTTGTTCTTAATCAGAGATCATGGTGCCTTACCTAGAATCATGATTGAGACTTTTGTATGGGGCATCTACTGGGCAGTATGTCTTGCTCTACACTGGGAACATTTCTTCATTGCACAGGTTGGTTCTTTTATGTGTTGTTTTAGGGTCAATTATTTTGTTATTTTTATATTCTCCATTTTAAAACACAGGCTGGGCCATTAGCCATGAAGGAGTATAAGCATTTAATTCTTTCCTTGTCTTTTAAATATCTTTTATTGTTCCTTCCAATGTTGGGGGAAATACCAAGTTCTAGTTTCTACCTTCTGGTAGCCTAGACCATCATCAGTTGATTGTAGCATTTCTTGGATGTTGTCAGTTCATCTTACTCTGGGTCTACCATGGACTCTTCTACCATCTTCTCTTATAATACATGTTTTATATGGCTTAGAATCTCCGAATGTTCTATCCAGATAAGAAAACCTATTTTTTATTGTCTCTGTATGTAGTCTATAGTTGATTGAATACCCAATCTCTCTCTTACAACATCATTTCTTATTCTGTCTCTTCTGGTCACTCCAAGCACTTTTCTCAAACATCTCATCTCTATTGTGACTAGCTTCCTTTTATGTTTATTTGTGAGCAACCAGGTTTGGCTGTGATAGCATGATATGGGGAATGAATATACTCTGTATAAGATGTGTCTTTATGATGATAGCTTCAACAGTTAATAACTTTGTTATATCACTTTCTATTTATAGGCTTTCTCTTTCATGGCAGATTTTTTGGCACTAATTTATGACAAATTTTCTTGGGAAAAATAAGATGACCTAGGGTCATAATAATCATATCTCTCATTAATGTGGTTATGGTCTTGGGTACTGACACCCTGTTATCTATAGGAGATGTGGCCAAACACCACAAATGCATCTTGTTCATTCTGCAGTCGGATTTGTCGATTTCATTTGAGCAGATTCAGCCATTAGAAAAGCTGCTCATTAAAATATAACCCAGTCTAATTTAGCACCAAACTACTGATAAATAATGGTTATTTGTTACCAACTGTCTGTTAAGATGCCAGGTGTTACACATATGCCATAAGGCGTGACAAGCACTTTTTAAAAATATATTGAACATTGTTGAAAAATGTACCATTACATTTTTTTCTGATTATAGACCCCAAGGCAATAAGTGCTCTGCCACAGATCCTTTCTGGCATATCCTACAGGCAGATTGAAGCCAAATGTAGCACACTTGTCTTCTTTGGAATGAACCAACAAGACCAAAAAAAAAAGGATATGAGGCCATATAAACAGAATCTTGATACACCATGCCCCAGCTTATATTTTGTTAGATCATATCATCTTAATGTCTTCAATAACATAATTTGAGATGACTGGCTTTGTGACCTAGCTGTATGGAAGATGGCAGAATTTCAAAAGACATTTTGAGCTTGTGACAGGGATACGATCTATCAGCCAACCAGCGCTTCATTTTAAAGATACCTGCTTGCCTGAAGCATCTCACCATTAACAGGGAAAATCAAGAAACAATTGCCACAGGCGTGAAAATTGAAGATGCAAAGAGAGAAAAAACATGGCAAGAAAAGAAAAGACTCAAAAAGAAAGTCACAGCAAAAGCATCAAAGTCAGCCTCATCTTCCAACTACATTGTTTTATTTTCTGACAAGACTGTCATTCTTCTTAATCTTGATCCTCCCAGTATCACTAGATGTTGCAGGGAGCTCATAGTATTTTTTACCATCCATCTTTATTCTGAGCAAGATGTTTGATCTTATCCAATGAGTCTATGCCTGCTAACTTTGCTTCTCTTAAAAGTATTCTTTTATGTGTCACCCAAGGTCTTCCTCTTTTTCTGTATCCTGATTTTTCCCATAGAGGAATCTGTTTTGAAATTCTTTTGTTGTTTCTTCTCAACACATGCCCAACATATGTCCATTTTCTCTTCCTAATTGTAGATGAAATCGTTACTGTCATTCTAGAATAAGACAATTCATTTTTGCACAAATGCGTTCGTTCTTGAGTCACCTACAGTGACACATTGATTTACCTCTCGAGATAGAAAAAGTAAAAAAAAGTAAAGTACCCCCGTCACGCCAAGTGGCGTATAGGGAAATATGGTGTTAGTGACCCTATATTTTACAGACCTTCAGCACATGATTTTTGGGGTAATGTGGTCAGTATTACGCCCGTGCTGCTTTACTTTCCCAGAAAAAAATCCGGTACCCATTTAAGGCTGGGTGAACCCGGAAGCCGTCGGTTGGGATCGAACCCTACCCCTTGTCCGTGGTAGTCCAGTTCACTAACCACTGAGCTATCGCGGCTCCTCAAGATAGAAAGCCTATTATTATCATTATTATTATCATTATTATTATCATTATTATTATTATTACCATTATTATTATCATTATTATTATTATTATTATCATTATTATTATCATTATTATTATTATTACCATTATTATTATCATTATTATTATTATCATCATTATTATCATTATTATTATTATTATCATTATTATTATCATTATTATTATTATTATCATTATTATTATCATTATTATTATCATTATTATTATTATCATTATTATTATTATCATTATTATTATCATTATTATTATCATTATTATTATTATCATTATTATTATTATCATTATTATTATTATCATTATTATTATTATCATTATTATTATCATTATTATTATCATTATTATTATCATCATTATTATTATTATCATTATTATTATTACCATTATTATTATCATTATTATTATTATCATCATTATTATTATCATTATCATTATTATCATTATCATTATTATTATTATTATCATCATCATTATTATTATCATTATCATTATTATTATTATCATCATTATTATTATTATTATCATTATTATTATTATCATTATTATTATCATCATTATTATTATTTATTACAGGTGCCAGGACTTTGCATTATTGCTATTGGAGCCTTGATTTACTCACACATCCTTGTTCTACCATTTTGTTCACGGTTCGAAGGCATTGATCAAAATGGCGATGTTTTTACAGACCCATTCATGGACTTGGACAGACATGACAACGGTCCTGATCTTGAAAGACACAACCAGGGAGAAGTTGACGAGGATGTTCTGCCCGAGGGACGGGATGGGGCACGACATCAGCCCCAAGAGGATGATAACCTGCTTGATGGAGAAACTGTTGTTGAGGTGCATCAACATGAGGGCAATGCTGGGAGACCACACAGAAATTTTCCCAGAACAGATTACGTTGACGAACATCTAATCCAGGCATAAAAATACCTTATCCAACACAGCAACAGTTTCTTGCATTATTATATAAGGAGTCTGTTCAAGGTTCTAATGTTGTAAATTCATTGGTTACTTTTTTGTCATGTGCCAGATGATTGGATGATAGAAAACTATGCAGAGCTTAGCAGCAGAAGGCAATCAGACTCAGTTGAGCAAGTGTTTCAGCCCTTTAGCTTTTTAATGCTCTAAGGGTAGAGCGAGCCTGCCTGGGCCATAACTCCCAGGGTCAACCTCCTATTGCATCTGACCCTGACAACTTGTGAAATAGCCTGACTGAATGCATTTTTGGACTTAACTGTCCATATATACGACACGAGTCGCCACTACAAAGAACCTTTTGATCTGATCTAATGTCTGCCTCTTGCCATGTCCTAGGTACTACATATCATGAGAGTGGCCGAAGTTTCTTCTTTATCTTTGCTTTCACCGGATGACTAAAGGAATAGTTGTATCTCTTTGTCATCTGTCCTTAAAAGTGGGAGCAAATGTGTTGTGTTGCCATCTGCAGTAAAACTGTGATATTTGCACCTTTCTGCCCAACTCATCCATCTTTAGCATGTATTTTTAAAATATTGGGTTACCTCCCCTCTCTATCTCAACTCCCTTGGGCAGACGACTAATCAGTCTGTTATTAGGGCACCACAAAGAGGCAGAGTATGACCTGGATAGTTCTAGTTCATTGATCCTGGTGCATGTCATCAGCTATAAGTTGCTGGCAACTTTCTCCTCTGTTGTTGTCTGGCACCTTTTTGACCCCTGGCCAAGGTGTGAATTCCGTAAAATATCATTCCTTTCCATTTATTTTGCAAGTTTAGTGTAGTCTTATTAAAATTATCAGTTTCAAGATCACTAAGATCTTGAAATGTAGAAAAAAATAGGTTGTAAGCTGTCAGTAACTCATAGCTGATGTCTTGTGCCAGGATTGGTGAACCAGAACCATCCAGATCCTACTCCACCCCTTCGGTTCCTCAAGAAACAGACTAACCAGTCTAGTGTGGTTAAGTGATCGAAGAGGAAAGACAACTCAGACCTCAATAATGTGCAAGTCTGATGTGTGTGGCCGAAAGGCGTAAATAAATCACAACAAAACAAACACATTTACACTCACTTAACATCCTTTTAAGAACAGATGACAAAAATGTGCCCATTGGGTGAATTTCAGGAAGAAAGGTCACTTAATGGATGTATAGAAGGATTTCCTTCTATTATTCCCTATTATCGCCTCGGAAGTTTCCCTGTTTAATAATATTTATTTATTATTATTTGTCTCCACTTAATGGATGACTGAGTTTGTGAAAATAACATATTGTTATTTTAGTAGAATTGCTAGAATGATTTCTTCTTCTTCTTCTTCTTCTTCTGCGATCATGGCTCATTCAGACTAGGGTTCTGGACTCTCTTAAGAAGGCAGCTGTCTGTTTATGTGATTTGGTTGCCCCATAGAGTTTTTCTTTCAGGGAGGTGGGTGTAGACCATATTGCCCTTCTCAGGTCTGAGTACTGGGGCAATCCTGTAGAACATGTTTTGTTGTCATGTTATCCTGTGTACAGTGGCATTGGCTGGTTGTACCTATTTTGAGTTTGGTGAACATGTGATTTCTCATTCTATTGTGGCCAGTGTGTAGGCAAAGTATGATGACTTGATCCCTCCTTGATAGTTGGAGGTATCCATCCCTCTCGTTATACTTTGGGTGTTCTTGTTTCCATTTTTCATGGAACTAGCCTTTGCTAGAATGATATTAATGAATCACCAGATCATCAATCAACTCCCATTTGCACTGTTTACACGTCAACACATGTGTACTTTTCTTATCAGTTGTAAATAACAGCAAAAATTTAATTGTGTTTTGTCAGATTTGTTGAATCCATTAGTCTTCATTCTTGCCTATTCTTAAAGCTGCAATCAGAAATACTAAATGTTAGGTAATGTATGTTTATCGCAAGCCTAGACCAAGTCATCTATACATTTAACATCATCATAATGATCAGTTCACATGGCCTTTGCAGAACGTTGCATTCACCACTTTCATGTCTGAAAGAATCTCTCTCTAGCCAGATCTCCCACAGAACGCTGCATTCACCACTTTCATGTCTGAAAGAATCTCTCTCTAGCCAGATCTCCCACAGAACATTGCATTCACCACTTTCATGTCTAAAAGAATCTCTATTCTCTAGCCAGATCTCCCACAGAATGCTGCATTCACCACTTTCATGTCTGAAAGAATCTCTCTCTAGCCAGATCTCCCACAGAACGCTGCATTCACCACTTTCATGTCTGAAAGAATCTCTCTCTAGCCAGATCTCCCACAGAACGCTGCATTCACCACTTTCATGTCTGAAAAAATCTCTATTCTCTAGCCAGATATCCGACACAGAACATTGCATTCACCACTTTCATGTCTGAAAGAATCTCTCTCTAGCCAGATCTCCCACAGAACGCTGCATTCACCACTTTCATGTCTGAAAGAATCTCTCTCTAGCCAGATCTCCCACAGAACGCTGCATTCACCACTTTCATGTCTGAAAAAATCTCTATTCTCTAGCCAGATATCCGACACAGAACATTGCATTCACCACTTTCATGTCTGAAAGAATCTCACTCTAGCCAGATCTCCCACTTCTTTTGGTTCTCATGTTCAAGGTCTCTTTGATGTCTTGAAACTACCTTCTTCTTTATCTGTCCCTGATGTGTCACCTAGGAACCATGCCTTCTATTGTTGGTCTTTCCAGCCCACTGTAATGTATTTATATGTTGGATAATATTATTACATTTTTACCACAAATCTAAGCTAAGACCTTCTATGTCTTTATATGTTGATTGATGTTACAAAGCAGCTTTCCAAAAAATGAGGAAGATACTATGCAATCCATTTTTGACAATAAAAACAAGAAAAAGAGTTCTTAAATGTTAAAAGAGCCAGTCTTAACATATGGATGTGAATCATGGACAATAGGACAACAGACAAGAAAATCACTGGAGTTTGTAGAAATGTGGTTTTACAGAAGAATGTTGAGAATACCATGGACAGCTAAGAAGAGTAATAAAAACGTTCTATCTATCTTTCGTTCGCCCGAAGTATTGTCTATATCTGCAATGCCATTTCCTGTATAAATTTTACAGTCTTTTGTAATTCTTGCAGTGGCCCATATATTTTTGTCTGTAATGTTGTATCTATGGGCCAATGGATTTTCCTCAGTCTACTATATTCAGTGCAGTCTTGGAGTATGTGTTCAGCAGTCTTGGGTGCCTGTCCACATGTACAAGTAGTTGAGGTGCCGATCTTGAATTTGTATACATGTGACTATGGAGTCGATTGTGTCATGTTCTGAGGCGTATAATGATAACTTGTTCATATCTATTCATATTATGAAAGGCATCCTGATTTGGGGCTTGTGGTCCTCTGATTGATTTGATTATCTGTTTCTTATGATGGTATGTAACCGGTGTAGCTAGTTGTGTGCCTGTTGAACCTTTTTTATTTCTCTGTTGCTATTTTATTCATATCCCTAGTGTTATTTGGGTACTCTATATATGCACCTGCTCCCCCATTCTTTACTGCATTCTGTGCTCATCCATCTGTGTACACACAAATCCATAGGTCTTGTGGGTATTCTTCATCCAGGAAACTGAGAGTTATTGTGTTTCGCTGTTGACTATTCTGTTCCTCTTTGTCAACTATTCCTTTCACTTCTGTCCGTATTTGAACTGATAATCTTGATTCCTCTGTCCAGGGAGTCTGTTCTGGTATGGGCAGTAGGGGGTTAACAACTCTTGGCATGTCTGGTGTTTGTCTACTAATACTTTGTCTACTAATACGTTTGGCTTGGTGGATAAAACTGCTTCTCTTAAGTCGTCCCAATGCAAGATTTTGGAATTGGTCCTTCATTGGATGTCTCTTTATGCAAGCAAATTTTTCTGCCTGTATCAGCACCTTTGTGTCCCTCCGTTCTCTCAGTGCTGGTATCCTCCACAATTTCTCCATCTCCAGTATTGGTGTTGATTTCATTGCTCCTGTGATGACTCTAAGTGCCTGGTTTTGTACTTTGTCCAGTTCTTGCAGTGTGGTGTTTGATGCTGAGCACCATGCAGATGATCCATATTCTAAATGTGGGTGTATACTCTGTTGGTAAACTTTACTGAGTATTTCTGAAATCGTTTTGAAAGAGGTCAAAGCAAAAAGAGAGCTAATTTCCAATATTAGGAAGAAACAATCATTATTTTTTGGCCATGTAATGAGAAGAGAACAGCTGGAATATATTGTAACAAGTGGGAAAATTGAAGGACGAAGAGATAGAGGGAAGCAAAGAGAAAAGATACCAGACAGCTTAAGAGAATGGCTTGGCAGAAGGTCAACAACAGAAATTATAAATAACTGTCGTGATTGAAAGTTGTGGAGAGACATGATCACCTACGTCAGCAGGCCTGGTGCTTGATGATGATGATGATGAATGTTACAATAACACTGGACACATACCCTAAGATCTACTAAAATCTATCTTTGTAGCCATACCAAAGAAGTCAGGTGCCACTGATTGTAAAGACCATCACACTATTAGTCTCATATGAGCCATATGACGAAAATATTACTAAGAATCATTATGAGACGTGTAAGGAACAAAATAAAACCAAAAATAAGTGAGGAACAATGTGGATTTGTGGAAGGAAAGGGCACCAATAATGCAATATACATCTTAAGAACATTGATAGAAAGATCTATAGAGGTAAAGAAAGATCTATATATGTGCTTTATAGACAACACAAAAGCATTTGACAAAGTAAAGCATGTGGAAATAATCAATATGCTGGAGAAATTAAACATTGATGGCAAGGATCTGTGAATCATAAAAAATATATACTGGCAACAAACAGCAGCTATACGAATTAACAACCAAACAGGACAATTTCAATTTATAAAACAAGGAGTCAGACAAGGCTGTGTTCTGTCGCTGGATTTGTTTTCACTTTACAGCGAATATATTATGAGATCAATAGTAGGCAAAAAAGGAATTGAAGTCAACGGTCACAACATAAATAATTTGCGATATGCGGATGACACAGTCTTAATAGCTGAGACAGAGAATGAACTACAAGAAATGATAGATATAATAGTAAAAGAAAGCAACAAGAAAGGTCTCAGTCTGAATAGTAAGAAAACAGAAGTAATGGTAATATCAAAGAAACAATCATCACCATCATGCAGCATAAAAATAAACGAGACAAATCTGAAACAAGTGCAACGTTTCAAGAACTTGGACACAATAATAACATCGGATGGAAGATGCACCACAGAACTAAAAACCAGAATAGCTCAGGCCTGAATAGCATTTCAGAAAATGAAAAGTATCTTACGCAAAAAATCTATGTCGATAGAAGTGAGAAAGAGAGTTAATCGGTGCTATATAGAGTCAATTATGACCTATGGTAGCGAATCATGGACAGTAGACAAACAAATGAAAAGACGATTAGAGGCCACAGAGATGGGATTTCTTAGAAGAATGTTGAAAGTTCCCTGGACAGCTAAAAAGACCAATGAGGAAGTTCTCAAAGAGGCCAACACAAAAAGGGAGCTCTTAAAAAACATCAGAAAGAAGCAATCAACATTTTTTGGGAACATTATGAGAAGAGGAAGGTTGGAGTACTTGGTTACAACTGGCAAAATAAAAGGAAAGAGAGATCGCGGACGACAAAGAGAGAAAATACTGGATAGCTTGGTGTCATGGCATGGAAAACAGTCAAAAACAGAACTGATACATGCACTGTGGATAGAAGATTGTGGAAAGATATGATCGCCTACGCCAACTGGTATGACACATGATGATGATGAATCTTACAATAATGTTACATATGTCGGACATGTGCTGAAAAGAGGTAACAAGAGAATTCCAAAACAAGCTCGTCTATGGGAAACATCAGGTTACAGAAAAAGAGGAACACCTAAAGAGACAGTAAAAAGAACACTTATAAGAGAAGCAAATTTGGCAGGCATAGACTCATTATAGATAATGAAGAACACCAAGAATAGAGGTCAGTGGCGAAAAACACTAGAAGCCCTATGCGACGTCTAACAGCGTTGGAAGGATCAAGAATGAAACACTTTCTTTTTTTTTTATCACATAACCCAAGCGGATTATTTTGATGCTTTTATTTATTGGATAATGTTCTATTTTATATAGGAGATAAGCTTATATATTATTCTCAATGATAAGTAATGTAGATACTTATTACATAACTAATTTAGATTATTCTGCACTAATTTAGTTTGATTTTTCTTCTCCTTTCTTTCTTCATTTGCCTTTCAGTGTCGAGGGGAGATATAATTTGGTGTCTTTTGCTCCTCTGTTGGCCTCTACTGCTTTTATGTTTCCTAGTATTTCTAATATTCTGTCAATCCTCCTCTTTTGTGGTCGACCCTTGGGTCTGGTGTTCTTGCTTTGCTGAAGGCTTGTTGTGTTGTGTTTTTATCTTTCCGACTTATCATGTGGCCAGGCCATTTTATCTGTTGTTTCCTTATATATTCTATTAGCTTGATTAATAATGCATATTTACTACAGACAATTCTATGGTGCTATGTGGGTGCCTTCTCTAATTATTTTTGTTTCACTGTACAATCACATATCCATTGTGAGTTCAAGATTCACCTATTCAAATGGACACCAATTTTTTTTATGGAAAGTAAGGCAGCCAGTAGTGGTGCTGACAACGCCACCCATGTGCTGCTTGTCATTGAAAAATGTGGGCATAAACACTGTTATCCCCATGTGCTACGTGTCATTGAAAAATGTGGACATAAACACTGTTATCCCCATGTGCTGCTTGTCATTGAAAAATGTGGGCATAAACACTGTTATCCCCATGTGCTGCTTGTCATTGAAAAATGTGGGCATAAACACTTGGTGCCTCAGTGGTTAGTGCCCTTACTTCCTGATCAGAATGGTCCAGGTTCAAATACCAGAAGTGCCAGATTTTTCTTCGGACTGACTAGACTTTGGGGACTAGACTTTGGAGTTCACTCAGCCTCTAAATGAAGGGTACCAGAGAGTTTTTTGGTTAGTAAAGGCAACCTGGCAAGAAAACGATATCGCTCAAATATGTGCCATTGTTCTTCTTCTTCTTCTACCTTTTAGCTCCCAGTGGAGCATAGGCCTTCAACAAACACTTTCCAAGTCGTTCTGTTTTTTGCCATTCTTTTAAGATCCTTCCATGTCTTCCCCATCATCTTCATCTCTGCTTCTATCTGTCTTCTCCATGAATTCCTTGGTCTTCCTCTTTGTCTTTTCCCCTGGGGATACCAAAAAAGGGCCTGTTGTGTAATACTCTCAGTTGGCTTCCGTAGTGTGTGTCCTATCCAGCGCCATCGTCTTAAATATGTGCCATTGTTCATGGAAAAATATATGGTCACTAACATTATATTCCTGCAATGCCTAGCAAGGCCAGTGGAGAGCCTTTGCTTTACTTCCTGCCTGTGCTATCTTTTCTTATTCTGTCTGTGTTATCTTGTCTTATTCTGAATGTTTAAAATGTCTTATTCTAACTGTGTTATCTTGTTTTTTCTGTCTGTTATCTTGTCTTATTCTACCTGGGTTATTTTGTCTAATTCTACATGTGCTATCCTGTCTTATTCTGCCTATTATCTTCTCTATAATGTACATCATTTATTGTTCATTTTTGCTATTTGCCTCATTCATATATATCCCTGACTATCTATGCATAAAATGCATAAGAGATGGATCTGTGATATAGATCTGATACAAGTGCTACATTTGAATGGTTTGCCATATAAAGCTTATTATTTTGCTCTCTAGAGTCTCAGTAACATAATGGTAACACACTGTTCTGGCTGTTTGTCAAAGATATTTTAATTCATTTGCGTGTCTTCCCGGTGGTTACAATAGGTGACAGCATGTTTTTTTTTTCTGTTATTATTTTATTCATTGAAAGTAATTAGAAGAAGCTGTAACTTAAAATATAAACATTTGTATGGTTACTATTTGAATTTTGCATCCCTGAAAGTGCCAATCTTTGATTTTTTTTATATGAGCTTTAATGACTAATGGGAGCCACGATAGCTCAGTGGTTAGTGAACTGGACTACAAAGGACAAGAGGTAGGGTTTGATCGCAACCGACGGCTTCCGGTTCACCCAGCCTTTAATGGGTACCATATTTTTTTTCTGGGAAAGTAAAGTGGCACGGGCGTAATACTGACCACATTATGGCAAAAAATCATGTGCTGAAGGTCTGTAAAATTTATGGTTATCATCATGTGCCATACCGGTTGGCGTAGGCGATCATGTCCCTCCACAATCTTCCATCTGTAGTGCATCGTATCAGTTCTGTTGTTGACTATTTTCCATGCCATGACACCAAGCTATCCAGTATTTTCTCTCTTTGTCGTCCGCGATCTCTCTTTCCTTTTATTTTGCCAGTTGTAACCAAGTATTCCAACTTTCCTCTTCTCATGATGTGCCTGAAAAATATTGATTAAATTTATGGTCACTAACACCATATTCCCTATACGCCACTTGGTGTGACGGGGTCTCTTTACTTTTTTACTTTTCCTTTCATAAATATTGACTTTAGCTAAAGAATAAAGTTGTGAGTTCTGGTGTCACAAATTGAAACCACTCCCACAAATTACCAATTTTAAGAATGAGCAGGATGTTTAGGCTCAGGAGATCATCCAAAGCTGCAAAATTGTCAAGATTGTAATGTACCAAAAATACCACTTTTAAATAAAAACAAACCGCATGGGTGATAAAATGAACACAAATTATTTTCAGCTAGTTGCTTTCCAGTTAATCCAGCTGAAAAATAGGTACCTGACTCATTGAGTTTAGGAAGGTTCTAACAGCAAGGAGAAGCACTGGCCCTTTCACCTTCAAATGCTTGGCCTAGCCCGGTGAAATGTGATATTTAACTCCTCTATAACGATGTATAAAGGACATCCCTTATCCTTTAAATATGCTATCTTGCCATTTTTGCGACGATAGCTTAGATTTTGTGTTTTTCAAGTTCTCGATTGAAATGTTTCTATAAATATATTTACATTTGTTTTTAATTAGCAGACACAGGCTCTTTCACATGCAAGACATGCTTTAAGAAATCATATTTTATGTAAAATAAAAGCTAAAATGATAACATTCATCAGTTTGTTGTTCATTTGCATTCGCCAGCGGTATATCTCTAGCAAAATCCCCAGTTTGTTGTTCATTTGCATTCGCCAGCTGTATATCTCTAGCAAAATCCCAAGGGACTGAATTTTGCGAGGATATTACTTTTTTTTTTTTTTTTTTTTAACTATTTTATATACTGGCAGCCATGTGCTCAGGTGTCCCACACCTTACAGGCAGATATTCCCAACTTCAGAGATACTTGCAATTTTATCGCTAAGAATTTTAACATTTTGGATAAATTTTTTCCGTATTAATTTTGCTCAGGCAGCAGCTGGTTTTTGGCCTACTGTTTTTGATTTCCAAGTGCCAAGAGTTCTTTAACATGCGCAGAGTGCACACAGGACCTCCTGCCTTTCATAATTATTCAAAAGGGTTATCTATCGAAAGGACATTGAATGTCACTACCCAGAGGCCAGGGAAAAGTAAAGCCATGATTCGATTTAAACACTTAAAAAAGGTTTTCCACCACCAACAATGGAGGGAATCGAACCTAGAACCTTCTTTCCCGGAGGCCGACATCTTACCTCTAGACCACCTAGCCCCCTTGTCGGGGTTATTTTAAAAAATGTTGAATTTCTTTGAATGTAAGCATGTATTTTATTTTAGATGACAATCATGAAGATACAGACTTTCATTAATGGATGCTTACGCAGAATAAAAGGATGGAAATGGCAGGACAAAATCACTAACTTAGAATTATGGAAATGTGCCAGTCAAATACCAGTGGATAAAGAGATAACAGCGAAGATGATGGCGCTGGATAGGACACACACTGCGGAAGCCAATTGAGAGTATTACACAACATGCCCTTTTTTGGAATACCCAGGGGAAAAGACAAAGAGGAAGACCAAGAAATTCTTGTGGAGAAGACAGACAGAAGCAGAGATGAAGATGATGGGGAAGACATGGAAAGATCTTAAAAGAATGGCAAGAAACAGAACGACTTGGAAAGTATTTGTTAAAGACCTATACTCCGCAGGGAGCTGAAAGTGTTTGTTGAAGACCTATGCTCCATAGGGAGCTGAAAGGTAGAAGAAAAAGAAGCATGTATTTTATTTACTATGACAATTTGTTTATTTACTGTCAAAATAAAACACGAGCCTTCAAAAAATGCTAACAGAATACGAGTACCAAGGTCCAGCCACCAAAATACGTGTATTGATGGAATTTTAGAAACACTAGAAAGCTTAGCAGCAGGAGAGGTGAAAAGAGGTACAAGAGACTGCAAACTATATCTCCCTTGAATCTGAAAGGCAAATGAGGAAGGAAAGAAGGCAGAAAATTTTTTTAATGACTTAATTTTAGTTGACTGAGAGAATTTTACATATAACTGAATTTTAGCTGACTGAAAGAATTTTACAGCTGAGAGAATTTTATAGATGACTGAATTTTAGTTGACTGAAAGAATTTTACAACTGATAGAATTTTAAGCAACAAAATTTTAGATAGTGAATTTTAGTTGACTGGAAGAATTTTACAACTGATAGAATTTTAAGCAACAAAATTTTAGTTAACTGAAGGAATTTTATTGCTGAGTTTTACAGATGGCTGAGAATTTTACAGATTAATGAGTTTTATCTTTGCCTGAGAAATGTTTACAGTTAACACTGAGAATGTTCCTATTGACAAAAAATATTATGATTGTTTAATAAGGCCTTCAACTCTTGCCACTGAATAAAAATTCTGATTGGTTGCTGATATTAATGTTACTCACTGGGTTCTGAATATATAGTTGCAGACATTATAGCAATAAAAATTAAAGTATGACTGAAACCGGGGACATTATTAAAATAGAAAAGTGTGACTGAAACCGAAATTATATCAAATAAAAATTAAAGTATGTCTAAAACTGGAGACAGTATATAAAATAAAAATTAAAGTATGTCTAAAACTGGAGACAGTATATAAAGTAAAAATTAAAGTATGTCTAAAACTGGAGACAGTATATAAAGTAAAAATTAAAGTATGTCTAAAACTGGAGACAGTATATAAAATAAAAATTAAAGTATGTCTAAAACTGGAGACAGTATATAAAGTAAAAATTAAAGTATGTCTAAAACTGGAGACAGTATATAAAGTAAAAATTAAAGTATGTCTAAAACTAGAGACAGTATATAAAGTAAAAATTAAAGTATGTCTAAAACTGGAGACAGTATATAAAATAAAAATTAAAGTATGTCTAAAACTGGAGACAGTATATAAAGTAAAAATTAAAGTATGTCTAAAACTGGAGACAGTATATAAAATAAAAATTAAAGTATGTCTAAAACTGGAGACAGTATATAAAATAAAAATTAAAGTATGTCTAAAACTGGAGACAGTATATAAAGTAAAAATTAAAGTATGTCTAAAACTGGAGACAGTATATAAAATAAAAATTAAAGTATGACTGAAACCAAAAACATACCAAATAACAATTACAGTGGACTGAAAACCAGAGACAAAATTAAGTCTTTATTAAATTCTGAATCCTTCAATTTCTGAAGTCATCTTTGTTTCAATTGAAGTTACATGGACTCGCTCAACAAAAAAGAAACTAGCAGCAATGCATGACATGTCAGAATCCAAAACCAAACAACTTTCCACGATGTATTCTCAGTTCTCATATTTACAATGCACTTCAAATAATATATATATTGTAGATATATATATATATATATATATATATATATATATATATATATATATAATAATCCAATTTTTGTGCTTACATTATTATAAATGATGAACTCGTGTATATATATATAAGATATTAGATATTATAGCGTATGCTACATGAACACAAACAAAATGCTACAGCTGTCAACCAAACAAAGTAAAAATGAAAAAAAAAAGAGTCAAAAACATGTATGACTGTTCAGATTAAAAAAAGAAACCAAGGAAAAAAAAATATATATATGTATATAAAATGTCAAACAATAATGGAACAACTGGTGTAAAATAGTAGTGGAAGAGAATGGAGGTGTAGCAAAAAAAGGTTAAGTTGTATATAAATAGCAGGACTGGCAAGAGTGATGTACCCATTTCTATGCATAAATTTTTGCTGTTATGTTAATTTAGTCATAACAAGCAACTTATATTATGTCAAGCAGAATTTTGTGAGGTCTTTGAAGAACATTGTAATAACAGGTCAAATTCCAGGAAACAAGATCACAGTCATTTGTTGTAGTCTAAAAATTGCATTTTAGTTTGAGCATGGAAATGTTGTGGCCTGTGTTTGTCATGATGCTCCAAGTCTACTACATTCTCCTAACAAAATATAAATCTAGCAGAAGTTGTTCCAGTCTGCGACAAAACTCAAAAATGAGAAATTAGAGCTGCACGAATTTTTGTGTTAATGATATTAACTAGTTACGACAAGGCACATTTTTACAAAATGGCTGATTGGACACTTTCTGGGGTGTGTGAAGTATTCAATTTTCCCACCAGAGTTAACGTCCTTCAACTGAAGGCTACAACTTCTTCAAATTAACTTGAATGTACCAAGAGGAACCATATAAAATTAGCAAGACAACTATAGTATCAATGACAAGCCGCTCTGAAATATGTGACAGTCCAGCATCTTGACATAAAAGAAAGTCAACAACAAAAACAACTTCATGGGAGTTGTGGAGCTTCATGTTTACCTACGCTGGCATTATTGCATCATAATAATGAGATTCACAGCTCTGTAGAAAGCTTTTAGGATGAAACATTACTTTCTTTAATGTCATGCTCTTTTCATATGCTACACTGTCACCTTCCTTTGAGAGGTGTTCTTTGAAAGCCCTCACAAAGTGTCATTCATGTCCATCTTTAAGACCTCCTGCACAATGGCAGACCCTGCAACCTTTCAAGATGTACCTCTGCTCAAAAATACAAGTGTCATGTCCCTGCAAATAAGTCTTGTCACTCTCAACTTCTTCAGCCTAACAATTTTTCTGTTATTACTAATATTTGTAAAGATTATAAAGAATCAAGATCATGGCCTTCCAAATAATTCTTCGTTAATTTATTTAGAAATTGCCATCACTAGCCAAAGCAAGACTCATTTCTTACTTGTTCAGCTGGATAGTGGGGGTCACCAGGATGACAGTCGATGTGCTAACTTCTCACTCCAAAGATGTTAACTCAAACCTACCTAGAACCACAGATACTGTGACTGTTATTGAATGTATATCTTTAACTGAATGTTAATCTCAAACCTACCTAGAAGCACGTATACTGTGACTTATTGAATGTTAATCTCAAACTTACTTAGGACCACAGGTACTGTGACTGTTATTGAATGTATATCTTTAACTGAATGTTAATCTCAAACTTACTTAGGACCACAGGTACTGTGACTGTTATTGAATGTATATCTTTAACTGAATGTTAATCTCAAACTTACTTAGGACCACAGATACTGTGACTGTTATTGAATGTATATCTTTAACTGAGTGTTAATCTCAAACCTACCTAGGACCACAGATACTGTGACTGTTATTGAATGTATATCTTTAACTGAATGTTAATCTCAAACTTACTTAGGACCACAGGTACTGTGACTGTTATTGAATGTATATCTTTAACTGAATGTTAATCTCAAACCTACCTAGGACCACAGGTACTGTGACTGTTATTGAATGTATATCTTTAACTGAATGTTAATCTCAAACCTACCTAGGACCACAGATACTGTGACTGTTATTGAATGTATATCTTTAACTGAATGTTAATCTCAAACCTACCTAGGACCACAGGTACTGTGACTGTTATTCTTTAACTGAATGTTAATCTCAAACCTACCTAGGACAACAGATACAGTGACTTATTAATGTTAATTTCAAACCTACTTATGACCACAGATACTGTGACTGTTATTCTGTTATTGCATATATATCTTTAACTGAATGTGAGCTCAAACCTAGCTAGGACCACAGATACTATGAGTGTTATTACATGTATATCTTTAACTGAATTTTAATCTCAAACCTACCTAGGACCACAGACACCTTCCTCACATTTTTTTAACTAAACATGGAGCTCAAATTCAGCTTGATTCTCCCTGGTTGGTCCAGGCAAACAAAGATTTGGTACCTGACCTGCTGAGTGTGGGAAGGTATAAACACCAAGAAAGAGCACTGGCTCTTCAAACCAAATTCTGTGGTCTAGTAAGACATTGCATGCTACAAGACACTCTTTACCATTCTGTCTTACATTTTTCACTGACAAATGCACTGGGTGCACTGCCATTAATATCCAGCTCTAAAGAAATGCTAGATCCCAGAAATGTGACTATGGATTGGTTGTTCATCATGATTTGTTTCTTGTTCCAAAACTCATTAACAAATTAACAACAAAATAAAAGGAAAAGCCAAAACAAAAATTAAGAGATCACAATCAGGACTACTACACAAAATAATCACCATTGTCTCACAAAATGATCACCATTGTCTCACAAAATAATCACCATTGTCTCACAAAATGATCACCAGCAAATAACTGCACTGCGGCAGAGAGGCACAATCAAGATAAAACAACTCAGAGAAGACGGAAACATGCACATTTCTTTCCTTGTAAATGTTTACATTTCTTTCACACCTTGTAAATGCTTATATTTCTTTTACACCTTGTAAATGCTTAAATTTCCTTCACACCTTGTAAATGCTTACATTTCCTTTACCCATTGTAAATGCTTACATTTCTTTCACACCTTGTAAATGCTTACATTTCTTTCATGCTTTGTAAATGCTTACATTTCTTTCACACCCTGTAAATGCTTACATTTCTTTCACCCCTTGTAAATGCTTACATTTCTTTCACCCCTTGTAAATGCTTACGTTTCTTTCCCCCCTTGTAAATGCTTACATTTTTTCACCCCCTGTAAATGCTTACATTTCTTTCACCCCTTGTAAATGCTTACATTTCTTTCACACCTTGAAAATGTGTATATTTCAAACATTGCAAGGTTTAATGGAGATTGTGGAGCATACAACTATTAACTCTTAAACTCCAGACCTACATACTTTCCATATTGTATGGGGTTACACTTAATTTGTACTGATTTTTTTTTTAAATTGGACCCGCAGACCTGACAGGGTAATTTGTAAGGGAAAACAGACCACTTGTGTGACTTCTCCACATCTATTCTTTCTCTGAAATATGCAGAAGTGTAGAAATAGCTCTGCTGTTGTGTCCTGGCGAGACTTGTAGTTCAAACCTAATAAAGCACTAGGAATCACAAACAGGTTGAGGCGGCAGTGTGACCTCTCATAAGAGGTTGTTTATTTTAGTTTTCAAATGCCGGAGCTGGTTCATTTTTTACCTCCCTATTTATATAATATAATGAATGCCAGTCATGACTTCTGAGTCCTACCTCATATTAAAACAAAGTTTGTTTCTAATTTCTACCAGATGATGCATGTTGTATTGTTGTTAAGGGCCACTACTGTGATCAAATCACAGAAATTATTTTTTTAAATCACAACAACATATAAAAGTCAGGCCTGAATGGGTTCAACAATATGGAAAGTATGGACTTATTTTGCTGCTTTCGTCACATTTGACTTGAAATAGTGTGCTACCTTCATGACATCAAGCTCAACACTTCTGTATCAAATATAAACCCTGGCTAAAACTTATCAATGTATTATTCAAAATAAAGGGAGAGAGAATGAGTTACACAACATAAAAGACCGCTACTGTGACATAATAATGTGAGTTAAAATAAAGGGAGAGAGAGTGAGTTACACAACATAAAAGACAGTTACTGTGACATAATAATGTGAGTTAAAATAAAGGGAGAGAGAGTGAGTTACACAACATAAAAGACAGTTACTGTGACATAATAATGTGAGTTAAAATAAAGGGAGAGAGAGTGAGTTACACAACATAAAAGACCGCTACTGTGACATAATAATGTGAGTTAAAATAAAGGGAGAGAGAGTGAGTTACACAACATAAAAGACAGTTACTGTGACATAATAATGTGAGTTAAAATAAAGGGAGAGAGAGTGAGTTACACAACATAAAAGACAGTTACTGTGACATAATAATGTGAGTTAAAATAAAGGGAGAGAGAGTGAGTTACACAACATAAAAGACAGTTACTGTGACATAATAATGTGAGTTAAAATAAAGGGAGAGAGAGTGAGTTACACAACATAAAAGACCGCTACTGTGACATAATAATGTGAGTTAAAATAAAGGGAGAGAGAGTGAGTTACACAACATAAAAGACAGTTACTGTGACATAATAATGTGAGTTAAAATAAAGGGAGAGAGAGTGAGTTACATAACATAAAAGACAGTTACTGTGACATAATAATGTGAGTTAAAATAAAGGGAGAGAGAGTGAGTTACACAACATAAAAGACAGTTACTGTGACATAATAATGTGAGTTAAAATAAAGGGAGAGAGAGTGAGTTACACAACATAAAAGACAGTTACTGTGACATAATAATGTGAGTTAAAATAAAGGGAGAGAGAGTGAGTTACACAACATAAAAGACAGCTACTGTGACATAACAATGTGAGTTAAAATAAAGGGAGAGAGGGTGCGTTACACAACATAAAAGACAGCTACTGTAACATAATAATGTGAGTTAAAATAAAGGGAGAGAGAGTGAGTTACACAACATAAAAGACAGTTACTGTGACATAATAATGTGAGTTAAAATAAAGGGAGAGAGAGTGAGTTACACAACATAAAAGACAGTTACTGTGACATAATAATGTGAGTTAAAATAAAGGGAGAGAGAGTGAGTTACACAACATAAAAGACAGTTACTGTGACATAATAATGTGAGTTAAAATAAAGGGAGAGAGAGTGAGTTACACAACATAAAAGACAGTTACTGTGACATAATAACGTGAGTTAAAATAAAGTCAAGGTCCCCACCCCTGCCTAGCTAGACATACGGGGAATATAGTGTTACTGGCCATATTTTTTATAACCAATAGCATATTTTTGGGTCATGTGGTCAGTATCACGCCAGGCCATCTTTAATTTCCAGAAAAATCTCTAGTACCCATTTTTAGAGGTTAGCTAAAATCTGGAACCTTGTGTCCCCCCCTCCAAAAAAAAAAAAAATAATAATTCTGCCACTTCTGAGATTTGAACCCACATCCTTGTGATCAGGAAATGAGTGCACTAACCACTCTGCCACTGAGACTCCTTGAAAGTTAAATGGAGACAATATGTGAACATGTTACTTTGAAATTGTCTGGAGTTAAAGAGCTGCGATATTGTGATAAGTTACATAAAATACAGACATACCCTGACTTACAATGCGGCTATGTTCTGAAAAACATCAACTGGAAATTTTCTGAAATATTGTTAAGTCAAAGGTACTTTGACATAACCAAGGACGTGTTCGTTTTTATTTTCCAATTAGAGATAACAAAACAAATGTGGTTAAATATAGAAAATGAAACATGCATTCGTATCGTAACTCTGAAAAAATTCTAACGTGAATGATTATAAGTTGGGGTATGTCTGGAGAGATATGAAATCACCAACAATTATTGATCTAATCACCAACAATTATTGATCTAATCACCAACAATTATTGATCTAATCACCAACAATTATTGATCTAATCACCAACAATTATTTATCTATCTAGATAAGGTTATTGTGGACAACAATGCAACAGTTTCTCTTACAAGATGTAGATAAGGTTATAAATTTGTCACTTGTGAAAACATCAACATGTGCTAGTCAACAATAACATGAGAGAGGAAACCAACTAGAGCTCCGTGGCAGCTCAGTAACTATACATATGACCCAGGGTCGTGGGTTGGGTGGCTTCTGGACAAGTAAATCCTGGGCTCAATTCTCACCACAGGCAACAGAAAATTGAAAATTAAAAAAAGTTAAAAAATTGAATCTGAATCTTCAAGGCGTTACTCTCCCTTGATCTCTGGGTAATAAGATATGACTAGCTCTCTCGGATAACAACAAACAGGAAGTCCCATGCATTTTTTAATGAGTGCATTCTGCGCACGTTAAAGAACTCTTGGCAGTTGGAGATCGAAAAGAGTAGGTGAAAAACAGCTGCTGCCCGGGCAAAATTAACAGGAAAAAAATCTATCCAAAATGTTAAAACTTTTGGCAATAAAAATGACGGTACCTCTGAAATTAGAGAATATCTGCCTGTAAGACGAGGGACACCTAAGCACCCTAAGCACATGGCTGCTGGTGCAAAAAATAGGGAAAAAATTATATTCATGCAAAATTTAATCCTTTGGGACTTCGCTAGAGATATAAAGCTGGTGAACACAAACAACAAACATACCCAGGGTTATGTAAAATAAAAGATAACTTTTCCTCTTCATCATCTTCTTTAATAATCAGATGCTGAGAGTTATCCACTCCTTGGCAGAAATACCAGTCTGCAGAAGCAAGAATTGGTATTAAGCCTTAAGTCTGTTCTTATTAGTACTCACCCGTTAAGTGGCCATAAATGATTTGTGTCGCTAATTTACAGCAGTCACAATATCTGCACCTTTCGACGCAACTACATCCATCTTCGGCATGGATAAATTTGCTCAACAGTTTTGTCCAGGGCATTTTTGCCTTTCAACTTTTAACTAAGAGGTTCTTTAATATATGCTGGACCTCCTGTTTTAAGCCATTAGCCGAGATGGCTAGACACTGAATAACCTTACCCAGTGACCAAGGGAGGGTAAATTCATGAATAAACTATGAATTTACAATCACCTGTGGTGAGATTTAAACCCAGAACCTTCCTGTACAGAGTCCAAAATCTTACTTCTAAACCACACAGTCCTAGGACTAATTCATCCTAGAGAAAGCAGCTGTTAACAAACTTTGGGTAATGTTCATAAAACAGACCTGTAATGCCTTTCATGTAATAGACAGGCAAATGTCACTATTAGCACAATTTCCGAAAGTCATCAAGTCATCAAGGGTCAAGACATCCATCCAGCAACGGCTGTGAGAGGTCAGCGACCCACAATGCATCAGGATCACCAAATAATAGAGCTGATGAAAACCCTGCTACACCTTCCAGTGGTTCTCCTAGAAACAGACTGTCTGGTCTGGCCAAGTGAGTAGGGATTGAAGAGGAAAGGTAACCCAGCGCTCAAAAATGCTGAAGTTGGATATGTTGGGGTAAAAGGTGTCAATATCACAGTCTAGCTGCAAACCACAATGCATTTACTGTTAGTTACTAAAAGTAATCTTGGAGGAGAAAATACAAGGTAAAAGCGGCAGAGGCAGACCAAGACTAACATGGATGAGTAACATCAAAAGATGGACAAATCAGCCTATGACAACCTGCATCATCAAAGCAAGAGAGAGCAGAATGGCGCTCCAAGGTAGCCAACCTTCGATGCGGAGATGGCACTCAATGATGATGACTGTTAGTGTCCTACAAAACCACGCATAATCTCAATATTGACTGGTCCATTTGATGATGTTTGTTATGAAGAAGCTTTCACTTTATGATTGTCCAGAAAAATTATATTTGGGGAAAAGGGGGAGGGGGAGGGGGGATACAAAAATGACCAAAGAGATTCAAGGTCATTGTCTGAGTAAAATGTACGAGCATTTACAGCTGTCCTTCCACATATTTCTTGTGTACCATATCACAAATGTTGTATCCCACTGTCAATTCTCACTCACTGCTCCTATTACTTGTATAACTTCCACCACGCTTTCACTACATTTCTCATTTGTTCGCAGACATACAAATAAACAAATACAGACTGAAGACAGACTATACATTTATAGAACTGCCTCACTAAACTGCTTCCAACAGATTTTCTTTTTAAACAACAGAATTATTTATCATTTATATTTTGTCAAAGAATGTCTTCCAAATAAAAAATCGTCACTTTTGGCCAAAACAATAAATGCATGATGAGATATTTAAACAACCAAACTAGGCAAAAAATGTTGGGAAAGAGGCAGGGGGTGTGGGTATTTATATGCGGAAACAAATAAGCATGATTAAAATATTATACATTATATGCAATTGTTGTTATTTGCATCATTGAGAAAATGAAAACAAAATAAATTGTCCATTACATTAATATACATTTGCATATGCGAATTATTCATCACACTAAAGAGAATTTACAAACACAGTTCTGAAGATAAATATTAAATCACTTTTAAATGAAAGCAAGAATAGTTCTTTAAAAATATGCAATGGAAATTACTGGGAAATAAATTTCAACATGAATTGATCACAAGCATTTGTGCATATACAATAAGAAAAGTGCCAGAGCTAAATCTACTTAAACATAAACAAATACAAACAAATTACACAGCATTTATTTTGCAGTAACGAGCAGCTCAGATAATACAGTCAATGCCTGTCTTCACTCAATTTCCAGTGCCTCATCATCATCAGGTGGCATGTCCTTTGCAGGACGTTGCATTCACCACAGCCAATCTGAAAGAATCTCTGTTTTTAGCCAGATCTCCCACTTCTTCTGCTGTCATGTTCTAGGTCTCTTTGATATCTTGAAACCACATTCTTCTTGGTCCTCCCCTTCTTGGTCTGCCCAGGAACCATGCCTTCCATTATTATACTTTCAAGCCCACCATGTATATTGAAACATCCATAATGTTTTAATTTCCTCTGTGGTGTTTATAAGCCAGGTCTTATTAATGTTTAATTCTGTTAATATGTCTTCATTCTTATTAATGTTTAATTCTGTTAATATGTCTTTTTTTCATTATCCAAGGCATCTTAAGAATTCTTCTAAAGCATTTTGTTTAGAAAGAATCTATTTTCTTCCTTGCTGTTTGTGAGATTGTCTATGATTCACAACCATATGTTGCTATTGCGAAGATAAATGTCTTCAGTAATTTTAATTGTACTGCCTTGCAGGTATTGTGTCACCTGTTCTTCATGGTGTTTAATGTTTGTGTTGCTATTGCTAATTTTCTTTCTATCCTTCCCGACAGTCTCCATTGTTAGTTACTACAGATCCCAGATATTAAAAGTTTGTTACAATTTCAAGTTCTTCACTGTTGATGGTAATTTTGGCTTGGCTTTTTGTTTTGTTAATGAACAGTGTCAGCATATTCTTCCCTCTCCCCTTCACTGGATGGTTCTTCACTTGCCTCCTTGTTGATCTCCTCATATATTCCCTACCTCACTTTTCTTACTCACAAGTAGATCTAACTTACAACTTGGGTTTTAAAAGTTAAAAAAATAAAACAAATCTGATACCCCAAATAAATGTTTAAATATATTTTTTATTAAATAAAATATGTGCATAGTATTCTAAAAACAGATCTGATATTGGGGAAAATTGGATAGGGGGGGGGGGGGGGGGGGGGATATACAGTAAAAGAAATCATAATGGAAGATAAATTGATAGATAGGTATCACTGGCTCAAGGTATGACTCTCATCTTTCTTAGATACTCAGATAATATAAATTATGCAGAAAGTCTTCAACAAAGCTCCAATAACATTCATCACAAACAATAAGCTACTGGTGGTGGGGTTGCAACCTCTGGATAAGGTGGCCTTGAGGGTGATCCCTACCACAGGCAGCGGAAATTTGTCAAAATCTCAAATCAAAGTTTTTTTCGTGGCTTTACCCTCACCAGGTCTCTGAGTAGTGACATCCAATATCTAGCTTTCTTGGACAACAGACAAAAAAAAACAGGAAGTCCCGTGTGCACTCTGCACAGGTTTAAAGAACCTTTAGCCGTTGGAAATTGAAAAGAGAGGCTAAAATTGTCCACAGTCTGGGAAATTTAATGGGGAAAAAAAAATCGACCCCCAAAACATCAAAGTTCTCGACGATAAAAAATAAGAAGAGTACCTCTGAAGTTGGAGAATATATGCCTGTATGGCGGGGGACATTTAAGCACACAGTTGCCCGTGTGGAAAAATAGGAAAAAGTGATATTCACACAATATTCAGTCCCTCTGGACTTCACTAGAGGTATAAAGTTGGCATACGCAAAACAAACAAAACTGGTAGCCTAAACCAGGTTTCAAAACTGCAACTTTTACAAGAGAGATCATCAAAAACTGTCAATTCAATACCCCCCCCCCCCTCCATACACACAAATAGATGTAATTGTATTGATAAGTCTCTTATGCAACTCCCACATAACTAGAGAATAGACAAAACCCATCCATTAACCCTAGATTACGATATGTATATGTAGACGTTCCTTTATATGATGCCATAGTAAAAATTAAAGCCACTAAAATGTAACATTAGGAGCTATAAAAATAGTACTTTCTTTAACTTTTGATACACAGCCGTGTATTTACACTAGGAGAGATACGAGGACTTGGATTTCCTGGCTCAGATTGATTTATGACATGAAATTTGATCACATGGACCGGATGTACTATTCTGTCTATTTATACGGCCACTATAAGTCAGTCAGCATGTTCGGCCGCTTCATAGTGTTATTCGCTGTATTTCCCAAGTCATTAAGGGTTGTTTGAAGTCAGCCGATGATTGAAGAAATTTCCTTGGACACAGCTAAAAAAAAAAAAGGAAAAATGACAAATTTCTTGAATTTTTTTCAGCATTAAACACGAGATCTCATCTCACAGAATGAGAAAATAAAAATCGAACATCAATGAATACATATCCAGTGCTCAAGGGTCACAGGAAGTAGTAATTAGGAAAGTATACACAACGGGAAAGAAATATTTGACCACAACAAACTGTCAAATTTGGAAGAATTTGTATTTTGATGTGGTAATTTGTACTACCCTATCATAATTGTGGGTTAAATGATATATGTAGTGATATGACATAATATATCCATCTATCTATTGTCCTTTTGAGCTGAAGATGGCACGTAGGGCAGAAAGTCTAGACTCTTGTGTCTGATGATCTTTCAACTGTCAGATCTTGCACAGGACCTGCATTGTGTCTGATGATCTTTCAACTGTCAGACCTTGCACAGGACCTGCATTGTGTCTGATGATCTTTCAACTGTCAGACCTTGCACAGGACCTGCATTGTGTCTGATGATCTTTCAACTGTCAGACCTTGCACAGGACCTGCATTGTGTCTGATGATCTTTCAACTGTCAGACCTTGCACAGGACCTGCATTGTGTCTTGCCGCGCGGTTCTGTTCTGGGCAAGTTGTTCAATTTCGGCGAGGGCGCTGATGCCTGTTGTTGTTGTTGCCTCTTGTTTTATGTTCTTTTCAGTGTTTCTCTAGGTGTCTAGGTCTGCCTATTTTTCTTTCACTCCCTGGTTCCCATTTGTGGGCCTGTTTTGATAATCTTTTGTTGTCTCTTATCATCACATAGGCCAATATATGACCACCTTCTTCTCTTAATAATAGATGCTATTTTTTTAATGCTTTGCCATTTCTCTTATTTCTGCACTTAGTCTTGAACTCATTCCATGGTATATAAAGTATTTTCCTCAGACATTCGTTTCCAAATACATCCACCTTATTTTTTCTTTAGTTGTTTTCCAGCTCTCACGTCCATAAGTAAGGGTGGATAATACATTTGATTTGAAAATCCTGAGCCTTGTTTTTGTGCTTAGTGTGTTACCGGGGCCTCATTATGAGGGAAGTAAAGAATAGTGACACTGTGACCTTCCAGGCATGTTGTAAGAGGCGACTAAGGAGGTTGATCGATGGCTTGACAAGCTGTCATTGTAAAAAGTATTGTTATGGAAACAGAGCCATATATTTTAGAGCAGTGATCTCTGCAATATGTGCCACTTTGGCACGCAAGGTTTCTGTTTTTGAGATTGTGGTTGTGCCCTATGTGCCATCTTCGGCTCGAAAGGACAATAGATAGATAGAGATAGAATTTTGATTTCCATATTTTATAAAGGTTTCCGAACGTTTGCTGTCTTTGCTATTCTGATTCTAATTTCTTTCTTTGTGCCTCCTTGATCTATGCAGTTTCCAAGTTTAGGTGATCTACTTTTTCCACTGCTTATTTTTGCAGGTATATTTTGTCTTCTGGGTGAATTTGTTTTTTCATTACTTTTGTCTTTTCTTGGTTGATCTCAAGTCCAAATGATCCTAGCCATTGATGATATAGCATATGTTTATTTTCTGGCATCATGATTACATTGCTATTGATAAGGACTATGTTGTCCACAAAATCAAGGTCCACCAACTGAGATCCAAGTGTCCACCCAAAGCCTTTGTTACCTGTGCAGCACTTCTACATTATATGAACGGGATGGCAATTACAAATAACAAGGGAGACAAAACCCATCCTTGTTTCATGCTGGCATCAATCTGGAACCATTCAATCCTGCCTCTGTGTGAGCTGCACATGAGAAGCCGTCGGACAGATCTTGGATGATGTTCATGATTTTTTATGGTATTCTATATTGTCTGTGTATGTCCCACAATGAATCCCTACATCTGCTATCAAAAGCTTTTTTGAAATCAATGAAATTTAGAAGCAGTGGTTTCTGTTTTTCTATACGTTCTTTGAGCATATTTCTTAGGGTGGAAACATGATATAATATAGTGGAATTGTTGTTATTTATGTGTTATGTTATATTTATATAGAGGAATTATAGTGTTATTAATTATAGTGGAAAGGAGCTGTCTCAAACAATATGGCTTTTAATCCTGCATCAGGCTGTCCATAGTTTTCTGCTGTTTGTGGATATTTCCGAGCGCTGTTAAAATACCTGTATTTTTTTATATATAGTTTATGATTGTTTCTCACCTTGGAGTTTCCCTATTAATAGCTACTTATTAATTTGTCTGGTGCACACAACACACAAGAGTAGAGACCCCAGTGCAATTGCTGACCTGATCTACCTTTATTTATTTTCTTCAAATGTTGGAAGATTGATTACATACAAACACAACCCTAGAGTGTTGAGGTAAGTCTCCTGCACACTCACACACTCAACTATATCACCTTCATCAATAAATAGATCAATATCAGAATGGACTGCAGCCACGGTAGCTCAGTGGCTAGTGAACTGGATACTGAAGACAAGAGGTCGGGCTCGATCATGATCGACGGCTTCCAGGTTCACACAGACTTAAATGTGTACCAGATTTTTTTCTGGGAAAGAAAGGACTGCAATATCGATCACATTTCCCAAAAAAATAAGGTGCTGGTGGTCTAAATAAATATTCTCAGTAACACCATATTCCCTATACGCCATGTGATGTGACGGGACTATTTTCTTTTTTTACCTTTATAAGAATGGACTGCAATATCCAAGCTGTCAAAGAATAAGTCAGCCATAGAGCAAGTTTATGGGAAAAACATTACAAAGTAAACACAAGTACTGACCTACATTTGACATCATGGTATCACTCCTACCCCCATCAGTTGATTGAATTCTCACGATGAAAAGACTTGAACGTAGACAAAATAGGACTGAAATATTCCATCACAGAAACATGACCCATGCTCTCAAGATTCCACACAACAGAGCATGACTATCTTAGCAAACAATTCAACAAAGTGAAGGAAAACTTAACACAGTCTACTCAGTTTAGTCTGGTCAATGTGAGTAGGGATCACGAGGGAAGGCAAGCCGGTACTCAAAAGTGTTGTGCTGAAGTTGGATGTGTTGGGCTGAAGTTGGATGTGTTGGGCTGAAGTTGGATGTGTTGGGCTGAAGTTGGATGTGTTGGGCTGAAGTTGGATGTGTTGGGCCGAAGTTGGATGTGTTGGGCTGAAGTTGGATGTGTTGGGCTGAAGTTGGATGTGTTGGGCTGAAAGGCAAAAATATCACAGTTCTACTGCAAACCACAACACATTTATGCCAACATAACCTCTTCTTAAGGGCAGATGACAAAGATGGAGATATAAACTATCCCTTTAGTCATCAGGTGAATGCAAACAAACAAAAAAGTTCTTATACATCAGATACTAAAGTTCTCTTGCACATCAGATATTTATCCATCACACACAAAAGTTCTATTTCCTTTTGTACATTAGACACAAAAGTTCTATGTCCCTTTATATGTCAAACACATAAATTCTATATCCTTTTATATACCAGGCACACCAGTTTTATGTCCTTATACATCATACATAAACGTTCTCTGTCCCTTTTGTACATCAGACACAAAAAATCTATATCCTTTAGTACACGAGACATATAAATTTTACGTCCTCATACACCATGCACAAAAGGTCTATGTTGCATACATCAGACACAAAAGTTCTATGTCCTTGTTTATATCAGACACAAAAGTTCTATGTCCTTGTTTACATCAGACACAAATATTCTATATCCTTGCTTACATCAGACACAAATGTTCTATGTCCTTGTTTACATCAGACACAAAAGTTCTATGTCCTTGTTTACATCAGACACAAAAGTTCTATGTCCTTGTTTACATCAGACACAAAAGTTCTATGTCCTTGTTTACATCAGACACAAAAGTTCTATGTCCTTGTTTACATCAGACACAAAAGTTCTATATCCTTGTTTACATCAGACACAAAAGTTCTATATCCTTGTGTACATCAGTCACAAATGTTCTATGTTCTTGTTTTTATCACACACAAAAGTTCTATGTCCTTGTGCATCATATACAAAAGCATCATGTCCTTGTACATCAAACATAGCAGCAGTTGTGCATCAGAAATCTATTAAATATGTGAAAATAACAAATGGTACAAGTAGAAAATAGTTCTAAGACTATACATTTCCATTCCACATCTACATTCTGTGCAGCCATAACATTGGTGTGCTCTTCAGTTTTCTTGTTTTCATCCCTCACTAAAGACATCCTTTCTGAACTATTATGAATTGCCAAATAATCATTAAATAATGAATTAGCCAATCAAATCATGAAAAATTATGTTAACATGAAACATGAAATAAAATCATGAAAACAAAACATGTTAACAGTAAATTTCAATAAAATCATGAAGTATTCTATAAACATAAAATAATGAAATGTCCTTTAACATGAAATCATTAATGTACAGGAAAATCATGAAATATCCAATAAATATGAAATAATATTTCCAACATGACACCATGATATGTTCAACAGACAGAATCATAAACTGTTCACGGAAGAAGGAAACATCCACTGAACAAAGTCACACAAAATTATGAGTGTCAACTCAGGCACACTGAATCATTAAAAACAAAAACAGCATAAAAATGGCAGTAATGGATTATGTACCCAGACATCTCTATAATGATGTCAAGTCACACCTGTACAGGACAATAATAACTGTACTTCCCTTAACCACTCCATTTTATTGACTACAATCATTATCTCCTTTACTGACTACAATCTGTCTTTTTTATTGATTACAATCCTAGTTTCACTTATTGGCTACAAACTATACCTCTCTTATTAACTAGTCACTTTTTTTATTGACTACAAACCCTATATTTCTCTTATTAACTAGTCACTTTTTTTATTGACTACAAACCCTATATTTCTCTTATTAACTAGTCACTTTTTTTATTGACTACAAACCCTATATTTCTCTTATTGACTAGTCACTTTCTTATTGACTACAATCTCTATATTTCTCTTATTAACTAGTCACTTTCTTTTTGACTACAATCTCTATATTTCTCTTATTAACTAGTCACTTTCTTATTGACTACAATCTCTATATTTCTCTTATTGACTAGTCACTTTCTTTTTGACTACAATCCCTATATCTCTCTTATTAACTAATCACTCTCTTATTGACTTCAATCCCTCTATCTCTCTTTATTGACGCTAAAATAATTATGTCACTCTTAATGACTATAATCACTTTGTCTCTTTGACTGACTACAATCCATGACTCTCTCCATGGTTATAATCTCTGTCTCACTTAATGACTACAATCCTTTTGACTGACTACAATCCATGTCTCTCTCCTTGGTTATAATCTCTGTCTCACTTGATGAATACAATCCATGTCTCTCTCCTTGGTTATAATCTCTGTCTCACTTAATGACTACAATCCTTTTGAATCCATGTCTCTCTCCTTGGTTATAATCTCTTTCTCACTTAATGACTACAATCCTTTTGACTGACTACAATCCATGTCTCTCTCCTTGGTTATAATCTGTCTCACTTAATGACTACAATCCTTTTGACTGACTACAATCCATGTCTCTCTCCTTGGTTATAATCTCTGTCTCACTTGAAGACTACAATCCTTGTCTCTCTCCTTGGTTATAATCTCTGTCTCGCTTGATGACTACAATCCATGTCTCTCTCCTTGGTTATAATCTCTTTCTCACTTAATGACTACAATCCTTTTGACTGACTACAATCCATGTCTCTCTCCTTGGTTATAATCTCTTTCTCACTTAATGACTACAATCCTTTTGACTGACTACAATCCATGTCTCTCTCCTTGGTTATAATCTCTGTCTCACTTGATGACTACAATCCATGTCTCTCTCCTTGGTTATAATCTCTGTCTCACTTGATGACTACAATCCATGTCTCTCTCCTTGGTTATAATCTCTTTCTCACTTAATGACCACAATGCTTTTGACTGACTACAATCCATGTCTCTCTCCTTGGTTATAATCTCTTTCTCACTTAATGACTACAATCCTTTTGACTGACTACAATCCATGTCTCTCTCCTTGGTTATAATCTCTTTCTCACTTAATGACTACAATCCTTTTGACTGACTACAATCCATGTCTCTCTCCTTGGTTATAATCTCTTTCTCACTTGATGACTACAATCCTTTTGACTGACTACAATCCATGTCTCTCTCCTTGGTTATAATCTCTTTCTCACTTAATGACTACAATCCTTTTGACTGACTACAATCCATGTCTCTCTCCTTGGTTATAATCTCTTTCTCACTTGATGACTACAATCCTTTTGACTGACTACAATCCATGTCTCTCTCCTTGGTTATAATCTCTGTCTCGCTTGATGACTACAATCCCTATGTCTCACTTGTTGACTACAATCCTTATGTCCTGCTTGATGACTACAATCCATATGTCTCACTTGATGACTACAATCCATATGTCCTGCTTGCTGACTACAATCCCTATGTCTCACTTGATGACTACAATCCCTATGTCTCACTTGATGACTACAATCCCTATGTCTCACTTGATTACTACAATCCCTATGTCTCGCTTGTTGACTACAATCCATATGTCCTGCTTGATGACTACAATCCCTATGTCTCACTTGATGACTACAATCCCTATGTCTCACTTGATGACTACAATCCCTATGTCCTGCTTGAGGACTTCAATCCCTATGTCTCACTTGATGACTACAATCCCTATGTCTCACTTGATGACTACAATCCCTATGTCCTGCTTGATGACTACAATCTCTATGTCTCACTTGATGACTACAATCCATATGTCCTGCTTGATGACTACAATCCCTATGTCTCACTTGTTGACTACAATCCCTATGTCCTGCTTGCTGACTACAAACCCTATGTCTCACTTGCTGACTACAATCCCTATGTCTCACTTGATGACTACAATCCCTATGTCTCACTTGATGACTACAATCCCTATGTCCTGCTTGATGACTACAATCTCTATGTCTCACTTGATTACAATCCCTATGTCCTGCTTGAGGACTTCAATCCCTATGTCTCACTTGATGACTACAATCCCTATGTCTCACTTGATGACTACAATCCATATGTCCTGCTTGATGACTACAATCTCTATGTCTCACTTGATGACTACAATCCATATGTCCTGCTTGATGACTACAATCCCTATGTCTCACTTGTTGACTACAATCCTTATGTCCTGCTTGCTGACTACAAACCCTATGTCTCACTTGCTGACTACAATCCCTATGTCTCACTTGATGACTACAATCCCTATGTCTCACTTGATGACTACAATCCCTATGTCTCACTTGTTGACTACAATCAATATGTCTCACTTGTTGACTACAATCCCTATGTCCTACTTGTTGACTACAATCCCTATGTCCTGCTTGCTGACTACAAACCCTATGTCTCACTTGCTGACTACAATCAATATGTCTCACTTGCTGACTACAATCAATATGTCTCACTTGATGACTACAATCCCTATGTCTCACTTGTTGACTACAATCCATATGTCCTGCTTGATGATTACAATCTTTATGTTTCACTTGCTGATTATAATCCCTATGTTTCGCTTGCTATATATAATCCCTATGTCTCGCTTGTTGACTATAATCTCTCTGTTTCCCTAAATAACTACGATCATCGCCTCTCTTAATAAACACAAAACTTCTCTCTCTCTTATTGACTCAATTCCTCTCTCATACTAGTCACTCTCTCTTTTTGACTGCATCCATCCTATCTTTCATACTGATTCCAATCACTCATACTGGTTCCAATCACTCTTATTGACAACAATCACTCTTATATTGATAAGTAATCAGTTCCTCTTAAAATTGAAATGTGACTAAAAGAAACTTGAAATGAACGTACAACAATAATAATCTATGATGAAAAACAGGTTATGAAACATTTCATTTGATGTTATGTGTTTCATGCTTCAATAACTGACCTCAATCGAGGATTTGCTATGTGTTTGTACTTAAAAACAAATAAAAGTTTTCTTGAGAAATTATTTTCTCTCCGATGGGCTGCCAACTGGTTCTCTTGCAAGGCTCTCAAATTTGGGTAAAGGCTGTATGTAATATTCTTGACTTGGTTGTCGAGACACTGTTGGGCTGGAGAATTGTGTGGCCTCATACGATTTTGATGCTGAATATTTGCCCTTGGAAGCGAACACATCTTGGGCGTGTTCTTGCATACGCGGGCTTGTAAATTGTCTGTCTTGTATCAGATGAGGCTGCAAATGTTGATGTTGCTGACTTCCATGGAGACTTAAACCTGGTTGATCCTGTGTCCTGGAGGGTTGTTGCTGCTCTTGCGAAATGGGTTCAAAGTTGGACGAGCTTAGTTGAGAACTGTAAAAATGTTTCTCCTGGGTTGTAATCCTAGCACTGTAAGGTGGTGGAGCTGGATTTGAATGACCAGCACCATCAATGCTGTATCCAGACTGGTTGTTGCGCTCTATTCTGTTGTACTGAGGTGTATCCTCCATCGAGTGGCTGAAATCTAATGGCACAGCTTCCTGAAATGTGCATGCTGGGACATTGTAATGTTGGAGCAGCTTCTTGACAATTTCACTTGATGACGGATCATTCTTATACTGACCAAGAGAGTCCTCATAATCATCTTGGTGGTAGTCGGTGTTCTCATTCTGTGGAGGCATGGTGTAGTGGTAACCTGAAGATTGTTGTTGAGGAGAATAATAGTTTCCAGAACTATGGCCACTGTCAGAAGGAGGTTGAGAACTGCTGTACTGCTGGCTCTTCTCCCTGACTGATTCCACAGATAAGTGCATAGACTGGCTCTGACTGCCTACAGAATAGGGATCAACACTGGGACAACGAGAATAGTACTTGTCTTGCCTGCCATAAAAGATATGTGGTGGCGAAGGAGCGTCGACATGAGGTGATGGAAACTCATGCTGATGTACACTTTGGCTGAACTCATTTGGGTTGCTGTAATAATCAGAGGACACATTTCCTGCAGAAGATGAGTAGCTGTCTCCTGACGGAGCGTATCCTCGGCTGTCATGTTCCTGTGAAATTCCATCCTGAGAAGTTGCCACCAAACACAAACTGCTCGAGTTTAAATGTTGATCACTCAAAGTGGAGCTTCCAAGACCTGCTTTCAAACTGTCTGTTGTCAGTCGAGGCTCAGTCAAATGTGGCCACGTACTGGGCGTGTTCTTATCAAAATTGTCATCAACAGAACCTAAATGCTCGTTCAAACTATTATCGAAATTGTTTCTTCGAATAACACTTGCTTGCTGGGAGTTTAGACTCTGCTCTGGCATTAAATGTTCAGCATCTACTGACTGAGAATTTGACTCTTTCTGCTTGGGTTTATTAATTCTCTGGAGTTTTTCCCCACTTGCGTGAACCCCTCCACTTAGTCTTGGTTTCTTGAAAGTTGAAGGGTACTGTATGTTTCCATTGACAACAAGAAACGGATCTCTCTCCCCCTCTTTTCATGGCCTCTCTTGTGAGAAATGAAAGATCCAGAGTGGGCAAAAGATGTGTGGCAAATTTCACATTTGAATGGCTTCTCACCAGTGTGTGTACGTTCATGCGAACGTAACTCCTGACCTGTATGGAAACCCTTGTTGCAGTAACTACAGAATTTTGTCTTAATTTTGTTGTGGCGACGCATGTGAAGAAAATAACTACTTTTTGTGTTCAGTTGAGTGTTGCATATTTCACACACATGTTTGTCCTCGCCACTTCCACCCCGGAGGTCCTGTGATGAGACTGTCTCCTTTAAGGATTCTGCTTCGGAGCTGAGATTGCTGTTTTTTATGATGGGTGTGGAAATTGGTTTCGGAATATTATCGGCATGAAATTGTGGCACTGTTGGCAGCCCTGCAGGTGGATGACCATATTGAAATTGAGTACTTGTCGATCCTTGTGATTTAAAGGCTACACGACTGTCACAATCCTGCTGAAGATAAGCTAAAGTTCTGGAACAATCAACAATAGGTGCGGCTGGAGCAGTTGTAGCCTGATAAGACATTTTTTCACTGCTTCTTTGTCCATATGTGACTGAAGACATTTCTGTGTGATTTGTCTTATTTGATGTTTGATCTCCTGTGTCTTCACTGCTATAATGTTCAAACTTGGATATGCTTTGGTGCAGCACATCTTCAGCTAAACCTTCATCATCCATGGCATTACTCTCAGCCTTTCTCTGAGCGGCCGCCAGCTTTTTCTCAGCCTTCAATCTTCTCAGCTCCTCTACCTGATTGTGGGCAACCTGTTGCTTGGAGAGTTCAGATCTCTCACGGTTAGCGTGAATGGGGTTGGTGCTAAAGGACACATTCTGCTGACATTTGGGCTCCCCTGGTGATCTCATGAGTGATTCTGGTGATTTTGATGATGTCAGTGGTGCACTTGTTGACATAAGTGGTGCACCTGGTGATTTCACCTGTGCATCTGTACATTTTATTACAATATTTCCAGATTCCTCCTGTGCACCTAGAGACTTTATAGGAACATTTAGTGACTTCAACTTTTCATGGGAGGAATCCTCAAGCGTTAGACCTTTTTGTTCTGGTTGATTCTCACACTTTGGGCCTGAAACACAAGAGTCAAGCATTATCTGCAGGCCAAAATGAAAAAATAACAACCACTTTCAGGAATATAACCTAGATATGATTGTTCTTAACATATGGGTGTGAATCATGATCATGGACAATAGGACAACAGACATGAAAATCACTGGAGTCTGTAGAAATGTGGTTTTACAGGAGAATGTTGAGAATACCATGGACAGCTAAGAAGAGTAATGAAAATGTTCTGAAAGCAAAAAGAGAGCTAATTTTCAATATTAGGGAGAAAAAATCATCATTTTTTGGTGATGTGAACAACTGGAATATATTGTAACAAGTGGGAAAATTGAGGGATGAAGAGATAGAGGAAGCAAAGAGAAAAAATACCAGACAGCTTAAGAGAATGGCTTGGCAGAGGGTTAACAACAGAAATGATAAATAACTGTTGAGATCGAAAGTTGTGGAGAGACATGATCATCTACGCCAGCAGGCCCGGTACTTGATGATGATGATGATGATTGTTCTATGGTATAGATTAATTAAAAGAAGCTTGTATCTTTACATGTAAATAACCTTTGTTCCAGAAATTATCAAATGTGTCAACCTTTAAAATGTTTACTATTATAAGTACCGATTTGTTAAAGAATTCTTCCCCTTCATCCCATAACATGTTGTAGGGGCACCAGTGACACAGACTTCGTCAACCTTCTTCATTTCTCTCTATCGTCTGCCACTCTTTGAGACTTTGCAAAGCTGAGGCTTGTCTGTCGTTTATTGATGTTATCTTCCGACCTCTTTCTTTGCCTACCTCTCCTTTGACAGTTTCTTGCAGAATGGTCTTAAGGCCAACTAAAACAACCGAGAAATGTGGTCAAATCATTTAGTTTTGCATTTCATCACAAAAGTCAAAAGATTATCATGTGCTCCAATTGCTTGTTTTATCTTTTTTTGAGTTTTTTTTCATTTATTATTTGATCTAAGTTAGAGATTCCAACATCTTATAACGTTTCATCTCCATAGCTTGTATTTTCTTATCTAGCTCTGTTGTAAGGGGCCATGTTTCACAAGCATATAGACAAACTGATGTAACAAGAGAGTAAAGTAATCTGATATTACAGCCAAAAATGATGTTCTCATCTTTCCAAAAAAGAGTTATCATAGCAAGAGCTGCTGCAGTTTGTAGCATTCCCATTGATGCTTCAGCTAAACCATTATTAATTAAGAAACATTATGAAGCATGAGAATTCAAATGTGTTTCACAATGGTATCACAAAGAGAGAATTGTAACATAACATGCTGCTTTTATGATTTTGTGAACATGGATCCAAACACAGGTTGAGAATTGTAACATAACATGCTGGTTTTATGATTTAGTGAACATGGATCCAAACACAGGTTGAGACTCTCCTGCCAACCCAACTGACAAAGAATTGGTACCTGACTTCTGGGAAAAGTTGGAAGGTTGGGCAGCTTAAAAGTAAGTCACTGGCCCTGGACAGGAAGGTCCAGGGTTCTAATCCCTTAACAGTCATTAAAAATTTCTTCAAAACTGAATCTGTGGTTTCTTCACAGCTCACCTGGTCTCTAAGTAGTGATATTTGATATCAAGCTTTCTTGGTGAAAATGATGAAAAAGAAGAGCTCCTCTGTGCATTTTCACACATTAATTATAGAACACTTGGCACTTAAAAGGTAAAAAAGAATATGCCAAAATTGGCCAGGTGCCCAGGGAAATTGTTAATCAAATCTTCACATGGTGAAGATAGATATGTCAGGCACAAATATGGCAGCCTTGTTGTAAGCTGGTGACATAATGCATCAACGCTCTCTTAACAGGGGAACACTGAGCAGACTAGGGGGAAAAGTAATGGCAGTGTGGAAGAGTACTCCCCCCGCACAGCCAGTTGCTGCTAATTTGGTCTTTTTCTTCTTCCTTTCAGCTCCCTGTAGAGCTTAAGTCTTCAACAAACACTTTCCAAGTCGTTCTGTTTCTTGCCATTCTTTTAAGATTATTCCATGTCTTCCCCGTCATCTTCATCTCTGCTTCTGTCTATCTTCTCCAAGAATATTTTGGTCTTCCTCTTTATCGCTTTCCCTGGGGATTCCAAAAAAGGGCCTGTTGTGTAATACTCTCAGTTGGCTTCCACAGTGTGTGTCCTATCCAGCACCATCGTCCTTGTTGTATTTCTTTGTCCACAGGTATTCGACTGGTATTTTCCTATAGTTCTACGTTAGTGATTTTGTCCTGCCATTTCCTTTCTTTTACTCTGCACAAGCATCCATTAATGAAGGGTCTGAATCTTCATGATTGTCATTTTTTTAATTCTCCATGTTTCACAGCCATATATTATAACTGACTTAACATTGGAGTTGCATTCTAGTACAGTGAAATATTACTTTACCTCCTAGGCTGAGATTTCCCCCATCATAAGGGAAAATAAGAATCTCTTGAACATTTTTGAATTTCTAAAATAAATACACCCTTTTCTGTGATACGTGATACTTTTTACGACGCACTTTTTAAAAAAAAAATCCCAACATCAAAGGAAAGAAATCCAGCACACAGAGATCACTGGAAGTAGTGATTAGGAAGGTATAGGGATGGGTGGAATGTTTGTTCACAGCAAACTCAAATTTAAAGAAATTTTATTTTGAGGTCGTAATTTTTACAATGGAATCATAATATAATATATAATATTAAGCACCTATAGAAATAGTGGGAGGATCAGGTGGTCTAGAGGTAATGTTTTGACCTTTGGACTAAAAGATCTGGATTTGAATCCCTCCACGAGTGGAAATTTTCTTTTTGAATCCATGGTTTCTTCATGGCTTTACCCATCCTGGTCTCTGGTTCATGAGATCAGATTATGTTAGTACTTTGTTGTGTTCCTTTGTTGGTCACCATACCTTGTAGGAGTGTATGTTACACTCCACTACCGGATCCGATGTGTAGTTCTCCTCAGTTACAGCAAATAACAGGAGTTCCTACAAGCTCTGTGCACATTAATGAACCCTTGGCAGTTTAAAGTCTCAAAGTGTAGCTAAAATAGCAGATGACCAGACAAAATTGTTCAGCAAATCTACCCATACTGAAGACAAATGTTATTGAGTTATTTGAAGTGCATCATCACTGCACTCCGAACATGCCCATAGGTGCTAAAATCTACTCTTCAGCAAGTCTCGCAGTGTGCAGCGACTGATGACTCCAAAGACAGATGTTATTGAGTTATTTGCAGGTCATCATCACTGCACTCCAAACATGCCCATAGGTGCTAAAATCTACTCTTCAGCAAGTTTCGCATTGTGCAGTGACTGATGACTCCAAAGACAGATGTTATTGAGTTATTTGAAGTGCATCATCACTGCACTCCAAACATGCCCATAGGTGCTAAAATCTACTCTTCAACAAGTTTCGCATTGTGCAGCGACTGATGACTCCAAAGACAGATGTGTTAAACTGAAAGTTGCAGTATCCTGACTTGCTGTAAGCTAGCGCAGCAACACATTCATGCTTAATAGGTGGATGCTGAAGTAGAAAAAAACATAGAAGCAATAAATATCCACAAAAATGTTTGAAGTAATAAGAGTTAAAGTTGATGAAAAAATACCAAAACAAATAAATAAATAAATTGTAAAAATTAATTGGGGGGGGGGGGGGGGGGAGGAGGAGGAGACCAACAAAACAACTGAAATAACAAGACTACAAGACTACAAACAAAACATACTTTTCACCAATCCGGCTGAATTAGCCTTAATGCCATGAATCTTCCAGCAATGCATGATCAGGCTATGCTGCTGTGAGTACTGTTTTCCACAAATTATACATGTGACTTTATAATCTGGGTCATGGCTGCGAAGATGGCGATAGATTGTAGCAGCTCCAAAGCTTTTACCACACACTAAACATTTGTATATCTTCACATCATTTTTTACGATAACCTGAAAAGAAATATTCATTTTCAGACTAAATTTTCCAACATTTAAGCTACAAGAACATATAAATATGTATCTATTCTTTTGCTTGTACGTACAAGAAAAGGCATTCGCCCTGTTACTACTAAAATGAAGGATTCACTTTTCTAATAACTTAGGTCAACTATGTCTTCCGACCTCTCTAGCTTGACATGTCATCTCTCTAGCTTGACATGTCATCTCTTACCGTTTTCTATCTGCCCAGCAGTTTAAGTATCTCCTGTTTCAACCAATCAAACATCACCTACGTCATTTCCCAGCCAATCAAATCATCTCACCATCTTAGGACAACTCACACTTTGAGTCCCTCACCATTTATTCTAAGCCACGAGATTTTCCCCATCTCTACTCACTAACTCAACTATCTCATGCACGTCCCTTAACTCACGATGGTTCTCCCATCTCTACTCACTAACTCAACTATCTCATGCACGTCCCTTAACTCACTTAGGTTCTTAATTCTCACATTACACGCAATGGTTCTCCCAATTCTCCTTAAACTATCCCCAACTACATTATTTCCCTACATCCTTACATTCACCTCAGCTCATCTGAACAAAGTCTCAAGGCAGATCTCCCACGGACCACTTCCTCAGTTTGCACATGATTTACCTGGCCTGAGGGTCTTGCCATCAGATCTTCCAGATTCACTCTTTTTGGCTGCCGTGATAACTCGACTTTTTGGCTGCCGTGATAACTCGACTTTTTGGCTGCCGTGATAACTCGACTTTTTGGCTGCCGTGATAACTCGGCAATCTGAAATCAGTAGTTTGCCATTGTTTTCTCATTGGCTCTAGCCACTTAGCATCTTAGGTCCCTGCTGTACCTTATACTGTGCCCTAAACCAAATACCAGGCTGCTACTGCTCCTGCCTTTGAGACCATTGTTGAATGAGTCAATCCTCTGCCCTTTCTGCCAGCAGCTGTATATACTATAGAAGGGAGACTTCCTTAATATGTCCTGAGTAGTATAGCCGGCCAGCCAAAATCATTGTCCGGGATGGCGGCACTGCCACACACAAGCAGACACTAGGAAATATAACATGTGTAGGTTCCAAAACTTGGTATTGCCTACAGAAGAAATCTAAGAACTAATTTAGATAACAATAGAATTAGCAATTTAGCTAACTATTCTTCTTCTGTGTGCACTTGATAACATCTTCCTCTTTATCATTCTCCCTTCTTCTTCCTTTCAACTCCCTGTGGAGCATAGTTCTTCAACAAACACTTTCCAAGGAAGACTTGTCAACCAACACAACATTGGTGTCGTTAGTCATGACATGTTGAGGGGTATACTTCGCAGGTGATCTGAGCATTCATGGACTTGTCCTATGTGCAATTAATGAGGATGACCTATTGACTGAACTAAACTAAAACTTTCCAGGCTTTCTGTACATCACAACAATGTACTTGGCTGTTACATCACAACAATGTACTTGGCTGTCACATCGCAACAATGTACTTGGCTGTCACATCACAACAATGTACTTGGCTGTCACACCGCAACAATGTACTTGGCTGTCACATCGCAACAATGTACTTGGCTGTCACATCACAACAATGTACTTGGCTGTTACATTACAACAATGTACTTGGCTGTTACATTGCAACAATGTACTTGGCTGTTACATCACAACAATGAAACAATATGGTGGCAGCTGAGGTTGATATGTCTGCGTGGGATAATGCAGAATTGCAAGTACATGCGGTTAGGGTGCAGACCCCAGCTCATTTCGTGATTGTAAATGTGTATGCCTGCAATGGAAAGGTGAACACACAACAATGGCAGAATCTCTTCGAGTTCGATGAAGAGAACGTCATTTTCTGCGGAGACTTTAATGCTAGAGGAAACCAGTGGGGTAACGTCATAACCAACAAGCAGGGAGAAGACCTAGAGAACGCAGGTGGAGTGCACTGGGGTTCCACGGAAGTGATCACTATCCATGTGTCCTCCTAATTGAGAAAAGCAGAAATAGAAGCCAGAAAAGGAAGCTCCACACATTCCACTACGAGAAAACAGACCAGGATGTCATTAGCAAAATCAGACATAGGAAACAGAGCGCCCCTCGTAGGAGGCAGGAGAGATGGATGCAGCCACCCTGGTGGAACGTAGAAGTAGAGGAAGCTTGGCGGAGCAAGAGACAAACGGCCAAGACATGGCAGAAAGAATGGAAGAACACAACCTAAGCTCTTGATGCAACTGAAAGTAGAGGTCGACAAAAAAATGATGCACTTTAAACTATGTGCTAAGCAGGCTAAGGATGCCAAATGGGATGACTTCTGTAAAAAAAATGTGCTCAGAAAAATCGCTAGCCACATTCTGGTGCCTTCATCAGAGCATGAATGGCACAACACGACACAGAGGCATACCAGACTTTCAGAGCACAGGCTAGATATGGCACAAATCTGATGAGAGCAAAGGGAAGGCCCTGCTTGCCCGCTACATTGAGCAGACGGACCAAAAAAATGAGGCTGTAAGAATGAGGATACGGGGATCGCTGTCAAAATTGTTTAAGGATGTAGTGCTGGAAGAAGATCTCACAATCACAACCGATACCATTCGCATGACACTTAAAAGGTCACACAACACTGCTTCTGGTCCAGATGGTGTTCGGTATGACGACTTGACAAAACTGGCCAGTGAGTTTAATGCCAGCATTCGGAGTGGCCAGATTAAGGAGGAGTGACTACACAGCTACTTACTACCGCTACCGAAGCCAAACAAGGACCATTCTAGATCAGTGCCTACAGAATCATCACAATGCAGAACACTGCGGGCAAGCTGCTGGAGAAAATAGTTGCCCGTGTCCTCACCTGTCACCTTGAACAGAAACACGCATTCCCACCCACACTCGGAGGTTATAGATATAACAAAGAGACATGGCTCAACGCGGCAGTCGTTGCTTATGACGTCTTCGAAGGCTTCCACAGACGAGAGGAGACATGTGCTGCTGCTATAGATCTGGAGGATGCATACAATAGGGTACCATTTGAATATCTCATGCATATGCTCCTCAAACTGGCGGTGCACCCCTTCCTCATTAGATGGTTCACCTAAAAAAAATTCATGCCTCAAGCATGGATTCATGCTCCTCCTTCAGGGATTTGATGTTAAGCTTTTTTTCCAGATTTTCACTTCACTGGGGATTTGTGCCCTGACGGAAACTAAACAAGACAAATATAATATACAATTTGGGTACTTTAAACAAAATTACAAAATATAAACTAACTTACCTCATACTGAGATTTCCGTTCTCTGGCTGGTTTTTTGTTATCGGTTCTTGGTTCTCCAGTAACAACGGCAGCTTTCTCTTCCTGTACTGTATTATCCATGCTGGATGCACCTGCAACACTATTATCACCTTTTGCCAGCAGCCCTTCTTCATGGCTTCTGTTGGCTCCAGATCTGTCTAAACTTCTGGACATGTTAATGCCTGAGGCTGAAGTGTTTCCAAGGTCAGACAGGTCAAGGTTAACAGACCCATCTAGATGACCTTCCTCCATGTCTAAGTTGACTGTGTGGACAAGGTTAATACTCTCTTGAAGAGAGTTATCATGACTGACTACGGTCCCGTGCCCATTAGTGTCATCATAGGCAGCAACTGCAGAAAAGAGAGTATTTGGAGACAATGTCTGTCGCAATCGAGTCTCCAGATAAGCCAGGTCTTGCTGACCTAAACTGAATCCGGCCAGTTCTTGGCTGTACCCGGTTGCATTCGATGAAGCCTGTCTCAAAAACCCCTGAGCCATGTTATCTTGTCTGTTATCTGCAAACTCTGAGTCCTGTGAGTTATAGAACATGTTGGAACTCACAGCATTATCTATATTTGAGGTGAACATCTGAGACTGTTGAGATGGTGCTCCTGCCCCAACATTGTATCCCAAGTTCGGCAGCCCACTCTAGAATAATAAAAAAAAAATATATAAAAATAATCTTGTATCAGTCTGACATATACTGACTATGAAGATATGATACTGTCAAGGAAAAATCTCCAGAATGAAAACAAATAAAATTCAATGTATTTTTCTTTTCTTGGTCACAAACTGGCAAAGCAGTAGTGTGGTCTGTATACCATGTGGTGTCTTTTAGGGTAACAACAGAGCTCATCCACTTTCCACAGTCCAAGACCATTCTTCACAGAGTGCCCAAGTCTAGACTTACTCTACTGTTTTCACCATCCTGTGCCAAGTTGTACTTGCCTCTCTTTCTTCGGGAGTCCGCCACACTGCAGTTCTTGTCTTCATTAGTTCTTGTGTCCAGCAGTTCTTGTCTTCATTAGTTCTTGTCTTCAGAATTTCTTGTGTCCAGCAGTTCTTGTCTTCATTAGTTCTTGTCTTCAGTATTTCTTGTGTCCAGCAGTTCTTGTCTTCATTAGTTCTTGTCTTCAGTATTTCTTGTGTCCAGCAGTTCTTGTCTTCATTAGTTCTTGTCTTCAGTATTTATTGTGTCCAGCAGTTCTTGTCTTCATTAGTTCTTGTGTCCAGCAGTTCTTGTCTTCATTAGTTCTTGTGTCCAGCATTTCTTGTCTTCAGCAGTTCTTGTGTTCAGCAGCTCATGTCTTCAGTAGTTCTTGTCTTCATTAGCTCTTGTGTCCAGTATTTCTTGTCTTCAGCAGTTCTTGTGTTCAGCAGCTCATGTCTTCAGTAGTTCTTGCGTTCAGCAGTTCTTGTCTTCAGTAGTTCTTATCTTCTCCTGTGTTCACCTGAGCACTACTACTACTAAACATCCATTGGGTGCTGTCTCCATATTGAAGGTTGGCTACCGTAGAGCGTCATTCATTGGGAGCTGTCTCCACATTGAAGGTTAGCTACCATGGAGCGTCATTCATTGGGAGCTGTCTCCACATCAAAGGTTGGCTACCGTGGAGCGTCATTCATTGGGAGCTGTCTCCACATTGAAGGTTAGCTACCATGGAGCATCATTCATTGGGAGCTGTCTCCACATCAAAGGTTGGCTACCGTGGAGCATCATTCATTGGGAGCTGTCTCCACATCGAAGGTTGGCTACCATGGAGCACCATTCATTGGGAGCTGTCTCCACATCGAAGGTTGGCTACCATGGAGCGTCATTCATTGGGAGCCGTCTCCACATCGAAGGTTGGCTACCATGGAGCACCATTCATTGGGAGCCGTCTCCACATCGAAGGTTGGCTACCATGGAGCGTCATTCATTGGGAGCCGTCTCCACATTGAAGTTTAGCTACCATGGAGCACCATTCATTGGGAGCTGTCTCCACATTGAAGGTTAGCTACCATGGAGCACCATTCATTGGGAGCTGTCTCCACATCGAAGGTTGGCTACCATGGAGCACCATTCATTGGGAGCCGTCTCCACATCGAAGGTTGGCTACCATGGAGCGTCATTCATTGGGAGCCGTCTCCACATCGAAGGTTGGCTACCATGGAGCGTCATTCATTGGGAGCCGTCTCCACATTGAAGTTTAGCTACCATGGAGCACCATTCATTGGGAGCTGTCTCCACATCGAAGGTTGGATACCACAGAACACCATTCATTCATTGGGAGCTGTCTCCACATCGAAGGTTGGATACCATGGAACACCATTCATTCATTGGGAGCTGTCTCCACATCAAAGGTTGGATACCATAGAACACCATTCATTCATTGGGAGCTGTCTCCACATCGAAGGTTGGATACCATGGAACACCATTCATTCATTGGGAGCTGTCTCCACATCGAAGGTTGGCTACCATGGAGCACCATTCATTCATTGGGAGCAGTCTCCACACTGAAGGTTAGTTACCATGGAGCACCATTCATTCATTGGGAGCCGTCTCCACATTGAAGGTTAGCTACCACGGAACACCATTCATTCATTGGGAGCCATCTCCACACTGAAGGTTGGCTACCATGGAACACCATTCATTCATTGGGAGCCCTCTCCACATTGAAGGTTAACTACCATGGAGCACCATTCATTGGGAGTTGTCAGCTATCATTCATAGGTCTAGGCTTTTCACATTCCAACAGGAGATCAACACTTTGGTTGATTCAGACTATGAGGAGTCAGATTTTGATAAAAAATATGTTTCCACTTCAAGTGACACAGACAGTGAGAGCTCGAGTGATAGGAGAATCTCGAACTTTATAGATCTAGAGCTAGATCAATAGATGTTGGGCGTGTCCCTCAAATAGATGATGGGGGTACCTCAGTGTGAAACAAGACTCATCCTGCTGGGGGATTGACACACAAAGGTGGAATATTGGTGCTAGATGATGGGGGTACCTCAGTGTGAAACAAGACTCATCCTGCTGGGGGGATTGACACACAAAGGTGGAATATTGGTGCTAGATGATGGGGGTACCTCAGTGTGAAACAAGACTCATCCTGCTGGGGGGATTGACACACAAAGGTGGAATATTGGTGCTAGATGATGGGGGTACCTCAGTGTGAAACAAGGCTCATCCTGCTGGGGGGATTGACACACAAAGGTGGAATATTGGTGCTAGATGATGGGGGTACCTCAGTGTGAAACAAGGCTCATCCTGCTGGGTGGATTGACACACAAAGGAGGATTATTGGTGCTAGATGATGGGGTACCTCAGTGTGAAACAAGGCTCATCCTGCTGGGTGGATTGACACACATAGGTGGAATATTGGTGCTAGATGATGGGGGTACCTCAGTGTGAAACAAGGCTCATCCTGCTGGGTGGATTGACACACAAAGGTGGAATATTGGAGCTAGATGATGGGGGGTACCTCAGTGTGAAACAAGGCTCATCCTGCTGGGTGGATTGACACACAAAGGTGGAATATTGGTGCTAGTTGATGGGGGTACCTCAGTGTGAAACAAGGCTCATCCTGCTGGGTGGATTGACACACAAAGGTAGAATATTGGTGCTAGATGATGGAGGGTACCTCTGTGTGAAACAAGGCTCATCCTGCTGGGTGGATTGACACACAAAGGTGGAATATTGGTGCTGGATGATGGGGGTACCTCAGTGTGAAACAAGGCTCATCCTGCTGGGTGGATTGACACACAAAGGTGGAATATTGGTGCTAGATGATGGGGGTACCTCTGTGTGAAACAAGGCTCATCCTGCTGGGTGGATTGACACACAAAGGAGGATTATTGGTGCTAGATGAAAGGTAGACCTATTTTCTACAATGTTTCCAAGTTCCATCTTATTCTAACCACTTGTTTGCATGTAACTAACATTTTTCTATATCATGTTCGTTTTTTTCTCTTTAATGCTCAGGAGCCCAGGTATATGGGACAGTTAGGTTCAGGGCCTCATGTCTTGTAAAGTTAATTGGCTAATAATATGCCATGGAACAAATTCAAGACTGGTGCAGAGATGGAAAAAATGATAATGTACCAAAAAATATTATCCACTATCAAGAGAGGGGGGGGGGGGCATGTGATGAGAAGAAACAAAAGAATCCCAAAGCAGATCCTCAAATAGGAACAGAGGATGGAAGAGAAGGGGCCGATCTGGAGAAACACTGAGGCTGGGAGGAGGGCAATAACAGTAGGCACCAGCTCCCTTGCTGAGATTGAGGGGCTTGCAGAGAACAAGGATGAGTGGTGAGATATATTTCTGTGCAAGGTCTGATCCTTGGTTGTGGAGATCATCGAACATACGGAATCTAGAACTTCTGCTTTATGTGCCATCTTTGGCTCGAAAGAATAATAGATAGGTAGACAGACAGAAGACACACAGACAGACAGAAGACACACAGACAGACAGAAGACACACAGACAGACAGAAGACACACAGACAGACAGAAGACACACAGACAGATAGTAAATGAAATTTGTGGATATTTACCTGTGTGGATGAACTTGCATGCTGCGTCTGGCTTTGGGCAACCGTTTCTGCAAGTCTTTGGCTCAATGTGTTTGCCAGGACGGTGCCAGGGAAGAACTCTTTACTCCATGACTCTAAAGCTGCTGCTGTTACAGACTGTGGCAAACTCCAGGAAGACTCTTGCGGTGCCTGCTGAGTGGTGGTAGTCCAAGGTTGATGAGCTTCATGCCTCTGCTGGGAGAAGGATGGCAGAGGTGTTGATGAGGTTGAGTTCCAAGTTGAGGAGGATGTTAGCAGTGGCGATGATGAAGGTGGTGTAGTGTTCCAAGGTGGAGATAATCTATCCTGTGATAGGGAGGTCTGCAGTGGTGCTGATATCCACGACTTCTTGAGCGCAGCAACAGATGATGGGCTTCCTACCGACAGGGGTGGTGTTTGTGGCAGGTGAGGAGCCCAGACTGTGGACTGAACTAGTGAAGATGTTGTGCATTGATGAGTCGGCAAAGATACAACAGTTAAGGGCAGTGTAGAGGTCATACTTGTACAGGATTCAAGTCTTTGCGGAGGGCAGGTCATCAACGGCTGAGAGAACGATGATGATGTTTTGACTGACGGTGGTGATACTGTAAGACTAAACTTCTCAATGTGGGTCGACGGAGGAAGTGATACATGAGGAGGTTCCACTGGTGGCAGGGGCAATGAGGTCACCCACGCTCTTGTAGATGATGATGGAGCTTTATTGATGGCAGGCCCATTCATGAAATTTTGAGAAAGCAAGATACGATCATTGCTGCCTCCTGGGACGTAGTAGCCGGTTATTGGCACCAAGCATTCTGAAAGATTTTGTGAACAAATTAATGCTGGCTTCGACAATGACAAAATAATACAAGTTTTCAGAACCAACAGATTTCTCATAAGTTGGATAATAAATCCATAAAATAACAGCTTCATACCCTGAATCCACAGTTAACTCTCTCACAGAAAATACTCAATGCATCTTCTTTATCATTTACAATTCTTCTCTTCATGACCCTATTCACTTGGTCAGATTGGTTAGTCATTTTCCAGAGCTGCCATGGAGAGACGGAGTAGGATCTTGATCAGTTCCTGACCCAGGCAGTCTCTGACCTGTACAACATGTGATGATTCACACTGGAGAATGCAACCTCTATTTTGTTGGCCCTCCAGTGTGCAAACACACGTATGTACACATACACACACAATCAACAACCAGTACACGCCAGAGAAAAAAAAGGGGGATAAATATGTAGAATTGGGACATACATTGTAGAAATAGGATAAATTCTGTATAAATTGGACATATGTTGTATAAATGGTATATATTCTGTATAAATGGTATATATGCTGTATAAATGGTATATTTTTCTCTTCACTTCCTCTTACACCCTTTAAGGTATTGAGAGATATAAAGTTCCAGTTCCTGCCTTCTGGCAGCCTAAATCATCACCAGTTGATGTCATTGTTGCAATTATTGGATGCTGTCAGTCCACCTCACTCTGGGTCTGCCACAGATTCTTCTTCTATCTTCTTTTTTAATATCTGTTTTGTATGGTATAGAATTTGTTGGCACACTTTCTAGTTGAACAAACCATTTCATTTGTTGTCTCTGTATGTAGTTCAAAACTGATTCAATGGCCAAATATTCTATCTCATGAGATCATTTCTAATTCTGTCTCTTCTAGTCACTCCAGGCACGTTTCTCAAACATCTCTTCTCTGTCTAACTAGTTCCCTTTTATGTTTATTCATAAATGACCTAATTTAGCACTCATAGCACAAGATGGGAATGAATATACTCTGTATATGACGTTTCTATGTGATCTAGTTACTGTCTTGTGTTGAAGTATAGGGACTAGCTGTCCCAATATTTGGCTTGCCTTGTTACATTTCATGTCTATTTCATTATCCACCTTGCCATCATCAGAGAAAGAAAGCTGTTCCTAGATATTTGAAGTCTGTCATTTTCTTTACAGTGTGTTTTTCTGCAGCTATTTTGATATTTTCCTATAAATGGTATATGCAAGGCTTGTGTTGTTGTTGTTATAGATCCAGCGACCTTTGAGCTGATGCCCTTCAGCCCTATGCCATGTAGTAGTATCTGCAGGTATTCTTAAGTTCTGCTGTGGTACCGTACAGAGTGTTCCATTTGGAGGGTCTTTGAGGAAGTAGTGTTGTTCTGATGTCAGTGAGCTTTGGACATTGAAACCACCCCCCCCTCCCATGCAAGGCATATTCAAATGAAACCTGCTTGAGCTGTGCCAAGTGGACATACATATGAGGCATGATGATGTCACATCTAATGTAATAAGAACACACCAATGTGTAATTGTGTATGTGTTCATTCTCTGAGTAGATTCATTAGCTTTGCCGGAGACCATTAGAAAAATGGCCCATGTAGTATGGAGTCCATCCAAGGTTGATCAGCGAGCAGTGACACACCAGACACACAGACATCAAGAATAAAAGACCTGCTTTAGCATGGTGTGATTCTGTTGCATGAGAATACTCATCCACGTGTCATGAACATTGAGCAGGAAGCATTAACAAGGAAACAGTGGGAAATTCGCAACACCCAGTCCCTATCTATCTAAAGTGACTTTTATTTGTTCTGACCTTTAAAAAGATCTCTAAAGATCTTAGTTTCCAGATCCGATGATCTGACTCTAATGCAGATGTCATAGCCTTGATGACAAAATGGTAAAATTTTTATTGAGCTATTAGAGGGTCATCATCATTGCACTCCGAACATAGGTGCTCAGATCCCCTCCTCAGCAAGTCTCGCAGTGTCCAGCGACTGACGACTCCAGTTCTGTGTTGGTTGATAAGTCTTCTTACACGCCCACTAAGTTTCTCATTTCTGGCTGTGCCCATCATAACTCCCATCTCTTTCATCCGAAGGAATGATGTGGACTCATAGGTGTCGAAGTCCTGTGTCCTTCCCACTTCCCAGAGGAAATTGATGATGTCCACCTGATTCATTGGTTAACCGTCCTCAACAATAGCACAGCTAGACAACCTGTCCACTCTTTCAATTCCCTGTACTCCAATATGTTCTGAGATGAAGACAAAGGTGATCTTACATATTTTTTACTTGTGCAATCTAAAGATTATATTAAAATTAATTATTAAAAGGTCAAAGTAAAATGGTAGAATGAGAAACTCAAGTTATTTTTCTCAGAATGCCCCCAAGCAGTGGAGTACGTGTCTAAATGCTTATGGTCACTTTTTGATAAAGAACCCTGGTGAGTACTGGCTTTATAACAATTGCTTGATTTAATTCTGCCACACCTCCTGATGTATCATTGCATATATTTGTAATAACACCACTGGGACGGGTTGAACACATTCTGTATATGCTACAAAATATGCTATAAAAATGAGACAAATAGATGCCTTAAATGAAAGACAGGCTTTGTATAAATATAAATGAGAAAGAAGTGAAGAATGAGATTTGTGTATCTCTTACCTTCTATTTCAGGCATGCTGTCCTCAAAGATAGGTACTAATTTGTACATGACCATCTTCTGTCTCTCGCCGGTCAGTGTGGTGTGCGTACATAAACTCTCGTCATCTGGAGATCCTGATGAAGGCATGGCAGAGAGGACAGATACTTTCACCTCGGCTATTTGTTCTGAAGAAGTTGGTTCTAGCTTTGACTGCCACCCTTCTTTCACAACTTCGGGAGTCTTCTCAACAACACCATTATCACATTTAGAATCTTCCACATTTTCTTGTAGATCATTTTTTCTTTTGTTTTCCTCATCATCAAGTGATTTTGATTCTTTATGATCAACTTTTATCTGTTCACTTTTAGTTACTGTACTTTCCAAATTGCTGGCGTCAGGATTGGTGTCTTGCGACTTCACATCTGACGGCTTGTTACTAAAAATATCAGAACCAATGTCTTCATCAGGTTTCTTCACAACCACCTTAGATGAGGACAGAGGTACTTTCATCTTGCCTTTCCTCTTTCTGTGTCTTTGCTTCTTAGTTCCATAAAGCTTTACTGGTACAGCTCCAGAATTAGGGACGGCAGCTACTTTAGATACTTCAGTCTCTTCTATTTTTATGTTTTCTTTTGATGCATTCTCTTTAATACCTTCAATCTTTCCAACTGGCTTATGGGATTTTGGGAGACTTTTAAAGGATGCGAGCTGTTTCAAGCGTTTCTGTGCTAAGGGAAGCCCTTTAAGCAACTCTGATGGCAATGGGCGCTTGATCTTCACACCCAAGCTAGATTTGGAACTGCTTAGTTTGGTCAGAGCTTGGCAAGCTGCGACTCTTCTGGAAAGAAAAGTAACATTGTCTGACCTTACTGGACTTCGCGATCGTGAAGCTCTTCCCAGACTTTCAGACTGATTTCTTGTGTCTGTTTTATTTATTTTGTTAACAAGCATTATTGTTTTCCCAGTGCTTACACTAGATGCAATTGTTACTTTTTTTTTGTCCGTAACATTTCCTGACTTTTGTTTAATGTCAATTTTTTTATTGCTACTCACGGTGGTTTTATCACCACCAGTATCTCTGTTTTTACTTCTAGTGGTCATTCTCTCTACAGTTTCAGTTGCAGTATCATCAACTGAGGAAATACTTGCCTGTCTACTTGTTCTTGTACTTCTGAGCAACATGTCATCAACTAAGTCTGAAACATCTTCTTTATAATTAACCCTCTGTGATTGTCTACTAAGTCGTCTGCTCTTTGTATTGTCTGCACCTTTCTCAGCTTCTTCGCTGTCTTTTTCTTTGACAAGTAACCTTTTTGATAACCTACGTGTTGGTTCAGATTCAGCAATTTTCAATTCCTCTGTCTTCTCAGCTGCCACTCCTGTATGTTTTTTTCAGCAGTTCTATCCTCTGCAGTAGATCTTGTTTGCCGAGTGAATTTTGGTTTTCTTTCTTCTTGCTCCGTTTCTTCCCTTAGTTTCACTTGCTTTTTGTGACTTTGCCCTTTTTTGTGTGAAGTATTCGGAGTAGAGGTAATAAATATTTGTTTTTGACTGTTGAGGTTCTTCTGCTGCTGTGGCTTTTGACTACGCTTTGCTGGAGTATCATCCTGTTCAAATGGTTTTTTTGGTTTCCGTTGCCTCACTTCTCTACGGGGTGTCTCACTGCAAGTTAAAAATGAGTCCTTTGCTTCCTTCTCTCTCAGCTTAATACGCAAGACTAGTTCACTGCTTTCAACTTCAGTGGGTGTACAAGCTTTAGCTGACTTGCTGTTTGCTTTGTTTGATGTTAGGTCCCGCTTGTCAGAGTTTGATGGGGGTGTGGTATTCACAGATATTTCACTTCCTGTTAGCTGCTGATTTATGGGATTAATTGTCTCTGAAACTGCAGTTGAGCTTTGTGCTGTGCCCAGATCGGCTTGCAGGTTAATTGTATCATCTTTTCCTGCCACTGCTAGCTGATAACGTTCGCTAGCTATTTCTGATAAAACTTTCAGGCCTCCTTCGTTTTTTCTCATTTCTCGATATGAGCAGATCACATTTGTATAGATTCTCGAGCTGTCTTCACACGGTTGAGGGTTTTCTGCTAATGAACTAAATGGTGAGTGTATTTGAGATACTCCATGGCATGTCTGGTTCAAGTTTGGCTGTGTTCTTTCGCTAGTCTGTACCGGAGAATTGTTTGAAAACAAATATTGAATGAGGCTGCTCTCTTTCTCCATCAGGTTTGCATTGTTTTGAAAATTTTTATCTTGGGCACTGGACGCAACATAAGAATTGATCAGTTTTGTGTCAGATAGTGAACTTTCAGGTTGAGCATACTGGCCAGGTGACAGATACTGATGCAGTTCAAGAGCATGTTTCTCTCCTCCTTGATTCTGGTGATGAAAGTTAGCAGCCGATGTGCTAACTGGCGACTTGTTCCTAGTATCAGTCTGGCTGGAGAAGGAGTGCTGTTGGTCTATGTCACTTCTGTTGAGTATTGGCTTTTGTCCTGGCGATTCATTCGCTTGCTGATAATGTAATTGCTGAGTGAGTCTACCTAAGCCTGGAACACTTGCAGGCTGTATCACAGCTTTAGGTTGTTGTAGACTGCTTTCTGGAGATCTTATCTCACTTGGCTGTTCGGTGTGCCAAACTGTTGTGGTATTTTTTAAAGAAGGCACTGGTACTTTTGAAGATGGCATTGTTGGAGATGTTGATGGCACTGTTGCAGACGACAAATGGAAAGTGAGAGATGATTGTGGCTTGTGAGCATTCAGTAAACTGCTGTGGACATTCCGGTGCTCTGGAGGACGATGATGAATGACTTGACCAGGGCTGAAGGATTGGGTAGGTTGGTTTAAAGAAATAGGCTGTGCACTACTGAGCTGTTGCATATCAGAGTTTGTGACAACATCATTGTGCTGCCTATCAGAAAACTGTTGTCTTTCATATGACACACTCATATGTTGATTAAGATCAACTCTTGTTTGCTCAACTTCTCTACTTTCTGGGGGAAGCTGTACAGATACTGTTTGTGCTGTGCATAGCTGAGAGGGGCCTCTGTTTACTAGTTGTGTAGAACTTATAGAAGAATGTGATGCGTTGATGGCTTGCCACGATCTAGCAGACTTCTGTGAACTATTTGCTTGTGTCTGGTCTGCATGAGAAGAATTTGTAGGCTGCAGATTGACGGAGGGTGCGAAGTTCATCGACTGGCGTTGGCTAACAGGTTGTCGAAGTTGGGGAGTGATTATCTGCCGAGGGCTAATAAAATGTGATGAGTTGGATGATAACTGGACAGGACTGGCAATGCGTCGAGGACTCACTGACTGCCTTGGGCTGACTGACTGTCTTGGGCTGACTGGAGAATTCAACATTCGAGCTATCTCTGGATGCTGCTGGTTTACTGATGGCGCAGCAAGATGACCTGATGCAGCAGTTGGTGTAACTGGTCTAGAAGTCATCTGATCAGATCTTGTGATGCTAATTTGCTGCACCGATGGCTGCATTAACTGTTCAGCCTTACAATGCAACTGTTCACCACTTGATAACATCAACACTTGTTCATTAAATGATTGCTGAAGCAACCTCTCCGCAATTTTGGGAATGTTAGAAGATGATGGAGCCTGCCATGGAGAGTCTGTATGCATCACTGCAGATTCCTGTTGATGCTGTGCTGATGAATGTGGGTCCAGTGAATGCTGCTGAGAATATTTATGATTTTTCAGCGACTTATCAATTTCAGTGTTTTTTTCTTTAGCCATGTAATTTATTTGAGCAGGATGCACTATGTTTTGTTCTAACTTCTGCCCCTGCTTAACTCCACTGTGCTCTGCTTCTACAGAATTACCCCTAACCTCAGCCTGCAGACTTGATCTTTCACTATTTGCTTGTTGCTGTACCTCTGTTGGCTGGCGATGGTGTATGATTAAGCCTTGGTTCTTAGAAAAACTGGCAGGTTTTGTCAGACCACTAATTGCCAGATTCAACAAACTCTGTGATTGGCTGCAGTGCTGCTGTTGATCCTGCAGTTGTTTCTGTTGTTGCTGGGCATGCTGTACTAATTTCAGCAAAAGCTGATGCTGTTCCTCAGTTTTGTGTGCTTGAACACTAGACTGAACACCCTGCACATGCTTCTCAAGATGAAAATCTTGCTTCTGGCTCACCTCAACCTGTGGTTTCAGCTTATTCTGCTGAATCTTCTGCTTCAATTTTTCCTGCACAAATTCATTACCTTCAAGTGTACAGGCTTTCTCTGTGGACTGAGTATGATCCTTTTTGATAAGAACTTGCTTCTCATTCGCCAGATTTGAATCAAACTGCAACTGACGCTGACTGTTCTCATGTGAGAGCATGTCAATACTTGCACTACTAACTTCTGGTTGTTTCAAACTTGTCAACTGCAGCATTCCCACTGGAATAAAATCATTATCATCATCTTCATCATCAACATCTGCCAATGAAGTTGACTTTTGAGATTTCTGTTTCACATTTTTTGAGCGAGACTTTTTAACAGACATCGGAGCAACATCCTTCAATTTACCAGCAAGAGCCGAGGAAATGTCTTTGTTATCTTTGCCATGAAATGACATTGAGCTTGTTACAACAAGCTGACTGTGTGCTGAAGATACCTGCACTGTCGATGCAAAGGGTTTAACTGCTGATTGTCGATGCTTGTCTGCAAATGAAGGACTCTGCGTTGTCAAATGATGGAGGTTTGTGGATGCTGCTGGTGAAACACTTCCCTTACTACAGCCAGAGGTACTTGCTTGAACTTTGGTTGATCCTTGTGTTGACAGAGTATTTTTCAAAGAAGCTGAAATATCGTCATGGTGTTTCCGCATTGAGTGCAGCGGAAAACTGTTACTTTGATTTAAAGTAGCGGTGCTTCCTGCTTCAGCAAAACTGCCACATGCTGCGGACTCAATAGAGCCTGCAGCGCCTGGTGACAGATTTAACAATGAGACTCTCTTCTCTGTTCCAGAAACACCTTGGGATAGCCAAACACCAGCACGATTTCCTTGCATCAATAAAGCTGCATGAGTCGTGGACAACAAATCTGGCTCAGTTTTAGATCTGTACATTTGAGGCAATGGGTTTTGCACTTCTGTGGAGGAATCAAAGACTTTGTGGGTGGATGTGCTGCAGTTTGAGCCAGACTGAGGTGCCACTGGTGATTTATTTTTACTCATAGTCAAACTGACTGTTGGCTGTGACTGGCTAATTGACTGCACACAAACAGAAGATTCTATCTGTTTCCTCCCACTATCATCTCTCAGAAAGCCTGCAGATGAAAAGGTCACAACTGGGGCTGTTCTGCTGTTTGTTGTTGCATCACTGTCAGTACATAGATGTGCACCTGAAGCTGCAGCATGCGATGAATAAATACTTGACTGTTCTCTTTCCCTTTTGAATATCTGATTCAGCAGTCTCTCATTCCCAGTAACTCCCATTCTCCAGTCAGCAGAGGTAGAAATAACAGTCTCACCAGGTTTATCAATATTATTATTGTTCTTGCTATTTTCATACAATGCCTTTAAGTCATGACTGCTATTGCCTATTACGAGGGTATCTTGAGCTGGAGAACGAACAATTTCTCTCATAGCAGCAGGAGAGTGAACAATTTCTCTTATAGCGGATGCTGTGTCTACATTGTCAAAGGGTCGAGCACCTGATATGCGTTGATTGTTATTAACAATTCTTTTAATGATGCTGATTTCATCATTAGAACTTTCTTTCAAAAAGAGCTCAACCTTTTTAGATACATCTGTGGCAAATATTTTATCAGATCCTTGCTCCATTCTTGCAGAGCTGGTAGCCGTGCTGGCTACAGAACTGGCAGCAGTGCTGGCTACAGAGACGCCTTCCCCAGAACCAGTGACTAGAATGTGTGTTGCCCTAGCATCAAAGTAAGCCTTGTTTGAGGAAGTGCTGAGAGCAGGAGTCTTCTTGCCAGAGGGAGTGGATGACACATAAGCTTTAGAGCCCTCAAGAGACATTGAAACTAAACTTGTACTACTTTTTATACTTTCCATTGGATTTTCAACATTACTGAAGGAACTTTTAGTAACATTACCGGCTCTTTTCCATGATCTGTCAAATGAATGTTGTTGTCCATTGTTTGTTTCAGATATAGTAACTCTCAGAGGTTCATCTTTTCTCTGTGTTATTTCATCTTCCATTCTAATCAAGGACATTGTTTACAAGTAAGAGCAGAGGAAAAATGTTCCCTGACAACTTGTGTTGCACAAGCAAGAAATGATGTCTCCATTTAATAAACTATAGTGTTTATTAGCACATAAGGTGAAATTGTATCAAAGGTGAACTGGTATCAGTTAATAAAGTCACACCTTGAATTTGTGACTACAATGATGCAAGATTTAATATGTCAGTTACATTACTACACTGTTGGTAATGAGGCTCCTCATACTGCTGGGAACTTACAAAGGTAGAAGCTTGAAATCTGAAAATAAAATAAGAAAACAGTATTCACTTTAAAATGTCTCGGTACACTGCTCCCTCTTTTTAATGTTCATCTGTTAATTCCAGATTCCACTTTCGTAAAGTCTATCAACTCAAAATATCAATTCTAAGAATTCAATAGTTTGCTGTAAATAAACATTTCCCCGTGACACCTTCCTGGCAGCCGCGATAGCTAGGTGGCTGGACTACAAAGGATGAGAGTCATCGACAGCTTCCGGGTTCACTCAGCATTAAATGGGTACCAGATTTTTTCTGGGCAAGTAAAGCATGTGCCAAAAGGTCTAAAATAAATGATGGTCACTAACACTATATTCCCTATATGCCACTTGGCGTGACAGAGGTCTTTACTTTTACTTATACCTTCCTAATTAATGCTTCTGGTGATCCCTGAGTGTTTGATTTATTTCCCTTGATGTTGGATTTTTTGTTTTCAAACACAACGTGCACTTTGTACAATTTACGAAGGTGTCGTAAGAAAGTGGCTGTTTTTTTTCCTCTTATGATGGGGGAAATCTCTTCAGCTGTCGGCGAGACATTAAACAAATATTTGTAACACGGGATAAGCAGCGAACATGCGGCTTGAATGATGGACTGACAGCTGATGTGTGAATAGACAACTCAACACCTCTAGTAGCCACAACGCTCTCCTAGTGTCAACACACAGCTGTGTAGCAACATTTCAAAGGAATATACTTTTAGGAACTCCAAATGTAACAGTTAGTGTTCGTAAATTTTACAAAGGTGTTGTAAAAACATGATTCGCAGATAGGTCACATAATCTACAGTTAAGTAGGCAGAAATGCAATGTGTTACTAGTTTCTGTGCTTTTCGGCCCGACACATCTATCTTCAGCATGGCTACATTAATAATTGAACAACTTGTCCCCAGGAAATGGCCATTTTGGTCCACACTTTTAGATTTTCAACTGCCAAGAGTTCTTTAACATGTGAAGGACCTTCTGTTGTTCACCGTTATCTGAGAGGGCCAGACATCGTATCTCACTACCCAGAGAGGACTAGACATCAGATCTCACTACCCAGAGAAGACTAGACATCATATCTCACTACCAAGAGAGGATTAGACATCAGATATCACTACCAAAAGAGGACTAGACATCAGATCTCACTACCAAGAGAGGGCCAGACATCGGATCTCACTACACAGAGAGGACTAGACATCAGATCTCACTACCAAGAGAGGATTAGACATCAGATCTCACTACCAAGAGAAGACTAGACATCAGATCTCACTACCAAGAGAGGGCCAGACATCGGATCTCACTACCCAGAGAGGACTAGACATCGGATCTCACTACCCAGAGAGGATTAGACATCAGATCTCACTACCCAGAGAAGACTAGACATCAGATCTCACCACCAAGAGAGGATTAGACATCAGACAGATCTCACTACCCAGAGAGGACTAGACATAAGATCTCACTACCCAGAGAGGGCCAGACATCAGATATCACTACCAAGAGAGGACTAGACATCAGATCTCACTACCCAGAGAGGGACATCAGACATCAGATCAGATCTCACTACCAAGAGAGATTAGACATCAGACACTAAGATCTCACTACCAAGAGAGGGCCAGACATCGGATCTCACTACCCAGAGAGGACTAGACATCTACCCAGAGAGGACTAGACATCAGATCTCACTACCCAGAGAGGATTAGACATCAGATCTCACTACCAAGAGAGGGCCAGACATCAGATCTCACTACCCAGAGAGGATTAGACATCAGATCTCCCTGCCCAGAGAGGGCCAGACATCAGATCTCACTACCCAGAGCAGGCCAGACATCAGATCTCCCTACCCAGAGAGGGCCAGACATCAGATCTCCCTACCCAGAGAGGGCCAGACATCAGATCTCCCTACCCAGAGAGGGCCAGACATCAGATCTCCCTACCCAGAGAGGGCCAGACATCAGATCTCCCTACCCAGAGAGGGCCAGACATCAGACATCAGATCTCACTGCCCAGAAAGGACCAGACATCAGAGGGCCAGACATCAGATCTCACTACCCAGAGAGGGCCAGACATCAGATCTCACTACCCAGAGAGGGCCAGACATCAGAGGGCCAGACATCAGATCTCACTACCAAGAGAGGACCAGACATCAGATCTCACTACCCAGAGAGGGCCAGACATCAGAGGGCCAGACATCAGATCTCACTACCAAGAGAGGACCAGACATCAGATCTCACTACCCAGAGAGGGCCAGACATCAGATCTCACTACCCAGAGACCAGGGGATGGTAAAGACACAAAGAAATCACAGAACTGTGATTATTATTTCTCCAGTAGAAGCTGCCAATATCATAAATCCAACTGCAACCTCCACATAAACTTCCAGATCTATGGTTCCCATATTAACCCCATGGTAATAAATCATCTTTACAGCTACGGAAACAAAAATCAGGTTCGGCATAATGTCAAGTTCACTTAGGTTCGGCATAATGTCAAGTTCACTTAGGTTAAGTGTGTATGAACATCTTTACAGATAGCTCGCATTATTAAAATACTACGATTGTGAATGAGTTAACAGACTGATCTGGTGTAGGTGATGTTTTAGTGAATGAGTTAACAGACTGACCTGGTGTAGGTGATGCTTTAGTGAATGAGTTAACAGACTGACCTGGTGTAGGTGATGCTTTAGTGAAAATAAGGTTTATATCTGAGACCAATTAGCCTTATATTTGTGTCTTTCTATTGCTGTATAAATATTTTCTTTTCTCCCAAGAGCTGTTTGAATTAAATAATTCATCATTATCATCATCGAGTGCCTTCTCCGCAACGAAGGTTGGCTACCATGGAGCGCCATTCTGCTCTGTCTCTTGCTTTAATGGTGCAGGTTGTCAAAGGCTGGTTTGTCTATCTTTTGATGTTACTCGTCCATGTTAGTCTTGGTCTGGCTCTGCCTCTTTTACCTTGTATTTTCCAAACCAGGATTACTTTTAGTAGGCTGTTGTGTCTTTAACATGGCCCAAAAATCGCATTTGTCTTGTTTGAATTGTGCTTAGTAGTTCTCTTTTCATTTTTAGTTGTTTTAAGACTTCATCGTTTGTTTTCTTTCCTTCCATCTAATTGTACCTATTCTTCTATATATCCACATTTCAAAGGCTTCAATTCTCTGTTCTGTTTTCTTGTCTAACGTCCATGTTTCTGCACCATATAGGAATATTGAGAAGATGTAACATTTTGCTATTCTTAGTTTTAGCCCTGGTGTTATTTGTTTTGATGTTAGTATGTTCTTCATGACATTAGAATTTTTAGAATTCCCTTTCCGATGATGTATAACACATGCCACATTTATCTAAATTATTGTGTGAAGTAGTCAAATGAAAAAGGTATATGGTAAAATTTCTGGAAACAGAAAATCTGGTCTAAATCTGAAAATTCCTGTTTCCTGTTCTGGTCCTGAAAGAGTTAAGCCTCCTGATATTATGTGTCTTTCTTATTGCTGTATATGTTTTTTTTTAATGTACTGTTTAAATTATGGAGCCACAATAGCTCAGTAATTAGTGAACTGGACTACAAAAGACAAGGGGTAGGGTTCGATCGCAACCGACGGCTTCCGGGTTCACCCAGCCTTTAATGGGTACCGGATTTTTTTCTGGGAAAGTGAAGCGGCACAGATGTAATACCGACCACATTACCCTAAAAATCATTTGCCGAAGGTCTGTAAAATTTATGGTCACTAACACAATATTCCCTATACGCCTTTTGGCGTGACGGGGGTAATTTACTTTACTGTTTAAATTAAATAACTGGTATGTGTTAATTGTGTCTGTTATTGTTGCAATTGTTTTGAAACTGAAATGATTTTTGTGTACATAACTGCATAACAACTGAACTGTCAACATATTACAAATAACAACAAATATTCTCAGAATAAATTGTAATTCTTTAAGTGTAACTAACCACTTTCATTGTATAAATTTAAGCAAAACAGTACATCTTGTAGTTTGTAAGATAAGCAAAACTATCAACTTTACTTTTTTTGTTTGTAATTATTGTATTTAGTTTTGTAATTTAATTTAGTATTATTTCCTGCTTTATTGAACTAAACTTTACCACGTCGAACAACTGTGTAAGTGTGCAGAAACTACGAGATACACTTAACATCTGCAACAAGCAATGAGTTCGCTTTGTAATCTATCAGCACTTGCACATTAGTTTGAACAATAAGATCGCGAGGATCGAAGGAAAATAGACGAGAATTGATCAACTGTGTTGGGGCTACGGCTAAGCAAGAAAAAAAAAACTCTCCCATTCACCCATTGATTGGTGGGGCATGCCAACAAAGTAAACACACGCTGTCAACTAACTTTCTGCACAACTAAACAACAATGCAAGCATGAAAAGTTGCAAAGCAGCCACCTAAACATGTTAAATGTGCATCGACAGCAGAAGAGTGCATACTTGGCCAGCTATTTGAAGATGGTGCAGGCTGATCCCAGTTCTCCCGTCTGGGGAGCGACGCCATTAAAAAGTTCACCAGAAATGACTTCCGGTCAAGACAAATCATTTTCTGAACCAACTTTTGTTTTTGTCTCCACCCACAGGCTCCTCTAAACTGCAAGACGTGACAAAACTCTTTCTTCTCAATTAATTTGTCTTCTTTTTGTCTCTGTCTTCTTGATTACGACGTTTTTATTTTTAGTCCAGACGTTTATATTTAGTCTTGCCTTCTTATTTCCTTCCTCATTTGCCTTTCAGCATCAAAGGGAGATATAATTAGCAATGGAGCAAATACAAACAAGCCACTTCAAATCAGATAATTATATTATTATATTATATATTTCTCCCGCGACGCCTCATCAAGGCAACAGTAGATGGATAAAAGTAAAAAAGAAAGTTCTTCTGGACTCCCCTGCTATTTTAAGTAGTATTCTTCAAAGAATTATAAATTTAAAGCAAATTGGAGTAGATCTACATTGAAAAAGTCAATTAAAAATACAACTGTAATGATATTTTGCGGTCTAGTTTATAAGAAGGGAGAGTCTGCTACACATGCCTGGACAAGAAAAATGGAAAACCTCCCATGCTGTTGTGTTTTTACATTTCTGGAAATTTGCCTTGATCCACTTTTTCTATTTTGTTATTGTTATGGAAGGCCCGGTATCACTGCAAAGAAATTAAAATCCATAATTGCTCAACCGCCCGTGCCAGTGGATAAACCGGATTACTAACTCATCTCCCAAACAAAGAAAGGTAGCTGTAGTCCCCATCATAGCAGTCTCAGCACACGCCAAAAGACATAAGACGAAGCCGCACAGAAAGTGAGCACAGCCAACTGTTCCTTGTCATACGATATCATCATTCATCGTAAACAAGTGGAAAATCGAACACGATCAAAACGGATGAAACACACAGCTCAGGGTGTGCACATATTTTCTAGATATTTTCTGTTATATTTGTTGATCCTGCTTGATCTCTGGAGATCATCATCATGTGACATACCGGTTGCATGTGCGGGATTGCAAGTAGAGCTGTAGAATGAAAACAAACATGAAATTGTATTATATAAAACTTATAGATAGATAAGACAAACTGCGACGTTTCGGCGAAAGACCCTCATCAGTTACAAGACAAGTAAATATTAATATAAACACACAATTACACGAATTAGGGGCGTAAAGGAAAAAGTAAGATGGGAAAAAGGGGGGGGGGGGTAGACGAGTCACGCACAAAGATGGAAATTTTTAAAAAGACTAGCTGCTGTGTACTAAATAGAGAGAGCTACGAAAGGTAAAATATATCATCATCATGTGCTATACCGGTTGGCGAAGGGGAGCAAATCCTTCCACAATCTTCTATCCACAGTGCTTTGTATCAATTCTGTTGTTGACTGTTTTCCATGCCATGACACCAAGCTATCTAGTAACTTCTCTCTTTGTCGTCCCCGATCTCTCTTTTTATTTTGTCAGTTGTAACAAAGTATTCCAACTTTCCTCGTCTCGTGATGTCCCCGAAAAAAATGTTGATTGTTTCTTTCTGATGTTTCTTAGGAGCTCACTTTTTGTGTTGGCCTCTGAGAATTTCCTCGTTGGCATTTTTAGCTATCCATGGAACTTTCAACATTCTTCTGAGAAATCCCATCTCTGTGGCCTCAAGGCGTTTTTCATTTTCTGAAATGCTATTTTTGCTTGAGCTATTCTGCTTTTAATTTCTGTGGTGCATCTTCCATCTGATGTTATTATTGTGCCCAAGTACTTGAAACGTTGCACTTATTTCAGATTTGTCTTGTTTATTTTTATGCTGCATGATGGTGGTGATTGTTTCTTCAATATTACCATTATTTCTGTGTTCTTACTACTCAGACTAAGACCTTTTTTGTTGCTTCCTTTCACTACTATGTCCATCATTTCTTGTAGTTCATTCCCTGTCTCCTCAGTTAAGACTGTATCATCCGCATATCGCGAATTGTTTATTTTGTGACCTTTGACTTTAGTTCCTTTTATATCCACTATTTCGCCTCTATGGGGGCGAAGGCGCGCCTCCCAGCACCAGAGCTGGAAGTTTTCAGCGACCCACAGCTGATGGCTTGCGCCAGGATCGGTGAACCGAAACCACCAAGACCCTGCTCCACCTCTCCGCGGTGCCTCCAGTAACAGACTAACCTGTTTAGTCTGACCAAGCGTGCAGGGATCGAAGAGGGAAGACAACCCGATACTCAAAAATGTTGTGCTGAAGTCGGATGTGTTGGGCCGAAAGGCGCAAATATAACAGTTATACTGCAAATCACAACACAACGCAGACACGTCCACTACGTCCTTGTAAGGGCGGATGATGAAGAGGAATATTCTAGTCTACAATCATACTCTAGAATACTTTAGTCATTGGGCGAAAATGCAACCAACCAACCATATCTACTCTTGATCTCATAATATTTCCGCTGTAAAGTGAAAACAAATAGGGAAGGCACTGAATAATCATCCTAGATTATAAGATTGAATATGTATGTGTCAAGACGCTCGTCCAGCAACTGGGCTGAGTACAATGAACGACCCACAATTGACTGCGTGCATTGTTGTTCTCCAACTTCTTCCATGTGTACACTGTCATGGTTACTGCTCAACAACTGGATGGAAAGGGGAAACCACTAGCGCTCGCAGATTCTACTTTGATGTGTCGACAGGATCAAGGCAGAGATGAGATAAGAAGTGTCTGCACAGCGAACTTGGTCGCCTCACTTTATGATGTAACAGTTTCAAAGTGAACTTGGTCGCCTCACTTCATGATGTAACAGTTTCAAAGTGAACTTGGTCGCCTCACTTTATGATGTAACAGTTTCAAAGTGAACTTGGTCGCCTCACTTTATGATGTAACAGTTTCAAAGTGAACTTGGTCGCCTCACTTCAAGATGTAACAGTTTCAAAGTGAACTTGGTCGCCTCACTTCATGATGTAACAGTTTCAAAGTGAACTTGGTCGCCTCACTTCATGATGTAACAGTTTCAAAGTGAACTTGGTCGCCTCACTTCATGATGTAACAGTTTCAAAGTGAACTTGGTCGCCTCACTTCATGATGTAACAGTTTCAAAGTGAACTTGGTCGCCTCACTTCATGATGTAACAGTTTCAAAGTGAACTTGGTCGCCTCACTTCATGATGTAACAGTTTCAAAGTGAACTTGGTCGCCTCACTTCATGATGTAACAGTTTCAAAGTGAACTTGGTCGCCTCACTTCATGATGTAACAGTTTCAAAGTGAACTTGGTCGCCTCACTTCATGATGTTACAGTTTCAAAGTGAGCTTGATCGCCTCACTTCATGATGTTACAGTTTCAAAGTGAACTTGGTCGCCTCACTTTATGATGTAACAGTTTCAAAGTGAACTTGGTCGCCTCACTTTATGATGTAACAGTTTCAAAGTGAACTTGGTCGCCTCACTTTATGATGTAACAGTTTCAAAGTGAACTTGGTCGCCTCACTTCATGATGTAACAGTTTCAAAGTGAACTTGGTCGCCTCACTTTATGATGTAACAGTTTCAAAGTGAACTTGGTCGCCTCACTTTATGATGTAACAGTTTCAAAGTGAACTTGGTCGCCTCACTTCAAGATGTAACAGTTTCAAAGTGAACTTGGTCGCCTCACTTCATGATGTAACAGTTTCAAAGTGAACTTGGTCGCCTCACTTCATGATGTAACAGTTTCAAAGTGAACTTTATCGCCTCACTTCATGATGTAACAGTTTCAAAGTGAACTTGGTCGCCTCACTTCATGATGTAACAGTTTCAAAGTGAACTTGGTCGCCTCACTTTATGATGTAACAGTTTCAAAGTGAACTTGGTCGCCTCACTTCATGATGTAACAGTTTCAAAGTGAACTTGGTCGCCTCACTTCATGATGTAACAGTTTCAAAGTGAACTTGATCGCCTCACTTCATGATGTAACAGTTTCAAAGTGAACTTGGTCGCCTCACTTCATGATGTAACAGTTTCAAAGTGAACTTGGTCGCCTCACTTCATGATGTAACAGTTTCAAAGTGAACTTGGTCGCCTCACTTTATGATGTAACAATTTTAAAGTAAACTTGGTCGCCTCACTTTATGATGTAACAGTTTCAAAGTGAACTTGGTCGCCTCACTTCAAGATGTAACAGTTTCAAAGTGAACTTGGTCGCCTCAATTCATGATGTAACAGTTTCAAAGTGAACTTGGTCGCCTCACTTCATGATGTAACAGTTTCAAAGTGAACTTGGTCGCCTCACTTCATGATGTAACAGTTTCAAAGTGAACTTGGTCGCCTCACTTCATGATGTAACAGTTTCAAAGTGAACTTGGTCGCCTCACTTCATGATGTAACAGTTTCAAAGTGAACTTGGTCGCCTCACTTCATGATGTAACAGTTTCAAAGTGAACTTGGTCGCCTCACTTCATGATGTTACAGTTTCAAAGTGAACTTGATCGCCTCACTTCATGATGTTACAGTTTCAAAGTGAACTTGGTCGCCTCACTTTATGATGTAACAGTTTCAAAGTGAACTTGGTCGCCTCACTTTATGATGTAACAGTTTCAAAGTGAACTTGGTCGCCTCACTTTATGATGTAACAGTTTCAAAGTGAACTTGGTCGCCTCACTTCATGATGTAACAGTTTCAAAGTGAACTCGATCGCCTCACTTCATGATGTAACAGTTTCAAAGTGAACTCGGTCGCCTCACTTCATGATGTAACAGTTTCAAAGTGAACTTGGTCGCCTCACTTCATGATGTAACAGTTTCAAAGTGAACTTGGTCGCCTCACTTCATGATGTAACAGTTTCAAAGTGAACTTTATCGCCTCACTTCATGATGTAACAGTTTCAAAGTGAACTTTATCGCCTCACTTCATGATGTAACAGTTTTCAAAGTGAACTTGGTCGCCTCACTTTATGATGTAACAGTTTCAAAGCGAACTGTATCGCCTCACTTCATGATGTAACAGTTTCAAAGTGAACTTGGTCGCCTCACTTTATGATGTAACAGTTTCAAAGCGAACTTGGTCGCCTCACTTTATGATGTAACAGTTTCAAAGTGAACTTGGTCGCCTCACTTTATGATGTAACAGTTTCAAAGTGAACTTGGTCGCCTCACTTCATGATGTAACAGTTTCAAAGCGAACTTGGTCGCCTCACTTCATGATGTAACAGTTTCAAAGCGAACTTGGTCGCCTCACTTTATGATGTAACAGTTTCAAAGCGAACTTGATCGATTCACTTCATGATGTAACAGTTTCAAAGTGAACTTTATCGCTTCACTTCATGATGTAACAGTTTCAAAGCGAACTTGATCGCCTCACTTCATGATGTAACAGTTTCAAAGTGAACTTGATCGCCTCACTTCATGATGTAACAGTTTCAAAGTGAACTTGGTCGCCTCACTTCATGATGTTACAGTTTCAAAGTGAACTTGGTCGCCTCACTTCATGATGTAACAGTTTCAAAGTGAACTTGGTCGCCTCACTTCATGATGTAACAGTTTCAAAGTGAACTTGGTCGCCTCACTTCATGATGTAACAGTTTCAAAGTGAACTTGATCGCCTCACTTCATGATGTTACAGTTTCAAAGTGAACTTGGTCGCCTCACTTTATGATGTAACAGTTTCAAAGTGAACTTGGTCGCCTCACTTTATGATGTAACAGTTTCAAAGTGAACTTGGTCGCCTCACTTTATGATGTAACAGTTTCAAAGTGAACTTGGTCGCCTCACTTCATGATGTAACAGTTTCAAAGTGAACTCGATCGCCTCACTTCATGATGTAACAGTTTCAAAGTGAACTTGGTCGCCTCACTTTATGATGTAACAGTTTCAAAGTGAACTTGGTCGCCTCACTTCATGATGTAACAGTTTCAAAGTGAACTTGGTCGCCTCACTTCATGATGTAACAGTTTCAAAGTGAACTTTATCGCCTCACTTCATGATGTAACAGTTTCAAAGTGAACTTTATCGCCTCACTTCATGATGTAACAGTTTCAAAGTGAACTTTATCGCCTCACTTCATGATGTAACAGTTTCAAAGTGAACTTGGTCGCCTCACTTTATGATGTAACAGTTTCAAAGCGAACTTGGTCGCCTCACTTTATGATGTAACAGTTTCAAAGTGAACTTTATCGCCTCACTTCATGATGTAACAGTTTCAAAGTGAACTTGGTCGCCTCACTTTATGATGTAACAGTTTCAAAGCGAACTTGGTCGCCTCACTTTATGATGTAACAGTTTCAAAGTGAACTTGGTCGCCTCACTTCATGATGTAACAGTTTCAAAGTGAACTTGGTCGCCTCACTTCATGATGTAACAGTTTCAAAGCGAACTTGGTCGCCTCACTTTATGATGTAACAGTTTCAAAGCGAACTTGATCGATTCACTTCATGATGTAACAGTTTCAAAGTGAACTTTATCGCTTCACTTCATGATGTAACAGTTTCAAAGCGAACTTGATCGCCTCACTTCATGATGTAACAGTTTCAAAGTGAACTTGATCGCCTCACTTCATGATGTAACAGTTTCAAAGTGAACTTGGTCGCCTCACTTCATGATGTAACAGTTTCAAAGTGAACTTGGTCGCCTCACTTCATGATGTAACAGTTTCAAAGTGAACTTGGTCGCCTCACTTCATGATGTAACAGTTTCAAAGTGAACTTGGTCGCCTCACTTCATGATGTAACAGTTTCAAAGTGAACTTGGTCGCCTCACTTCATGATGTAACAGTTTCAAAGCGAACTTGATCGCCTCACTTCACGGTGTGGCAGTTTCAAAGAGAACTTGATCGCCTCACTTCACGGTGTGGCTGTTCCAAAGAGAACTTGATCGCATCACTTCACGGTGTGGCTGTTCCAAAGCGAACTTGATCGCATCGCTTCACGGTGTGGCTGTTTCAAAGCGAACTTGATCGCATCACTTCACGGTGTGGCTGTTTCAAAGCGAACTTGATCGCATCACTTCACGGTGTGGCTGTTCCAAAGCGAACTTGATCGCATCACTTCACGGTGTGGCTGTTCCAAAGCGAACTTGATCGCATCACTTCACGATGTAACAGTTCGAAGGCACAGGATAACCCAAGTAAAAGAACAGCAACATGGTTCTCTCTTAACAATCCTATCGTTAACACAGACCTACCAATTGTAAGAGTAAGTGGCGAGAAGGTGAGTAGAACCAACATGATGACGTATTTGGGAGTGAAATTTAATTGCAGCTTGTTTTTCAAGGGAATTCTCTCTCTCTCTCTCTCTCTCTCTCTCTCTCTCTCTCTCTCTCTCTCCGATCAAGACTCAATCAGAGTAGGATTCCAGACTCTCTCATTAACTCAGCTGTCTGTTTAAGTGATAAGGGACATTTTGAGCACCTGATTTTTAAAGCTGGTAAGGTATTCTGCAATGAGAGACATGATCAACTACGCCAGTAGGCCCGGTACTTGATGATGATGAAGGGGATTCTGCGATGAGAGACATGATCAACTACGCCAGTAGGCCCGGTACTTGATGATGATGAAGGGGATTCTGCGATGAGAGACATGATCAACTACGCCAGTAGGCCCGGTACTTGATGATGATGAAGGGATTCTGCGATGAGAGACATGATCAACTACGCCAGTAGGCCCGATACTTGATGATGATGAAGGGATTCTGCGATGAGAGACATGATCAACTACGCCAGTAGGCCCGATACTTGATGATGATGAAGGGATTCTGCGATGAGATACATGATCAACTACGCCAGTAGGCCCGGTACTTGATGATGATGAAGGGATTCTGCGATGAGATACATGACAGCTTCTGGTATCGAACAACGTTTGTTGGTGCTTCCGTATCGGGGACTTCGTCCTCTCGTACATCGAACACGTCATGACCATCCTCACTATTAGTGAGACTCAAAAACTCACAAAAGTGCAAACTGAAGCTATGAACATTACTTTCAGCTGTTCGACAGACACTGAATGCATCGCAATCCGTTTTTGTATTGGATTCCCTCACGATGGATAACATAATGAATAGACTAAGAGCACGTGCACACCTACATATGAGCACTGATCAGAGACACCCACTGTAATAGAACATATCTGAAGTTAGTGCAATATAGGTTGGGAGTTGGGGAGGAAGTCATGGATAGGCCGAGCTGACGATATTGCCAAATAGATCTGCCAGTTATCGAATGTTCTATCTGGGGCAGAATGGATACTTGTTCTTTCTGGACTCGAAACCATCTTTTCTGCTATTGCTACATTTGATAGAGGAGGTAGAGAACAGAATCCGATTGCAGTTAGCGCAGAAGTGAATGTCATCATTGTGGAAACTGCGGGGATATGGGAGTGCTAGTCTACACAGATGGTTCTGTACATGTCACCAACGGAGTGCTTGGGCACTCACAGCCCGGTTCAATGGTAGAACTGTTCACGAGGATGGCGGTCCCTGCGTAATGACTACCAGTAGTTTGATGGTGGAAGTAATGGTAGTGACGTAGTCTTACTCTCTTTCTCTGTCACTCTTCTCTCTCTCTCTCTCTCTCTCTCTCTCTCTCTCTCTCTCTCTCTCTCTTTATGCGTGTGTGTTCGTGCGGAGTGACTCAATGAACATGACCGGCAAAGTAGAGTCAGGCCTAATTCGTCGTCAATGCTTGAAATCAATACAGAGATCCAAGATTTGCAGTATCACCCTAATGTATGTTCCGAGACACCAGACAGACAGACAGACTGACTGTTTCGGCAATACTAACTGCTGGACAGTCAATGGATGAGGTAGATATCATTAACAATCTATGAGATTTGGGTAGAACAAAGGTCTCTCACAGAAGTACAAATACATGGCTATCTAGACTGTGTGAACTTGGAGTGAAGACCGGTGTTATCAGAAGACAGCGGTATTCTGAACGAATGAGACGATTTATCAACAAACACCGAACTGGCACAGTTAGTTTCTGTGTGCTGATAAACATTTTGAGAAGATCAAAGCACTTATGGATGTGTCCGGAGTGCTGTGATCCTAATATAACATAACATAATATAATATATCATAAAATACCATAAAATACCATAAGGATATAAATCTCTGATAAATGAGGCGTAGCATAAACAAAATTGACCTGGGCTACAAAGGACAAGAGGCAGGGTTCGATATCAACCGACGGTTTCCGGTTCACCCAGCCATAAAGGGTGCCGGATTTTTTGCTGGGAAAGTAAAGCGGCACGGGCGTAATACCGACCACATTACCCCAAAAATCATGTTCCGAAGGTCTGTTAAATTTATGGTCACTAACACCATATTCCCTATACATCACTTGGCGTGACGGGGGTACTTTACTTTTTTTTTTTTTTACAGACAAAATGACTGTTGAACCTCTGCTACAATCGTGTCAAACATATATATATATATATATATATATATATATATATATATATATATATATATATATATATATATATATATATATATATTTATTATAGCTTGTTTCATAACTCGTGCCCAAATTTTAAAAATCGATAGCTTTTTAACCGCTTGTTGTAAGTTGTTCAAAATTTGCATGTATAGTTATAATGATTAGAACCCAACAGGGAATTAATTTCATTAAAAAAAACATTTGGTTATTATTGTTGCTCATTTGATTTATATAAATTTATAACGACCCATTGATGTAGTCAAAACTTAATGTTTACAGTATTTTAAGTTAAAAATAGCGATTAAAAATCCATACACGGTAAAATTGACGTGTTTGCACGCTTTCACCGTGGTTTGTTGACACAATGAGACACTTGTAAAAAACACGAGAAATTGTGTGTTCCATTTCCGTTCATTCAGCGGCGAGGACGTGGAACGATAACATTTATCATGAGTCTTAAAATGAAATTCTGCAGTTTACAAAACATCGCAATAAAAATGTATGACTATTTTTGCAAAGAGGCTAAACGAGGAAGATTATTTCATTCTTTAGAAAACCCTGAGAACAGGACAAGACACATTTTGGATTTATCTAAACGGTCATTTAATCGCTGGATTCAAGCACGTGACCGTCAATGTTCAAAATATACAAAATCACAAGGAAGAGAAAAAATGTTGGATAATTTCGACAGTGAACTTATTAGAAGTGAAATTCGCAAAATGTTGGGTATGAATGAAACTGTTACAATAAGAAAATTAAAAGTATCGCTGAAAAGAACAACAGTATTGAAATATCAAAGTCTACATTATGGAGGAATGTGAGAGCTGCAGGCTTTACATTCAGAAAGTATTCCAATGGACGAAACATCATCTGTGAGAAGCCACTTATATTAGTCATGAGAAGCAAGTACTTACGTGAAGTAAAAGAGGTGCGCAAGCAAGGTTATGATATTGTGTACTTGGATGAAACATGGATCAATGCTCACCACACTAACCAAAGGGAATGGCAGTCATCAGATGGAAAGATTAAGAGATTAATACCTAGCAGCAAAGGACAGCGCTTGATAATTGCTCATGCAGGTAGTCGACAACATGGACTAATACAGAATGCAGAGCTCATTTTTCTTTCAAAATCCATAGACAATCGGGATTATCACTCTGAGATGAATGGTCACATATTTAGACATTGGATTGAAAATTCTGTTCTCCCATCACTAGATCGACCATCTTGCCTAATAATGGACAATGCAGCGTACCACAACATTGTTGCACTTGAAGATAAAGTCCCGACGTCATCCAGTACAAAAGATGCTATTAAGATATGGCTCACAAAGGAGCACATACAATTTAATAACATGTACTTAAAACCTGAATTACTATCTCTAGTAAAGCAAAAACAAAGGACAAAGATTTTTCAAATAGATAAGATTATCCAAGAGCACGGTCATATAAGTTTGAGGCTGCCACCTTACCATGCTCATTTAAATCCAATAGAACTAATCTGGGCAAAATTAAAAGGACAAGTGGCAGATGAAAATACACCATTCAAAATATGCAATGTAAAGACTCTTGCTAATCTCGCTTTATTAAATATAGACAAAGATTATTGGGCTAAATGTGAAGACCACGTCTTAAAATAGGAAGAGGAATATTGGAGAAATGATGGTTTGTGGAATGTTCAACCCCAAACAGTTATTAATCTTTTAGACTCGTCTGATACAGAATGAAAGTATATAGCCCCCACAATATTGGCCCCTATATTACCTTAAATTAGTTCAACAAACGGTCCTTATCAGGACCACACAACTATGAAAATTGGACATACAGGTATACCTTGATGTTATCGTCCGTCCTCGAACTGAGAAGACAATAATTCTCCTGGTGTTTTGTCTTATTAGGTTATTTCCCCATTACGGCCACGCCTTTACCTAGTGAAAATTAATCATAGACCAGCAACTACGGTAATTTCTATTATTTAGGGGTTCACAATTTACAATTTTGACAAACATCAAAGAAATTCGCCGCTTTAAGAAAACTGCAGCTGCAAGATATTTGTTAAATATACATTTAAAGGGTCTTTTGCATTCTAATAACATTTGGAAAATTTCAAGTTTTTAACAAACGGTTACTGAGTAATAGCGTTTTGAAGTTAGGCACGTGATTTGAAACGAGCTATAGTCATGCAGTAGATACCAACACACTGTGGCATCCCCTGAAATGAGAAAGCAGATGCATTCACAAAAGCAGGTGAGAACCTTCAACAGTTTAACCAATCTTCGAGCCTAAAAGAAATAAAGACAACCCTGAAACAAGTTAGGAAAACAGAAAACTGGAAAACAGTTATATGGAAAATATGAACCAGAACATGACAGCTTAAACAGATTCAATAAACATGAGTAGACCAAGATATTCAGATTGTGGAGCACCCAAACTCCAAAGCATGTCCTACAGAACTGCAGCACTCTCAACACCCTAAGAACACAAATATGGCCCACAGAAACAAGCCCGCATGACAAACTATGGGGAACTGGTAATGACCTCAAACGCACCGTCTTGTTCATGACCCAGTCTGGTCGTCTTGTGTAAATGCATAGCAATAGCTGATCGAAGAAGAAGAAGATGAAGAGGAGGAGGAGGAGGACTGGTGTGTTATTATTTTCTCGTTTTATTGGACTGCAGGTCAGAGTTCCCATAGCTATGTTTTTATCACAAAGAATGGACTATATCAAATCGCATCATATAAACTCATATAAATAACCTAGAGTATGTTGATGATGGGGAGCCGCGATAGCTCAGTGGTTAGTGAACTGGACTACAAAGGACAAGGGGTAGGGTTCGATCCCAACCGACGGCTTCCGGGTTCACCCAGCTTTAAATGGGTACCGGATTTTTTTCTGGGAAAGTAAAGCAGCACGGGCGTAATACCGACCACATTACCTCAAAAATCATGTGCTGAAGGTCTGTAAAATATAGGATCACTAACACCATATTTCCCTATACGCCACTTGGCGTGACGGGGGTACTTTACTTTTTTTTTATGTTGATGATACAGTCTTGATCGATAAGAGTGAAAATGAGTTACAAGAAATGTTAGACATTATAATGAAGGAAAGCAAAAATAAAGGGTCCAGTCTCAATAGCATAAAGACTGAAGTAATTGTAACAACAAAGAAAATGACGTCACCGTAAAGCACAATATTTCTCTGTTTGTCGTCCGCGATCTCTCTTTCCTTTTATTTCGCCAGTTGTAACCAAGTATTCCAACTTTCCTCTTCTCATGATCTGCCCGAAAAATGTTCATTGTTTCTTTCTGATGTTTTTTAGGAGCTCCCTTTTTTACAACAAAGACAAGTGGAACAATATAAAAACAGGTAAATGAATTTAAATATCTGGGAACAATGTTAACCTCAGATGGTAGATGTACAGCAGAGGTAAGATGCAGAATAGCTCAGGGAAAAGGAGTTTCCAGAAAATGAGGAAAATACTGTGCAATCCATTTTTGACTTTAGAAACAAGAAAAAGAGTTCTTAAATGTTATGTAGAGCCAGTCTTAACATATGGATGTGTCATGGACAATGGGACATCATAAAATCACTGGGCACTGTAGAAATGTGGGTTTATAGAAGAATGTTGAGAATCCCATGTACAGCTAAGAAGAGTAATGAAAACGTTCTGAAAGATGTCAAAGCAAAGAGAGAGCTAACTTCCAAAATTAGGAAGAAACAATCATCATTTTTTTGACATGTAATGAGAAGGGAACAGCTGGAAATATATTATAACAACTGGGAAAATTGAGGGACGAAGAGAGAGGGAATCAACGAGAAAATATACCAGATAATTTAAGAGAATGGCTTGGCAGAAGGTTAACAACAGAAATGATAAATAACTGTCGGGGTCGAAAGTTGTGGCGAGACATGATCACCTACCCCAGCAGGCCCGGTACTTGATGACGATTTAATTGCAGAAAGTAGTTAATTAAAATCGTACCAATTCTTGGTCATTGTGCCATTTTTACACATCATTTCAAGTTTGGCAGAAATTGCGAGTTGAAATAAAGCACCTCGCTCACTGTTTTACTAAGATGAAACTGTTTTTAACATGTATATGAAGTTTTATGATGTACGAGAACACACAAAAAGTAGAAATAGAATCAAGATGCAACAAATATTGCCAAATCATCTGGCAGATGTCATCATTACTGTCCAGCCAAGAAAAACTCCAAGGGGTAAAATGTGCAGTCGAAGATATAATTGTATTCCAAGGTTGTTCTGCCAATTTGGTTGGTTATTTGGTTATGGAAGGCCCCGATATCATTGCAAATGAATTAAAATCCATAATTGCTCAACCGCCCGTGCCGGCGAAATGATTACGCTAATCATCCGAATTAATATCTCATCTCCCAAACAAAGAAAGGTAACTGTAGTCCCCATCGTAGCAGTCTCAGCACACGCCAAAAGACATAAGACTTAACCGCGCAGAAAGTGAACACAGCCAACTGTTCCATGTCATAAGTTATCATCATTCATCGTAAACAATTGGAACATTGTTCTGCCAATGCCAGACTAAAGAACAAACAGAAAGAAAAGAACCCACATGAAAATGAAATGTGTAAAGCGCATAGCAAGTAAAAGTCTGAGAGAAACGTTCACAAGTGAAGGATGGAAAAAAAAGCTGGGAATAATCTCCACTATTGAATACGTAAAGAAAGAACAGACCAAATAGCCTGGCCACCTGTAAGACAGAATGATCTGAATAAGACACAACGAGCCAGCAGAGCAAGTAAAGTAAAAAAGTAAAGTACCCCGGTCACGCCAAGTGGCGTAAAGGGAAATATGGTGTTAGTGACCCTATATTTTACAGACCTTCAGCACATGATTTTTGGGGTAATGTGGTCAGTATTACGCCCAGCAGAGCAAACAATACGAAAATACCAGCATCACATGACCTGGATTGGATGGGATATTAAAATTACCAGGGAACATAACAGTAAATGAAGCTAACAGAAGAGCAAAAGATCGCAACCGTAATCACTTCAACACTGAAGGGCAAATGATGAAGGAAAGAAGAAGAATGTTATCCTAATGACAGTTTGGTGAAAATCTTGAATCATGACAAGTTTAGTTTGTGCAAGGATTTCATATTCGATAAGTTTCGACAATTAGACGAATCAAACCATGTTTTATAAAGTATTATTTTAATAACCGATATTTAAAAAAAATAAAATAACATAATAGTGGTAACATTATGAACCTCAGGGAAAAAATTATGTAAAGAGAAGACATAATAGTAATCACTTGAATCTACGTACGCGACATCTCGCAGTGGGGAACGTGAACTGGAACGTGAACTGGGGTGAGCACTTCCTTTCTGTTACCGACCAGCGACCATGCCAGCTGTGGTGAGATATCTTGTCCATCATTACTACTGTTTATGTCTTTTTTTTATATGCATATACCTCTAGCTTGACTTATATAATCACCAATAACAAATATCAATATAATCATGTCTTAATTTCTTGTGACTGAATGATTGGGTGGAAAAAAGATCACCTTTGATGAGCTTGATGATTCCAAATAATTCTCAGAATTCTGCACCTGTACTTGAGTGTATGACTCACAATGACTGTATTATACTCATATACTGTATATATGTATAAATACACTTGTATAATGTATGTTATGTACTATGATACTATGTAACTGAACGAGTAAAAAACATCATAATCTGATATCAGATCATCATATTAATATATTAAATTTATTAATCATATGATAATGAATGATAATGAACTATACGGGAAAGTCAAAGTAAAAGTTGAACCCCTGGGGTAAGAGAAGAATTTAGAATCTAGTATAAGAAGTCTTAGTCCTGCTTAGCACTAACTTAGTCTTAGTTTAGACTAGAAATACTCCCTCTACAGTCTGAGTCTACAGGTAACAGCCCTGGAGTCAGTGAGTTCAATTACTCACTAACTGACTCAGATTGTGAATCTAAAATCTAAGACCTATTTCACTATCATAATTCCATAATCTATGAATCTTACACACCTGAGGCTAGCTTAACACTTAGCCTTTAGCCCTTTCATAGTTTCATTATCTACAAATCTAGTCTTCTGTTTTGTAGAATAAAAAACAATATATATTTTTGGTGAGACTTCATCTTCCCAGTCAATGAGTAAATCATTCATTCTGAAGATGCCGAATGCATTTCTGTACCAGACTTCTGGAGCATTTGAGTCATCATGATGATTGTCTCTTTCTCACTTTTATGAGTTTGTCCTCAGCAATCACTATATTATTCTCATCCTAGGTATCACTATTCTTAACTTTTTGCCTCATACACTATACTCATATCTTATCTTCTGGCTACTTTGAGATACACCAGTACTGCCTTTCCAAGACTCAAAATCAATTTATCTGAATTTTAACATTTCCATTATTATTGAACCTCAAGTAAAGTATGAGACTTGAATCGGCATCTTAGCACACGAGTTGTCACTCATATGTGCTCAGCTGCCTACCCAGAAGTGTTTGGAGACTTCTGGATAGTGTCGCTTCAAGCATCGAAACTCACGGTGCGAGGCGGCATTCCTCACCTTCCCAGAGTACTACCCTGGTACCCATTTCAGCTAGCGGCTGGGTCAATTGTGGAGGTATTTTTTTTTTTTTTTTTGCAGTCATGTACAATTCAAACTGCTTTCTTCCAGCGGGAATTGAACACGGGTTGTCTGAACATTGGTAGCCCAGTCGGGTGGTTTTCCCAACTAGGCTACTGAGGACCCCACTAGGCCATTGAACCTAATGTGGCATCACTGAAGAGACAAAAACAATACAATCCAAAAACTCAGCAAAATGTAGAAATTCATATACAATGTTGAATGAACATCCTTGTTTATACAGGCTGAGGCGTAACATACGAAAAGAGTTATTGATGTCTTCATGCATTACATTGTGAGCCAGAAATACCCTAAACACATTTATTGCATAAGAACTTTGTGTTTCTAATTGTTTTTACACAGACATATGTATGAACTTTGTATTATATCTGATTATCTTTATTTACAGATATTAGATATCGTATGAACTTCGTGTTATTTCTAATTATCTTTACAGACATCTGTACGTCGTGTTGGGAAACTACAGTCCATCAAAGGGGTAAGAAGAAGACCACTCTAAAGTACTCCATCGACTGCACACTTCCTGTTGAAGATGGCATTATGGATGTTTCCAGTTTTGTGAGTGTTTTTATTATTTCAATCTGTTCCTTATAAATTGGCATCTGAAAGTAATCCTAAGGTAGCCTGAACTCTTCTCATCCTTTTTCCGTAATGGCGTTAAATGAGTGTAGTTGCTCTTCTATGTGATTTACTATGATATCTGCATTTTGGTTCACCATGTCACATCCAGCTTAAGCTTTATGTTTTGTTTATTTTTGTGAGTACCGACTTTGCCTTTCTTCTTCAGTTTATTCATGCTAGGCTAGTTAGTCGATTCCCCTCAGTCTTAATATTTGTATTTAATGGGAGTGGTTCTAATTTGTGACACCACACACAAACGTTAATTTTTGTTTTACCTGAGCTTTCATAGATTGATGCTTATCCTCGCGGCCCCCACATAATATTTAATATTTTGTATATTTGATTTCTGTGCTATCTTCATTAACCCTTACGATACCTACCTGTGGCGGACTTTGTTACATTCTATAGTACAAAATACTACCACTTAATTGTAATATTGGGAGCACTAAAAATATTTTCTTTGAACTTTTGGTACACAACTGTGTGTTTACCAAATTATACACACAGGAAACTCGGATTTGATCCAGGTTGATTATTGACCGCTTTGACCGGATGTATAATTTTGTTTATTCGGATGAGCGCTGTAAATTCGTCAATATGTTCTGCTACCTCAAAGTATTATTCGCAGAGTTTCTCCGAGTCACAAAGAGTTGTTTAATGTCACCGCCGACCGAGGAAATTTTCCTGGTCAAAGAAAAAAAAATGAAAAGCAACCAATGTGTTGAAATTTGGCAATTTTTTTTTTTTTTGGTATTATGGGAACGTATCTCACAAAATGGAGGAAAAAAACAAATCCTACATCAATAGAAACAAATTGCAGGAGACACCGAAAGTAGTTATTAGGAAGGTACACGGATGGAGGTAACATTTGAACATCAAACTATCAAATTTTGAAGAAATTGTGTTTTGATGCTGTAATTTTTACTGCGTTATCATAATCTAGGGTTAATGTCTACAAGATCATCAAATGACACATTCTGGTCTAAAATATTACACACTTAACTATAAATCATTTTATTATAGCTAACGTTTTATTTAGTGATACCAATACAGGAAACAACATTGCAGGTCTAGACAATACTTCAGACGAACGAAAGATAGATAGATTAGTGAAACCGCATTCTATTGTGTGGTCTGTATTGGAGGTTGTTACAATGCTTGTTTCATTTATGAGTTTGCTTCCTACCACCTGTATTATTTATTCATTTTTTATGTGGCAAAATTTAATGTCTATTTAAAACGCTAGGGACACCTTCCCTAGTGATATATTAGGGCTACCTTCCCTAATATTTGTGGGGTGGCATCCTCCGCTGCCTCCTCCCCTTTCTGTCTTTGCCAGGAGAAGTACCTTCATGAGCGGATCAAAGTTGATGGTAAGACTGGCAACTTTGGGAACAACCTGACGCTAGAACTTCAGAAGAATAGGGTCAGCATAACCAGCGAGGTTCCCTTTTCGAAGAGGTGAGCATGTTCATGTGAGATCTGAGCTGTTTGTGACACTAATCCTTCGTAGCCCATGTTATTTCTTATTTTGATCTACAAAACTGTGAGGCCTGGTACTTTGTTGCTTGTGTTTTTGTGCTCATTATCACTATACTCTGACCTTGTCTATTTCCATTCTGATCACATTCCTGATTATACAGGAGGATCTCAGCACTTGCGAGTGTCCCTAGGGTAAACTGAAGACAGCTGGTTATTTATTATGACATCATCATCATGTGCCATACCTGTTGGCGTAGGCGAATCATGTCCTTCCACAATCTTCTATCTACAGTGCATCATATCAGTTCTGTTGTTGACTGTTTTCCATGCCATGACACCAAGCTATCCAGTATTTTCTCTCTTTGTCGTCCACAATCTCTCTTTCCTTTTATTTTGCCAGTTGTAACCAAGTATTCAAACTTTCCTCTTTTCATGATGTGCCCGAAAAATGTTGATTGTTTCTTTCTGATGTTTTTTAGAAGCTCCCTTTTTGTGTTGGCCTCTTTGAGAACTTCCTCATTGGTCTTTTTAGCTGTCCAGGGAACTTTCTACATTCTTCTGAGAAATCCCATCTCTGTGGCCTCTAATCGTCTTTTCATTTGTTTTTCTACTGTCCATGATTCGCTTCCATAGGTCAGAATTGGTTCTATGTAGCACCGATGAACTCTCTTTCTTGTTTCTATTATGAAATATGGTAGGAATGTCACTGTTTTTTTCCTGTTCACTACAGACAGTGGGTTGAGCTTGAACTTTGGACCTTTTCATTGTGCATTTTTAACTCCCTTTGCTCCTGCCAGCATATATTTGTGTCCATATAAATTACTCTGCCGCTAATATATAAATATATATATATATATATATATATATATATATATATATATATATATATATATATATATATATATATATATATATATATATATATATATATATATATATATATGTATGTATGTATATATGTCTTCTAGAAAATCATTTATTTAGTAAGGGATGTAACCAATAATTGTCATTTCTCGCTTGTTTCTCTTCCATCGGTTTTCCTCAGTTTTTTTTTGTCGTTTTAGTGAAAATGTGATTCTGAGGCTTCACCTCCACTTTATTTGTAAAATGTTCATGACAATGGCTTCAGGTGACACCCCTGGCTTCAAACTATACCACACAAAACTGAACTACTTGATACTTTTTTATTGCTGTGATTTTTTTTTTTTTAAGATATAAGCAACATATATAAGGACACCAACATAACTTTTAACTTAGGTAGAATTGGATGGAAAGAAAAGAAAACAAACGAGGAAGTTTTAAAACAACTAAAAATGATAAAAGAACTACTAAACACAATTAGAGCAAGACAAATGAAATTTTTTAGTCATGTTAAAAGACAACAGTCTAATAAAAGTAATATTAGAAGGGAAAATACAATGTAAAAGAGGCAGAGGCAGACCAAGACTAACATAGACAAGTAACATCAAAAGATGGACAAGTCAGCCTATGGCAATCTGCACCATCAAAGCAAGAAACAGAGTGGAATGGCGCTCCATGGTAGCCAACCTTCGATGCGGAGAGGGCACTCGATAATGATGATGAACATAACTTTTGAAATTTTACTTATGAAAAAAAGCAACTTTGTTTTTCATTTACTTATGTCTAAATCATCACACTCACATGTTTGTATATGCAAATTCCTCATTAATTTTGCTTCAACAAACATGCAGGTGGAGTAGCTCCAGAGATGTGCCTCTTCATCAGTACTTCCTCCGAGCACATATTCTTGCCCTATTTGTCCAGTAGTGAAGAACTTAGAGAATACTTGGTATAGCGTGGAACAAATTGAATACAAATGAGGAAATGACAGAAGTCGCCAATTAACCTCTAATATCAGTAATCAACTTTGGACATGTGATAAGAGATAATAACCGAAAGCAAACCCTAAAGTGGGAAACACCAGGATTTCTCTAACACATTTCATCTCATTAGAGGTTATTTTTCTTGTTCTTACATCTAGGGTCCAGGACTGGCATTGGTAGCACATTAGAGTGAAGATTGTATTGTAGAGTGCCTGTGTTTCCCTCAATGATAATATTCATTTGTTATTATTTGTCTCCAGTCTAAACCACTGGAAACTACTATTCGTGCTGTTTCGTCCAATAAATGTCTGCAGCACCAGTATTCAGCTATACCCTATCCGGGAGACACTTGTCTTAATTGGAAAATATAGATACACAATTTATTCCCGAGTTGTGATCATAACAGTATGCTAATAGTCATAAGAACACCTGCGTAAAAGACATCGCTAATGATAGCTAATTTTTTTTTTAGTTAGCTGAGTTGGCCGTGTTCCCTAGCGTTTGGTTTCTAATGGCAAGGCGCTGTGCCAAGGAGTACAGGTTCGATCCTGCTTTGGACCATATTTTTTTTTCTGTTGATTATTTTTTTCGAGTGCTGTAAACACACCTCCTCCTCTCAAATGATTTGCTGATCTGTCGCCTCGGAAGTTTCCCTCTATAATAATATTCACTTATTATTATCTGCCTCCTATACTGACGATTCTCTGGTTTTTGAAATTACAATAATTCTAGATAGAATCACTATTACATTTCATAATATAAATTGTAATGCCTGTAAAACAGTACATTTGTTTTATCTCTAGATACCTGAAATACCTAACAAAGAAGTACCTAAAGAAAAATAACCTCCGTGATTGGCTACGGATTGTGGCTTCCACCAAAGATTCATTCGAGCTGCGATACTTCCAGATCAACCAAGATGAAGAGGAGGAAGATGAAGACTGAATGTTAATTGTAACACTTTTTTGGTTGTTTACATTTGTGTCATTTCTGATTGTGGAAATAAAAGAGCTACATAATGCTCAGACTAATAGCCCAAGTTTCTAAAATTGTTTTTCTCTCTTGTTTATGACTGCAGACAAGGAAGATGGTAGAGTTAGTTATCATTTCTGTCAGTTTGACTACAGTTTGAATTAAAAAAATATATTTGGTTTGGGCTAAGAGTATAGCATTGCTTCTATTCTTTTGCATATGTCAGGCAGCTGCTCCTCTGCATCAGGGCAGGAAGTTCAAGCACATATGATGGGATGTGGGGTCAGCGAGCCAATCAGACAATCACAACCTTGCCTCAAAGTCAATTTTCTTGAAGCCAACATCAAAACAGGCTGGCTAACAGAGGCAAAGATCACTGTTTTTCTGCAGTGATGAGTTAAACTGATATGGAAGACCTTGTATTGTGGTACTTTCTAAACAGGGCAAATGCCAGCTTCCCACAGCAGAACCAGGGAATTTGAGAAATCCATCACAGCTTGCCATTTTCACCACCTCCTTCGGTCTAAATGAGAACAGCTCAACCCTGTGACATTAGAAGCCACATGACATCAGCCACCTTTATATATCTATCGTCCTTTCGAGCCGAAGATGGCACATAGGGCAGAACCACAATCTCAAAAACAAAAACCTTGCGTGCCAAAATGGCACATATTGCAGAGCTCACTGCTTCTAAAATCTATGGTCTGTTTCCATAACAATACTTTTTACAATGACAGCTTGTCAAGCCATCGATCAACCGCCTTAGTCGCCTCTTACGACATGCCTGGAAGGTCACAGTGTCACTATTCTTTACTTCCTTCATAATGAGGCCCCGGTAACACACGGGAAACCTTTATATAGGCCAAGTTTTATTGTGTTCTGTCTGTTTATCATCCGTGTCCTCCAAGACCAGGTCACTAATCTATCACCCCTGTCCTAGAGGAGTAGGTCACCAATCTGTCACCAATCTATCACCCTTGTGCTAGAGGAGTAGGTCACCAATCTATCACCCTTGTGCTAGAGGAGTAGGTCACTAATCTATCACCCTTGTGCTAGAGGAGTAGGTCACCAATCTTATCACCCCTGTCCTAGAGGAGTAGGTCACCAATCTTATCACCCCTGTCCTAGAGGAGTAGGTCTCCAATCTTATCACCCCTGTCCTAGAGGAGTAGGTCACCAATCTATCACCCCTGTCCTAGAGGAGTAGGTCATCAATCTATCACCCCTGTCCTAGAGGAGTAGGTCACCAATCTATCACCTCTGTCCTAGAGGAGTAGGTCACCAATCTTATCACCCCTGTCCTAGAGGAGTAGGTCATCAATCTATCACCCCTGTCCTGGAGGAGTAGGTTACCAATCTGTCACCAATCTATCACTCCTGTCCTAGAGGAGTAGGTCATCAATCTATTACCCCATACAAGGAGACCAGGTCACTAATCTATCATTCATACATCATATTCTGCTCTATTCTATTTACGAATCATATTCCGCTTTATTCTATGGACCGAGGATGTGCTTCAATGGTTTATTGTAGACTTAAACAAATCCTGATGATATCTTCATAGTTTTTGAAGAACTAGCTTTCATAGACTGGTTCATACTTTAATAATAACAGCCTGTAGATTAGCCAGGCATCAAACTCATTTTTTAAACTTGATAATTTAATAGTTTATGGGACATAGACAAAAGTATAGTAATGGCAAAAAGTAATTTAATGCCGTGAAACATACTAATATCAAGATAAATAACACCAGGGCTCAAACTAAGAATAGCAAAATATTATATCTTCTCAACATTCCTATAATGTGCAGAAACATGGATATTTGACAAGAATAGGAAGAATTGGATGGAAAGAAAAGAAATGATGAAGTCATAAAACAACTAAAATGGAAAGAGAACTACTAAATACAATTCAAACAAGACAAATTAGATTTCTTGGGCTATTTAAAAGACACAGCGGCCTACTAAAAGTAATCATGGAAGAGAAAATACAAGGTAAAAGAGGCAGACCATTGTAGTAGGGGCAAGATAGAGTGACAAAAAGAATAAATGTAAGGAGGGGGGAGTGAGATTCGCAAGTTATAAATGAGGAGAGGCACAGAAGGGGAAGTAGTGGTGGAAAATAAGGAGAGTGATAGAGAAATAGTTAGGAAGGAGAAGAAAGGAAGCACGTGCAGAGAGCACATGCAGATAGTGAACATGAGTCAGTCAGGGGAGCTGAGAAAATCTCGTGAAATTAAGGGAGTGCACATGTGACTAGGGAGTTGTCAGTGTGCAAGACAGTAGTCTGGGAGAGTTTGGTTGAGAAGGCAGTTGGACAGTTGGCCTTCCCGTCTTCATAGGAACGAGTCATAAATTGGTGTGGCAGTACGAGTAGTGTGTGGCTGAAGTAAGTGTAACGAAACAGCAGTTATTACGGTAGACAGTGCAGTGAAATAGCTATCAGGAGAAGTTCACGAAATACAAGTAGTGTCACCGCAACTACAGTTGTCAGAGGAACTGGTGGCAAGCAGTGTCAATGAAGCAGTGACTTCCAACAAGGGAGACGTCAACAGCAAATCTGTCAGGCGAGTGTGTTGATAGTTAACTGAACTTTTGCAAGTACAAGAAATGCTAGATCCAGAACGTTTCAGTGATTTGTTAGACAGTGAGATCACTACTCACGTCAGCTAAGTGTGTTATTATTGGCTGAGCTTTTGCAAGTACAAGAAATGCTAGATCCAGAACGTTCAGTGATTTGTTAGACAGTGAGATCACTACTCACGTCAGCTAAGTGTGTTATTATTGGCTGAGCTTTTGCAAGTACAAGAAATGCTAGATCCAGAGCGCTTCAGTGATTTGTTAGACAGTGAGATCACTACTCACGTCAGCTAAGTGTGTTATTATTGGCTGAGCTTTTGCAAGTACAAGAAATGCTAGATCCAGAACGTTTCAGTGATTTGTTAGACAGTGAGATCACTACTCACGTCAGCTAAGTGTGTTATTATTGGCTGAGCTTTTGCAAGTACAAGAAATGCTAGATCCAGAGCGTTTGTTAGACAGTGATCACTACTCACGTCAGCTAAGTGTGTTATTATTGGCTGAGCTTTTGCAAGTACAAGAAATGCTAGATCCAGAACGTTTCAGTGATTTGTTAGACAGTGAGATCACTACTCACGTCAGCTAAGTGTGTTATTATTGGCTGAGCTTTTGCAAGTACAAGAAATGCTAGATCCAGAACGTTTCAGTGATTTGTTAGACAGTGAGATCACTACTCATGTCAGCTAAATGCGTTATTATTAAATGCACTTTTAAAACTTCTAGGAGTGTGAGAGGAAGAGCGGTTCTTTGATATATTATACATTGAGCTCACCACTCAAGTCAGCCAAATGTGTGTTATGAACTGAACTTTGTAAACTACAAGGAAGGTGAGAGCAAGAGCGTTCTTTGATATATATTATACATTGAGTTCACTATGCAAGTCAGCCATTAATCACATTAATTGAACTTTTAAAATTCTTAAGGGATGAGAGAGAAATTGTCCATTGATGTGTGGCACAGGGAACTCACCACTCAATTCCGGCGGGTGTCCTGTGGTTAGCTGAACTTTGATATTTTATCTGGAACGTGTACGAAAGTGTTTGCAGTGCATGGTGTATAATAAGCTCACGAAATCAGATTTGTGGAAGTCAGTGTCAATGTGTCCCCTCGAAACTTGAGGGCATGTACTGTGAATGAAATAAAGGCTGAGCATTATGTTATCAAACAGTTGTTGTTGAGTCTATCGAATCAGTGCAGTAGTATCCTTGACTGGCGACGAACAAACCCGGGTCAGAGCGGTAACTACAAGTTACAGCGCGAAGTACGATAGAAACCACAGAGATCACGGGGTGTTACATCAGACAACATGGCAAGGCGATTACGGATTACAAATAATTCAGGATTGTCAATAAATTATTACAAATGGCGCCATGACTACACCAGGTCAAGTGAAGACAACTGAAGTGTGATCACAGGTGTCAAGTTAGGGCACATTGACAAATTTCAATATGGATTGTGTGTGTTAAGCAGAACATGTGTTAAAGAAAGAAGGGAGATCACAACGACAGAGAAATTACGATGGTAAATTGTGTAGGAGAAAGACATTCATAGGCAAGAGATAGTGAAATTCCAAGGATCGTCAAGCAGAGTAATTAGATATATTAAAGATTGTAGTAATGTATTATTAAAATGTGTTTTTTCTCCACAGATGATAAGAGTAAATGAGTAATAAAAAGAATAGTTGTCAAAAAGAGTGTATATGACAAATCGTGATCATATGTGCTCTTAAATGGACATACATCGTTTATGATGGTCTTTTGCCACAAGCTGTAATATTTTGTGCACTTCGGCCCAGTACATCTGACTTGGACATACTATAACCAGTGATGGAAAATGTACAACTGAAATAAACAAATGAACAGGAATGGCAAATAGTAATTGTAATGTCATGAAGAACAAACTAACATCAAAACAAATAACACCAGGGCTAAAACTAAGAATAGCAAAATGTTACATCTTCTCAATATTCCTATATGGTGCAGAAACATGGACATTAGACAAGAAAACAGAACAGAGAATTGAAGCCTTTGAAATGTGGATATATAGAAGAATAGGTAGAATTGGATGGAAACAAAAGATAACAAACGATAAAGTTTTAAAACAACTGAAAATAAAAAGAGAACTACTAAATACAATTAAGACAAGACAAATGAAATTTTTGGGGCATGTTAAAAGACACAACAGCCTACTAAAAGTAATCCTGGAGGGGAAAATACAAGATAAAAGAGGCAGACCAAGACTAACATGGACGAGTAACATCAAAAGTTGGACAAATCAGCCTATGACAACCTGCACCATCAAAGCAAGAGACCGCAGAATGGTGCTCCATCTCTTAATTAATGAACAAAACTGGGACTTTGTTGGTCCTTAAAAAGTCTTCTGAAGCCTAATTAATGAACAATACTCTGTTTAGCTTTGTCGCTGAAAGTGACCAATCAATGCCATCATTTTGTGCATTTTATAGATTGATGGTTGGCTACCATTTCACTCTATCTCTTGTCTTGATGATGCACGCTGTCACAGGTTCTCCTGTCCATCTCTTGCTGTCAGTGCTCTCTAGTCTTTGTCTCTGTCTCGTTTACCTTGTATTTTCTCATGAAAGATGACTTCAGTAGACATTTAATTGTCCCTTTTTATTTGCCTTAAAACTTAAGACTTTTCACATCAAACATACTATCAACCCTTACATGTGAGAGCTGGAAGACAACAAGAGACAGAAACAAAGTGTCCCACTGCTGCAATCCTGTAGGATATGCTCCGGAATTTGTCTGGATGCTCCTGTGTTGAGAGTGCTGCAATCCTGTAGGATATGCTCCGGAATTTGTCTGGATGCTCCTGTGTTGAGAGTGCTGCAATCCTGTAGGATATGCTCCTGAGTTTGTCTTGATGCTCCTGTGTTGAGAGTGCTGCAATCCTGTAAAATATGCTCCTGAGTGTGTCTGGATGCTCCTGTGTTGAGAGTGCTGCAATCCTGTAAAATATGCTCCTGAGTTTGTCTGGATGCTCCTGTGTTGAGAGTGCTGCAATCCTGTAGGATATGCTCCTGAGTGTGTCTGGATACTCCAGAGCCCTATCTTGTATAGGTGTGCTCTGAGGCCAGAATGACCTGTTCTGAATCTGAATAGCTTGGTATGCTCTTGTTTAAGCTGTTATGTTCTGGCTCATATTTCCCATATAACTCTCTCCATTCTGTTTTCCTAGCTTGTTTAAGCTGTCATGTTCTGGCTCATATTTTCCATATAACTCTCTCCATTCTGTTTTCCTAGCTTGTTTAGGCTGTCATGTTCTGGCTCATATTTTCCATATAACTCTCTCCATTCTGTTTTCCTAGCTTGTTTAGGCTGTCATGTTCTGGCTCATATTTTCCATATAACTCCCTCCATTCTGTTTTCCTGGCATATTTCAAGATTGTTTTTATTTCTTTGAGGCTCTGGGGTTGATTGAACTGTTGAAGTTTCCCACTTGCTTTTGCAAAATCATCTGCTTTCTCATTTCCAGGGATACCACAGTGTGCTGATATCAACCGCAGCACTAGTTCTGTTTTTCAGACAGCCAACATATGTTGTTCTTTATTTCATGGATGAGTCTGTTTAGTTTCAAAACTTCATTATTTGTTTTGTAGAGACATGATCACCTACGCCAGCAGGCCCCGTACTTGATGATGATGATGTAGCGGTGGTTCTTATTGATATAGAAGACTTAGTAAAGCAGTATCTCCCTGCTGGACTAGTAGTTTCCCAGCATAGCCTGGGATAGACGAACTCTAATTTCTCCAGCAAGAGCCGGGAAGCCAAGAAAGCCAGTTCGAGCCTCCACATCAATAAGTAAACGGTCACCCTGTCTGATCAACTCATGGCATTCATCATCATCATGTGCCGTACTGGTTGGCGTAGGCGATCATGTTCTTCCACAATCTTCTATCTACAGTGCATCGTATCAGTTCTGTTGTTGACTGTTTTCCCTGCCATGACACTAAGCTATCTAGTATCTTCTCTCTTTGTCGTTCACGATCTCTCTTTCTTTTGTTTTGTCAGTTGTAACCAAGTAATCGAACTTTCCTCTTCTCATGATGTGCCCGAACAAATGTTGATTGTTTCTTTCTGATGTTTTTTTATGAGCTCCCTTTTTGTGTTGGCCTCTTTGAGAACTTCCTCATTGGTCTTTTTAGCTGTCCAGGGAACTTTCAACATTCTTCTGAGAAATCCCATCTCTATGGCCGTGGCATTACTTCAACATAATATCCCTTGATTATAGAGGTTATTGTTGGATACACGGCCACCTCTCTTATTTCTTCATTAGTCTTGAATTCATTCCATGATATACAAAGTATTTTTCTAAGGCATTTCTTTTCCAATGTGTGTAGTTTATTTTCGGTTTCTTTAGTTGTTTTCCAGCTCTTGAGCTCATAAGTAAGGGTGATAGTACATTTTATTTGTTACCAGCACAAGGAATATCAAAATCATGGGATGTGAAAAGAACAGCTATATATATATATATATATATATATATTATAGAGTATGATATTGGTTACTGGAAGGACAAGTAGAAGGAAAAACAAGTGTAATCTTCCATTGTCTCTTGTATAGTGTTAGCTACTTTCTAATCATTGGTGCTTTTGTAGGTGATGAAAGGCAACTGGATATCAACACACGGGTACGAAGGGCAACTTGGTATAAACACATGGGTACGGACAACTTGGTATAAACACATGGGTACGGACAACTTGGTATAAACACATGGGTACGGACAACTTGGTATAAACACATGGGTACGGACAACTTGGTATAAACACATGGGTACGGACAACTTGGTATAAACACATGGGTACGAAGGACAACTTGGTATAAACACACGGTACGGGCAACTTGGTATAAACACATGGGTACGAAGGACAACTGGTATAAACACACGAATACAAAGGGCAACTTGGTATAAAACACACGGTACGAAGGAACTTGGTATAAAACACATGGGTACGGACAACTTGGTATAAACACACGGGTACGGACAACTTGGTATAAACACATGGGTACGGACAACTTGGTTAAACACACGGGTACGAAGGACAACTTGGTATAAACACACGGGTACGAAGGACACTTGTATAAACACACGGGTACGAAGCAACTTGGTATAAACACACGGGTACGAAGGGCAACTGGTATAAACACACGGGTACGAAGGCAACTTGGTATAAACACACGATACAAAGGGCAACTTAATATAAACACATGGGTACGAACAACTTGATATCACACACGGGTACAAAGGACAACTTAATATAAACACATGGGTACGAACAACTTGATATCAACACACGGGTACAAAGGACAACTTGATATCACACGGGTACGAAGGGCAACTTGATATAAACACACGGGTACGAAGGGCAACTTGATATAAACACACGGGTACGAAGGGCAACTTGATATCAACACACGGGTACGAAGGACAACTGATATAAACACACGGGTACGAAGGACAACTTGATATAAACACACGGGTACGAAGGGCAACTTGATATCAACACACGGGTACGAAGGACAACTTGATATAAACACAGGGTACGAAGGGCAATTGATATCAACACACGGGTTACGAGGACACTTGATATAAACACGGGGATACGAACAACTTGATATAAACACACGGGTACAAAGGACAACTTGATATAAACACACGGGTACGAAGGACAACTTGATATCAACACACGGGTACAAAGGACAAATTGATATCAACACACGGGTACGAAGGACAACTGATATAAACACACGGGTACGAAGGGCAACTTGATATAAACACGGGGATACGAACAACTTGATATAAACACGGGTACAAAGGACAACTTGATATAAACACACGGGTACGAAGGGCAACTTGATATAAACACGGGGATACGAACAACTTGATATAAACACAGGGTAGGACGGCAACTTGATATAAACACACGGGTAGGAACGGCAACTTGATATAAACACCTTGTAAGAAAACACTAGAAAATCTGGGACGACTGCCTCCCTAAAAGAGGCAAATCACACTACAACTGTCACTGATAAACATAGTCACATAGCAACTGCCGAATGACGGGTTAGTGACTTCATTTCACATAGACACAGCTTCACCAGGCGGGGTTGCCAGTTCCTCTCTAGCTTTCCTTCTCAGATAATGTCTCTGGTATCGATTTAAAAAGGCTGGGTGGACCCAGGAGTTTTTTTTTATTATGTGTGACAAAATGTAGCCTAAACTGATATCTGTCACGAATACGTGAAAAACATCGCAAGTGACCTTTATTAGGTTGCTTGGTTGGCAGTGTGCTGTAACGCAAGTCTCTTGCGACAAGGCGCTGTGTCGAGGTGTACAGGTCGGTCCTGCATCGAGCTGTCAGTTGTTCTTAGTGTTTTCTGATGGTGCTTATTTGTGGATGTTTCCGAGTGTTGTAAACATACTTGTCTCCCAAACATTTTTCCTCGACATTTGAACCATAAAACTTTAGCTCGGCAGGCGCACGCACTAACCACAGCGTCACTGTGTTCTGAACTATTACTTAACAGAAAGTTAAAGGTTAACTAAAGACTAGATGAGGCAAAACGCACCAAATGCACCCTGAAGACAAATGCAATTGGACCGAAAGGTACTAAGCACAATGCAACGCAATTCGATAATAAACGCCCGAAGTTGTTGATCAAAGTGAGCTAAAAATGCCACATTCACAAACGTCATATCAATCAAAATGACTAAACCACTACCAGCCCGTCTGCACGGCATCTCAGGTGCAATTCTTTCAATCTAACTCAACGGAAGCTTTGCTTGATGTCCATACGTACATCCCCCCTCTTTTCCTTATTTCTGGCTATTACGTCATAAAACACTATTACAATTTCAACCAGCGTCTACTACAAAGTATGAAATGAGCAGAACACAAACATCACAACACACAGACACAAGAGAATGCCGCAAGCGGGGCACGCTGTATACCTGAATACCCGGCAGTTTGATATTCTTCAGAAAAAAGACATTTTAGACCAGATAAATAAAAATGTAGTGGAAGGTGGAGGAAAAATGATAGAAAGAAAATAACATTCATATTGCGTATGTGATCTCCTGTTAAAAATGTCCAATTTTCTTGTGAATTATTGGATAGTTTACATGAGTTACAGTCGGGGCAAAACGAGGCAGGTACTTCACGATGACGTAAGCTGTGTGGAGCAGATAGCTAGAACGATCACCGCACGCGCAAATGATTGCTCTTTAGATCAAGTACCTGCCTTGTTGTTTGTTGTTGACTTTTCTTTACTTTTTTAAATTCTCATAAATTATGCTAACAGCCTACGGTAAAATAATTCTGTTTAGAAGCAGCTTTATGATAATTATTATTTTAAAATTGTACGGCAAAAGTGGACAACTATCTTGCTGCAAATTGCATGTGGGATTCTCAGGGGCGTCACCGTTTTTCTGTTAGTTGTGGGACTTAGAGCGGCAACGCATACTTTATGCATATAATCTTTGGTATTTTCGGAGACTAGTATTCACAGACAGACATACTTTGTGTCACTTGTGGTATTCTCAGAAATAATACCAAGTTTCTGCTTTCTTCTTTCCTTCCTAAATTACTTTTCTGTGTCGACGGGGGGCTATATTTTGTGGTCTCTTGCTCTTCTGTTAGTTTTTCCCGCTGTTATGTTTCCTAATGTTTTTAAAATTTAATCAATCCATCTTTTCGCGGTCATCCATTGGGTCTGGTGTTCTCGCAACGTTTATTAAGGCTCATTGTGTTGTGTTTTGGTATTTTTATCTTATCACGTGACCAAACACTTATATCTGTTTCTTTTTATGTATTCAAAGGTGGAAATTACTCCTAGCTTTCTTCTCAGTTCTTCATTTTTTATCTTATCTCTTAAGCTATTTATTTTCCTTCGTCTAATACATTTAACCTCGGTTGTAGTTATTTTCTTATTGTTCTTGAGTCTAGGATCTAGGTGTGGCATGTCCGCTTTGCCTCTAGTGCTATTTCCGTGTTGGACAGCAGTAGTTATGTCTGATAAATACAGCTATCCTATGATCTGACAAGCTTTGTTGTATCTTGAGCCTATTTCCTCTGCTTGTGAGTTGTCGTTTGTCGCCAGACTTCCTATGTATTTTTATGCGGGTGTTGAACATATTATATTTCATTATCAGCACCAATTTGATAAGATACGCCTTTGAACGTGACTGGTAACTCAAGCCGGAGTACGTCAGCACGCCATGATGACGATCTTCACCCCTGGAAAGATATTTTCCACTTATCGCCAACAACTGCAAGCGCTAGACGCTAACAAGTGGAGCGAATGGGGAACGGACACAAAAAAAAAAAAAAAAAAAATTATTTACAACCGATCCAGGTTTTCAAGCAGGATTAGTCACATGAGCGAATGAGTCTTAACCTGTTCGTTTACAAGTTTCTTTCAGGAAAACATTCTTCATTGTTGCTCAAGTTGACGTCACAGCACTCTAGGCAACCCATAGGTGCTGAAAAGCTTACAGTAGGCGATGAAGTGTTTGCATTATGATGGGTTCAGTAGCTCGTTGCTCATGGTTGTTTGCTATTAGTAGCCTACTTAGCTTGATTTGCTCTTGTGTCTTTTCAGGAAGTTACAATTATATACAATCCTTCTATTCAAAGTCATTCGTCATCATCAAGTACCGGGCCTACTGGCGTTGGTGATCATGTCTCTCCACAACCTTCGATCTCGTTTGATTTTAATATTTGTAAACCTTTTATATTAAAAAGTGAATATTACATCTCCCGAGACTGTCAAATTTGTACTTCTCTGATTTTTTTTCTTACGATTAAAATATAATTCATCATCATCATCATCATCGACGGCTTTCTCCACATCAAAGGTTGGCTACCATTGAGCGCATTCCGCTCTTTCTCTTGCCTTGATAGTACAGGTTGTCATAGGCTGACTACTCCATCTTTTGATGCTACTCATCCATTTTAGTCTTGGTTTTCAGCCTTTTTACCTTGTATTTGCCCATCCAAGATTACTTTTAGTAGGCGGCTGTGTCTTTTATCATGCCCTAAAACAAATCTCATTTCGTACCATTCATACTTTAGCTTTTATTTTAGCTTGATATGTTCAGTTCTCAGTGTGGTGTCACAAAATGAAACCACTTCCATACATAATATCAATTTTTAAATGGGAGAAATGTACTAGACTCAATACATATTCATCCATAAACGTTCAGAGTTTCCAAAATTAGAGCTAAAATCCCAGTTTGAGATTAAAACAGGCAGTTGTGTACGCACCTAGTTCTCGCTGGCAGATTGTTATCCCCACAGTGTGACTTTGTTGCACTAGCTAGTTCTGACTGGTTGTCCCACGACGATCAGATCTGACACCATGCAACATTATAAATCAGTTTATGTTCAGCTACACAGCAGAGATTCATGTCATCAAATGTCACAGATGGAGATTATACATTTGACCTTCTGACGTCTCACTATTCTTGATCCTCCCGCGCCGTGTGACGTCACATAGGGCTTTTAGTGTTTTCCCCACCCATCTCTATTCTGGACGAGATGTTCGATCTATCTAATGAGTCTATGCCTACCAACTTTGCTTATCTTATACGTGTTCCTTTTAGAGTATATTTTTCTGTATTTTTCCCTAGAAGAGCCTGTTTTGGAATTCCCTTGTTGTCTCTTCTCAGCACTTACCCGATATATGTCCATCTTCATTCCTTAATCGTAGATGAGATCGTTGGTTGCATGTCCATTTCTCTTATCTCTATATTAGTCTTGAATTCATTCCATTGTAGATGAGATCGTTGGTTGCATGTCCATTTCTCTTATCTCTATATTAGTCTCGAATTCATTCCATCGTAGATGAGATCGTTGGTTGCATGTCCATTTCTCTTATCTCTATATTAGTCTTGAATTCATTCCATTGCACACAGATTCTTCTTAAGCGTTTGTCTTCAAATGCGTTTAGTATTTTCTCAATCTCTTTTGTTGTTTTCCAGCTTTCACAAGCATGAAGTATGTGAGATGAATGACACTTTAGAGGCGAGGTGAACGACGCTTTAGGGATGAGATGAATGACACTTTAGAGGCGAGGTGAACGACACTTTAGGGATGAGATGAATGACACTTTAGAGGCGAGGTGAACGACACTTTAGGGATGAGATGAATGACACTTTAGAGGCGAGGTGAACGGCACTTTAGGGATGAGATGAATGCCACTTTAGAGGCGAGGTGAACGACACTTTAGAGATGAGATGAATGACACTTTAGAGGCGAGGTGAACGACACTTTAGGGATGAGATGAATGACACTTTAGAGGCGAGGTGAACGACACTTTAGGGATGAGATGAATGACACTTTAGAGGCGAGGTGAACGACACTTTAGGGATGAGATGAATGACACTTTAGAGGCGAGGTGAACGACACTTTAGGGATGAGATGAATGACACTTTAGAGATGACATGAACGACACCTTAGAGGTGATATGAACGACATTTTAGAGATGAGATAAACGACACTTTAGAGATGAGATAAACGACACTTTAGAGATGAGATAAACGACATTTTAGAGATGAGATAAACGACACTTTAGAGATGAGATAAACGACACTTTAGGGATGAGATAAATGACACTTTAGAGATGAGATAAACGACACTTTAGAGATGAGATAAACGACACTTTAGGGATGAGATAAACGACACTTTAGAGATGAGATAAACGACACTTTAGAGATGAGATAAACGACATTTTAGAGATGAGATAAACGACACTTTAGGGATGAGATAAACGACACTTTAGAGATGAGATAAACGACACTTTAGAGATGAGATAAACGACACTTTAGGGATGAGATAAACGACACTTTAGAGATGAGATAAACGACACTTTAGAGATGAGATAAACGACATTTTAGAGATGAGATAAACGACACTTTAGAGATGAGATAAACGACACTTTAGGGATGAGATGAACGACACTTTAGGGATGAGATAAACGACACTTTAGGGATGAGATGAATGACACTTTAGGGATGAGATGAACGACACTTTAGGTGATGAGATGAACGACACTTTAGGGATGAGATGAACGACACTTTAGGGATGAGATGAACGACACTTTAAGGATGAGATGAACGACACTTTAGGGATGAGATAAACGACACTTTAGGGATGAGATGAACGACACTTTAGGGATGAGATGAACGACACTTTAGGGATGAGATGAACGACACTTTAGGGATGAGATGAACGACACTTTAGGGATGAGATGAATGACACTTTAGGGATGAGATGAACGACACTTTAGGGATGAGATGAACGACACTTTAGGGATGAGATGAACGACACTTTAGGGATGAGATGAACGACACTTTAGGGGTGAGATGAACGACACTTTAGGGATGAGATGAACGACACTTTAGGGATGAGATGAACGACACTTTAGGGATGAGATGAACGACACTTTAGGGATGAGATGAACGACACTTTAGGGATGAGATGAACGACACTTTAGGGGTGAGGTGAACGACACTTTAGGGGTGAGATGAACGACACTTTAGGGGTGAGATGAACGACACTTTAGGGGTGAGATGAACGACACTTTAGGGGTGAGATGAACGACACTTTAGGGATGAGCTATACTACACTACACTGCACTACACTACACTACACTACACTACACTACACTACACTACACTACACTACACTACACTACACTACACTGCACTACACTACACTACACTACACTACACTGCACTACACTACACTACACTACACTACACTACACTACACTACACTACACTACACTACACTACACTACACTACACTACACTACACTACACTACACTACACTATACTATACTACACTACACTACACTACACTGCACTGCACTACACTACACTACACTACGCTCGCTGTACTGTACTGTACTGTACTGTAATGTACTACACTATACTCTACACTACACTACACTACACTACACTACACTACACTACACTACACTACACTACACTACACTACACTACACTACGCTGTACTGTACTGTAATGTACTACACTATACTCTACACTATACTACTTTAGATTACATTACGTTACGACATATTATGTTATGAATGCTAAGATGCCCGTAAAGCAACAACTAACTACACCTGGTCAGGATCGCGGAACAACACAGCTGATAAAGACCCTGCTCCACCCCCCCCCCCCCCCCAGCGATGCCCCTGGAAGCAGATTATCCACTCTGTCAAACACAGTAGGGATCGGAGAGGAAAGGTAACCCAGTACCCATAAATGCCGCGATGAAGTCGGATATGTTGGGCCGAAAAGCGCAAATAATTATAACACAACGCATCTACGACCATTAACGCCCTTTTATGGATGATGGACTTTAGATACTATCCATGTTTTTACTAGCCATCGCGTGAATAAGTAAAGTCAAGTACCCTCGTCACGCCAAGTGGCATATAGGGAAATATGGTGTTAGTGACCCTATATTTTACAGACCTTCAACACATGATTTTTTGAGGTAATGTGGTCAGTATTACGCCCGTGCTGCTTTACTTTCCCATTAAAAAATCGGTACCCATTTAAGGCTAGGTGAACCCGGAAGCCGTCGGTTGGGATCGAACCCAACCCCTTGTGCTATGTAGTCCAGTTCACTAACCACTGAGCTATCCATCGCGTGAATGCCAGAATTAAAAAAATAGTGCTTGCCTTTTGCACTTCGGTATGAAGGGTACTCGTCAACTCTCTGAATTCTCGCATTGAGCACACTATGATAACTTATCATTGATAAGAAAGAATAAAAAACAGTAACAAACAATAGGAAAACAGTAAGAAACAATAAAGAAAACAGATAAACAATAAGAATACAGTAAGAAACTATAAGAAAACAGTAACAAACCATACGAAAATAGTAACAAACTATAAGAAAACAGTAACAAACTATAAGAAAATAGTAACAAACTATAAGAAAACAGTAACAAACTATAAGAAAACAGTAACAAGCTATAAGAAAACAGTAACAAACTATAAGAAAACAGTAACAAACTATAAGAAAATAGTAACAAACTATAAGAAAACAGTAACAAACTATAAGAAAACAGTAACAAACTATAAGAAAATAGTAACAAACTATAAGAAAACAGTAACAAACTATAAGAAAATAGTAACAAACTATAAGAAAACAGTAACAAACTATAAGAAAATAGTAACAAACTATAAGAAAATAGTAACAAACTATAAGAAAACAGTAACAAACTATAAGAAAATAGTAACAAACTATAAGAAAACAGTAACAAACTATAAGAAAATAGTAACAAACAAAAAAAAACTAACAAACTATAAGAAAATAGTAACAAACTATTAAAAAAATAGTAACAAACTATAAGAAAATAGTAACAAACTATAAAAAATAGTAACAAACTATTAAAAAATAGTAATAAACTATAATGAAACAGTAAAAAACTATACGAAAACAGTAACAAACTATAAGAAAATAGTAAGAAACTATAATGAAACAGTAACAAACTATACGAAAATAGTAACAAACTATAAGAAAATAGTAAGAAACTACAAGAAAATAGTAACAAACTATAAGAAAACAAATACAAACTATAAGAAACCAGTAACAAACTATAAGAAAATAGTAACAAACTATAAGAAAATAGTAACAAACTATAAGAAAATAGTAAAAAACTATAAGAAAATAGTAACTAACTATAAGAAAACAGTAACAAACTATAAGAAAACAGTAAGAAACTATAAGAAAACAGTAACAAACTATAAGAAAATAGTAACAAACTATAAGAAAACAGTAACAAACTATAAGAAAATAGTAACAAACTATAAGAAAACAGTAACAAACTATAAGAAAACAGTAACAAACTATAAGAAAATAGTAACAAACTATATGAAAATAGTAACAAACTATAAGAAAATAGTAACAAACTATAAGAAAATAGTAACAAACTATAAGAAAACAGTAACAAACTATAATAAAACATTAACAAACTATAAGAAAATAGTAACAAACAAAAAAAACTAACTAACTATAAGAAAATAGTAACAAACTATAAAAAAATAGTAACAAACTATAAGAAAATAGTAACAAACTTTAAGAAAATAGTAACAAACTATAAAAAATAGTAATAAACTATTAAAAAATAGTAATAAACTATAATGAAACAGTAACAAACTATACGAAAACAGTAACAAACTATAAGAAAATAGTAAGAAACTACAAGAAAATAGTAACAAACTGTAAGAAAACAAATACAAACCATAAGAAACCAGTAACAAACTATAAGAAAATAGTAACAAACTATAAGAAAATAGTAACAAACTATAAGAAAATAGTAACAAACTATAAGAAAACAGTAAGAAACTATAAGAAAACAGTAACAAACTATAAGAAAACAGTAAGAAACTATAAGAAAACAGTAACAAACTATAAGAAAATAGTAACAAACTATAAGAAAATAGTAACAAACTATAAGAAAATAGTAACAAACTATAAGAAAACAGTAAGAAACTATAAGAAAACAGTAACAAACTATAAGAAAATAGTAACAAACAAAAAAACTAACAAACTATAAGAAAACAGTAACAAACTATAAGAAAATAGTAACAAACAAAAAAAACTAACAAACTATAAGAAAATAGTAACAAACTATAAGAAAATAGTAACAAACTATAAGAAAATAGTAACAAACTATCAGAAAACAGTAACAAACTATAAGAAAACAGTAACAAACTATAAGAAAATAGTAACAAACCAAAAAAAACTAACAAACTATAAGAAAATAGTAACAAACTATAAAAAAAATAGTAACAAACTATAAGAAAACAGTAACAAACTATAAGAAAACAGTAACAAACTATAAGAAAATAGTAACAAACTATAAGAAAACAGTAACAAACTATAAGAAAACAGTAACAAACTATAAGAAAATAGTAACAAACTATATGAAAATAGTAACAAACTATAAGAAAATAGTAACAAACTATAAGAAAATAGTAACAAACTATAAGAAAACAGTAACAAACTATAATAAAACATTAACAAACTATAAGAAAATAGTAACAAACAAAAAAAACTAACAAACTATAAGAAAATAGTAACAAACTATAAAAAAATAGTAACAAACTATAAGAAAATAGTAACAAACTATAAGAAAATAGTAACAAACTATAAAAAATAGTAATAAACTATTAAAAAATAGTAATAAACTATAATGAAACAGTAACAAACTATACGAAAACAGTAACAAACTATAAGAAAATAGTAAGAAACTACAAGAAAATAGTAACAAACTGTAAGAAAACAAATACAAACCATAAGAAACCAGTAACAAACTATAAGAAAATAGTAACAAACTATAAGAAAATAGTAACAAACTATAAGAAAATAGTAACAAACTATAAGAAAACAGTAAGAAACTATAAGAAAACAGTAACAAACTATAAGAAAACAGTAAGAAACTATAAGAAAACAGTAACAAACTATAAGAAAATAGTAACAAACTATAAGAAAATAGTAACAAACTATAAGAAAATAGTAACAAACTATAAGAAAATAGTAACAAACTATAAGAAAACAGTAAGAAACTATAAGAAAACAGTAACAAACTATAAGAAAATAGTAACAAAAAAAAAACTAACAAACTATAAGAAAACAGTAACAAACTATAAGAAAATAGTAACAAACAAAAAAAACTAACAAACTATAAGAAAATAGTAACAAACTATAAGAAAATAGTAACAAACTATAAGAAAATAGTAACAAACTATCAGAAAACAGTAACAAACTATAAGAAAACAGTAACAAACTATAAGAAAATAGTAACAAACCAAAAAAAACTAACAAACTATAAGAAAATAGTAACAAACTATAAAAAAAATAGTAACAAACTATAAGAAAACAGTAACAAACTATAAGAAAATAGTAACAAACTATAAGAAAACAGTAACAAACTATAAGAAAACAGTAACAAACTATAAGAAAATAGTAACAAACTATAAGAAAACAGTAACAAACTATAAGAAAACAGTAACAAACTATAAGAAACGAGTAACAAACTATAAGAAAATAGTAACAAACTATAAGAAAATAGTAACAAACACAAAAAAACTAACAAACTATAAGAAAATAGTAACAAAGAAAAAAAAACTAACAAACTATAAGAAAATAGTAACAAATAAAAAAAACAGTAACAAACAAAAAGAAAACAGTAACAAGCTGTAAGAAAACATTAATAAAAAAATAAGGAAAATAACCACTAATGCGATGAAATGTTGTAGACGCGCATGACAGGAAACAAGCCTGAGAGATAGAATCAGAAATGAAGAACGAGAGATAGAATCAGAAATGAAGAATGAGAGATAGAATCAGAAATGAAGAATGAGAGATAGAATCAGAAATGAAGAATGAGAGATAGAATCAGAAATGAAGAACGAGAGATAGAATCAGAAATGAAGAATGAGAGATAGAATCAGAAATGAAGAATGAGAGATAGAATCTGAAATGAAGAACGAGAGATAGAATCTGAAATGAAGAATGAGAGATAGAATCTGAAATGAAGAATGAGAGATAGAATCAGAAATGAAGAATGAGATATAGAATCAGAAATGAAGAATGAGAGATAGAATCAGAAATGAAGAATGAGATATAGAATCAGAAATGAAGAATGAGAGATAGAATCAGACATGAAGAATGAGAGATAGAATCTGAAATGAAGAACGAGAGATAGAATCAGAAATGAGAACTCAGGAAAAAGCTAGACGTATTTCCCAACATTGAATACATAAAGAAACAACAGATAAAATGGTTTGACTACGTAGTAAGACAGAAAGATCAAAACACAACAAACCGAGCCGCCATTAAACATTACGAGAACACCAGACTCAAGAGTCGACCACGAAAAAGATAAATTGATGGAATATTAGAAACACATGAAAACATAACAGCAGCAGAGGCCAACAGAACAGCAAAAGTACGTAAATTATATCTCCCCTCGACGCTGAAAGGCAAATCAGGAAGGAAAGAAGAAGAAGTAAAACAAGATATGACGGGGGCTGTCAGGTAGTCAATCTGTGGGCTGGGAATTCCCACTAATGATGATGCTATATGTGTTGTTATAACATATGTTGTTTGTTTGTTATTGATACAGCCATTTGTACTCTTTTATTGCTGGGATGGGTATCTCCAATTTCAGGGCCAAACAGGATGCATATCCCTCCCACGATGCTATTACTGTCGACATCCGTTTGAATCTTAATGAATGGCTGCATCACACCTATCTATCTATCTATAGTATTCAGTACGTGGGCTGAAAGGAATCACAAAAACTTTGTGACGTTTTCAACACTACGAGAAGGTGCGGTAGTTGGTCAAATGACGTCAACCGCCTAAAGCTGGAATATCTGAAGACGTCACAAACTTTTGGTGATTTCGAGTTTTCCCTCTCAACCCGCAGGCCTTGGTAAAACTATAGACGGCTGTGCTTGGTTCATAGCCATCCGTAGATGATGACTGGCGTGAAGAGGGTTACACCAAGAACACTACTAACGTGACGTTTTCAGCGTTGCTAGCCATAGACAACTGGCGAAATTCGACACACTACCGCCTCTGCTCGCATGGCAGAATGCGTCATGCTTTTAGAGGTTTTCCGGGATTTCCCTTTCTTCCTGCTGGCCTTCCTCTATCGATGGTTATGGCGCAGACAACTATAGATTTACTAAGGCTCGTAGCCAACAAAATAAAACCGGAAACCCCCACTAGTGTGACGTTTTCAGCTATAGGGGCTATGAACGGCTGACGTCACTGTACCATTGACAGCCGCTGCTCTCAAAGCTGAAAAACGTCATGTTATTTGGATGTTTTCCGGGAATTTACTCTCAGCCCGCAGGTCTAAGCGTATGTAAAGATGGCTGTGATTATGGTTGGTTGCAGTGGCGTAGAATGGGTGGCGGCGTCAGTGGGCCTGCTCATCTGGTTGTTATTACTATTTTCTTTTCTTCCTCTTTGTTATGTCCTTACAAATTTTACCCTGGGGAACTATATCTAAGACCTCTCCTCCCACAAACTACGCCACTGGCTAGTTACTTGGCTTTTCGCGAGTATCAGCATGTAGGCATCTGCTCTTCGTCGCAATAATGCCATGGACTTCTAGTATTTTAATGGTGGGGTGAATGTTGATCTACCGTCCACCTTGGACTGCAGTCAGAATAACTATCAAATCAAAGGGGAGAAATACGTTAGCGGCTACGCTCTGGAGACATAAGTTAGCGGCTACGCTCTGGAGACATAAGTTAGCGGCTACGCTCTAGAGACATAAGTAAACGGCTACGCTATTGGTGACATAAGTTAGCGGCTACGCTCTAGAGACATAAGTTGGCGGCTACGATATTGGGGACATAAGTTAGCGGCTACGCTCTGGAGACATAAGTTAGCGACACTTTCTGGAGACATAAGTTAGCGATTACGCTCTGGAGACATAAGTTAGCGACACTTTCTGGAGACATAAGTTAGCGACACTTTCTGGAGACATAAGTTAGCGACACTTTCTGGAGACATAAGTTAGCGACACTTTCTGGAGACATAAAATTAGCGACACTTTCTGGAGACATAAGTTAGCGACTACGTTTTGGGGACATAAGTTATCGACAGTTCTCTGCTTCAAGTTACTGTAGCCAAGACATGCTACATCGTACTCAATCCACTTGGGTCAAGAGTATTTGCTTCTTGTGGGCCTCTTCCTACAATCCTGGATCCGAAAAAACCTCGTGAAAAGAAAAGTGAAGAAGAAGAATTTACAGTAAGGAAAAAGACATTAAAAGAATATATCAACTTTGTTTAACAGTTAGATTTTGGCATTTTAACAACAACAAACAAAATAATAATAATAGTAATAAACAACATATCGCATATGCTGGTAAAATACGAAATATCGTGTGTTGATTACGTACACAGCATCGTACATATCGCAAAACACATCATATATAATGAGACGTACAACATATTGCATATAACATGTTTAAACATGGGTGGAACATTACTCAAGTCTGTATTCTGTGGACAGACCAGCAAGCCCACTCCTAGACCAGCTAGTCTCAAAATACTCAGTGCTGACTGAACTGGACAATGAACCTACTGAGAAAGAACTTCATGATGTCATCCACGACCTCTCAAGTGGGAAAGCTCCTAGTAACGACAACATCCCAGCCCAAATGCTCAAAACCTTGAAACACTCCTGCCCCACCTTTACAAACTGCTTGTCCAATGCTGGAGAAGTGGTGATATACCCCAAGACATGAAAGATGCCAAGATTAGAACGTTATATAAAAATAAGGGGGACAAGGGCGATTGCAACAATTATAGGGGTATATCCCTCCTGAGTATAACTGGAAAGGCATTCACAAGAATTATATTAAAGCTCCTACATCAATTGACAGAACGTATCCTTGCTGAGTCCCAGTGTGGGTTTAGAGCTGGTCAACCACTGTTATGATTTTTACTCTCCGCCAGTTGCAAGAAAAATGGAACAGAGAAGACCTCTATTTATAGCCTTCGTTGATCTCACAAAGGCGTTTGACACAGTGAGCAGAGCAGGTCTATACAAGGTGTTGGATAATGTTGGCTGCCCTCCTACATTACTTAAGCTGATCACAGCAATATGTCTACCACCATCCAGTTCGACGGTAGATCTTCCCAGCCTTTGAGATGAACTGTGGAGTCAAGGATGTGTCCTTGCCCCTACTTTATTCGCCATATTTGTCGCTGCCCTTCTACACAATGAGTTTGAGCCCGTCTCTGGAGACATCTACATCCGTACAAGATCTGACGGCTCCTTATTCAATCTTGCACGTCTGAAGTCAAAATTAAAAACAACTGAGACTCTAATCAAGGAGCTTCTATTCGCTGATGATGCAGCACTGGTTGCTCATGATGAATGCGTCCTGTAGTCAAAGATGCAGCACTGGTTGCTCATGATGAATGCGTCCTGTAGTAAATGATGGAGCACTGGTTGCTCATGATGAATGCGTCCTGTAGTCAAAGATGCAGCACTGGTTGCTCATGATGAATGCGTCCTGTAGTCAATGATGCAGCACTGGTTGCTCATGATGAATGCGTCCTGTAGTCAATGATGCAGCACTGGTTGCTCATGATGAATCCATCCTGTAGTCAATGATGCAGCACTGGTTGCTCATGATGAATGCGTCCTGTAGTCAATGATGCAGCACTGGTTGCTCATGATGAATCCATCCTGTAGTCAATGATGCAGCACTGGTTGCTCATGATGAATGCGTCCTGTAGTCAATGATTGACAATCTAGCTAGATCACGTGATTTATTCTCCTTATCAATAAGTATACAGAAGACTGTGGTGCTTCAACAAGGTGTAGCCAGCCCCACAGCTATATCATTGAATAACATACCCATTGAATCTGTGAGAAAGTTCACCTATCTCGGTTCTATGGTCACAACCAATGTCTCACTTGAAGAAGAAATAAATTCCTGAATCGGAAAGGCAGCTTCCACATTTGGCAAACTTAAAGATAGAGCTTGGGCCAACACCAATTTAACATTCAGGACTAAGATTCAAATTTACCAAGGTTGTGTGCTTAGTACACTTCTATACAGATCAAAAACTTGGACTACCTATGCAGGGCAGGAGAAAAGGTTAAACAGCTTTCATGTACGTTGCCTTCGCAAGATTATGAACATCAAATGGCAGGACAAATTAACTAACTCTAATGTCTTACACCGAGCCAAACTCCCATCGATCATGGCAACACTTGTGATTCGTAGACTAAGGTGGCTTGGCCATGTAAGAAGAATGGCAAACAATCGTATTCCAAACAAATATTGTATGGCGAACTTAAGGGCGGAAAGAGACCAAAGGGCCGACCAGTGCTGAGATATAAGGATGTTTGCAGGGCTTCCTTGAGGGAATTCTCTATCAGTGAAAGAGACCAAAGGGCAGACCAGTGCTGAGATATAAGGATGTTTGCAGGGCTTCCTTGAGGGAATTCTCTATCAGTGAAAGAGACCAAAGGGCAGACCAGTGCTGAGATATAAGGGAATTTTCTATAAGTGAAAGAAACTGGGAAAATGTGGCTGCAGATCGTAGCACATGGGAGAGCAAACATAAAAAAATGACACAGCAGCTTTCGAGACAGTGCTGATATCAAATTCTGAAGACAAAAGGCGCAAGAGAAAAGAGACAAGGCCAGGTACCACAAATACACCTTGCTCGTTCTGTGGTTGGATCTGTCTGTCCAGGATTGGCAAATTCAGCCACAAGAGAAGATGTTCAGTAAAGCATCACCCAGTTGGGGACACTAATGCTTTACCAAACTACTGACTTATCATGATTGCTACAAACCGTCTGTCAAGATATATATATATATGGCCCTTTTCGTCTTGTCAGACGGTCTAGTGGAGGCTATTGCGTATTTTTTTGAGGTATTGTTTTTGCCGAACAGCTTCTCTCGTGGCTAATTCTACCAATGTTTGACAAACACACGCGGTCACATAATGAACAAGTCAGGCTCGCTGGTCCACAGGGTTTACCATCCTTTTTCATGAGTCTCTTCTCTTCTAAGTCCTGTCTTAGAACAGTCTCAAATGTTGTTATTTCCACTGAAATATGCAACATATTGTATATACTGCAATATGTAATATATTGTATATCATCATCATCATGTACCATACCGGTTGACGTAGGCAATCACGTCATTTCACAATTCTCTATCCACAGTACACCGTATCAATTCTGTTGTTAACTGTTTTCCGTGCCATGACAATTCTTGTTATCCTGTGTTTTCTCTATTTGTCGTCTGCGATCTCTCTTTCCCTGTATTTTGCCAGTTGTAACCAAGTATTCCAAATTTCCTCTTCTCATGATGTTGCCGAAGAATGTCGATTGCTTTTAGGAGCTCCCTTTTTGTGTTGGCCTATTTGAGAATGTCCTCGTTGGTCTTTTTTAGCTGTCCAGAGCACTTTCAACATTTTTCTGAAAAATCCCATCTCTGTGGCCTTTAATTATCATTTTATTTGTGTGTCTGCTGTCCATGATTCGCTTCCATAGGTCAGAATTAGCCCTATATAACACCGATGAACTCTCTTTGGCTATACTGAAATATGCAACGTATTGTATATAGGTCTACAGTAAAACACAACATATCGTATATAATAAAACGTCCAACATATCGTATGTACTGAAATATGTAACATATAGTCTGGAGGTCAAGGCGCATGGCAGGAGGAGAGCTGAAGTTACCAGTGACTCATAGGTCATGGTCTGCGTCAGGATCGATAACCAGAACTATCCAGACCCTACTCCACCTCTTGGTGGCGCCTCTAGTATCAGACTAACCAGTCTAGTCTGAGCAAGTGATTAGGGATCAATGGGGAAGGCAACCCGGTACTCCAATCCAAAATGCCATGCTGAAGTCGGATGTGATTGGCCGAAAAGAGCAAATATCGCAGTTCTACTGTAAACCAAAACATAATTCACACACGCCCACTTAACATCATTTAACGACGGATGACGAAATGGTGTATTTCTCTGGTTATCTGATGGACACAAGACAATATGTTTATTGTCTATACCAGTGGTTGCCAACTTAAAGTTGACAGAGAGTCGGATTATAGTCAAGGCCAGGACAGACTTGTATCGTCAACAATGACATGATGTCATTTAGCTATAAATAGTAATGTTTGCACGCTATCACGTGACACTCATAGAAAAGCAACTTTATAGTGCCAGCTTTAAAGAAAGCATTTGGGGAAAGTGGGGGGGGCGGCTGCGGGGCGCCTGGTTGGTCTTGAGGCAAGACGCCGGTCTAGAGACAGAGAGATTGTGGGTTCAAATCCCAGCTACACCAGTTATAATTTTTATTTTTATGATTTCTCTCTGCGGCAACCATCCCTGATCTCAGCAGCGATGCCCGGCTTGAAACGTCAATTACTCATCGACGGAAAAAAATATGAGTACCTCCGAGATCGGAGTTATCTGCCTGTGCGGCGAGGTCTCCTGTGCACACGGATGCCAGGAAGAAATGGATTAATACGCAAAACTCAGTTCCTAGTCTCTAGGGACTTCACCAGAGGAGAAAGATGGCCAACGCAAAAAAATTCCTTTGGTTTTTGACAGCATTATATATATATAATTACCGACATGACCATTGGTTGTTATTTATAGATATTTAATATAGTCGTTTTTTGTGGCCGTTTAAATGGCCAAGAAAAATAGACAGGCAGGATGGATCTGGCCCATGAGTCGTCACTGGTCCATACTGTAAATAATATACAACATAACGTATGTGCCGTAAAATGTAATATATCATTATCGTCATAATCATCAAATACCGGGCCTGCTGGCGTAGGTGATCATGTCTCTCCACAATTTTCGATCTCGACAGTTATTTATAATTTCTGTTGTTGACCTTCTGCCAAGCCATTCTCTTAAACTGTCTGGTATTTTTTTCTCTTTGCTTCCCTCTATCTCTTCGTTCCTCAATTTTCCCAGTTGTTACAATATATTCCAGTTGTTCTTTTCTCATTACATGGCCAAAAAATGATGATTGTTTCTTCCTAATATTGGAAATTAGCTCTTGTTTTGCTTTGACCTCTTTCAGAACATTTTCATTACTCTCCTTAGCTGTCCATGGTATCTCAACATTCATCTGTAAAACCACATTTCTACAGACTCCAGTGATTTTCCTGTCTGTTGTCCTATTGTCCATGATTCACACCCATAATGTAAGACTGGCTCTACATAACATTTAAGAACTCTTTTTCTTGTTTCTATTGTCAAAAATTGATTGCATAGTATCTTCCTCATTTTTTGGAAAGCTGCTTTTGCCTGAGCCATTCTGCATCTCACCTCTTTTGTACATCTTCCGTCTGAGGTTAACAAAGTTCTCATATATTTAAATTAATTTACCTGTTTTAATGTTGTTCCACTTGTCTTTATTTTGCACTGAGGTGGTGTCTTTTTCTTTGTTGTTACCATTACTTTTGTCTTTTTGCTATTAAGGCTGAGTCCTTTATTTGTGCTTTCCTTCACTATAATGTCCAACATTTCTTGTAACTCATTTTCACTCTTAGCGATTAATACTGTATCATCTGTATACCTTAGATTATTTATATTATGACCTCCAATTGTTATTCTAGGCATGCCCCTTATGGATCTTAAAATAATCTCACTATAAACATTAAACAAATCTGGTGACAGCACACAACCTTGTCTAACACCCTGTTTTATTTGTTGAAACATTCCCAATTGGTTTCCAGTTCTTATGGCCGCTGTTTGTTGCCAGTTAATTCAATATATCATACATACCGTAAAAATACAATACATCATTACACTGTAGCATACACTATATCGTATTTGTAAAATTGAACATATATTTGTAATAAACAATATATCGTATATAGTGTAACATACAACACATTCAAAGTGCATGTCATATTTTAAAATTCTGTTAAATTTTAGTCATACAACACGGGAGGATGGGCACAACAGCCCATACAAAGGGGGGGGGGGGGCAACATCCCGGGTAGTGTGGACCCAACAGCCCTGGACGGCATCCACCCTACGAGAAAGAAAACTCCTATGTCAAGCCAAGATCCAGCCTGCCGGTGACGAAGAGTGTCAGTCAGTCACTGACCATGTCCGTCACTGACCATGTCAGTCACTGACCATGTCAGTTGAAGTTAGAAAGATAGTTCACCGGTGCTATAAAGAGCCAATTCCGATCAATGGAAGCGAATTATGGACAGGAGACAGACAAATAAAAAGATACTTAAAGGTCATAGAGATGAGATTTCTCTGAAAAAACAAAAATAATGTTGAAAGTGCTCTGGACAGCTAAAAAAAGACCAACGAAGAAATTCTCAGAGGCCAACACAAAAATAAAGCTCATAAAAACATCAGAAAAAAACAATCAACGTTTTTCAGGCACATCACGAGAAGAGGAAAGTTGGAATACTTGGTTACAACTGGCAAAATACAGGGAAAGAGAGATCGCGGACGACAAAGAGAGAAGATGCTATACAGATAGCTTGGTGTCACATTGCATGGGAAACAAAAGAATTTATACAATGCACAGTGGATAGAGGATTGTGGAAGGACATGATCGCATACGCCAGCCAGTGTGGCACATGATGATGAACATACAGTAATTGTATGTTCTGTATGTGTTATAACTCATGTACAAACATTTGTGATCGTTTACCATAGACCTGCCAAAATAAAGTCACACGCAGCGAACGTTATGTGCTGATTACATACAACTTGTATGTGTTGACCACATACTATGTGGCATATAGCAAGTTGTATGTGTTGTCCGTATATAAAATAACATGCAACAAATTATATGTGCTGACTATATTAAAAAGCAAATACAAGAAATCGTATGCTTTTATATTACATAGTGTGTGTTGACTATATACAAAAAAACATACAAATAGCATATTTGATTGTACAAATTGTATGTGTGTATGTACTGTAATGTACAAAGTAACGTATACCAGAGAGTCAAGAATGTCAACGCCTCCGGCCACGGCACCTGATGATAATGAACATACAAAAAATCGTATGTGCTGTCTATATCAAAGCCATAAGCGACAAATCGTGTGTGCTGGGTATACATAAAGGCCACATACAACAAATCGTATGTGATCGTATGTGATTGCTGTATTAAAAGTATTCTGTGCGGAGGAATAGGAAAAGTAGGTCCCGTATGAATGAGTCACCACTGGAAGGCGGCGCGAGAGGGGAATGTGTGTGTATGTGTGTATGTTTGTGAGAGCGTGTGTTCATTGCCTGCCAGGGCTGAATCATAAACAGCGCACAGATGGAGGGCATGCCTCCAAATAGACGTCAGAGTGGAGAGAAGGGAGACGAATGGCGTGATATTCGGAGTAACTGTGCTGTTTCGAACTAGTGTTTTCGTGTTGATAATTTGGTCTTGTTTCGACTAGACACCAGCAACATTAATTTTTGGTGGAAATATTCGAGTGAAGCCATGTAATATGTAAACTAGAACTAGCTGTTGATGGCTACCTACCCTGTGTGTGGTGTTGTATGTTGTTAATGATGATTCGCTAGATTACAGATCGTACAAACTTCGTTTGTGGCTAAGATTGACGAAGTCCACATTATATCAGTGAGTCAATTCATCTCGCAACAGCTGTGTACAAGATTCGGGGTGAGTAATACATGGTGGTAGAAATAAATGAATCCTTCTGTGAAATCATATTGACTCTGTGTATGTTGTATATGTCCCCCCCCCCCCCCCCCCCGTTCTCTTTTATATATCAGTTGCAGAGTTATTTTAAATCCAATAAATATATAATTAAAGCAGTGGTGAGCATAAGTATAAAAGTATATTATATATAATATATATATATATATATATATATATATATAAAGCAATTAAAAGCATTAATAATTAATGATTTCTGTAACAAAATGATAAATAGAGTTTAGGAGAAACTCCCATACAAATGAAAATAAAGTTATTTTATTATTCTTTGACATCATTATCTTATCATCGCACCCTTCTATGATAAAATAAAGTAAGATCTCTCATAGAAAAATATATCAAGCAGTATCTCAACATTAAGTAGTGTCTTTGATAAGTTAATGTTCACTCCAGGTCTTGTAAGGCCTATAGGGAATATGGTGTTAGTGATCATGTATGTGGAATATGGTGTTAGTGATCATGTATGTGGAATATGGTGTTAGTGATGGTGTTAGTGATCACGCATGTGGAATATGGTGTTAGTGACCATGTATGTGGAATATGGTGTTAGTGATCATGTATGTGGAATATGGTGTTAGTTATGGTGTTAGTGACCATGTATGTGGAATATGGTGTTAGTGACCATGCATGTGGAATATCATTGAATATGGTGTTAGTGACCATGTGTGTGGAATATGGTGTTAGTGATGGTGTTAGTGACCATGTGTGTGGAATATGGTGTTAGTGATCATGTATGTGGAATATGGTGTTAGTGATCACACATGTGGAATATGGTGTTAGTGATCATGTATGTGGAATATGGTGTTAGTGATGGTGTTAGTGACCATGTATGTGGAATATGGTGTTAGTGACCATGTATGTGGAATATCATTGAATATGGTGTTAGTGACCATGTGTGTGGAATATGGTGTTAGTGATCATGTATGTGGAATATGGTGTTAGTGATCACGCATGAGGAATATGGTGTTAGTGATGGTGTTAGTGACCATGTGTGTGGAATATGGTGTTAGTGATGGTGTTAGTGACCATGTATGTGGAATATGGTGTTAGTGATGGTGTTAGTGACCATGTATGTGGAATATGGTGTTAGTGATGGTGTTAGTGATCAAGCATTTGGAATATGGTGTTAGTGATGGTGTTAGTGATCACGTATGTGGAATATGGTGTTAGTGATGGTGTTAGTGACCATGTGTGTGGAAAAAATGGTGTTAGTGATCATGTATGTGGAATATTGTGTTAGTGATCATGTATGTGGAATATGGTGTTAGTGATCATGTATGTGGAATATGGTTTTAGTGACCATGTATGTGGAATATGGTGTTAGTGATCATGTATGTGGAATATGGTGTTAGTGATCATGTATGTGGAATATGGTGTTAGTGATCATGTATGTGGAATATGGTGTTAGTGACCATGTATTGTGGAATATGGTGTTAGTGACCATGTATGTGAAATATTGTGTTAGTGACCATGTATTGTGGAATATGGTGTTAGTGACCATGTATGTGGAATATGGTGTTAGTGACAATGTATGTGGAATATGGTGTTAGTGATCATGTATGTGGAATATGGTGTCAGTGACCATGTATGTGGATTATGGTGTTAATGACCATGTTTGTGGGATATGGTGTTAGTGATCATGTATGTGGAATATGGTTTTAGTGACCATGTATGTGGAATATGGTGTTAGTGACCATGTTTTTCCATGACCACGGCACATTTGCGTCTGATCATGGGCGGATTTAGACTTGGTGGGACACAAAGCTGGCTAAGCTAAATGAACCTTTGAGGTCCCTAGAATTGTGTGGCCCTAAGTTGAGCTAAGCTAAATGAAACCTTGAGGCCCCCTAGGATTGTGTGGCTTTAAGTTGAGCTAAGCTAAATGAAACCTTGAGGCCCCTAGAATTGTGTGGCCCTAAGTTGAGCTAAGCTAAATGAAACCTTGAGGCCCCTAGAATTGTGTGGCTTTAAGTTGAGCTAAGCTAAATGAAATCTTGAGGCCCCCTAAAATTGTGTGGCCCTAAGTTGAGCTAAGCTAAATGAAACTTTGAGGCCCCCTAGGATTGTGTGGCTTTAAGCTGATCTAAGCTAAATGAAACCTTGAGGCCCCTAGAATTGTGTGGCTTTAAATTGAGCTAAGCTAAATGAAACATTGAAGCCCCCTAGGATTGTGTGGCTTTAAGTTGAGCTAAGCTAAATGAAACCTGAGGCCCCCTAGGATTGTGTGGCCCTAAATTGAGCTAAGCTAAATGAAACCTTGAGGCCCCCTAGGATTGTGTGGCTTTAAGTTGAGCTAAGCTAAATGAAACCTTGAGGCCCCCTAGGATTGTGTGGCCCTAAATTGAGCTAAGCTAAATGAAACCTTGAGGCCCCCTAGGATTGTGTGGCTTTAAGTTGAGCTAAGCTAAATGAAACCTTGAGGCCCCCTAGGATTGTGTGGCCCTAAGTTGAGCTAAGCTAAATGAAACATTGAGGCCCCCTAGGATTGTGTGGCCCTAAGTTGAGCTAAGCTAAATGAAACATTGAGGCCCCCTGCAAAAAATTAACACTAGAAGGTCTCTGTCATAGATTACAATCTAAATAAATGTGAGGCCCCCTAGGATTGTAAGGCCCTAAGTTGGTGCTTATTTAGCCTAGACTGACAGATCCATGGGCAATTGACTGTGTCCAGTTAGCTGACTGGACCCATGAAGGAGAGCAAGTCATTTCAAAGATGACTATTGACTGTCATACATTAACCAGTTAGCTGTGTCCAGTTTGCTGACTGGACCCATGAAGGAGAGCAAGTCATTTCAAAGATGACTATTGATCATACATTAACCAGTTAGCTCAGGCTATTACCTTCAGGTTTACCTATTACCTTCAGGTTTACCTAATTACCTTCAGGTTTACCTATTACCTTCAGGTTTACCTATTACCTTCTGGTTTACCTATTACCTTCAGGTTTACCTATTACCTTCAGGTTTACCTATTACCTTCTGGTTTACATATTACCTTCTGGTTTACCTATTACCTTATGGTTTACCTATTACCTTCTGGTTTACCTATTACCTTCAGGTTTACCTATTACCTTCTGGTTTACCTATTACCTTCTGGTTTACCTATTACCTTCTGGTTTACCTATTACCTTCTGGTTTACCTATTACCTTCTGGTTTACATATTACCTTCTGGTTTACCTATTACCTTCTGGTTTACCTATTACCTTCTAGTTTACCTATTACCTTCTGGTTTACCTATTACCTTCAGGTTTACATATTACCTTCTGGTTTACCTATTACCTTCTGGTTTACCTATTACCTCAATAATTGAATGAGTCACTACAAAGTAAATACACACATGCGTATCATCATCAAGTGCCATGCTGGCTGGCATAGGCGATCATCCCTATCCACATCTTTTGGTCCTTCATACATGTCATAATTTTCAGTCAGTGATCTTTTATTTTACCATTTGGAAAAGTTGTTCAACATTTGTCTCTTTGTTTTTCTCTACTTTTCTTTCCATTCATTCTGCCTGTTGTTACAGTATCTCAATGATTTGTTTTTGCTTCTTCCTCTTTGTCTTTCCTTCCTCATTTGCCTTTCAGCGTCAAGGGGAGATATAATATGCGGTCTTTTACTCTTCTGTTAACATTAATATGCGGTCTTTTACTCTTCTGTTAACATTAAAATGCGGTCTTTTACTCTTCTGTTAACATTAATATGCGGTCTTTTACTCTTCTGTTAACATTAATATGCGGCCTTTTACTCTTCTGTTAACATTAATATGCGGTCTTTTACTCTTCTGTTAACATTAATAGGCGGTCTTTTACTCTTCTGTTAACATTAATATGCAGTCTTTTACTCTTCTGTTAACATTAATATGCGGCCTTTTACTCTTCTGTTAACATTAATATGCGGTCTTTTACTCTTCTGTTAACATTAATATTACAGAACACAACCAACTGGGTTTTCCCATAATTGCCCAGGAAAGAAAATTGCTCCACTGTTTCATGACTCAAAAGATTGGTCCAAATACTCATGACTCAACATTGCAATCAAAGATGTATGGAGTTCAAGAATAGCTTAAAGGCACATGACTCAACATTACAAATTAAACTTTATGGAGTTATGGGGAACTTCAGAATAACAGTGATATTTCCTAAAGGGAACTCACGGCTGTGTAGATACCAAGATATGAAGAGAAGGAGAAGAAGAAGAAGAATGTATTTTCTAGAACATTATCTACACACACACTACAGTTATCTACATGCATTACTCTTATCTACACACACATTACCCTTATCTACCCACACATTACCCTTATATACACACATTACCATCACCTACACACATTACCCTTATCTACACACACATTACCATTATCTACACACACATTACCCTTATCCAAACACACATTACCCTTATCTACACACATATTACCCTTATCTACACACACATTACCCTTATCCACACACACATTACCCTTATCCACACACACACATTACCCTTATCTACACACATTACCCTTATCCACACACACATTAGCCATATCTACACACACACATTACCCTTATCTACACACACATTACCCTTATCCACACACACATTACCCTTATCTACACACACATTACCTTTATCTACACACACATTACCTTTATCCATACACACATTACCATTATCTACACACATTAACCGTATCTATACACATTACCCTTATCCACACACACATTAGCCTTATCTACACACATTACCCTTATCCACACACACATTACCCTTATCCACACACACATTATCCTTATCCACACACACATTATCCTTATCTAACACACATATTACCCTTATCCACACACACATTAGCCTTATCTACACACATTACCCTTATCCACACACACATTACCCTTATCCACACACATTATCCTTATCCACACACATATTACCCTTATCTACACACATTACCCTTATCCACACACACGTTACCCTTATCTACACACACATTACCCTAATCCACATACACATTACCCTTATCCACACACACACACACACATTACTCTCGTTTAAACACACTGACATTCTCCCTATCTCCACTAAGATTGCTCTCTCTACATACATATCCAAATATAAAATAAACAAAGAATGATTTGGAGCAGCTAAACTCATAGAAAGACGAGACACACTGTGACACTTCGGTTGGAGCAGCTAAACTCATAGAAAGACGAGACACACTGTGACACTTCGGTTGGAGCAGCTAAACTCATAGAAAGACGAGACACACTGTGACACTTCGGTAAAAGCCTTCATCATGTAAAATAAACAGATGAAACAAATACACTCAAGCAAGCAAACACACTTGACTAAACAAATTAAACAAATACACTCAAGCAAGCAAACACACTTGACTAAACAAATTAAACAAATACACTCAAGCAAGCAAACACACTTGACTAAACAAATTAAACAAATACACTCAAGCAAGCAAACACACTTGACTAAACAAATTAAACAAATACACTCAAGCAAGCAAACACACTTGACTAAACAAATTAAACAAATAAATCCAAGGTAATAAAAACAATTGACTAAACACTTTAAACAAATTAAACAAATAAATGCAAGGCAATAAAAACAATTGACTAAACACTTTAAACAAATTAAACAAATAAATCCAAGGTAATAAAAACAATTGACTAAACACTTTAAACAAATTAAACAAATAAATCCAAGGTAATAAAAACAATTGACTAAACACTTTAAACAAATTAAACAAATAAATGCAAGGCAATAAATAAAGAATCCAGCAAACATGAGTAATGTTTTTAACTGTCTTAGCTTGGATTTATTTGTTTAGTTTGTTTTACCAATTTACCTGATGAAGGCTTCTGCCGAAACGTTGTAGTTTGTGTTGTTTTTATATTAGTTTAGCTGCTCTATACTATTTTATGTTTTTTTAACGTGTTCTTTGCCGTTGTACAGCCCTGCATAGTATTTCATATTGGGTATGTTTGATATGTGTGCCTATGTACACATATATTCCTTACACGACGTTCGTCCTTACTCACACATATTGGCCCTACCTATACAGTGATGGAAAGTGAAATGATTGTTTGCTTTTCACCTCAAGTCCGCGCCACCCAAGGGTTAACTGAAGGACATGTTTTAATGCCCCGATGGTCTGCACCAGAAGTCAACTGTCTTCATTTGCCCAAATCCATCCTCGAAAACAACGTTAAAATTTATGACAAAAGAAAGCAACAATTTGTGAGATAACAGAGCGAGGGGTAAATATAGCAGCAAATAACAAAGAAGAACAACCTGCAAGCTTTGTTGGCACAAGATGAAAGGTGTCAGGTATAAATCAAGATCCAGTCAGGCTAATTCTCTAACTACAGTCATGACTCATTCAGACTGAGATTCCAGACTTTCTGATGAAATCTGCTGTCGCTTACAGGGTTGTAGTTGTTTGTTTTCGGAGGTAGAAAGTACGGTTCACATTTGTCTCTATAAGTCTCTGTCCACGAGGAAACCCTACAGGACAGAGACCAAAATTAGTCTTAGCCAATGAAGGCCAACTTAACTCTTTCAGTACGTTTCGCCGCACAGTGCGTCACTCCCAATTTGATTAGTGTACACTGCCATCAAACCATATTCTTTTTGTCTTGTATCATCTTCGTTTTGATTTAATGTAATTCCTTGTTTAATTATCTAAAAATTATATATATATATATATATATATATATATATATATATATATATATATATATATATATATAATATATATATGTTAAGTGTTAGATAATATAAACATATATATATATATATATATATATATATATATATATATATATATATATATATATTAATATTGAAAATCATGAACGATCTTGTCTATGAAATCTCTACTAAATTGATAAAAACCTTCCGTACTGAAAGAGTTAAGGTTAACCGATAGCCGAATTAAGCCAAGACCAGATAGCCAAAATTAAGAGTATCATCACAAATGACATGATGTGATTTAGCAACATAAATAATGCTTGTACTTTGATGACTTATTTCATTACTTGTAACAAGATAATTCATTATTGCAAAATTACTTATCTATTATTTTTTTAAGCAGACAGGAAATTTGGTTTGTATTGATAGATATTGATTATATAGTATTTTATGTGGACGCTTCAAGGACCAAGTCAAGAAGATTGACTGGTATGATTTGGCCCGTGGACCGCCATTTGGACATCACTGCTCTAAACCACAGGAAACTACTATTCGTGCTATTTTCGTCCTATACATGTTTGTCTATAACGCAAGTATTGAGCCCTACCCTATCTAAAAGATACTTGTCTTAATAGGAAAATACAGATACACAATTTATTCCCGAGTTGTGATCGTAACCCTGTACTACATTCATAAGTACACATGCTTGAAAGACATCGCCAATGATATCGACTTTTTTGGGGTTGCTTAGTTGGCCGTGTGCTCTAGCGTTTATTTCTCGTGGTAAGGCGCTGTGTGGAGGAGTACTGGTTCGATTCTGCCTCGGCCTGTCTATTGTTCTTTGTTTTTTTCTTGTGTTGTTGATTATTTGTGAATTTTTTCCCGAGTGTTGCAAACATAGCTCTTCCCCTGAAATGATTCGTGGATCTATAGCCTCAGAGTTTGCCTCCATTATAAAAACCAGTTATGGTTATATGTCTCAAAGTTCCGTCACAAGAAATGGAATACCATATTAACAGATCATTGTTTGAAGAAGAGAGCCTTCTATATTATCTGACGTCTGGGTAGTCTAGAGAGAGGCACGACTTCAGCATAAGAACAGAAAAGACCCATGTCCAAATCTCACCACGGGGGGGGGGGGGGGGGGGGGGGGGGCTGGTTGATCTCGAGGAAAGACGCCGGCCTTGAGACAGAGAGGTTGTGGGTTCAAATCTCGGCTGCACCGGTTGTGATTTTTATTCACGATTTCTCTCTGCGGCAACCACCCCTGGTCTCAGCAGCGAGGCCCGGCTTGAAACGTCCATTACTCATCGACGGAAAAAAAAATATGAGTACCTCCGAAGATGGAGTTATCTGCCAGTGCGGCGAGGGACCCCTGTGCACACGTCTGCCAGGAAAAAAAGGATTAACACGAAAATTCAGCTCCTAGTCTCTAGGGACTTCGTCAGAGGTAAAAAGCTGGTGAACGCAAAAAAAAAAAAAACAAAAAAAAAACTCACCACTCATTTGTCAGAAATAGTAAAAGTTAATTCATGGTTTCTCTATTACGTTCCCATAACTGTCTATAAACTTCCAAAGGACCGCGGGCAGAAAATAAAATCGGGAAACTCTCCAACAAGCGTGACGTTATCAGATATAGGAGCTATAGACGGGCGACGTCACCCTACCCACAGTCGTCCCTGCTCGCAAAGCTGAAAACGTCACACGCTAATTATAGATCTTCCGGGAATTTCCTGTCAGCCCGTAATTCTTGGTAAATCAATAGACAGCTATGACGTAAGCCTCCCCTGATCTTGTGGGTGGTCAGATCCAATGTCCCGCCCTCTCGGATAACGGCAATAAACACTGGGTCCCGCTAGGCTCGCGTACGTTAAAGAAAAGTTGGCAGTTACAATCGGAAAGAGAGGGCCGTCAGTATGGTCACAGCCCGGGAAATATGGTCAGCAGTAACCTACCCGTCAACAACGATGTCCTAACATCATCAAGCGCTATACATTTAAAAAACATATGACGATCATCATTTTCAGGAGGACGTGAACTTCCGGTCAATATGGTGGATAGGCGGCAGGAACCATCGAAGACTATGTATGAAAAGTATTCCTTGTTGCAGTTTCCTCATATTCCAAGTCCGGCTTATTGCAGGAGCTACTGAGTTAAGTGCTCTGTGCACACCATGAGCTGTGTGTTTCATCCGTTTTGATCGTGTTTCGATATTCCAATTGTTTACGATGAACGATGATATCGTATGACAGGAACAGTTGGCTGTGTTCACTTTCTGTGCTGTTTCGCCTTATGTATTTTGGCGTGTACAGAGACTGCTATGATGGGGATTACAGCTACCTTTCTTTGTTTGGGAGATGAGTTAGTAATTCGGTTGATTCCGCTGGCACGGGCGGTTGAGCTATTATGGATTTTAATTCGTTTGCAGTGATACCGGGGCCTTCAATAACCATAACCATAACCTACCCGTACCGTGAAGTCGAGACCGTGTTACGGATTTTGTGTACGTGGGCCAGGATTTTTTTTTTCGAATTTTCTCGAGATTTTCGAGCAGGATATTGGAGCACCTATGGGCCCGTCTGGTGTGCAGTGATGATATTCCTGACCACACCAGCTTTATAGAACTTATAGAGCTATATAAAAGGGTTCCCTTTTTGCAGCAAAACAATCGGGGAAGATTGTGTTAGTGACCATATTTGCCAATATAGAACTTTGGGAAGGTGAGGAATGCCGCCTCGCATCGTGAGTTCCGATGCTTGAAGTGACACTTTACTTGTCAATGATCAACAGTGTCATGTTATGGTCAATATGGCCAGCATCACTCGAGGCCGCCCTACTTTCCAGAAAACAAAAATGTTAGGTACACATTTTCAGAGGCTGGGTGAACCGAAAAACTATGTTTATCAGAAAGGAAAAAAAAAACAAATGACACAGCTGGGAATTGAACGCAAAACATTTTGGCCAGTATCAAAGAGGTTTACAAATCAACCACCAAGTAATTGTGTGACGTATTTCAGCACAAAATCCACGCAGGAGGTGCATTTTAATCTTTGCAGACCATTTATTTTGGATAGGAAAACCTGACACAAACCAGATAGGAAAGACTCGTCGGTCCCGTAAGGCCTTTTTCCTCAGAAGAGATTACTCCGATCACAAATAACTGCTTCATTTGCATAAATGTCAGGGACAAGGAAGCAAACGGATCAAGTGTTGTGTGTACGTTTTGTGTTAGATTGGTACACTAGACCATCCGGTGCAAAGCACATTGAACATATTTCGTTAATAGGTGAACAGAGAAAGTAATCAGAAAAATCAACATTGTGTTATTGGTCGGCATAACGCGTAGAAAGATAAGAAAGTCACTCTTGGCTCTAAAATAAGCCTCTTGCGCACTTTTGTTATACCAATGTTCCTACACGCTTGCGAAATGTGGACCCCTTGCAGCAGAGCTACGGAATAAAATACAAGCTATAGAGATGAGATCTCGTCGTGAGATTTTTTTGGCATCTCTTACTTAGATCGTATAACAGATGGAAACAAACTTCGTGAAAGGATACAACAGGTGACCTATGTACATGATGATCTTTTTTTTTGACTATTGTAAAGAAACGCAATATTAAAAACAGGTAAATGCATTTAAGTATCTGGGAACAATGTTAACCTCAGATGATAGATGTACAACAGAGATGAGATACAGAATGGCTCAGGCAAAAACAGCTTTCAAACAACAACAACAAAAGTAGGAAGATATTGTACAATCCATTTTTGACAATAGAAACATGAAAAGGAATTCTTAAATGTTAGTCTTAACATATGGATGTGAATCATGGACAATAGGACAATAGGCAAGAAAATCACTGGGGGCTGTAGAAATATGGTTTTACAGAAGAATGTTGAGAATACCATGGACAGATAAGAAGAGTAATGAAAACGTTCAGAAAAAGGTCATAGCAAAAAGAGAGCTAATTTCCAATATTAGGAAGAAACAATCAAAATTTTAATGGCAATGTAATGAGAAGGGAACAACTGAAATCTATTGTAACAACTGAAAAAATTGAGGGATGAAGAGATAGAGGGAAGCAACGAGAAAATATACCAGACAGCTTAAGAGAATGGATTGGCAGAAGATCAACAACAGAAATGATAAATACATGTCAAGATCGAAAATTGTGGAGAGACATGATCACCTACGCCAGCAGGCACGGTACTTGATGATGATGATGATGATGATGATGATGAAAGAAACGCAAAATGAAATGGTTTCACCACGTGTCTCGATCGACTGGACTTGCAAAGACCATTCTCTATGGAAGTGTGAAAGGAGCGAGTAGAAGAAGCAGTGAGAGAAAGAAGGAAACATGAAGTGAAGTAATGAAATATTGATTGTTAAAGGAAGATTGATATCGCACATGATGATGGTGATGATGACATAACAATGACCCTACAGACCCAAAGTTTGTGTGTGGTTAGGGGAAATGTGTGTGTGGTTAAGGGAAATGTGTGCGTGGTTAGGGGAAATGTGTGTATGGTTAGGGAAATCTTAGTGGAGAGAGGAGCAAAGTTTGTGTATAGATGAGATGCGGGCACACGCCTTATGACAAGCAGGCACTGCTTCAATACACACACATATGCCGCACTTACCAGTCTCACAGACCCTGTCACATACACATATGCTGATCCTACAGATACAATCTCCACGACATATACATTCCAGATACCACATACCGGAAGCAGTTGAGGTAAAGGTACTTCACAGCAGCAGAGCTGGAAGCTGTCAGCGACCCACAGCTGATGGATTGAGCCAAGATTTGTGAACCTGAACTATCTAGACCATACTCCACCCCTCCGTGGTGCCTCCAGAAACAGACTAATCTGTAGAGTCTGGCGAATCGAGTAGGGACCAAAGAGGGAAGACAACCCGGTACTCGACAATTTCATATTGAAATCGGATGTGTTGGGCCGAAAGGCGCAAATATCACAATTCTGCTGTAAACCACAACACAACGCTTATAGCCTACATAACACCCTTTTAAGGGCGGAACATTAAGAGGCCTAACCTTCAGTGACTGGATGAACGCAAACGAACGAACAAATACCCATACCTCATTTGCCACAATTACATGAAATGAATAGATGTGAACAAATATCATTATACGTCTCAGAACAGGACATAGCCTATTTCATAGTCACGTGTATACACAATTCAAGATTGGCACCTCAGCTATATGTACATGTGGACAGCGACCCAGCACAACTGAACCACAGACAACGATAGATTTACTTAGCCCTTCCGGCTGAGAGGAAATTTTCAGCTTTGCGGACAGTGACGTCAAACGTCTGTAGCTTCTATAGTTGGAAACGTCACTTTAGTTGGTCGGGTTTTGTTTTTCTGCCGCGGGTTTTAGTAAATCTGTAGTTGTCTGTGACTGAACACAATTATCATCATCGAGTGCCATCTCCGCAACGAAGGTTGGCTACCATGGAGCGCCATTCTGCTCTGTCTCTTGCTTTGATGGTGCAGGTTGTCATAGGTTGACTTGTCCATCTTTTGATGTTACTCGTCCATGTTAGTCTTGGTCTGCCTCTTTTACCTTGTATTTTCCACTTCTGGATTACTTTTAGTTGGCTGTTGTGTCTTTTAACATGGCCCAAAAATCTCATTTGTCTTGTTTGAATTGTGTTTAGTAGTTCTCTTTTCATTTTTAGTTGTTTTAAACTTCGTCGTTTGTTTTCTTTTCCTTCCATCCAATTCTACCTATTCTTCTATATATCCACATTTCAAAGGCTTCAATTCTCTGTTCTGTTTTCTTGTCTAATGTCCATGTTTCTGCACCATATAGGAATGCTGAGAAGATATAACATTTGCTATTCTTAGTTTTAGTCCTGGTGTTATTTGTTTTGATGTTAGTGTGTTCTTCATGACAGTAAAATTGCTTTTTGCCATTCCTATATTCTTTTGTTTATTTCAGTTGTACATTTTCCATCACTGGTTATAGTATGTCCAAGTTAGTTGTAGCTCTGAACTGTCTCCAGGTCTATTCCTTCAATTTTGATATCCACTTGTTGGTTTTGAGAATTTTCTTTGTTTATGATCATAGTTTTAGTCTTTGTGAAATTCATATCTAGTCCACATTTTTGCTTGTCATGTTTATTACATTAAGTAATTGTTGTATATCTTTAGTATTTTCTGCTAGTAGTACAGTATCATCAGCATATCTTAGGTTATTGATTATCTTTCCATTAATTTGTAGGCCTGGCATCTCTGTGATGTTTTTAAAGATTTGCTCGGACATATTTCAAGACTATTGAATATAGTAGACTGAGGAAAACGCATTGGCCATATAAGATTATCGGCAACAACTCTATTGGCCTCTTAAAGAAATGACACCAGTGATACAGACAGTAGGTCAGTCGAACGAAAGATATGTAGATCACTTACACACTGTCCTACCAAAACATTGTCATTAACTAACACATACACACACTCCCTCTTTACATACACGCTGCTCTACCATACGCGCGCACTCATACACATATACATTGTCTCAACACACACACACACGCAATGTCACTACAATCGTACACAACTCCAAACATGCTCACACACACACTTCACAGTCATCGTCTAACCGTTGCACAAATCAAAACATCTATAACTAAAAGTAAAGAGACCCCAGTCACGCCAAGTGCGTATAGGGAATATGGTGTTAGTGACCCGTCACGCCAAGTGGCGTATAGGGAATATGGTGTTACTAACCATAATTTTTACACACCTTCAGCACATGAATTTTTGGGTTAATGTGGTCAGTATTACACCGTGCTGCTTTACTTACCCAGAAAAAAAGAAACAAAATCATCCGGTAGTCATTTAAGGCTGGGTGAACCCAGAAACCGTCGACCAGGATCGAACCCGACCCTAAGGACACCTATGCTTATCTCTTATGTTGTTTTGTTATTAATGCAAGAACCTATTGCTTGCTTGCATTCTCTCGATGACTAATGGAATACACTTCTTCGTCATCCGCCCTTCAAGTGACGTTAATTGGGCGTTTATGCGTTGTGTTATATTTTGCAGTATAACTGTAACGTTTCTGCCTTTCGGCCCAACCATCCGACTTCAGTACGATATTTTGAGTACCGGATTGCCTTCCCTCTCAATCCCTGCTCACTTTGCCAGATTAGACTGGTTAGTTTGTTTTTAGAGGCACTGCGAAGAGGTGGAGTAGGACCTGAATTGTTCTGATTCGTCGATCTTAACGGAAATATTACCTTTGAGTCGCTGACAACGTCAGCGCTGGTGTGGCACGCCTTCGATAGAACCTAATAATGTTTGCGCTGTATCACTGAGAAATATGGCGTCTTCATTTCTACCCCATATGTGACTGCCTTTAACTACACAAGGGTTGGGTAATAATTATTTCCCATAAAATATTGCTTGAACCGAAAAATATAGATTCATTTTCGATTGCTAATCGTAAATTGTCCTTTTCCGATAGGGTTGTGCATTCACTATCCCATATGACTCTGATATCTCGAAAGTCCAGCTTATAAACAATACACGTCACAGCGACCGAGAACTCTCTCTCCTTTCTCTTCCCCCTCCCAACTTGTATCAAGCTGCTATTTATATATGACCTCTGCACTATTTATTTAGTGAACGAAGACGGCACACGATAACTTACCGGAAAAATACAGGAAAAAAAAAAGAGGCGTCGAATGAACTAACGCAAATAAAACGGAGAGGTCTTTGTTTACTGCATTCACCCAACGGCGACTGCTCTTCGTCGTTTACATTTAAAGGGCGCTAAATTGACGTAGTTGCGTTGTGTCGTGGTGTAATGCAATCTGTGATATCCTCGACCTTCGGCCTAACATTCGGCAAAGCCAGGACAGCTTGAACGCAAGGTTGTCTTCTCTGCTCGATCTTCATCGCGGTTGCTCTCTTTAACATTTAGTCATTACTTTGGCGTGGTTACGCTGTGTCGCTATTATACAAGCCACGATATCTCCGCCTTTCCATACGTTTACCACATATGCTATACGTTTACGACATAAGCGCATATTAAATTCCTCAACAATTTCATGATGCAGCGGCAATTCCAGACTACTATTTCTCGACGTTTGATAGCCAAAGGTCCTTTTAACTTGCTCGGAGTGCACACGAGACCTCCTTTTTTCGCTGTAATCCGAGAGAGAGCTAGACATAATATCTCATTACCCAGGGAGAGAGCTAGACATAATATCTCATTACCCAGGGAGAGAGCTAGACATAAGATCTCATTACCAGGGAGAGAGCTAGACGTAAGATCTCATTACCCAGGGAGAGAGCTAGACGTAAGATCTCATTACCCAGGGAGAGAGCTAGACGTAAGATCTCATTACCCAGGGAGAGAGCTAGACATAAGATCTCATTACCCAGGGAGAGAGCTAGACATAAGATCTCATTACCCAGGGAGAGCTAGACGTAAGATCTCATTACCCAGGGAGAGAGCTAGACATAAGATCTCATTACCCAGGGAGAGAGCTAGACATAAGATCTCATTACTCAGGGAGAGAGCTAGACATAAGATCTCATTACCCAGGGAGAGAGCTAGACGTAAGATCTCATTACCCAGGGAGAGAGCTAGACATAAGATCTCATTACCCAGAAGAAAGCTAGACATAAGATCTCATTACCCAGGAAGAAAGCTAGACATAAGATCTCATTACCATGGGCCGGGGAAGGGTAAAGTCAAGACACGGTTGTATGTTTTCATCTAAATCTGACATTTTCGCTCTAGTTCTGAATTTAACAATATTTACGGCTGAGCATGCTTTAGCTTCTAGAGCCGGGATAGCTCAGTGGTTAGTGAACTGGACTACACAGTACAAGAGGTCGGGCTCGATCCTGATCGACGGCTTCCGGGTTCACCTGGTCTTAAATGGGTACCGGATGTTTTCTGGAAAGCGAAGGGGCACGGGCGCCTCTGTTCGTAACAAAGAAATATAACATTGGAAAGTCAATAGTTTCTGGGATGCAATGAAATATTTGTGATCACATAAGTGTTTAATGGAAAAACACACCTTCTTCTAATTACATCGTCATCTTCAAGTACCATTCACGCTGGCGTAGGTGATCACGTCCCTCCAAAATTTTCAATCTCGACAGTTATTTATCATTTCTGTTGTTGACCTTTTGACAAAGTCATTCTCTTAAGCTGTCTTGTATCTTTTCTCTTTGCTTCCCTCTATCTCTTCTTCCCTCAATTTTCCCAGTTGTTACAATATATTCCAGTCGTTCCCTTCTCATTACATGGCCAAAAAATGATGATTGTTTCTTCCTAATATTGGATATTAACTTTCTGTTTGCTTTGGTCTCTTTCAAAACGTTTTCATTACTCGTCTTAGCTGTCTATGGTATTCTCAACATTCTTCTGTATAACCATATTTCTACAGCCTTGTTGCATTGATGTGTAACGGAAGAAACTACAAAGTACAAGAAGTCGGGCTCGATCCTGATCGACGGCTTCCGGGTTCACCTGGTCTTAAATGGGTACCGGATTTTTCCTGGGAAAGTAAAGCGTCGCGGGTGTAATACCGACCACATTAACTTAAAAATCACTGCTGAAGGTCTGTAGAAGTTATAGTCACTAACACTATATTCCCTGTACTCCACGTGACAGGGCTTTTTTTTTAATGGAAGAAACATGTCTATTTTATCCTCATTGAAAGACTCCAATGAGCAAATCAACTAAAGCAGTGATGGCCAAATGGCGGCACGCTGGCCAGATCCGGCCCGTATGTCTATTTTTCTAGGCCATTGAAGCATCAAGAGAAACTACTAGAATAAATATCTTAAATAAAAACCAAAGTTCCTGTCAGTTAAAAAAAATAATATAAAGTTAATTTTTAGATACATAATTAGATGTCTTGTTACAACTGATAAAATATGTCATCAAAGTACAACTATTATTTATATACGTCTAAATCACATCATGTCATTTGTGACGATACTCTTAAGTTTGGCTCTCTGGTCCTGGTCCTGGTCAAGCCCTCGATCAAACCTTTAGCTGGCCACCACTGACCTAAACTATCACTAACAAACAAATGTGTTTTAAAACATGACGAATTCAAATATAAAAATTCATATCGCCTGTAGAGATTCGAACCTGAGATACTTTTATCAAAGGCAAACATTCTACCACTAGATCACCCCCTCCCTTTTCCCTCTACGGGGTTAGTCTGCTTTCATTCCAGCATGAGAAGATTGATTGGGATCTTTTTCAGCTATGAGTCGCCGACCACTTTCTGACACATGCGTTATTTAACGTCTTGGGCTCTAACGAACGCTAGAGTGTGGTAATAAGTAAGGGCTATATGTTGTATGCTAGCGGCGACAACGCACACCACATACGACTTGTATGTTGCAGCTTTACGGATAGCAACAACAAGTATACAAACGTTTCGAATTATATAGTCTTCATCAGGTGCAGGACAAAGACACGAATAACACAAAATTACATATAGCAATAAGAATGAAAGATGATTCAATACTTGTTTGTAAAGGATTGTAAATTGATGATCGTCGCGTATCAGTGTTCACCAACATGGAAGCTAGAGATACACAGTTGCTTGCTTGCGTTCGACCTACGACTACAGGAATACACCTTCCCATCATTTATCTTTGACAGACGTAAAGTGGGCGTGTCTGCGTTGTGTGTGTAGTTTGCAGTAAAACTATAATATTTGTGCCTTTCGGCCCAACACATCCGACTTCATCGTGTTATTTTTGAGTACCGGGTTATCGTCCCTCTTCGATCCCTACTCGCTTGGCCAAACTAGAAGGGTTAGTCTCTCACTGGAGGCACAACGAAGAGGTGGAATAGAGTCTGGATGGTTCTGGTTCACCGATCCTGTCGCAAGCGATCAGCTGTGGGTCGCTGACAACTTCCTGCTCTGCTGCTGTGACATACAGTTTATATGTGCTTTCTTTTCTCTTCATTATAATCAGGTAATCTCGATCTTGTGTATGTAGCACATACATATATATATATATATATAGAGCATCTCTTACTTATATAGTATCACAAATGAAAAAGTTCGCAAAATGATACAAAAAAGCAGTCGGTGTACAAGATAATCATTTGACTTGTTATGAAGAAGCACAAATTGAAATGGTTTGATCACTTATCTCGATCGTCTGCCACGACAAAGATCATTCTGCACGGAACTGTGAAAGGTGAGCTAGATAGAGAAAGTGATGGGTAGATAAAGCCTCAAAATGAACAGCCATTCACTCCGCAGATTCCAAGAAATGACCGTAGTGATAAGATAAGATACGTTAAGATAAGAAAAGTTAAGTTAATTTAAGATAAGATAAGATAACATAACATAAGATAAGATAGGATAGGATAAGATAACTTAATTTAAGATAAGATAAGATAAGATAAGATAAGATAAGATAAGATAAGATAAGATAAGATAAGAAAGTATAGAAGGTTGAGGAAGTCTGTCTCAGCGGTGTCGCAACGATCTCCAGGGCTATAGGATTAAGTAGAGAATAAGAAATGTGTATTCCCTACTGTGTCCTTTGTAAATAGTAGTTCTGTTGGTGTGGGTTGCCGTTGTAAATGATACCCTTTACGTCTATATTTAAAACCTACTCGGTACGATTATTTACTTTTACTTTACTTTACTTTACTTTACCTTTACCTTTACCTTTACCTTTACCTTTACCTTTACCTTACCTTTACTTTACCTTACCTTTATTTTACGTTACCTTACTTTACTTTACTTTACTTTAATTTACTTTACTTTACTTTACTTTACTTTACTTTACTTTACCTTACCTTTACTTTACCTTACCTTTACTTTACGTTACCTTACTTTACTTTTACTTTACTTTACTTTACTTTACTTTACTTTACTTTACTTTACTGTTACTTTTACTTTTACTTTTACTGTTACTTTTACTGTTACTGTTACTTTTACTTTTACTGTTACTTTTACTTTACTGTTACTGTTACTTTACTTTATTTGTGTTACTACTACTTTATGAAACGTATTGTAGGATTAATGCTGTGTAATGTGTGTCTGGCGTATATTGCATTTTGTTAATTTTCCTCTTTCTGATCGCTTCTAAGTCTCCTGTCCCCTCTTGCTGTCGCTTCTCAGTGTTATTGACCTCAGGGGAAAGCTGTCTGGTTGGAATCGTGTCAAAAGTTGACCTATATTTATATAATCCAACACTGGTACCGTCCTGCGTTCTTCTTACCGTCATGTTCTCCTTCTGTCGCTTCCTGACACGTGACGCCTTTCTTAGTCATCTCATTTCTGTTTTGAATATTATTTTAAAAATAAACACCGTCTGCTTTTTCATTGGTTCATATTTTTGTTATATTATATGAGTAATTGTAGATAACGCTATCGATACATATTTGTTTTTATTTGCTGGCGATGCTGATCATGACTCTGCAGAACCTATGCGGACGTGAAAGATCCGTGTCCACGTGATATTAGTGTATCACCGCCAAGAAGGGCAACAACAGACAGCAAATACATAATCGTCTCACTTAACGACCACCCAACGACTACCCCTCTTTATCGCCCGTCTTCAAAATGGCGTTAAATGAGCGTACTTACGTTGTATTGTGGTTTACATCAAGCTGTAATATTTGCGCCTTTCAGCCAACACTTCCGACTTCGGCATTGTGTTTTTGTGTACCAGGTTGCCTTCGCTCTTGATCCCTACTAGCCTGGTCAGACTGCTACAGAATAGTAAGTAAAGTACCCCCGTCACGCCAAGTGGCGTATAGGGAAATATGGTGTTAGTGACCCTATATTTTACAGACCTTCAGCACATGATTTTTGGGGTAATGTGGTCAGTATTACGCCCGTGCTGCTTTACTTTCCCAGAAAAAAATCCGGTACCCATTTAAGGCTGGGTGAACCCGGAAGCCGTCGGTTGGGATTGAACCCTACCCCTTGTCCGTGGCAGTCCAGTTCACTAACCACTGAGCTATCGCGGCTCCACTGCTACAGAATGGGACTGTTATACTGGTACACATAGAGAAAAGACCAACCATTTTATTTACTGTGTGCTCCAAATCTCATTGGATTTGGTTAGAAATTGTGGTATTCCTCATTTTGTAGAGCTAGTACTCAACAGATGCAGAATGGCCCTGGCAATGTGGGTAAAGTCAACCGTCCATAGCTAATATAGCAGATAGCGTCACACTAGTTGGTTGTTAGTTGTGACCCTAATATTACCATAATAAGAAAAAAGAAATGACGATTCTCTTTCTACGGTGTAATGTAATTCAGGCTACACCAAATAATATAGAAAGATAAGTGAACTGATGCTGTACTCAGCATATAGTGCCAGGTTAATGCTTCATATGCAGCTTCGAACATTACCAGCACCCGTATGTAGCCCCACGTGACACACCTATCATGACGTCACAAGCTTAAGACGTTCGTGTCCCACTGTTATCTCATCATAATAAGGACCTCGATAGGACGCTCGTGATATGACTTGCCGTGACTCGTACATGGGGGGGGGGGGGATCCCCTTTTGTGAAGTGATCGAGACCTCACTTGTTACTTCACTCTGCCACTCCTTTACTTTAAAGTGATGTGGCCAGTGCTTGGGTTTTTTTTCTTTTTCTTTGTGCCATAACTTATGACAATATGAGCTGAGTATCGTATCAAAGACACGGATTGAAAGCAATAATCAACTCTTAACTGACTGTTGATTTTTATTTTTTCGTTCGCCAGCTTTTATCTCTGACGAAGTCCCTAGAGACTAAGAACTGAATTTTGCGTGTTAATCCATTTTTCCTGGTAGCCGTGTACACAGGGGTCCCTCGCCGCACAGGCAGATGACTCCGACTTCGGAGGTACTCATATTTTTTCCGTCGATGAGTATTTGACGTTTCAAGCCGGGCCCCGCTGCTGAGACCAGTGGTGGTTGCCGCAGAGAGAAATCATAAATATAAATCCCAACCGGTGTAGTCGGGATTTGAAACCACAACCTCTCTGTCTCGAGGCCGGCGTCTTACCCGAGACCAACCAGTTCCCCCGACTGTTGATTTAGGATTCAGAGAACTATAAATAATCAAGACCCTGTTCCATAACTCCGAGTAGAGCATACACACTAACCAGACGACTATGGATCGAGAAGGGAAGGCAGTACCCCCAAAATATGTTAAATCGGATATATTTAACAAAAGGCGCAGATATCGACACTTACTATAAAATATGACTGAACCATAACCAATAACCAATGACTCAACGCAACAACGTCCATTGTTATATAATAGAACAATCAGTAAGATAAATGCGCACGAAATTCAAAGTACCTGGCATATTTGTGAAAGCCAGATTGAGAGACACAGGCGCAAACATCGAGCTTGCTCTATATCACGACACAACGCTCATTTAACGCCGTTACAAGGTCAGACACTGAAGAGGATTAGACTATTTGATGGGCAAACGTGACAGAAGAGCGTTATCTAGATGTAAATAAGCGTAACACGATGATGTCGTATGTGGGCGGACACATATACCGACACATATTTAAAGTACATACATTATTATAAGAATTACTACCCACCTAATATATATTATATTCATTCGTTGATGTTTGTAAAGAATAAAGATAGATCTGTTACTTCATGTTTCGATGAGAAGACAGATTGAAAGATGGACAGATTCACAGATTGAAAGATGGACAGATTCACAGATTGAAAGATGGACAGATTCAGGTTAATGGGAAAGACCAAAGGCATTATTTAGAGCGATGGAATCCACAACAAGCGTCACTTGTTCGCCGGGTCTTGGGGATTTCCACACCGACTCATGCTTCACGCGCTGCAGCAGCCCCCTTTCTCTCCCATGCTTACATCTCCTCTGTCAAGGTCGAGATGATTCTGCCTTGTGGGTGAGTGTCGGGGGCGGAGAATGGCATCTGGCATAGGTTGGCTGTTTGTGCACTGACTTCCCAAGCGTTTCTTCTTCTTATCGCTCAATCGTTAAACGGGCATTGATGCGTTGTGTCGTGACACAACGCTAGTTTCCGGCATAACCGCGATATCTGCGCCTGTCGGCCCGACACATCCGTCTTCGGACTGGATGGGTAGATTTGAATAACAATTTGTTGCCAGGACTGCATCCATTTTTGGTCTTCTCTTTTAGACTTTAAACCGCTAAAGGTTCTTTAACGTGCGCGAGTTCACACGGGACCTCCTGTTTTTCGCCGTTTTCGAGACATCGGATCTCACTACCAAGAGAGGGCTAGACATCGGATCTCACTACCCAGAGAGGACTAGACATCGGATCTCACTACCCAGAGAGGATTAGACATCAGATCTCACTACCCAGAGAGGGCTAGACATCGGATCTCACTACCCAGAGAGGGCTAGACATCGGATCTCACTACCCAGAGAGGACTAGACATCGGATCTCACTACCCAGAGAGGGCTAGACATCGGATCTCACTACCCAGAGAGGGCTAGACATCGGATCTCACTACCCAGAGAGGGCTAGACATCGGATCTCACTACCCAGAGAGGACTAGACATCGGATCTCACTACCCAGAGAGGACTAGACATCAGATCTCACTACCTAGAGAGGACTAGACATCGGATCTCACTACCAGAGAGGACTAGACATCGGATCTCACTACCCAGAGAGGACTAGACATCGGATCTCACTACCCAGAGAGGACTAGACATCGGATCTCACTACCCAGAGAGGACTAGACATCGGATCTCACTACCCAGAGAGGGCTAGACATCGGATCTCACTACCCAGAGAGGGCTAGACATCGGATCTCACTACCCAGAAAGGACTAGACATCGGATCTCACTACCCAGAGAGGACTAGACATCGGATCTCACTACCCAGAGAGGACTAGACATCGGATCTCACTACCCAGAGAGGACTAGACATCGGATCTCACTACCCAGAGAGGGCTAGACATCGGATCTCACTACCCAGAGAGGACTAGACATCGGATCTCACTACCCAGAGAGGACTAGACATCGGATCTCACTACCCAGAGAGGACTAGACATCGGATCTCACTACCCAGAGAGGACTAGACATCGGATCTCACTACCCAGAGAGGACTAGACATCGGATCTCACTACCCAGAGAGGACTAGACATCGGATCTCACTACCCAGAGAGGACTAGACATCGGATCTCACTACCCTTAGTCCAGGGGAGGGTAAAACCAGGGTTCGATTCTGGAAAAATTCCCACTGTCTGTGGTGGGAATCGAACACAGGACCTTTGTGTCCAGAGAGCAAAGTCTTACATCTAGACCACCAAGCCCGCATTTCAAGGTTTTAAATAGATGTATATGTAATTGGGAGCCGCGATAGCTCAGTGGTTAGTGAACTGGACTACAAAGGACAAGGGGTAGGGTTCGATCCCAATCGACGGCTTCCGGGTTCACCCAGCCTTAAATGGGTACCATATTTTTTTCTGAGAAAGTAAAGCAGCACGGGCGTAATACCGACCACATTACCCCAAAAATCATGTGCTGAAGGTCTGTAAAATGTATGGTCACTAACACCATATTCCCTATACGTCACTAACACCATATTCCATATACGCCACTTGGCGTGACGGGGGCTCTTTACTTTTTTAAAAATATGTAATTGGATTGATATATATATATATATATATATATATATATATATATATATATATATATATATATATATATATATAATTGAATTGATGTATATGTAATTGAATTGATGTATATGTAATTGAATTGATGTATATGTAATTGAATTGATGTATATGTAATTGAAAATGGAAGAAACAGTCATCACCACCTTGAAACACCAAAGTAAGTGGGGCAAATCTGAAATAAGTGAAAAGCTTCAAATGTTGGTAAAGTAAAAGTCAAGAGCCCCCGTCACGCCAAGTGGCGTATAGGAAATATGGTGTTAGTGACCATACATTTTACAGACCTTCGGCACATGATTTTTGGGGTAATGTGGTCGGTATTACGCCCGTGCTGCTTTACTTTCCGAGAAAAAAATCAGGTACCCATTTAAGGCTGGGTGAACCCGGAAGCCGTCGGTTGGGATCGAACCCTACCTCTTGTCCTTTGTAGTCCAGTTCACTAACCACTGAGCTATCGCGGCTCCAGCTTCAAAGAATCTCACAATAATAACATCAGACGGAAGATGCACCACAGAAATAAAAAGTAGAATAGCTCAGGCCAAAATAGCATTTCAGAAAATTAATAATGTCTTATGCAACAAACCTATGTCAATAGAGTGAGAAAGAGAGTTCATCGGTGCCATATAGAGCCAATTCTAACCTATGGAAGCGAATCATGGACAGTAAACAAACAAATGAAAAGACGATTACAGGCCACAGAGATGGGATTTCTCAGAAGAATGTTGAAAGTTCCATGGACAGCTAAAAAGACAAAAGAGGAAATTCTCAAAAAGGGAGTGCCTAAGAAGCACCAGAAAGAAACAATCAACATTTTTAGGCACATCACGAAAACAGGAAAATTTGAATATTTTGTTACAACTGTCAAAATACAGAGGCAGAGAGATTGCGGACAACAAAGAAAGAAGATACTATATAGTTTGGTGTCGCGGCGGGGAAAACAGTCAACAATAGCATTGATACAACGCACTGTGAATAGAAAATTAATGGAAGGACATGATCGTCTAAGCCAACCGATATGGCACATGATGATGATGAGTTGTAATGGAAGGTAGGAAAACATGATTCTTCGTTTTTATGTAGAACCAGTCCTAACATATGGACGTGAATCATCGGACAGCAGGAAGGAACATTTTTGGAAGGGGTCAAAGAAATGTGTTGTGGTTGTACATTATAAGTTTTGAGAATACCAAGGACTGTGTAGCTGCTAGTGTCCTGACTATAGCCACGGAAGAAAAGAATAGATTCACTGTTTGCTGGCACACATGTCGTATAAAGTGAGTGCGGAAGTAAAGGATATATTAAAGGCCTGTCTGCTGTGGGGAAATTCCCAATTAATCTTTTCTTGGAAAAAGGAGGGTCTCTGAAAACAAAGAATGAGGTCATTTCACAATTGTCGAAAATTCGACACGCACTTCCATTGTTTGATGTATCCTGTTGCAAACCCTCTCATTTGTCATACGATCTAAATAAGAGATTCAAAACCTTACGATAACATTTGTGATACGATCTAAGTAAGAGATGTCCAAAACCTTACAATAACATTTGTGATACGATCTAAGTAAGAGATGTCCAAAATCTTACGATAACACTTGTGATATGATCTAAGTAAGAGATGCCCAAATCTTACGATAACATTTGTGATATTATCTAAGTAAGAGATGTCCAAAACCTTACAATAACATTTGTGATACGATCTAAGTAAGAGATGTCCAAAATCTTACGATAACACTTGTGATACGATCTAAGTAAGAGATGCCCAAAATCTTACGATAACATTTGTGATATGATCTAAGTAAGAGATGCCCAAAATCTTACGATAACATTTGTGATATGATCTAAGTAAGAGATGTCCAAAACCTTACAATAACATTTGTGATACGATCTAAGTAAGAGATGTCCAAAATCTTACGATAACACTTGTGATACGATCTAAGTAAGAGATGATCTTACGATTTGTGATCTAAGTAAGAGATGACGATAACATTTGTGATACAATCTAAATAAGAGATGTCCAAAACCTTACGATAACATTTGTGATACGATCTAAGTAAGAGATGCCCAGAATCTTAAATAACATTTCAATTCCCTCGCTTGTATTTTCTTCAGTAGCTCTGCGATAAGGGTCCACGTTTTTGCAAGCGAACAGAACAATTCGCTCTCTCTCCCTCTCTGCGATCAAGACTCAATCAGAGCAGGATTTGCTTGTCTATTCTAGTCGATATTTCAGTTTTGAGCTTGTCTATTCTAGTCGATATTTCAGTTTTGAGCTTGTCTATTCTAGTCGATATTTCAGGTTTTGAGCTTGTCTATTCTAGTCGATATTTCAGTTTTGAGCTTGTCTATTCTAGTCGATATTTCAGGTTTTGAGCTTGTCTATTCTAGTCGATATTTCAGTTTTGAGCTTGTCTATTCTAGTCGATATTTCAGTTTTGAGCTTGTCTATTCTAGTCGATATTTCAGGTTTTGAGCTTGTCTATTCTAGTCGATATTTCAGGTTTTTTTGCTTGTCTATTCTAGTCGATATTTCAGGTTTTGAGCTTGTCTATTCTAGTCGATATTTCAGTTTTGAGCTTGTCTATTCTAGCCGATATTTCAGTTTTGAACCTTCACCGCTGATTGTTATCAGCGTCATACAAATATAGGGTGTTTATAAAGTCTCACTACACTTGGTATCTAGGTCAATTTGAAAAAAATGTTTATGACGTCATCACAATATGTGCTCAATGGTAAGTTCACTTGTTGCGACAGTTTTCTTAATGACTTGTCTGGACTTTTAAGGATTCTGTCTTGGATATCTAAACGTATTTCATCATTCACAGCAGGCCTACCAGATCGTGGAGCATCTTCCACATTTCCAGTAGCAATAAACTTATTCAACAAATTTCATTGACAGTGGGAGCACATATTGTGATGACGTCATAAACATTTTTTTTTCAAATTGACCTAGATACCAAGTGTAGTGAGACTTTATAAACACCCTGTACTTCTTCTACAGGTTCGCCCAAAATGTACAAATAATCGCCGTTCGCCTTCATTTCTTCTCATAAAAATCGCCACAAGATTGGCGATGATAAGAACTTAGCCATGAAGAGGGTTGTTAAATTAAGGCTGTAAACATACCTCTTCCTCTGAATTGATTTACTGATTATCGCCTCGGAAGTTTCCCTCTATAATAATATTCATTTATTATTATTTGTCTCCGTTGTTAAGTTAGCTGCAAAGATTGTTACAGGCCTTACTTGTTTCCAGCACAAACGATCCTGATGTGTTCTAGTAGATCTCTTAATTCGTAACTGTCTCGAGATACATATTTTATTAATAAATAATAAGGTTATTGTCGTCGTTCACATGCGCACGTCATGCAGAGCTTCAGATGTCTGGATTTTTCCGATGTTTTATTTTTTAGCCTTATAGCAGTGTAGCTCGTTTCAAATCACGTGCCCAACTTAAAAACGTTATTACTCAGTAACCGTTTGTTAAAAACTGTTGAAATTTTCCAAATGTTATTAGAATGCAAAAGACCCTTTAAATGTATATTTAACAAATATCTTGCAGCTGCAGTTTTCTTAAAGCGGCGAATTTCTTTGATGTTTGTCAAAATTGTAAATTGTGAACCCCTAAATAATAGAAATTACCGTAGTTGCTGGTCTATGATTAATTTTCACTAGGTAAAGGCGTGGCCGTAATGGGGAAATAACTGAATAAGACAAAACACCAGGAGAATTATATATTTTTTATAATGATAATCGTGTGCATAATGAGGTCAAGATACAATTAGGTTACACAGCCATCAACAGATGCAGGATAAAATGAACATACTTGATGAGAGATCACAACAGCTAAGACTGAAGATTAATGGAGATAAGACCAACATTATTAGAATTAATGCTGTTGGCAATAACCAAATAAAACTAGGAGAAATACCTCTACTAGACGTACAATCTTACATATATCTGGGCAGTAATATAGATAAAGAGGGAGGAACAGAAAATGATACCAAAATAAGGATATCAAAAGCAAGAGGAGCTTTCATTGCACTGGGAAACATATGGAAATCCAAAGAAATTAAGTTAAACACAAAAATAAAAATTTTCAACTCAAATGATAAGTCGGTCCTATTATATGGCAGTGAAACATGGAGAACAACAAAACTGACAATCACGAAGATACAGACTTTCATTAATGGATGCTTATGCAGAATAAACTGAGAGTATTACACAACAGGCCATTTTTTGGAATTATCCAGGGGAAAAGACAAAGAGAAAGACCAAGGAATTCTTGGAGAAGACAGATAGAAGCAGAGGTGAAGATGATGGGAAAGACATGGAACGATCTTAAAAAATGGCAAAAAACAGAACGACTTGGAAAGTGTTTGTTGAAGACCTATGCTCCACTGGGAGCTAAAAAGGTAGAAGATTGAGGTCAAGATACAATTAGGTTATACATTGAGGTCAAGACCACAATTAGGTTATACATTGAGGTCAAGATACAATTAGGGTGTACATTGAGGTCAAGATACAATTAGGTTATACATTACGGTCAAGACACAACTAGGTTATACATCGAGGTCAAGATACAATTAGGTTATACATTGATGTCACGACACAATTAGATTATACATTGAAGTCAAGACACAGTTAGGTTATACATTGATGTCAAGACACAATTAGGTTATACATTGAGGTCAAGACACAATTACGTTATACATTGGATGGCGGATATAGTCCACGTCCTCTCGATCGCTGCAGAAAGTGCACCCATGTTCTGATTAATTTCGGACCTCCGCTGCACTTTTCTGCGTTAAAGTCAAAATGATGATATGCTTGATACATCTGTGTCGCTAAAGAGAGGTCGTAGGCCGACAACAGTCCGTTTTTGACAAATCAAGTGTTGTGAGTGAGACCTTCCACTGTCTAGACTTGATCTGCGCTTTACGTCACATTGGTGCTGTTCATGACCGTTGTTGGAATTATTTGATGCAAGTTATTTCCATGTTACACATTAATGTAAATTACTTCGTCAGCCGCAGTTTTGTCTCTTTGGGGAATTTGCTTCGTGTTTTGTTCGTCGTAGGCTGCTTACACTAGTGTAATCAGACAGAAATCTAAAGGGATCGAGATTATGTGTTCGGCGACATTGTTGTGTGCTACGTCATCGTAATGGTTCCCTTAACCGGCCGTGCGCAAATCTTACGGTCTGCTGTTTGATGTGCGACGGGGATAATTTGACGACTGACTGTGCGTCTATAATTTTGGAATTGGAGTCATCAACGATGGCCTAACATCATCAAGTGCTACGACGATCATCATTTTCAAGAGGACGTGACTTACCGGTATATGGGGGATAGGCGGCGGGAACAGTTGGAGGCTGTGCATGAAAAGTGTTCCTTGTTGCAGTTTCCTCATATTCCAAGTCGCATGTCTGTGTTAGTCACCTCTAGTGATTCGGGCAGATGGTGTTCGTAAACCTGGGAGGGCCGACCATTTAAGAGCAGAATCCCCCTACAGAAAAGATCATCTGCTGCCTTGCAGGAAGATTGGAGACAATCAAAAGCTAAGGAAAGCAAACCTGAACAAAATGCTGGCTGAAATCGGATGCACTGGGCCACTGGCGCAGAACACAGTGCAACGTTTTAACAGGTATTCAAGTGGAGTGGATCTAACAAGCTTAAACAGACAGCTGTCTTTGTGCGAGAGTCTGGAGTCCTACTCTGATTGAGTCCTGATCGCAGACAGTTATACATTGATGTCAAGACACAATTAGGTTATACATTGATGTCAAGACACAATTAGGTTATACATTGATGTCAAGACACAATTAGGTTATACATTGATGTCAAGACACAATTAGGTTATACATTGATGTCAAGACACAATTAGGTTATACATTGATGTCAAGACACAATTAGGTTATACATTGATGTCAAGACACAATTAGGTTATACATTGATGTCAAGACACAATTAGGTTATACATTGATGTCAAGACACAATTAGGTTATACATTGATGTCAAGACACAATTAGGTTATACATTGATGTCAAGACACAATTTGGTTATACATTGATGTCAAGACGGCAGCAGAACAGTCAAAGAAGAAAGCTAATCATTCGTTATGATCATGAGTAGAAGTGACTATGGAGGTGATGGCAGTGACTAGGGCATTCAGCTGGTTGGAGTCACAATGCTACACCCACGCCTGCATACTAAATGATTCGAAGAGCATGATAAGAAAAGTGGAGGCGGGCTCTGTACGCAGGCAATGGTCGAGTCATTGCAGAAGTCAACGATACGTAAGGTCACCTTTGTTTATGTCCCTGGACATGTGGGAGTACGGGGAAATGAAAGAGCGGACAGGTTGGCTAGCTGTGCTGTCATCAAAGACGGTCAACCAATGGACTGGGTGCACATCATCAATGCCCTTTGAGATTTAGGAAAGGCATAGGACTTCGACAACCATAAGTCCATATCAATCCTGCGGATAAAAAACGATGGGAGTTAAGATAGGCACATCCATATAGGACAAACTTAGTGGGCGTGTATGAGAACTAATCAACCAACACAGAACTGGAGTTGTCAATCGTTGGATGCTGCAGGACTTGTGGAGGAGGGCATCTGAGCACCATGTTCGAAGTGCGATGATGATGACCAACAAATAACTCAATGATGATAACCCACAAATAACTTAATAACTCAATGATGATGACCAACAAATAACTCAATGATGATGACCAACAAATAACTCAATGATGATGACCAACAAATAACTCAATGATGATAACCCACAAATAATTCAATAACTCAATGATGATAACCCACAAATAACTCAATAATGATGACCAACAAATAACTCAATGATGATGACCAACAAATAACTCAATGATGATGACCAACAAATAACTCAATGATGATGACCAACAAATAACTCAATGATGATAACCCACGAATAATTCAATAACTCAAAGGTGAGGAAAACACACTGTTTTCCAGTTCCGGACCAAGATAGAGTAATTAGTTTTCAGTCCTGTGGCAAGGTCGACGCGGGACCTATGCAAGATCTAATGCTTGATAACAAAGATCGTCGGATACAAAGAGAGTGGGATATCTGTTCCAAGTGCCGTCTGGTTCCAAAATGACAATAGATAGATTGATGGTGAATGCTCGTAAGAAAAAGATGAAGGATTGGCAAATCTCAGTTTCCCAGGATGCAATATTCTATTTTTAACCACACGTTTGTTTTGTCTTAATTTTAAGATACAGTTTCTTCTAGTCGTTTTGAATTTATAAATAGAATGTGTACTTATTCTTTCTGGGGGGAAACAAACGTAAATGAGTAAATAAACTAAATGATCAGCGTTAAACAACTGTTTATGCCAGGGCATTGCCCCGCACATTCCATTTCCCCTCGACGCTGAAAGGCGATAGGGAAGTAAAATGAAAAAAAAAAAACGTAAGCACAAACATACACACCCATACACATGAAAAGCCTCATGAATATAAACACTTTCAATCGAATTATACACACACACTCACACCTTCACGCCTCGACACACGCACACTCAGCCTGTTGGCCGTGCCCCAGCACGCGCTCCACGGACTTTACCTCAGCCACTCACCTGCCAGGTATGATGGCGCAACCACTACTCGCCTCCGCTTTCAGAATGAGATCTGCTTGTTTGTAACTGTGGTTTATTTCTGGAAGCTGTTCTCCCCCAGCCGGTCATCTCGCAGCCGAGCTCTCACAGCTACAGCCTCAACCATCATGGCCGCATACTTTGTTATAGTCTGTAACACACTGCTATTACACCATTCTCTCATGCCAATTATTACTTTACTTCAGCACATCTTCTATTTCCTGTTATACAAGACATCGGGCACTTTTTGTAATTTTCCGTTTTTTCTTCCTTTTTTTTCTTTCCTTCCTCATTTCCATTCCTGCGTCGAGGGAAGATATGGCTTCCGGTTTCTTGCTCTTCTATTGCCCTCGACTGCTGTTATACCACCGAATGTTTCTTGCTCTTCTATTGCCCTCGACTGCTGTTATACCACCGAATGTTTCTTGCTCTTCTATTGCCCTCGACTGCTGTTATACCACCGAATGTTTCTTGCTCTTCTATTGCCCTCGACTGCTGTTATACCACCGAATGTTTCTTGCTCTTCTATTGCCCTCGACTGCTGTTATACAACCGAATGTTTCTTGCTCTTCTATTGCCCTCGACTGCTGTTATACCACTGAATGTTTCTTGCTGTTCTACTACCCTCGACTGCTGTTATACCACCGAATGTTTCTTGCTCTTCTATTACCCTCGACTGCTGTTATACCACCGAATGTTTCTTGCTGTTCTACTACCCTCGACTGCTGTTATACCACCGAATGTTTCTTGCTCTTCTATTACCCTCGACTGCTGTTATACCACCGAATGTTTCTTGCTCTTCTATTACCCTCGACTGCTGTTATACCACTGAATGTTTCTTTCTCTTCTATTACCCTCGACGGCTGTTATACCACTGAATGTTTCTTGCTGTTCTACTACCCTCGACTGCTGTTATACCACCGAATGTTTCTTGCTCTTCTATTACCCTCGACTGCTGTTATACCACCGAATGTTTCTTGCTGTTCTACTACCCTCGACTGCTGTTATACCACCGAATGTTTCTTGCTCTTCTATTACCCTCGACTGCTGTTATACCACTGAATGTTTCTTGCTCTTCTATTACCCTCGACTGCTGTTATACCACCGAATGTTTCTTGCTCTTCTATTGCCCTCGACTGCTGTTATACCACTGAATGTTTCTTGCTCTTCTATTGCCCTCGACTGCTGTTATACAACCGAATGTTTCTTGCTCTTCTATTGCCCTCGACTGCTGTTATACCGCCGAATGTTTCTTGCTCTTCTATTGCCCTCGACTGCTGTTATACCACTGACTGTTTCTTGCTCTTCTATTACCCTCGACTGCTGTTATACCACCGAATGTTTCTTGCTCTTCTATTACCCTCGACTGCTGTTATACCACCGAATGTTTCTTGCTCTTCTATTACCCTCGACTGCTGTTATACCACTGAATGTTTCTTGCTCTTCTATTGCCCTCGACGGCTGTTATACCACCAAATGTTTCTTGCTCTTCTATTACCCTCGACTGCTGTTATACCACCAAATGTTTTTTGCTCTTCTATTACCCTCGACTGCTGTTATACCACCGAATGTTTCTTGCTCTTCTACTACCCTCGACTGCTGTTATACCACCGAATGTTTCTTGCTCTTCTATTACCCTCGACTGCTGTTATACCACCAAATGTTTTTTGCTCTTCTATTGCCCTCGACTGCTGTTATACCACCGAATGTTTCTGGCTCTTCTATTGCCCTCGACTGCTGATATACCACCGAATGTTTCTTGCTGTTCTACTACCCTCGACTGCTGTTATACCACTGACTGTTTCTTGCTCTTCTATTACCCTCGACTGCTGTTATACCACCGAATGTTTCTTGCTCTTCTATTACCCTCGACTGCTGTTATACCACCGAATGTTTCTGGCTCTTCTATTGCCCTCGACTGCTGTTATACCACCAAATGTTTCTTGCTCTTCTATTGCCCTCGACTGCTGTTATACCACCAAATGTTTCTTGCTCTTCTATTGCCCTCGACTGCTGTTATACCACCAAATGTTTCTTGCTCTTCTATTGCCCTCGACTGCTGTTATACCACCGAATGTTTCTTGCTCTTCTATTACCTCGACTGCTGTTATACCACTGAATGTTTCTTGCTGTTCTACTACCCTCGACTGCTGTTATACCACCAAATGTTTCTTGCTCTTCTATTGCCCTCGACTGCTGTTATACCACCGAATGTTTCTTGCTCTTCTATTACCCTCGACTGCTGTTATACCACCAAATGTTTCTTGCTCTTCTATTGCCCTCGACTGCTGTTATACCACTAAATGTTTTTTGCTCTTCTATTACCCTCGACTGCTGTTATACCACCAAATGTTTTTTGCTCTTCTATTACCCTCGACTGCTGTTATACCACCGAATGTTTCTTGCTCTTCTACTACCCTCGACTGCTGTTATACCACCGAATGTTTCTTGCTCTTCTATTACCCTCGACTGCTGTTATACCACCAAATGTTTCTTGCTCTTCTATTGCCCTCGACTGCTGTTATACCACCAAATGTTTTTTGCTCTTCTATTGCCCTCGACTGCTGTTATACCACCAAATGTTTTTTGCTCTTCTATTACCCTCGACTGCTGTTATACCACCGAATGTTTCTTGCTGTTCTACTACCCTCGACTGCTGTTATACCACCGAATGTTTCTTGCTCTTCTATTACCCTCGACTGCTGTTATACCACCAAATGTTTCTTGCTCTTCTATTACCCTCGACTGCTGTTATACCACCGATTGTTTTTAGTATTCCGTTTTTCCACTTTTTTCTTGGTCAGCATCTTGGTCTGGAGGTCTCGTATCGTTTGTTGGTAACTCGTTATGTTTTCATTCTTTCACTGAGTGCCGTCTCGGCATCGAAGGTTGGCTACCATGGAGCGCCATTCAACTCTGTTTCTTGTTTTGATGGTGCAGATTGTCATAGGCTGATTTGTCCATCTTTTGATGTTATTATATTTTCTCAATTCTCAAGACTTTAATTTTCTGTGCCGTTTTCTTGTCTAATATCTAGTTTCTGCACCATACAGGAATATTGAGAAGATTTTGCAATTTTTAGTTTTAGCCCTGCTGTTATTTGTTTTGATGTTAGTAAATTTTCCATGGCATTACAATTACTTTTTGCCATTCCTATTCTTATGTTTATTTTAGTTGTACATTTTCCATGACTGGTTATAGTATGTCCCAGGTATCGATCGTTATGTTAGATTTAGTTTTGTGTGTGTCTTATCATATGCCTGAAACACTTGATATGTTTTTTGCTTTATGTATTGAATAGCTGGTTCCGTTCCTAGTCTTGTGTGTGTCTTACCATATGCCTGAAACACTTGATATGTTTTTTGCTTTATGTATTGAATAGCCGGTTCCGTTCCTAGTCTTGTGTGTGTCTTACCATATGCCTGAAACACTTGATATGTTTTTTGCTTTATGTATTGAATAGCTGGTTCCGTTCCTAGTCTTGTGTGTGTTTTACCATATGCCTGAAACACTTGATATGTTTTTTGCTTTATGTATTGAATAGCTGGTTCCGTCCCTAGTCTTTTGTGTGTGTGTAACTCTTCATTTCTGATCTTATCTCTCATTTAATTTCCCTGAGGCATTAAAATAGCCACGTGAAAACAATGACATTCTAGAGAATTATTGATCACATCATAATAGTGCCATTCCTGCAGGACAGCGTCTTCCTGACACCAAGAACATTCTAAAACAGTACGATGACCACGCAAAAATAGCGTTATTACATAATCATGACTATACTAGAGTGTCGTTATTACATAATCATGACTATACTAGAGTGTCGTTATCACATAATCATGACGCTACTAGAATGTCGTTATCACATAATCTTGACATTACTAGAATGTCGTTATCACATAATCTTGACATTACTAGAATGTCGTTATCACATAATCATGACATTACTAGAATGTCGTTATCACATAATCTTGACATTACTAGAATGTCGTTATTACATAATCATGACATTACTAGAATGTCGTTATCACCTACTCATGACGTTACTAGAATGTCGTTATCACATAATCATGACGTTACTAGAATGTCGTTATCACATAATCTTGACATTACTAGAATGTCGTTATCACATAATCTTGACATTACTAGAATGTCGTTATCACATAATCATGACATTACTAGAATGTCGTTATCACATAATCTTGACATTACTAGAATGTCGTTATCACATAATCATGACGTTACTAGAATGTCGTTATCACATAATCTTGACATTACTAGAATGTCGTTATCACATAATCTTGACATTACTAGAATGTCGTTATCACATAATCATGACATTACTAGAATGTCGTTATCACATAATCTTGACATTACTAGAATGTCGTTATTACATAATCATGACATTACTAGAATGTCGTTATCACCTACTCATGACGTTACTAGAATGTCGTTATCACATAATCATGACGTTACTAGAATGTCGTTATCACATAATCTTGACATTACTAGAATGTCGTTATCACATAATCATGACGTTACTAGAATGTCGTTATCACATAATCATGGCTCTACCTATATTAAAAGAATAAGTACAAAAGTGCATCTGCGAAGGCAAAGATTGTTAAATTAGATGTCTACCCAGGCACAGACGGATGTGTCGGGCCGAGAGCCACAGATATCGCAGCTTGTCGTGAACTACCGACACATCGCAACCACGCCCACATAACGGGTGGACGTTAAGAAGAAGACGTGGATGGGAATGTCGATGAGGATGTCGTCTTGAGACGGTCTCCAAATACCACACTGACCTTGTAGGAACGACAACATACACTGACGCGTTATATAATGTTTACAACATTGGACTTGTGATCAACCAAGTGGAAGCAAAGGCGAGAGTTATTTAAAAAATAAAACATGCATTAATGAGAACAAATAATTGTACCCGGAAGTAACAGTGGAAAAAGCAAGTCTCCTTTGTATATTAAATATTTATATATAGACCTATCTTTACGGCATTTTCCCATTTCTGGGGTCTGCCAGAGGGGATTGTAAGATCGGAGAATAAAGGTCGCTTGTCCAGTGCAGTCACTGCGAGGTGTTTGAGTTTGTATACATTATATATATATATATATATATATATATATATATATATATATATATCTTATATATATATGGATCCGAAACCTGGACAACATACTCAAACCAGGAAAAAAGACTAAATGTCTTCCACATGCGATGTCTCCGCAAAATAATGCACATCAAATGGCAGGACAAAATAACCAACTTAACTGTCCTGCAACGTGCTAAGACCCTAACAATCATGTCGATGCTCAGAAGTCGAAGGCTAAGATGGCTGGGGCATGTCCAACGGATGGAAGAAAAACGCATTCCTAGGCAAATACTACATGGTGAGCTAAAACACGGAAAACGACAAATCGGCAGACCTAAACTACGATATAGAGATATCTGCAAATCATCTCTGAAAGACTTCTCCATCTGTGAAAACGACTGGCAACATCTGGCAAGTGATCGCACATCATGGAGAGCATGTATAAGGAACGGTATAACAACATTTGAGACTGTGCTAAGACAGGACTTAGAAGAGAAGAGACTCATGAAAAAGGATGGTAAACCCTGTGGACCAGCGAGCCTGACCTGTTCATTATGTGACCGCGTGTGTTTGTCAAACATTGGTAGAATTAGCCACGAGAGAAGCTGTTCGGCAAAAACAATACCTAAAAAAAATACGCAATAGCCTCCACTAGACCGTCTGACAAGACGAAAAGGGCCATATATATATCTTACTCAAATAAAGGTGGAGGTATACATAAACAGAAGAGAAAATATAGTTTAGTTTTAGTTTAGTTTAATTTAGTTTAGTTTAGTTTAGTTTAGTTTTAGTTTAGTTTAGTTTAGTTTAGTTTAGTTTAGTTTAGTTTTAGTTTAGTTTAGTTTAGTTTAGTTTAGTTTAGTTTAGTTTAGTTTAGTTTAGTTTAGTTTAGTTTAGTTTTAGTTTTAGTTTAGTCGACAAGTCATCCACATTACATATCGAACACGTCCATGCTTGCCAAGATCTCTTTCAAAGAACATCTACCAACGTGTAGCGACTAACGTCACAAATGTTGTGCTGGTTGACAAGTCTTCTTTGGATTCCTGCGTGGCGCCCTCGTCTGGCACCCCCTACTTTGACATGATATTCGTGAAGTCTGTTCATGGCTGCGGGTTCTGGGTCATTGCGTCGTTTTTTTCATCAGAAAATGAGGGTGTTCAGAATGTCAAAGCAGTCCATTGACCTTCCGAAGCGGGTACATCCGCCAAACTGGCACGTCTCTCAGCACGTTCACTACCTCTTACACTCGCGTGCCCTGGCATGAAAATGAAGCAGACTGTTATCAGACTAGACCTGCCCAGAGACTGCCGTCGAGCACAGTCATTTGCGATCTTTCTGAGCATACTCATTGAGTCACTGAGGAAACACAATATGTGTATAAGGCTGTGTCACAAGCCATGCTAATGCTTTTATAACCGCCATAATTTCCATGGTCAAAACTACTTGTATCAATGCGAGAGCATCACTGTCTTCCTCAGCCCCGAGAGAAGCTGTTCAACAAAGCAGCATCCAACATAAGACACTAATATTTTAACAAACTACTGACTTATCCAGCACGGGCGTAATACCGACCACATTACCCCAAAAATCATGTGTTGAAGGTCTGTAAAATATAGGGTCACTAACACCATATTTCCCTATACGCCACTTGGCGTGACGGGGGTACTTTACTTACTTTTTTTTTTACTGACATATCATCATTGTTTTCTACCAACCGTCTGTCAGGGCGAATGATTATTGTATTTGTTCTTGTGTGTGGAAATATCGACTAAGCCACTAACATTAAACATTGGCTTATATCGCAGCATCAAAGATGACACCTTAATCCAAACGAGATTGAAGTGTCATCTTTTCAAAACACTCAAGATATTAACCTCTGTTGAGTGTGTCAGTGGCACAAGCAAAGTGACTGCTATAAAGCCAATCATTCCAGGTGAAAAGGTATCATAACAACACCCGGAAAAAAAAACAAATAATCAAAAACAGAAAAAAACAAAGAACAATAGACAGCCCGAGATATGATCGAACGCGTACTCCTCAACACAGCGCCTTGCACGAGAAACAAACGCCAGAGCACACAGCCAACTAAGCAACCTGAAGGTCGTGGACTATTAGGTAAGCCTAGTTGGCCGTGGACTTTAGGTAGCTTAGTTGGCTGTTGACCTTTAGGTAGCTTTGTTGGCTGTGGACCTTTGGGTAGCTTTGTTGACAGTGGCCCATTAGATGGCTTTGTTGGCCGCGGACCATTATGTAGTTTAATTGGCTGTGGACTTCTAGGTAGCTTTGTTGGCCGTGAACCATTACGTAGTTTAATTGGCTGTGGACCATTAGGTAGTTTAATTGACTGTGGACTTTTTGGAAGCTTTGTTGGCCGTTGACATTTAGGTATCTTTGTTGGCTGTTGACCTTTAGGTAGCTTTGTTGGCTGTTGACCTTTAGGTAGCTTTGTTGACTGTTAACCTTTAGGTAGCTTTGTTGGCCGCGACCCTTAGGTAGTTTAATTGACTGTGGACTTTTTGGTAGCTTTGTTGGCCTTCAGGTAGCTTGTTGGCTGTTGACCTTTAGGTAGTTTAATTGGCTGTTGACCTTTAGGCAGCTTTGTTGACTGTTAACCTTTAGGTAGCTTAGTTGACTGTCAACCTTTAGGTAGCTTTGTTGGCCGCGGACCATTAGGTAGTTTAATTGACTGTGGACTTTTTGGTAGCTTTGTTGGCCTTCAGGTAGCTTTGTTGGCTGTTGACCTTTAGGTAGTTTAATTGGCTGTTGACCTTTAGGCAGCTTTGTTGACTGTTAACCTTTAGGTAGCTTAGTTGACTGTTAACCTTTAGGTAGCTTTGTGGCTGTTGACCTTTAGGTAACTTTGTTGACTGTTAACCGTTAGGTAGCTTCGTTGGCCGCGGACCATTATGTAGTTTAATTAGCTGTGGACTTTTAGGTAGCTTATTTGACTGTGAACCTTTAGGTAGCTTAGCTGGCCGTGTGCTCTAATGTTTGTTTCTCGTGGCAAGGCGCTGTGTCGAGGAGTACGGGTTCGATTCTGCTTCGGGCTGTCTATTGCTCTTTGTTTTTTTCTTGTGTTGTTGATTATATGTGATTTTGTCCGACTGCTGTAAACAAACCTCTCCCCCTGAAATGATTCGCTCATCTATTACCTTGGAAGTTTCCCTCCATAATAACGGTCTTTTATTATTATTTGTCTCTTCTGCTAAACACCTGTAACGGAAGTGTTCAAAGTGTGATGGTTAGAGAAGACTGACAGTGACAATCACCAGTACGACATAAAGACAAACGGACGTCAATAAACACGCCGACCAACATATTATTGGAATTACTAATGGCGTATACAAGTCTACGCAGAGGTGAAGTATATATCAGCATGTAATTATCCCAAATCACTAATCTTAACCATCTCAATTTCCTACATCGCATTTAAATGATGGTTGTTAGTCACCAATCTTAACCATCTCAATTTCCTACATCGCAGAATGCTTATCTCCCTTCCTCCCACTTCCTCAAACTCCAATTTAAAAAAAAAAAAAAAACATTTGCAAAGTGAACATCAAGACCACCTGTTTTTGACATTCTGAGTGTGTGTGGTTTGGGGGTTGGGAATAGATGGTTCACTTTTCTACATCCTCCCTCAAGCACGGCTCGTTAGCTCATCCCCACTCTGTGAAGAGAGAAAAACGTCAGATCCCTGCACATTTCTGGGCATGATGTATGTATAATGGCAGTGGGACGGTTGGGCGAGGTAAGTTTTATGTTGTGGTACGTTGAGGAATTTAGCCGAGTTTCAAGACGAGAAGGGATGACTCATTGTTTTCCAAGCTGCTACAGTTCTGGCATATTTCTGTAATTACGTAATTTGTTGGGTGTTCCAGAGACAGTTCAGGTTTGTATGTTCCAAGATTTAGCCGAGGTATAGAAGTGGTTAGTGAGCTGGTCTGCTGGGGACACGATTTTTAGGTTCACCCAGCCTTGAATGGGCACCAGTGTTTTTTTTTCTGAGGAAGAAAAACAGCGCGGACGTTGTGCCGACCACATTGTTTAATAACTGGTACAGATTTTCGAAAAATGTGGGCACTAACATCATGTTCTATGTGTGCCGTGCTCGCTGTGTGACGTATTTATTTCTTTCTTGTGTTTCAACCTAATCACTAGTCCTTCGTTCGTTCGTTCGCTTTCGTCAGCTTTGACCTCTGACGAAGTCCCACCCACTCAATTTTGTGGGACTGAATTTTGCGTGTAAAGTCTGTTTTATCCCATTACAGGATGCCCCTCGCCATGCAGGCAGATTTACTCCGACTTCAGAGGTACTAATTTTTAGGGAATTAGTAAAACCCAGGTGTCCTCGCCAGGGTACGAACCCCGGCTGTTGCCGTGGTAAGCCAACCGCCTATTGATTGCACTAACCGGACACCACTAGTCCTTCAAAGTGTATACTTGTTTCTTGTAATAGCTCGTCAGAATATGACAGAATTAAATTAAGATCATGGTTGATAAAACACACCCGCTGGCCATTCTTTGCGTTCACAACTTGGCTCAGTTTGACTGAGAGAGGCCTAACTTTCCACACATCTCTGATGTCATCACACATTTTTCACTCTAAACTTAAACCATGATAATAAGGTCGCATGCCTTTTGCATAAAATTGCATTCACCACAGCCCGTCTGAAAGAACCTCTGTCTCTAGCCAGATCTCCCACAGAACATTGCATTCACCACAGCCCGTCTGAAAGAATCTCTGTCTATATCCACATCTTCCACAGAACATTGCATTCACCACAGCCCGTCTGAAAGAATTTCTGTCTTTAGCCAGATCTCCACTTCTTTTTTTGCCACGTTCACGGCCTACTTCATGTCTTGAAACCACATTCTTATTGGTCTCCCTCTGATCTATCTTTCATTAACAAAATCCATCACACTGAACACGCGATGTCTACTACGCAAGCTCTGAACGATCGTCCCTTCTATCCCGACCTAGTAATAACCTGTCAACAATGAAACATGTGCCTGCAGTCTGGCGAGACGATCTATAGTATTTTTTCTAAATCTGTGACCATGAATTTCGCTATCCCACAGCACTATTCTCTCCCGCTTGTTTCACAGAAACACAAACTACCGGCATCATTGCATAATGTCAAACCACATCATATTTGTTTTCTGTATTTGTTAGAATGAGTTATGAAAGAATCAACTTTACTCGTATATAAGTGTCTCACCTTCCACATGTGCTGGTTTCGTGAGCACACTTCTGTTCCTTCCTTCCTCCCTTCCTTGCTCGCCCATAAAAAGGCTTTATGTGAGTGTCTATACGTCCTGTCAAGATTTACAACAAGCTGCAATATCTACGCCCTGTCAATATTTACACCAAGCTGCAATATCTACGCCCTGTCAATATTTACATCAAACTGCAATATCTACACATTGTCAAGATTTACACCAAGCTTCAATATCTACACATTGTCAAGATTTGCACCAAGCTTCAATATCTACACATTGTCAAGATTTACACCAAGCTTCAATATCTACACATTGTCAAGATTTACACAAAGCTTCAATATCTACACATTGTCAAGATTTACACCAAGCTTCAATATCTACACATTGTCAAGATTTACAACAAGCTTCAATATCTACACATTGTCAAGATTTACACCAAGCTTCAATATCTACACATTGTCAAAATTTACACCAAGCTGCAATATCTACACACTGTCAATATTTACACCAAGCTTCAATATCTACACATTGTCAAGATTTACACCAAGCTTCAATATCTACACATTGTCAAGATTTACACCAAGCTTCAATATCTACACATTGTCAAGATTTACACCAAGATTCAATCTCTACACATTGTCAAGATTTACACCAAGCTTCAATATCTACACATTGTCAAGATTTACACCAAGTTTCAATATCTACACATTGTCAAGATTTACACCAAGCTTCAATATCTACACATTGTCAAGATTTACACCAAGCTTCAATATCTACACATTGTCAAGATTTACACCAAGCTTCAATATCTACACATTGTCAAGATTTACACCAAGCTTCAATCTCTACACATTGTCAAGATTTACACCAAGCTGCAATATCTACACATTGTCAAGATTTACACCAAGCTTCAATATCTACACATTGTCAAGATTTACACCAAGCTGCAATATCTACACATTGTCAAGATTTACACCAAGCTTCAATATCTACACATTGTCAAGATTTACACCAAGCTTCAATATCTACACATTGTCAAGATTTACACCAAGCTGCAATATCTACACACTGTTAATGTTTACACCAAGCTGCAATATCTACACATTGTCAAGATTTACACCAAGCTTCAATATCTACACATTGTCAAGATTTACACCAAGCTTCAATATCTACACATTGTCAAGATTTACACCAAGCTTCAATATCTACACATTGTCAAGATTTACACCAAGCTTCAATATATACACATTGTCAAGATTTACACCAAGCTGCAATATCTACACATTGTCAAGATTTACACCAAGCTGCAATATCTACACATTGTCAAGATTTACACCAAGCTGCAATATCTACACATTGTCAAGATTTACACCAAGCTGCAATATCTACACATTGTCAAGATTTACACCAAGCTGCAATATCTACACATTGTCAAGATTTACACCAAGCTGCAATATCTACACATTGTCAAGATTTACACCAAGCTGCAATATCTACACATTGTCAAGATTTACACCAAGCTGCAATATCTACACATTGTCAAGATTTACACCAAGCTGCAATATCTACACATTGTCAAGATTTACACCAAGCTGCAATATCTACACACTTTAGGTCCATCCCATCCGTCTTCAGCCTGGCGTTTCTATTGTTTAGTTTGCCTTCCCTATGCGATCCCTACAGGTTTGGCTAAGCTGGTTAGTCTGTTTCAATATTTGCATACACACACACACAAACACACATATTCACGTGCATTTGAAAAGAGGAAGATCAAAAAAGAAAAAAAATAACCCCATCACGTCATGTGATATAACAAATGGTATTAAGGTCAACGTTTTTTTCAACCATGTACGAATTTTGGGAAAAAATGAACTCCACTAGGCAACTATTATGGGAGACTAGGCAATTATTATGGGAGACTAGGCAATTATTATGGGAGACTAGGCAATTATTATGGGAGACTATGCAATTATTATGGGAGACTAGGCAATTATTATGGGAGACTAGGCAATTATTATAGGAGACTAGGCAATTATTATGGGAGACTAGGCAATTATTATGGGAGACTAGACAATTATTATGGGAGACTAAGCATTTATTATGGGAGACTAGGCAATTATTATGGGAGACTAGGCAATTGTGATCATATTTTCCCGTAAAAAATAACTTAAAGATTTTTAACTTGATAATGTGTTTGACTTTCGTGTTTATACTTATTTGTTGTCAGTTCTATTATATGACTGTGAAACATGGAGAACAACAAAAATGACAATCATGAAGATACAGACCTTCATTAATGGATGCTTTTGCGGAATAAAGGGATGGAAATTGCAGGACAAGATCATCAACATAGAATTATGGGAAAGTACCAGTCAAATAACAGTGGGTAAAGAGATACAGCGAAGACGATGGCGCTGGATAGTGCACACACTGCGGAAGCCAGCTGAGAGTATTACACGATGGGCCCTTTTGTGGAATCCACATGGGAAAAGATAAAGTGGAAACCAAAATATTATGGGAGAATACAGATGAAGCAGAGTTGAGAGACGAATGGAATGATCTTAAAGGAATTGCAGGAAATAGAACGGCTTGGAAAGTGTTTGTTGAAAACCTATGCTCCACGAGGAGATGAAAGGAAGAAGCAGAAGAAAGGACCAGGATGTATATATAGACTTCCGGTTTCAAGATGGCGCTGTCATGTTTGCGTCAACGTTCACTGTTACGTTTTTGCCGGAAAGATGGTTAATTCTATCTTTCCAATGCAGATCAGTGTATAGATGGTTAATTCTATCTTTCCAATGCAGATCAGTGTATAGGTGGTTAATTCTATCTTTCCAATGCAGATCAGTGTATAGATGGTTAATTCTATCTTTCCAATGTAGATCAGTGTATAGATGGTTAATTCTATCTTTCCAATGCAGATAAGTGCATTGAGGAAGTTTCACTGTTGGGATCTTCACCGGTGAAGCGGATTACGTGCATGTGATCTGAAATCCTCTACAGTGTGATCAATAGTGCGTTCTGTGTTGATTGCAATATACGTCCTTATTGGAATACCTGTCAATATGGCGGATAGGCGGCAAGAACCATTGAGGCATAGTCTGAAAAGTGTTCCTTGTTGCAGTTTCCTCAAATTCCAAGCCCGCTTGCTGACGGAACTACTGAGTTTAGTGCTCTGAGATCACCGTGAGCTGTGTGTTTCATCCGGATCGTGTTTCGATATCCCGATTCCTTACGTTGAATGATGATATCGTATGACGAAGGACAATTCAGCTGCGTTCACTTTCGGTACCGTTTGACCTTATGTCTCTTGGCGTGTGCTGTAGCTGCTATTATTGGGACTGCAGCCTTTCTTTGTTTGGATCCTTCGATAAGATAATTTTTAATTCGGATGATTCCACTGGCACGGGCGGTTGAGCAATTATGGACTTGAATTCGTTAGCAGTGATACCGGGGCCTTCGACAAACCATAACCATGTATATAACCTTTGTTTGTAATCAGTATAACAAAAAAGAGTAAAAAAAACATGTGAAGATTCTCACTACGTCTTGCTAGCCTAGTCGTCTGGGGAATATGGAGTTAGTAACCACATTTTTCCATGGATATTGCACATCATTGAGTGACGTGGTCGGTATCACGCCAGGCCGCCTTTACCGCCCAGAAAAATCTAAGGTACCCATTTTTAGAGGTGGGTGAACTCAGGAGCCTTGTCGGTTAAAAAAAAATCCAAAACTTCTAGGAATTGAATCCGGACCTCCATCGTCAGGAAGCAAGCGCACTAACCACTCAGCCATTAATACTGCTGTCATTACTATAGAGGCTTCATTAATTGATTGCATTAATATGTGGGTTATTATTATTAATTAATTTTGTTATTTTGTTTGTTTTTTTCCAGGTAGCCAGATTAAGCAACACCAGGCGGCCTTCACCTGAAAAATAAAAACAACAGATTTCTCCAGCGTTGTTACTGTCAAGGTCGTTATCTAGTGACATGGGAGAGTCACAAACAACTTCTCTGCGGTTATACTGCACACTGATGTTAGTAGACTAACTGTAGTCCCGGCAAAATCTGTTTTAAGGTATTGTGTGTGTGTTTGTAAAGTTAAAAGAAATTGAAATTGAAACCCAAAGAACTATCTGGCAAGAGTGTAAACCCTGGCAAGAAGTGAGAGAATAAGAAAATACAAATATACGGAACTATATCTGTTGTGAGGGAGGTTACTTAGTGATGTATCATATTAAGGAACAACGGTTGGTTTGGATTTATACACAGCTGTTTGTTACGTATACTTTAGTTGTTGTTTTTTCTCTCTCGTTACTTTGCCTTTTTAAAAAATAAAATAAAATAAACACACTTCTTCTATGTTGCTTTAAAGTTCGGTAGAAGTTATATCTTGAAGACGAACAGCACTTGTAGCTAAAATACGAAATAATGTACACCAGAAAGTCTAAGTTTGTTCAATCTTTAAAAATAATGATTGTAAACGGTATTTCACTAGCATAGCAATCAAACGCTAACTATTTAAGTATGAAATACAATATTTGTTGTTATAATGCCACAAATTATAACAACTTCTATAATAAAACATCGATGTTGTGTATTCGTGGGATGGCCAAGCCTGAATACATCATAAACACTGAAAAATCTCCAATGTTATGATTAAAATACCACTTTAAGATTGAAATAAGCAACCGTCCATAATGTGATCGTCAAAACACACGAAACAAACAATAACAGGACATTTATTTATGGAAAGCTTCAATATAAGAAATATAAGAGGGCTAAACATGACCAATTTTTCGACCCATAGATCTTCAGTTGAAGACAGATAAAATCAACAAAGTATCATTAAAAGAAGGAATGTACTGTAATGAAAATGTTAGCATAAGGATACAACAAGTAATCGGATAATCTTTTAACTATTTTGAAGAAGTACAACAAGAAATGGTTTGGCCATGTTCGTCTGGCTTTACCAAAGACCATTCTTCTGTGAAAGGAGACATAATTATAGGTAGGCATAAAAAGAGATGGGAAGATTACAATAATGAATGGACAGTCCTCGACTTTGCAGAGTCAAAGATTACAATAATGAATGGACAGTCCTCGACTTTGCAGAGTCAAAGATTACAATAATGAATGGACAGTCCTCGACTTTGCAGATTCAAAGATTACAATAATGAATGGACAGTCCTCGACTTTGCAGAGTCAAAGATTACAATAATGAATGGACAGTCCTCGACTTTGCAGAGTCAAAGATTACAATAATGAATGGATAGTCCTCGACTTTGCAGAGTCAAAGATTACAATAATGAATGGACAGTCCTCGACTTTGCAGAGTCAAAGATTACAATAATGAATGGACAGTCCTCGACTTTGCAGAGTCAAAGATTACAATAATGAATGGACAGCCCTCGACTTTGCAGAGTCAAAGATTACAATAATGAATGGACAGTCCTCGACTTTGCAGAGTCAAAGATTACAATAATGAATGGATAGTCCTCGACTTTGCAGAGTCAAAGATTACAATAATGAATGGACAGTCCTCGACTTTGCAGTGTCAAAGATTACAATAATGAATGGATAGTCCTCGACTTTGCAGAGTCAAAGATTACAATAATGAATGGACAGTCCTCGACTTTGCAGTGTCAAAGATTACAGTAATGAACGGAGATTCCTCGACTTTGCAGTGTCAAAGATTACAGTAATGAACGGAGATTCCTCGACTTTGCAGAGTCCCAAAGAATGACTGAAGATAGAGAGAAATGGAGAATTTTGACAAAGTCTGTCGGTGGTGCCCAATCGACCCCCCCCCCCTCCCCCTTCCCCCTCTTTCCCGACCCCAGGCATATTTAATGAACAAAAAGAACGAACTTTACTGAGGTGACATGTACCACAGCCAAGTTATCGTTCGTCATTTGAAGGTAAAACAATGTTATAAACACCACTACACATCATCCCCCCCTGAGATCGTAACGCTCAGAGGCGAGGCGCCAGCAACACAGTTAGAAGCTATCAGCAACTCATAGCTGATAGCCTGCCCCTGATCCGTAAACCCGAACCATCTAGAACTTACTCCGCATCTTCACGGTACCTCTAGAACAAGATTAACTAATCTAGTCTGGTCAAACGAATGTGGAATCGAAAAGGGAAGGCAATCCGATACTCAAAATGCCTACCGGAAGTCGGATGTATTGGGTCGAAAGGCGCAAATATCACAGTTCTACTGCTAACTTCTTGCATCTTCAACGCATGTACACCCACTTAAAGACAGATGACAAAGAGGTCAATCAATTCCTCCAGTAGTCATCGGGAGAAAGAAGAAACATCATTCAAAAGAAGAAACATTCAAAACAACGAGAACAGAGTAAAAACTAGATCAGATGAGAGACATTATAAGAGAAAAAGTAGGCATTCAACCAATCCTAAGCTACATACAGAAACAACAAATAAACTGGTTTGCTCATCTAGAAGAATGCCGTGCATAACATACAATTCATATATTAAAAGTGGAAAAGGGAGAAGAGCAAGAGGCAGACCCAGAGTAAGATGGGCAGACAACATCAAAGAAACGCTACAACAACATCAATTGACAATGAGTGAAGCCGCACAAAGGGCGAGAAGCAGAACTCTCTATCTCGCAAGAGGAAGTGAAGAAATAAGAGGATGAGAACATTTTCTTGACATGGTAAGTATTACAAAGAACACAGTACACGGAACACATTAGAGAACAGAACATTACAGGAACTCTCAATTATCCCTTCTCAGCTAAAGGGCAACAACAACGGCTGAAAGCAAAGGTAAGTAAGTACGATTTTCGATGTTGTCGGAAAGAAGCAATTACTAAAGAGTTGATGTTAAATGCAGCTACCAGTAGCTCGAGATTAATTTAAGGAACTCAGTCAAAGTGTCTGTTATTCTTATCATCCATTATTTTGATATTTCGTATCACTCTCTGTTATTCTTATCATCCATTATTATATCACTCTCTGTTATTCTTATCATCCACTATTTTTCTATTTTCTCTCTCTCTCTCTCTCTCTCTCTCTCTCTCTCTCTCTCTGTTATTCTTATCGTCCCTTATTTTTCTATTTTGTCTCTCTCTCTCTGTTATTCTTATCGTGCCTTATTTTTCTATTTTCTAGCACTCTCTGTTATTTTATCATTCCTTATTATCTATTTCGTATTAGTATGTTTTCCTTATCATCCCCACTCTTCTATTTTGTATCACCCTTCTCTCTTTTTGTTATTCTAATCACCCTTCCCATTGCTATTTATATCACCCTTTGTTATCCCTATCATCCCTCCTTTTCCTCTTTTGCATCACTCTCAATATTATTCTTATCATCCACTTTTATATTAGCTCCCCCCCCCGTCCCTTCCACCGCCCCTTTCCAAGCTGTATCGACTCCTCTTCAGCTCTCATCTTTGTTTGTTCTTATATAAAACACATCCCCCTGCTAACAACATTGTGGTTTTCACAGAATTTACTTCTTCATTTCTTTTCCGTTTTCTTTCTGCCTCACGCACCCCTTAAAACATTGAAAACGTTCCATTCTAGTCAGACATGAACGTCCTCGAGTGTTCCTCTTGCAGGTTTCGCTAAGTACCCTATGGGGTTTAAAAAAATAATAAAGTGTACAAAACTAAAAGTTAGCTAATGAATACACTCCCACACGATGCCAGAAATAGACCCGTCGACGTGCCGCTGTAAACACAGGTAGCCCGTCCCATCTTTGAGTGGTTAACAGAGACGGGAAGTGACGTCAAGAAGAATAAAATGGCCGATGATGCTTTCCAATTGTCTGTTGGCTTGCGCTGTCATGCTCGTTACCTTGAATTCCGTGTAGGGAAGAAGGACTAGACAAACTCACGTCGTCGGCCATCTTGGAAGAAGAGATTGTTGGTAAATGGCGTTTAGGAGGAGCAAGCTATGGGAAGAGGGAACTGTGGGAAGAGTTATGGGAAAATGGCACTATGAGAAACGATGACTATGAAGGTAGGACTGTTAGGAGGGAACTGTGAAAAGATTGGACAGTGGGAAAAGGAAACTATGAGAAGATGGGCGTGTGGGAAGAGTGAACTATGAGAAGATGGGCCTGTGGGAAGAGTGAACTATGGAAAGGTGGGCATGTGGGAAGAGTGAACTATGAGAAGATGGTCTTGTGGGAAGAGTAAACTATGAGAAGATGGGCCTGTGGGAAGAGTGGACTATGAGAAGATGGGCCTGTGTGAAGAGTAAACTATGAGAAGATGGGCTTGTGGGAAGAGTAAACTATGAGAAGATGGGCCTGTAGGAAGAGTGGACTATGAGAAGATGGGCATGTGGGAAGAGGGAACTATGAAAATATGAGCTTGTGGGAAGAGTGAACTATGAGAAGATGGCCCGTGGGAAGAGTAAACTATGAGAAGATGGCCATGTGGGAAGAGTAAACTATGAGAAGATGGGCCTTCTTGGGAAGAGTGAACTATGAGAAAATGGGCATGTGGGAAGAGTGAATTATGAGAAGATGGGCCTGTGGGAAGAGGGAATTATGAAAATATGAGCTTGTGGGAAAAGTGAACTATGAGAAGATTATCTTATGGGAAGAATAAACTATGAGAAGATGGGCCTGTAGGAAGAGTGGACTATGAGAAGATGGGCATGTAGGAAGAGTGGACTATGAGAAGATGGGCCTGTAGGAAGAGTGCACTATGAGAAGATGGGCCTGTAGGAAGAGTGAACTATGAGAAGATGGGCCTGTGGGAAGAGTAAACTATGAGAAGATGGGCTTGTAGGAAGAGTGAACTATGAGAAGATGGGCCTGTGGGAAGAGTGGACTATGAGAAGCTGGGCTTGTGGAAAGAGTAAACTATGAGAAGATGGGCTTGTGGGAAGAGTAAACTATGAGAAGATGGGTCTGTGGGAAGAGCAAACTATGAGAAGATGGGCTTGTGGGAAGAGTGAACTATGAGAAGATGGGCCTGAGGGAAGAGTGGACTATGAGAAGATAGGCCTGTGGGAAGAGTGAACTATGAGAAGATGAGCTTGTGGGAAGAGTAAACTATGAGAAGATGGGCCTGTAGGAAGAGTGGACTATGAGAAGATGTGCCTGTGGGAAGAGTGGACTATGAGAAGATGGGCTTGTGGGAAGAGTGAACTATGAGAAGATGGGCCTGTGGGAAGAGTAAACTATGAGAAGATGGGCCTGTGGGAATAGTGGACTATGAGGAGCTGGGCTTGTGGAAAGAGTAAACTATGAGAAGATGGGCTTGTGGGAAGAGTAATCTATGAGAAGATGGGCTTGTGGGAAGAGTGAACTATGAGAAGATGGGCTAGTGGGAAGAGTGAACTATGAGAAGATGGGCATGTGGGAAGAGTGGACTATGAGAAGATGGGCCTGTGGGTAGAGTGAACTATGAGAAGATGAGCTTGTGGGAAGAGTAAACTATGAGAAGATGGGCCTGTAGGAAGAGTGGACTATGAGAAGATGGGCCTGTGGGAAGAGGAAATTATGAAAATATGAGCTTGTGGGAAGAGTGGACTATGAGAAGATGGGCCTGTGGGAAGAGTAAACTATGAGAAGATGACCATGTGGGAAGAGTAAACTATGAGAAGATGGGCCTTCTTAGGAAGAGTGAACTATGAGAAGATGGGCCTGTGGGAAGAGTGAGCTATGAGAAGATGGGCCCGTTGGAAGGGGGAATTATGAAAATATGAACTTGTGGAAGAGTGAACTATGAGAAGATGGGCTTGTGGGAAGAGTAAACTATGAGAAGATGGGCCTGTAGGAAGAGTGGACTATAAGAAGATGGGCCTGTAGGAAGAGTGGACTATGAGAAGATGGGCCTGTAGGAAGAGTGCACTATGAGAAGATGAGCCTGTGGGAAGAGGGAACTATGAGAAGATGGGCCTGTGGGAAGAGTAAACTATGAGAAGATGGGCCTGTGGGAAGAGTGGACTATGAGAAGATGGGCTTGTAGGAAGAGTAAACTATGAGAGATGAGCCTGTGGGAAGAGTGAACTTTGAGAAGATGGGCTTGTGGGAAGAGGGAGGGAAGAGCGAACTATGAGAAGATGGGTCTGTGGAAAAAGCAAACTATGAGAAGATGGGCGTGTGGGAAGAGGGAGGGAAGAGGGAACTATGAGAAGATGGGTCTGTGGAAAGAGCAAACTATGAGAAGATGGGCCTGTGGGAAGTGGGAGGGAAGAGGGAACTATGAGAAGATGGGCTTGTGGAAAGAGCGAACTATGAGAAGATGGGCCTGTGGGAAGAGGGAGGGAAGAGGGAACTATGAGAAGATGGGCTTGTGGAAAGAGCGAACTATGAGAAGATGGGCCTGTGGGAAGAGGGAGGGAAGAGGGAACTATGAGAAGATGGGTCTGTGGAAAGAGTGAACTATGAGAAGATAGGCTTATATGAACTATGAGAAAATGGACTTGTGGGAAGAGGAAAGTACGAAAAGATTCTTTTGTGGGAAGAGAGAATTATGAAAAGATGAATTTGTGGGAATAGGGAACTATGAGAAGATACCAACTCATTATGCGGACAACACCTGTGGGATATGTAGACAACATTAATATGATATCAGAATACACCAACTTTATATGTTAGCTCTGATGACATACATGATAAGGAAAGACTATACAGAAGGTACATATGCTCATCTTCAACAGGTCACATATCCTTTGCAGAGTTTTGCATTCATCACCATGCACTTGAAAGAGTCTCTGTCTCTAGCCAGATCTCCCACTTCTGTTATCATGTTTAAGGTCTCCTTGATGTCTTGAAACCACATTCTTCTTGGTCCTCCCCTGTCACATCTTCCATATACAATACTATTTTAGGATAATATATGTTGCAAGACATAAGACTAATATCCAAAACAATAATGCCATATGAGACATAAAATTAAAATCTGAGAAAAATAATTAATAAATGAGACATAAGATTTTAGATACAATATTAATAGCTGAGACTTAAAGATTAGTGTATGAGAAAAAAGATTAATATATAAGGCTTGCAATTTGAGAAATAATATTTCAGACATAAGATTAATATTTTTGACAAGATTAATATTAATTTATGACAAGAATAATATTAATTCCCATAAATAATACTTGTAATTAGCTATACTCACACTAAGTGACATAAGACAAACATAAAGTGATATAAGACTAACATTAAGTGACATAAGACACACATTATGTTACATAAGATTAACATTAAGTAACATAAGACTAAGATTAAGTTACATAAGACTAACATTAAGTGACAATACAAACATTAAGTGACATAAGACAAACATTAATTGACATAAGATTAATGTTAACGTGACATAAGACAAACATTAAGTGACATAAGATTAACATTAAGTTACATGAGACTAAGATTAAGTTACATAAGACTAACATTAAGTGACAAGACAAACATTAAGTGACATAAGACAAACATTAAGTGACATAACATTAATGTTAAAATGACATAAGACTAACATTAAGTGACATAAGACTAACATTAAGTGATGCAAGACTAACATTAAGTGACAAGACAAACATTAAGTGACATAAGACAAACATTAAGTGACTTAAGACAAACATTAAGTGACAAGACAAACATTAAGTGACATAACATTAATGTTAAAATGACATAAGACTAACATTAAGTGACATAAGACTAATATTAAGTAATGCAAGACTAACATTAAGTGACAAAACAAACATTAAGTGACATAAGACTAACATTAAGTGACATAAGAGTAACATTAAGTAACATAAGATTAACATTAAGTGACATAAGACAAACATTAAATGACATAAGACTAACATTAAGTGACATAAGAGTAACATTAAGTGACATAAGATTAACATTAAGTGACATAAGACAAACATTAAGTGACATAAGACTAACATTAAGTGACATAATAGTAACATTAAGTGACATAAGACTAACATTAAGTGACATAAGACTAACATTAAGTGACATAAGACTAACATTTAAGTGACATAAGACTAACATTAAGTGACATAAGACTAACATTAAGTGACATAAGACTAACATTAAGTGACATAAGACTAACATTAAGTGACATAAGACTAACATTAAGTGACATAAGACTAACATTAAGTGACATAAGACTAACATTAAGTGACATAAGAATTACATTAAGTGGAACTGAAGACTGAAGACTTTATTCTAAGTACACACAAGTAGCAATCCATATAATCCTGTGTTTGTCATGTGTTCTTGTCTACTGATAAAGACTTTCTAGCCGTGTTTGTTTTCCCCACAACATTAAGTGACATTATACTATCTTCAAGTGTCATGAAACTAATAGTAAATGAGATAAGACAAATGTTAGAGTATTATCATTCAGTCAATTCACATTCCATTCAGGCCAAAGATGACACATAGGGTTGGAGTTCTCCATGATTGACGATCGCCTGCTAGTTCTTGTAGTTTTTGGTTGTTTCTTAGTCCCATGGTTGAATCTTTCCTAGTTATTGTTCTGCATAGTGATCATCTTGGTCTGTCTTGTTTTCTTTTACCAAATGGTTTCCACATGAATGCCTGACGGGGAAGTCTTTCTTCATTCATTCTCAGTACATGACTGATGTATTTCCTTGTTCTTATAAAGCTCGACACATATTCTTGTTTATAATCGTCACTTATCTGTTCATTTGAAATATATTCTTTCCAGCTTATGTCTGAGATCCTACGGAGAAATTTGTTTTCAAAGACATTTAATTTCATATCTAAAGTCTTTGTGGATTTCCATCTATCACATCCGTATGTTAGAATAATATAAAACTGATAATAAATAACCACAGACTAATATTAAATGACATACGACTAACATTACATTGAGCCTGTAATAACTAGGCTGTTTGTATGCTAACATTGACCAGAATGTGTGATTTGAGTTCACAGACATGATAAATATTTTTAAGATAAGACCGACGCGGGGGGAGGAGGTCTATAAAGGTAAGATGGCAGCCCCTGCACAAAAAGGTGCTGGTTTTGAATCCCACCACAGATGGTGGTGGTTTTCTTGTGGTGCCATTCTCCCGTGGTTGCTGTACTCAGTGAGATCTGATGTCTAGCCCTCTTGATAATGGCATAAAAAACAGAAAGTCCCACGTGCATCCATGCACGTTAAGAAACCCTCGGCAGCTAAAAGTCAAAATGAGTAGGTCAGAAATGGTTGCAGCCCAGGCAAAAAATTGTTCAACAAATCAACCCATGAAGAAGATGGATGTGTCGGGCTGAAACACACAGATATTGCAGATTTACAGTAAACCAGGAACACTGTGTGCTCACACCTGCTCAACAGGTGAACACTAAGAAAAAGAGGCCTACACAACAGGTGAACACTACGAAAAAGAGGCCTACACAACAGGTGAACACTACGAAAAAGAGGCCTACTCAACAGGTGAACACTACGAAAAAGAGGCCTACATGGCTTTACCATTCACCCAGACTGGAAATGGGTATCAGATATTTTTTCTCTTGGAAAATAGGATAGCCTTGTGTGATACTCATCTCTCTCTCTCTATCTCTGTTATTCTTTTCGTCCCTTATTTTTCTATTTTGTCTCTCTCTCCCTGTTATTCTTATCGTCCCTTATTTTTCTATTTTGTCTCTCTCTCTCCCTGTTATTCTTTTCGTCCCTTATTTTTCTATTTTGTCTCTCTCTCCCTGTTATTCTTATCATCCCTTATTTTTTCTATTTTGTCTCTCTCTCTGTTATTCTTATCATCCCTTATTGTTTCTATTTTGTCTCTCTCTCTCTCTCTGTTATTCTTATCATCCCTTATTTTTTCTATTTTGTCTCTCTCTCTCTCTCTGTTATTCTTATCTTCCCTTATTTTTTCTATTTTGTCTCTCTCTCTCTCTCTCTCTCTCTCTCTGTTATTCTTATCATCCCTTATTTTTTCTATTTTGTCTCTCTCTCTCTCTCTCTCTCAGTTATTCTTATCGTCCCTTATTTTTCTATTTTGTCTCTCTCTCTCTCTATTATTCTTATCATCCCTTATTTTTTCTATTTTGTCTCTCTCTCTCTCTCTCTCTGTTATTCTTATCATCCCTTATTTTTCTATTTTGTCTCTCTCTCTCTCTATTATTCTTATCATCCCTTATTTTTTCTATTTTGTCTCTCTCTCTCTCTATTATTCTTATCATCCCTTATTTTTTCTATTTTGTCTCTCTCTCTCTCTATTATTCTTATCATCCCTTATTTTTTCTATTTTGTCTCTCTCTCTCTATTATTCTTATCCCTTAATTTTTCTATTTTGTCTCTCTCTCAGCTATTCTTATCATCCCTTATTTTTCTTTTTGTCTCTCTCTCTTTCTGTTATTCTTATCATCCCTTATTTTTCTATTTTGTCTCACTCTCTCTCTATTATTCTTATCATCCCTTATTTTTTCTATTTTGTCTCTCTTTCTCTCTCTCTCTCTCTCTCTCTCTCTGTTATTCTTATCATCCCTTATTTTTCTATTTTGTCTCTCTCTCTCTATTATTCTTATCATCCCTTATTTTTTCTATTTTGTCTCTCTCTCTCTCTCTCTCTCTCTATTATTCTTATCATCCCTTATTTTCCTATTTTGTCTCTCTCTCTCTATTATTCTTATCATCCCTTATTTTTTCTATTTTGTCTCTCTCTCTCTCTCTCTCTCTCTCTCTCTCTCTCTCTCTCTCTCTCTCTCTCTCTCTCTATTATTCTTATCATCCCTTATTTTTCTATTTTGTCTCTCTCTCTCTCTCTATTATTCTTATCATCCCTTATTTTTCTATTTTGTCTCTCTCTCTCTCTATTATTCTTATCATCCCTTATTTTTTATTTTACATCCTTTAATTTATAGTAGTCAGACACTGAATAGTAAAGATTGTAGGACATGGAGAGTGAGATGAAATGCTGATTGTGTGTAGTCAGACACTGAATAGTAAAGATTGTAGGACATAGAGAGTGAGATGAAATGCTGATTGTGTGTAGTCAGACACTGAATAGTAAAGATTGTAGGACATAGAGAGTGAGATAAAATGCTGATTGTGTGTAGTCAGACACTGAATAGTAAAGATTGTAGGACATAGAGAGTGAGATAAAATGCTGATTGTGTGTAGTCAGACACTGAATAGTAAAGAATGTAGGACATAGAGAGTGAGATGAACTGCTGATTGTGTGTAGTCAGACACTGAATAGTAAAGATTGTAGGACATAGAGAGTGAGATGAACTGCTGATTGTGTGTAGTCAGACACTGAATAGTAAAGAATGTAGGACATGGAGAGTGAGATAAACTGCTGATTGTGTGTAGTCAGACACTGAATAGTAAAGATTGTAGGACATAGAGAGTGAGATGAAATGCTGATTGTGTGTAGTCAGACACTGAATAGTAAAGATTGTAGGACATAGAGAGTGAGATAAAATGCTGATTGTGTGTAGTCAGACACTGAATAGTAAAGATTGTAGGACATGGAGAGTGAGATGCAATGCTGATTGTGTGTAGTCAGACACTGAATAGTAAAGATTGTAGGACATGGAGAGTCTAGAATGTCTGCCCTATGTGCCATCCTTGGCTCTAAAGAACAATAAATAGGTAGATAGGGGGGGGGAACTCGGTAGCCTAGTTGGGAAAACCACCTAACGGGGCTACCAACGTTCGGACAACTCATGTTCGATTCCCGCTGGAAGCAGTGTAAGTTGTACTCATAGTTGGAGAAAAAAACAAATCCGCCTCACATCGTGAGTTTCGATGCTTTGAAGCGACATTATTCAGAAGTCTCAGAACACTTCTGGATATGCAGCTGAGCACATATGGGTGAAAACTCGTGTACTAAGATGCAGATTCAAGTCTCGTACTTTATACCTTTAGATAGATAGATGTATGTATATATAAGTTTAATATGATTTAGATAGATGTATATATAAGTTTAATATGAGTACATAATTCAAACCTTTTGTTCTTTCTTTTGTTTCAGAAAATGGGTGCAGCACAGAGCAAAAAACGCAGAAAAGAAAGAAGAAGAAGAAGGAAAATGCACATGGGATTAAGCTCTGATTTCGAAATGCCCCGCAGTGCTAGCATGGATGTCATCCGGACCCTCAGTGTCTCTGCAGCCTCTTGTCATCTTTGCCAACAGCTGAGAGAAAGAACACTCTGCCATTCTCTTGGAGGCTCTCATCGCCTCCTTAGACACACCTGCTGGAGAGGTCCTTATGATGAATTTGGCAACAAGCGAGATGGTTATGAGTCTTGTCCTAGTTGTTCAGTCTCTACTCACTGTCTGGCCACATCAAACCAGGCCCTGGAAGTAGAGAGGAGTACTATGTCTCTGAACAGAAATTTAATTGGGAGAAGTTCCAGGTTTGAACAGTCTCGGAGCTCAGAGTTTGCTGAGCTGCTGGATATTCTGAAACATCATGATGACCATGAAGAACAGAACCTTTCTCCGACATGTGAAGTGAGTTATGAACAACAGGCGGAGAATGCAGAAAATATAAATGTCAATATTGAACCAGTGGCTGGAACTGCAACATCGTCCATACCTGCTACACCTCCATCAACCGGTTACACAGAGCAAACCGCACAGGTTCACAAAAAGACCATTAGTATTTTGGAGGATGAAGAGTCAAAACTTGCAAGATGGAAGCGTCAGAGGCTGATGACACAGCAGCTGCGAACTCTCCGCAAACATATTCAACAACAGGAAGCTATTGGGGGCTCTGAACATGTTTTACCTTTTCCCACCTTAAGCTGCGTCAAAGATATAGATCAGTGCAGCATGAAAAATGTCTCCTTTGAAGATATGCCTGTTGTAGCAGACGCACAAGTAAACAACAATGCAGAAACAGAATCTATTGAATCTTCTAATGCATCTCGACGTAGTTTGCGGAGTAAGTTCTCCAAAATGAGTAACTACCGTTATTTAGACAACCATCCAGTTTTGTCTAAACTTCAAAATGAACAGAATAATAGACTGGAAAGCATGGAGAGAAGAATGAAAGAAATCCGAATCAGCGCCATGCGGGAGGCAGACAGACGGAAGTTTGCAGAGATCTTTCCTGCCAAGGAGGATAACTCTAAAACTGAGAAGATGTTGCAGGAGGCCAGGGAGGCTTTGGAAAAAATAAAAGCAGAGAAAAAGAAAAGACAGGAAGTGCAACAACAAATTCATGCACAGTTAGCAGAAACACACACAGATTCAGAACAAACATTTTCAAATGCTCATGATCTGGACTCCAGAACCAACGATGACTCAGGGGATATAATCCCTGTTCACATTATGCCAAAAGTGGAAGATAACTCACCATCTCAAGAAGCTGTTATGACTCATCAGCAGTCTCAAAACTCAAAATCATGTGATCAGAACAGGAAGTCATGTGACAAAAGTAATACATCTCATTGGATGAATGAGACCTGGCCCAACGTAAACTTAGGTAAATTCAGTCAGTCACTGTCTTGGTTATTACACATTTAGTAGAGAATTACAACAGTTCAATCGCTGCATAAGACCGCATTTACATCAAATAAAACTTCATGTACATTGTATGAACTCTCACGTAATTGCATAAAACTTCATTTACATCATATACAAATTCATTTACATCATAAAAATCTCATTTACATCATAAAAATCTGATTTAATCATGTGAAATATCATTTACATTGCATACAACCTCATTTACATTGCATAAAACCTTATCGATTGACCATTCGAGTCATGGCCGGCCCATAGGGCATAGACCCAGATACTCTTTCTCTTTTTCTAAATTTTCTTTCTAGCAGTCTCAATCCTTGCAAAAAACATTTATCAGATCTCTGTTCTGTTCAAGCATCTCAATCACATTGATGGAGCTCATTCCTGCTGCCCTTGCCTCTCTGATCAATGTAAAGAACCATTAGTAGTTAAAGATCTAAAAGATTTGGCAAAAAGAAAGGCCATTTCCTGGGCAACATTATCAGCAAAAATCTACCCACAGCAATGGATCCTAGGCCATGTTACAAAGTTAATCCATGTAGGCAAATAAAGACAAGTGGAACAATATTAAAACAGGTAAATGAATTTAAATATTTGGGAACTTTGTTAACCTCAGACGGAAGATGCACAAAAGAGGTGAGATGCCAAGGACCAAGAGGACCAAGACACCAACTGGCACATGGGCTGATACCAGTGAACAAATCATAGCTGACTGTTTGCACCCATCTTCCCATCAATAACTTAATCCATCTTTCCATCAAGAACTTAATCCATCTTCCCATCAAGAACTTACCCCATCTTCCCATCAAGAACTTAATCCATCTTCCCATCAAGAACTTAATCCATCTTCCCATCAAGAACTTACCCCATCTTCCCATCAAGAACTTACCCCATCTTCCCATCAAGAACTTACCCCATCTTCCCATCAAGAACTTAATCCATCTTCCCTTCAAGAACTTAATCCATCTTCCCATCAAGAACTTACCCCATCTTTCCTTTAAGAACTTACCCCATCTTCCCATCAAGAACTTACCCCATCTTCCCATCAAGAACTTACCCCATCTTCCTATCAAGAACTTACCCCATCTTCCCATCAAGAACTTACCCCATCTTCCTATCAAGAACTTACCCCATCTTCCTATCAAGAACTTACCCCATCTTCCTATCAAGAACTTACCCCATCTTCCTATCAAGAACTTACCCCATCTTCCTATCAAGAACTTAATCCATCTTCCCATCAAGAACTTAATCCATCTTCCCATCAAGAACTTAATCCATCTTCCCATGGTTGACTTTGAAAACACCACAGACTTACAGATCAGGCCAAGCAATTAGAGACTGAAGAAGGAAGGCAAGTCTGGGTTCAAAAACTACTTGCTGGAGTCGGATGTGTTGTACCAAAAGCCTTAGATATCATTGCCGCTGTAAAATATGACACAGCACCAACTTTACCGACTTGCTCCTTTTTAAAAACTAAGAGCAGACAATGAAAAGAAATAATCATCCTTAAAATGAAGAATAAAAAGACAAATAAATAACAGAGACAGACAGTCTTTGTTCTTCATCTTAAAGCTTAAAAATACAAATAAACAACAGACTCAGACAGTCATTGTTCTTTATTCTAAAGTAGTTCCTACTGGATATCAGAGAACTAGCAGTGGTAACAGTTATTTATATTAATTATTACTACTGTTTTTTAATGCCATTGCAGGCAACCCATTGACGTGGCTTCTGCTACCATTTCTGATGTTTCCCATGATTTTGAGGTTACTGCTGTCCTTGGTCATCAGTACAGGTAGTGGCAACAATAACAACCACAGCAGTGGCACGGGCAACAATGTTGAAACAAGACCAAAGAAGTCATAAAATCACTGGCCTTTATATAGTTCTGTTAAGAGTGTCTTCGTTGCATTTTCTTTGAAGAGTTCTAAAGTGCCTGTATATCTAGTATCCATGTACAGATGCAACAAATACAAATTGTTGTTACTAATCTAAAAAGAGGTATTAAATAATAAAGAGAATGTAAGACTAAAGACATAATTTAAACCAATTAATAGAGTTTCCTTTGCAAGTGAATTTCAACATTTCATCTAAGAATTTGGATAAATTCATTTGAATATGTAACGATTAATGGTGATGAAAGCAAATGTTGTAGTAGTAATTAATTTATAATAGTAAATATTATATATAATAGTTATTTTACTTATCCTGTAGCTGCGTGTTGTTAAGTAGCCATCAAATGATGTATCTGTGAGAAAGTTACTCTTAAAAGATCTATTTGTGAAAAGCAACTATGATCTGTTTGATGAAATAAATTTAAAATAATTTATTTTGTGAGAAAATGAATTCCAAAATGATATATTTGTGATAAAGTAAGTATAAAATAATCTACTTATGATAAACTGATTGTAGAATTATTTGTGAATAAGTGACAATAAAATAATATATTTCTGAAAAAAAAGTAATGATAAATTAATTTATTTGTGAAGAGAGCAAATTAAAAATAAACAGTCTAATTGTGAAAAAGTAACTATGTTATAATCTATTTATGACTTGCAGATTTTCAAAATGTCTGTTTTGATGTTGTACTTTCATCAGATTGAAATTTGTTAACGAAATCATAACTTATAATAGTATATATACATAAAATGATTGCCTTCATTTGATTGTAATATTCTTGCCATGTAAGTAAACTTCTGCTAACCTGTACAATACAATTTTGAAAAAAACATCTATAACTAAACCGTTAAAATCATTCAAATAGTTTCATTTTTGGTTACAATATTAATAACATCATGTCGTATAACAAACTGCTGGACTTAAGGAAATGTTCTGTAGTTCATATTTACCATGTAGTTCCATTCATTTGTTTCTCAGTTATTGTAAACAACTCATTATTGTTTTATTTATAGCAGACTGTTTATAACTATGAAGAATTCTGTTGTTGTAGTTGGAAAAACTGATTTTTGGTGTGGCAAAGTAATGCAGTTCTCTAAGGGGTGAGAAAACAAGTCAGCCAACAAGGACCACAATGTATTTCTAAAGGGTCGCATGGAAAAGCAACTTGAGCATCCCTGAATACATGTAAATAATAAAGGGACACCACTGACTACTTGAAAGTTGATGCATTTTAATTTTATTATGACATAGTCCATGGTGAATTAACAGAATACTCATTCTATTTATGACTTCTCTATGCAATATTAAAATTGAGGAGCCAGTCTGTCTGTTGAGAAGTGGCTGTTGTGGAAAGTCTAATTAAAAATGTGCCTTGAATTTTTAACTTTATTATTGCTCTTTGACCTCCCATCTAGCATACTTGACTACAAGGAGAAGATAATCTATAATAAAGTCTGCTAGTTTTGTTGGCACTGTATTATACTAGTTTTGTTATATATGATATATGATATATGATGCAATACAATCAGTGATATGTCTGGGTGCATTGAGTTTGGGACATTATTTGTGGAAAAATTTATTTACAAGAAAAATGTTTTTTCAATGAATTTTAAAACTTCATTGTGTGTGTATGTATATATATATATAGACACTTCACTTTTCTATAATAAATTGCTACAATTCACAGACATCACATTCTCTACTATAGAGTACTACAGTTCACAGACATCACATTCTCTACTATAAAGTACTACAATTCACAGACATCACATTCTCTACTATAAAGTACTACAATTTACAGACATCACATTCTCTACTATAAAGTACTACAGTTCACAGACATCACATTCTCTACTATAAAGTACTACAGTTCACAGACATCACATTCTCTACTATAAAGTACTATAGTTCACATTCTATACTATAGAGTACTACAGTTCACAGACATCACATTCTCTACTATAGAGTACTACAGTTCACAAACATCATATTCTCTACTATAGAGTACTACAGTTCACAGACTTTAACATTCTCTATTATAAATGCTACAGTTAAAGTTAACCATATTCTCTTATACATATTACAATACGCTCTCTGTGTTACAGTTCACAGACATCACATTATCTGCTGTAAAGTACTATAGTTCACATTATCTGCTGTAAAGTACTATAGTTCACATTATCTGCTGTAAAGTACTATAGTTCACATTATCTGCTGTAAAGTACTATAGTTCACATTATCTGCTGTAAAGTACTATAGTTCACAGAATGACATTTGCTTTTATCAATGCAGTCTTTAGCTAAACAAAACTGACTAATGTATGGACATGTTTAACATCAACATGTACCAGCATATTGTAGTGGTTGGTCTTGTCCTCTCATTACATTGTAAATTGGGTTTGTTTTTAGATTTTCATTTTCACTTATTTTCTTTTGGTCACTGGTTATCAGTTTTTGTTTTTGTTTTTCCTATGTAATAGTTTGCTAAACTAATATTTTTGTGTTTCAACCACTTGTAATATGATTATAAGTACATTGGAAATGATATGTTTTATGATGGTGAGCCCACCAGGGAAAAGAAGAACGAGGAAGGGGAAAGAAAGAAAGAATCCATCATATTATGTGTTGTGTAGGGAATATGGTCATTAGATCTTTTTAACCGTTGACACAATTTTAGGTAATGTGGGTAGTGTCATTTTTGTTTCCCAGAAAAGAAAGTTCCAGGATTCATTAAAAGAGGGTTAATCTACTAGCTATCAAGATTTAACCGGCACTGGTAGTCGCCATTAGACTGGTTACTAACCACTGCTGTACTGCAGCTCTCTAAGGAAGTCGGTGAACAATAGAAAAGTAGGTCATATTTACTCTTCGAGAAGACTTGCCCAAAAATATAAATCATTTTAACATGACTTTATAACTCTCTATTGCGCTGCAGACATTGAGGACTTTTATGGTGACTCATAAAGTATGAGTGTACAATATTTGTGCCTGAAAATAAAATCCACTAAATGTTAGACAAGTTACAATAAAAGATAAGAGATCTTGTTTTGCCAGTTTCAAAATAGCAGAGGCAAAACAAGTTCACATGTCACTTTCTATGATAATACATAACCTTTGGTTTTATGACCACTGAATTTATAAATCTGCAAAAATTAGATCAGTGTTTACTTTTTGTGACTGCTAAAGACAGACTGTTATTCATTTTGATAGACAAGTGAAGATTTTTTTTCAAAACTAGTGCAAATATTGACATTGATATGGCTAGAAAGGGAGAGAAGAAAGAATGTAATGTAAAATATACTAAAAAAAAAATGTAACTCCTTCCGACAAGATAATTTAGTAATAAATGGCAGCAATGCTTTTAGATATTTTTAAATTGTGAATTAAATGTAAAATTAAATTGTATTTAAAAGAGGTTCTAAAAATAGATGATTGATAATGTTACTATTATATTCTGTCCTCAAATGATTTACTTTTTGATGACGGTTATAATCGCTTGTACTTTATTTTTTAGTTGCCTAGCACTACAGTCTCCAACATAACAGTGAATGTCTGTTTCAGAAAATGATAATTAAGTGAAGTAGTTTTTTAAAGAACATTTTGATAAGTTGTCTGACCTTAACTCATGAGACAAAAATGGTCGTCCTGAAACCAGTTGGAAATATTTACTGTAAACATTCACAAAGGTCATCAAAGCATTACAAATTACTCTTAGTTGATTTGTTTAAAAGGTGTCAATTAGACAGTTCAGCTTTTTGCAACCATATTCTCACAGAATAGCTCAGAGCTATAATCTTTGATGGGAGTGCACATACGGTCAAGAGTATTTTGTGTTTTCATGATTATGACTAATCTAAGAACAGCACATTTAATTTTGTGTTTGTTTATTTGGTCAAATTGAGCATTGTCTTTAAACAAAAGTCATATTGTTGAAAAAAAAAAACAATCACTGATTGAAACAAAGTGAAATGTAGTCCTTGTTATATGGCAACTTCTGTATTGGTTTCAAAGTGTCAGAGCAAATATTGAAACAAAACTTAAGATCACTTTCATTGTCTTTAGCTATGTTGTTGGTTTGATATTGACCATCTATCACGTTGATATATTAGTTATAACATTGGTCAGAAATTGATAAAAAGTTACTCACACTCAGTGAACAGTGAGGGAGCACTCTGTTATCTTCCCATCTTTATCTACTCTTTCTGATCTTATTAAAATGTTCCCTTTTGCACCTTCTGCATTTATGGGGAAAATGGTATTATTGCCATTATTTTTCAAAGACAGATTATGGGTGATGTGGTCAGTATTACATTGGGTCATCCCACTTTCCCAGACAAAAACTCTGGTACCCATTTTCAGAAGCTGGGTAAACTGTAAAGCTGTGTTGGTCTGGAAAAAAAATGCACCACAATCAAGAACCAAACTTAGACCTTCATGATCAGTAGACCAGCACAAGCACGACTATGCCACGGTCAGCTTCATCCTGACCCACATCAATGGGTTATTAAGATTTTCTCTTGATGAGGTCCGTAAATATCTAATCTTTCCTGCCCTGTTTATGATATCTTTCATATTAATTAGATGAGTCAAGTACAAATTAATAAATGAACTAACAATTGTACTTTAATTTCATCATGATGTATCTTCTATCTCCCTTGGTTACAGACCAACAAAGTAGTCAAGAGTTATTACACCTTGTAGCATCATGTAGGATAACAAAAAAAGTGTCTTCACTTCACGCATCCCAAAGCATTCTTCGTAGAGTACCTAAAGTCTGACATGTACTAACCATTTCTGTTTTCCTTGTCAGCAAGTATTTTGTCAAAATGTTATATTCAAGTTACATTGTAGTTAATGGTATTTGTGGATTAGACAAAATAGACTTGAGTGGTGAAGATTACACAATGGAAATGTGTAATGAAGCGAGTTGTTATGAAAACTAACACACACCCACATTTAATGAAAACTAACACACACTCACATTTAACTCTTTCAATGCGTGAGGTTCTTATCTGTGCAACAGATGAGATTTTAGAGACAAAATGTTCATAGTTTTTAATATCAATCTACATGTTTATATTTATCTAACACTTGATATACTATATACAAATTATTAGGTAATTGAACAAGGAATTAGATTTCACCAATATCAAGATGATACAAGACATATAAAAAGAATATAGTTTGATGACGATTTACATGAATGAGATTTAGAGTGATGCACTCTACAGCTAAATTATGTGACAGAATTTGACATGACCTACAGTGTCTCGAAATGTATGGAAAGAGTTAATACATACAGGCATATTTTGTTGTATGACTGAGTTTTAAAAGATATTGCATTTATTTAAAAACTTAAGGCTTGTGGCAACTCTACATTAAATAATTATAATGGCATCATTTTGTCAACTGTATTTACTTCACTTGTGCCTCAGTGTTACATTTTTGTGGCAACTGTGCCTCTCTTGTGCCTCAGCGTTACATTTTGGCAAATGGCACATAGTTTTAATCTCCTTCATTAAAATTCAGGGTTGCAATAACAATTTTGACCCAAACACCGCAAAGTGATTGCACTAAGCATGCTGTCTTTATTCTCCAGTTCCATTGATAGACTTCCCTCAAAATAACCCCAGCATTGATATAAAAAACAATATCATGAAAGTTCAATAATATTATATTGAAATTAGGGAATGGGTGGTCTGGAGGTAAGATGTTGGCCTATGGACAGGAAGATCCCGGGCTCAATTCCCACCACCAGCTGTGGAGATTTTTCAAGAAGAGAACCTGCAGTCTCTTCATGTTTTTACCCTCCCCATTTCTCTGGGTATTGAGATCCGATGTCTAGCCCTCTCTCTGGATAGTGAGATCTGATGTCTAGCCCTCTCTCTGGGTAGTGAGATCTGATGTCTAGCCCTCTCTCTGGGTAGTGAGATCCGATGTCTAGCCCTCTCTCTGGGTAGTGAGATCCAATGTCTAGCCCTCTCTCTGGGTATTGAGATCCGATGTCTAGCTCTCTCTCTGGGTATTGAGATCCGATGTCTAGCTCTCTCTCTGGGTATTGAGATCCGATGTCTAGATCTCTCTCTGGGTAGTGAGATCTGATGTCTAGCTCTCTCTCTGGGTAGTGAGATCTGATGTCTAGCCCTCTCTCTGGGTAGTGAGATCTGATGTCTAGCTCTCTCTCTGGGTAGTGAGATCTGATGTCTAGCTCTTTCTCTGGGTAGTGAGATCCGATGTCTAGCTCTCTTTCTGGGTAGTGAGATCCGATGTCTAGCCCTCTCTCTAGGGTAGTGAGATCCAATGTCTAGCTCTCTCTCTGGGTAGTGAGATCCGATGTCTAGCCCTCTCTCTGGGTAGTGAGATCCGATGTCTAGCTCTCTTTCTGGGTAGTGAGATCCGATGTCTAACTCTCTCTCTGGTTAGTGAGATCCGATGTCTAGCTCTCTCTCTGGATAGTGAGATCTGATGTCTAGCTCTCTCTCTGGTTAGTGAGATCCGATGTCTAGCCCTCTCTCTGGATAGTGAGATCTGATGTCTAGCTCTCTCTCTGGATAGTGAGATCTGATGTCTAGCTCTCTCTCTGGGTAGTGAGATCTGATGTCTAGCTCTCTCTCTGGGTAGTGAGATCCGATGTCTAGCCCTCTCTCTAGGATAGTGAGATCTGATGTCTAGCCCTCTCTCTGGATAGTGAGATCTGATGTCTAGCTCTCTCTCTGGGTAGTGAGATCCGATGTCTAGCCCTCTCTCTGGATAGTGAGATCTGATGTCTAGCCCTCTCTCTGGAAAGTGAGATCTGATGTCTAGCTCTCTCTCTGGGTAGTGAGATCCGATGTCTAGCCCTCTCTCTGGGTAGTGAGATCCAATATCAAGCTCTCTCTCTGGATAGTGAGATCCAATATCAAGCTCTCTCTCTGGATAGTGAGATCCAATATCAAGCTCTCTCTCTGGATAGTGAGATCTGATGTCTAGCTCTCTCTCTGGGTAGTGAGATCTGATGTCTAGCTCTCTCTCTGGATAGTGAGATCTGATGTCTAGCTCTCTCTCTGGATATTGAGATCTGATGTCTAGCTCTCTCTCTGGATAGTGAGATCTGATGTCTAGCTCTCTCTCTGGATAGTGAGATCCGATGTCTAGCTCTCTCTCTGGATAGTGAGATCCGATGTCTAGCTCTCTCTCTGGATAGTGAGATCTGATGTCTAGCTCTCTCTCTGGATAGTGAGATCCGATGTCTAGCTCTCTCTCTGGATAGTGAGATCTGATGTCTAGCTCTCTCTCTGGATAGTGAGATCTGATGTCTAGCTCTCTCTCTGGATAGTGAGATCTGATGTGTAGCTCTCTCTCTGGATAGTGAGATCTGATGTCTAGCTCTCTCTCTGGGTATTGAGATCTGATGTCTAGCCCTCTTTTTAGAAAACTGCAAAACAAAAAGGAGGTCCAATAAGCACTGACGTGCGTTAAAGAACCCTTGATTGTTAAAGTCCAAAAGAGTAGGCAAAATGGTTATTGTCATGGCAAAAATTCTTAAGCAAATCTACTCATACTGTGCCGAAGATAGATGTGTCGGGCTGAAAGGCACAGATATCATAGCTGTGCCGTAAAACCAGTCACACAATGCATCCACGCCCACTTAATATGAAGAAGAAGATAGTGAAATTAGAACAGTTAATAACCTTACAATGGTATTTAAGTGTTCAAATGAAGAGTTGTTAGTCTTACGCTTCAGTCACAAACTATAAATCATTAAGCTTAAGTGTACAATGGCCAGTTGCATCTACACTAAATACAAAATTTTACAATCCCATTACAGGAGCTGTTACAGGCAACCATAGACATTAGAAAACAGCTTTGTTGATTCCGAGCTTTAGTTTTTTTTGCATGAAGATTTAGCAAGAGAAAGCATGTCAGCCATTATGATTGACTTCTTAAGTTGAACACATTAAACTTCTTGAAGGAAATTAACATCAGCATGAAATGAGAGAAGAGATTAGGAGGATGAGAGCAGGGGTGAAGAGAATGAGAAAAGGGATGAGGAGGATGGGAGAAGAGATAAGGAGGATGAGAGCAGGGGTGAGGAGAATGAGAGAAGGGATGAGGAGGATGAGAGCAGGGGTGAGGAGAATGAGAGAAGGGATGAGGTTATATTTTGTTCCGTTTCCCTATTACTTTAGTTGCCCAAAACAATTTTACAGTTATGTTTCCTAAATAATAGCTGTTGGAGAGTAAATCAAGTCGGTACTGTTACACAAATTGATAATAATAGCTGTCAGAGAGTAAATCAAGTCGGTACTGTTACACAAACTGATAATAATAGCTGTCAGAGAGTAAATCAAGTCGGTACTGTTACACAAACTGATAATAATAGCTGTCGGAGAGTAAATCAAGTCGGTACTGTTACACAAACTGATAATAATAGCTGTCGGAGAGTAAATCAAGTCAGTACTGTTACACAAACTGATAATAATAGCTGTCGGAGAGTAAATCAAGTCGGTACTGTTACACAAACTGATAATAATGGCTGTCGGAGAGTAAATCAAGTCAGTACTGTTACACAAACTGATAATAATAGCTGTAAGAGAGTAAATCAAGTCGGTACTGTTACACAAAATGATAATAATAGCTGTCGGAGAGTAAATCAAGTCAGTACTGTTACACAAACTGATAATAATAGCTGTCAGAGAGTAAATCAAGTCGGTACTGTTACACAAAATGATAATAATAGCTGTAAGAGAGTAAATCAAGTCGGTACTGTTACACAAACTGATAATAATAGCTGTAAGAGAGTAAATCAAGTCGGTACTGTTACACGATATGAAAATACTGTTAATGTGGCACACAATTGAGGTTAATAAGAAAAAGTCAACCTTTGTTGCGGAGATGGCACTCGATGATGATGATGAGGAAATAGTAATATTGAGATATAATATTTCTACTTCTTTGTTTGCTGATGATTATGAACTTTTCTTTGTCCACCCCTAAGGGAATGCTAGGTGTGTGTGAGTGTATTATGTTAATAGTTGTGATATCAGCACTCTTTGGCCCAACACATCCATTTTTGGCACGGCAGTTTTTGGTGCCAAGTTGTTTCTCACTTTGGTCCCTACTTCATTGACAAGACTAGTTAGTCTGTTTCCAGGGGCACTATTGAGAGGTGGAGTATGGTATTCATCAGCTGTGTCACTGATCTTGATGCACGCAGTCAGACATACATTTTAATAATTTTCAGCCCCAATAATTTTCTGTCCTTGTCTGATTCTTGACTCATAATAATGACTTATGAATCGTCAGAAATGTTGGTCTGAAAAGTAATGAAATGTTATCATTATTAATAATTATGAACAGATTATCATTATCAATAATTATGAATAGATTATCATTATTAATAATTATGAATAGAAATATGCATGTTTTAATTAATGTTGTTTAACTGCTTCTGTTAGTTTTATTCAAAATAGCATTGCTACTTAAACAAATTGTAACTTTGTGGTTTTATATGTAGCATGAATATTAAATAATAACAAAACACATATATTTATAATAAACATCTGAGATGTATACGATGTATGTATGTGATACACAAACTCTAGTCACCTCAGTTCTGCATTTTTATGTATATTTTTTCAATCATAAGTATTGCTACATATGAACAAATTATGAATACCATTATTAATATTGTATTGTTTTGTTGAACTCAGTATTAACAATATTGTTAAAAATTTTACATTTGCTAAAAACTACTCGTACATTGTAAGAAACAGCATGTATGTCGTCTGGTTGCCCATAACGTGTTTACTAAACACACTAATTGTTTATTTTTTGTTTACTTTTCAAGTCAGCTCTCATATTAGAAGTCATTGATATACACAGAAAATGTGCAATAATCTCTCTTATCTTCCTTAGAATTCAGCTTGAGTTCTATTTTTGCTTAAAAATAATGGGTTTGCCCAAATCTCAATGTATGCAAGATGTTTCAGCCTTTGAAATCCCTAAAAAATTATATATATATATTTTTTTTGCTGTATAGTGAAGAATATATCACATCTTCTTTTTCTTTATTCATTTATTAGTGAGTTGTATTGTACTATGGGTTTTTATTCTTAGCATACTATGATCCAGTGAAATTCTCTTCCGTATGTGTTTGCTAAATGCTGCTTTCCTAGGTTTTTTTTTTTTACAGTGAAATTCCTACAAGACAGCAATTGTTTGTTGTCCGAATAGTCTCTTTTAGGGAAACAGCCTTACCAGACTCAGTCTTTTTTGTCTTCCAAGATTTGTATCAGGCTTTCCGTGTTTAATGTGGACTGCACCCAAGACTAACATTTTTCTTCTGCATTGATTTCTTACTAGATATCTTCATTGACCTTTTCTATATCAAGGTGTTGCTCTCTCTGTATGTTCTTAGTCCAGTCTTTAACATTTCAACTGAATGTCACAGCACACGGTTAAATATATAAATGTTTATTTAGACAAAAATTATCAACATTTATATCTTCCCCCCACTCATATGCAACATTTTCTGTATAGCGTGTGTTTGTTGTCACTCAGTGTAGGTGTTTATTGAGAGGTATGTGTGTGTTGTTTGCAGCTTTTAAATAGTTCCTCCACAGAAAAGCCAGGAGCTTGACTTCTGCTGTCAGAAGCTCTTTGTTGACTTCAAAGCTGGTGTTAGGAAAATATCCTGCATTTTATAACAGACTTTATATTTTTAGTGATGTTTTATAATAGAGCTTTTAAGAGCAAAACCAGAATAGAGATGATCTTTCTATAACACAAGATGGTGCAAGGTGTAAGGTGATCATCCAGCCTCAAAATACCCTCTCTTGGTCTTGTTCATTCCAAAGGAACATGATTGTGCTACATTTGGTATCTGTAAATAGGAGATGCCTAAAAGGATCATTATCAGATCAAGAGCCTCATTTTGGCTTCTGCTCTGGATTTTCTGTTTGGGGTTAACTCCCCTAGCGTCTGCTCTCTCCTGAGACCCCCCACAAGGCAGCGAAGACAAGATGCAGGTTGTATTGTATAACAGTTGTAGGTCCAACGTTGCTGATTCCAACCTGACACGCACGGTGAAGTAGGCGAGGTGAACCAATCACAGTGGAAGAGGGGATATATGAAGCTAGAATTGGGATACATAGTGAAGAAAAGCCATAGACCATGAACCAGATGGATATGACAGTCTTTCCAAGCAACTATGTTAGTCCTTATCATTGGATCTTTCTATCATTGACATCTTGTAGATGTAGAGTCATGAATATTTTGCATTCTCATAAGGTCCAGTGATTTTATTAAGTCAGAAAGTTCAAGGACATGTTCTGTTAAACTTTTACAGCTTTAATGATCCTAAGAGAGAGCTATATATTTTAATAATTGAAAACTAGAATTGTCACTAGTTGCCATTCTTGTGTTATTGTTGTTGATAATGCAAACGCAAATACATCAGATGCTCATAGGCTGGATATGTTTCTATCCATTGATGGAATGACAGAGTTTTGGTAAACCTGGTTATAGGGAACAAAAAAGTTTTGACAGTAAATGTCACTTTCTGATCGCAGTTTCTGAAAAAGTGATTGGCTTTTTTTTCTTGCTGCAACATAAATATAAAGCAACAATTTGTAATTGGGGTTGGAAAATTGATGAAAAAAGAGAGTGATTAAAGCCAGGAGATAAATAAAGGCTGAGATTTAATGAATAAATCATAGTTGATGCACTTGAAGGAGAATTCATCATCATCATCATCATGTGTCATAGCGGTTGGCGTAGGTGATCATGTCCTTCCACAATCTTCTATCTACAGTGCATCATATCAGTTCTGTTGTTGACTGTTTTCCATGCCATAACACCAAGCTATCCAGTATTTTCTCTCTTTGTCATCCACAATTTCTCTTTCCTTGTATTTTGCCAGTTGTAACCAAGTATTCAAACTTTCCTCTTCTCATGATGTGGCTGAAAAATGTTGATTGTTTCTTTCTGATGTTTTTTAGGAGCTCCATTTTTGAGGGTGATTACTATCAATTAAAATGAAGAAAATGTTTTGCTGACCTATAAGCCTTCACAGAAATGACATGAGATGTTGACTAGAGAACCATTCAACTGTGTCCCTAATCTCAAAGCAAGCTCTCAAATGGGAACCAGAGGATACAAGAAAAAGAAGCAAATCTAAAGAAGCACTAAAAAGAACATTGAGGCAAGAGGTAACAACAGCCAGCATCAGCTTTCTTGCCAAGATTGAGCAGCTTGCCTAGAACTGGGACATGTCACAAGATCCAATGCGGGTCACGTGCAAAGTCTGGCACTTGACAGCAAAGATCATTGAATATAGAGAGTCTAAAATGTCTGCTCTTTGTGCTGTCTTCAGCTGAAAAGAACAAGAGATAGATTAGCACCCTGATCTCACCTGTTCACTGAGAAAGATCTCTGCACAGAGCAGAAGCTTCAGTGAGAGTCCCAGATATAGGGTGAAGAAGCAAAGACAGAGGTAGAGGTGTTTGACAAATAACCATGACTGACACACAGAGGCATTGTTAGTGATTGTGTGAATAAAAAAATATAAAAAGATAGTCTATTCCTGGCAGTAACATTGTTGAAAATAGCAAAACGCCATTAGAAGTAATGTAATTATCCCACAGCAGATCATAATATAATTCCTTTTAGCTGTTTGCTGGTCACTATCCACAGTCCATTTACAGTTAAAGAAATCATGAATAAAAGACATTGATGAAACACATTTATAAAGCTAGTAACAAACATAATTTTTGGCCATGTAATGAGAAGAGAACAACTGGAATATATTGTAACAACTGGAAAAATTGAGGGATGAAGAGATAGAGGGAAGCAAAGAGAGAAAATACCGAACAGCTTAAGAGAATGGCTTGGCAGAAGATCAACAACAGAAATGATAAAGAACTGTCGAGATCAAAAGTTGTGGATAGACATCACTTACACCAGTAGACCTGGTACTTGATGATGATGATGAACAAACATAAGCTGTCATGTGGGGCCTACAGAAAGGGAGGGAATGCTGAAGAAACACGTGAAGATGAAACCTTGAAACAAAGAACACAAAAATTATTTGTACCTGGAGAAGACTAGAAACATACTCATATCAAAGCAAATATCACCAGAACTAGAACTATGAGTAGTAAAATGTTATATCTACTCAGTGTTCCGATATGGTGCAGAAACATGGACATTAAATAAGAAAACTGAAACCTTTGAAATATGGATTTATAGGAAAATGGGGAGAATTTGGTGGAAGGAGAAGAAGACAAATAATGTTCTGAATCAGCTGAAAATGAAAAAAAAAAGAACTACATAACAGATATCAAAAAGACTAAAACTATGATCATAAACAAAGAAAATTCTCAAGACCTACAATTAAATATCAAAGTTGAGGGAATACATCTGGAGACAGTCCAGAGCTACAACTACCTGGGACATACTATAACCAATGATGGAAAATGCAAAACTGAAATTAACAAAACAAGAAGTATGGTAAAAAGTAATTTTAATGCCATGAAAAATATATTATCAACAAAAATATCAGCAGGGCTGAAACTAAGAATGGCAAAATGTTACGTCTTCTAAATATTCCTGTATGGTGCAGAAACATGGACATTAGACAAGAAAACAGAACAGAAAATTGAAGCCTTTGAAATGTGGATTTATAGAAGAATAGGTAGAATTGGATGGAAACAAAAGATAACAAATGATGAAGTTTTAAAACAACTGAAAATAAAAAGAGAACTACTAAATAAAATTAAGACAAGACAAATGAAATTTTTGGGGCATGTTACAAGACACAACAGCCTACTAAAAGTAATATTTGAAGGAAAATACAAGGTGAAAGAGGCAGACCAAGACTAACATGGACGAGTAACATCAAAAGATGGACAAGTCAATCTATGTCAACCTGCACCATCAAAGCAAGAAACAGAGTAGAATGGCAATCCATGGTAGCCAACCTTCGTTGCGGAGACGGCACGCGATGATGATGATGAACAGAATTCAAACAAGACAATTTACATTTTTTGGACATGTGAAGGGACATAACACCCTTACAAAAGTATCTTGGAGGGGAAAGTACAAGGTAGATGAGGCACAGGCAGACCAAGACTAAATTGGACTGATAACATCCAAAGATGGACAGATGAACCTATGACAATGTGTACCTTTAAGACAAGAAACAGGTACAAATGGCGCACTATATACAACCTTCGATGTGGAGATGGCATCCAATGAATGAGAAATACCTGAAGTAACAAAGAATAGAATTGTGGAAAAGGGAGATCATTTTGTAAATGTTAATTGTTTTTCTGTTAAAAATAAATTGTTCTAGAAGTGTTTGTAAATATTCATAAATTATTCATAAAAATAAACTGCTCTAGAAGTGTTTGTAAATATTCATAAATTATTCATAATTTTCTGGTCAAAATATACCAAATTTCTTCTTTTTTTTTTCTACGGGTCAATTTGTTAGACTGAAAGCAACAAATTTTACATGTTTCATATACTAAACTAAAATGTGATGCAATCGAATGTTTGTCTTTTCCAACTTGTACTTTTTCAACTTTTGGCTTGCCTTCATGTGTGATCAATTGAAAAACAGCAATTTATAAAATATATTTGTAAGGTTTTGTATATCACAAACAATCAGCAACAATTTGTTTATGTTTAAGATATCGGAGGACTTGAATGATTAATTAAAATTGAGAAAAATGTACATTTTTATAAGAGTGTTGGTGTCACTTATTCAACATTTCAAAATAAAAAAATAAAAATTATGATTTTATCAAATTTTCTTGTTTTTCCAGAAGAATAACTTGTAGAATAAAAACAAATATTTTCATTGTGTGATTTCTATCTTTCTTTCACTCGAAGTATTGTCTATATCTGCAATGTCGTTTCCTGCATAAATTTTACAGTCTTTTGTAATTCTTGCAGTGGCCCATATAGTTTTGTCTGTAGTGTTGTATCTATGGGCCAATGGATTTTCCTCAGTCTACTATATTCAGTGCAGTTTTGAAGTATGTGTTCAGCAGTCAGGTGCCTGTCCACATGTACAAGTAGTTGAGGTGCCGATTTTGAATTTTGTATACATGTGACTATGGCGTCGATTGTGTCCTGTTCTGAGGCATATAATGATAACTTGTCCATATCTATTCATATTATTGTGTGATTTAATTTAGAAAAACATTTGACAACAATAATAATGAAAAATTTACTAATAATAAATGTAATTGTTTTGTTATTAAATATAAAATAATTGCAGATCCAGCTTTTTTATTATAACATTTAAAGTACTACAGATACACTTCATATTTTTATCTACATTGTTCTTTTTATTAACATAAAATAACACATTTATAATTTTGTTCATAAAATTAAAGTCATGACAGCCATTTTAATTTGTTCGACTGTATTCATCATCATTATCGAGTAACCTGCCTCCTGGCATTGGTGACCATGTCTCTTCACAACTTTTGATCTCAACAGTTATTCATCATTTCTGTTGTTGACCTTCTGCCAAGCCTTTCTCTCAAGCTGTCTGGTATCTTTTCTCTTTGCTTCCCTCTATCTCTTCATCCTTTAATTGGTCCAGTTGTCACAATATATTCAAGCTGTTCCTTTCTCATTACATGGCTAAAAAATAATGATAGTTTTTTTACTACTATTTGATATCAGCTCTCATTTTGCTTTGGCCTCTTTCAGAACATTTTCATTACTCTTCTTAGCTGTCCATGTCGACAGTATTAGCAATATTTTAAAATCTGAAATATTACAATGCTGAAAACGCAAAGTAATTTATTTGCTTACGATGCAAGTTTTTGTATGTCACAGTAATTGACGTATTTTTAAACAGTATGCTTTACATATTGTAACAAATGCTTAAAGTTATTTCATTTGTAGAGTACCTAAATTATCAGCAAATTTCTACCAGATATCCCAACAATAGTTATGTGTACACAGTTCGTATAGTTTCCTAGTGAGTTTTATATGCATATATGTTAGAAATATGTAACATTACATACAAATAGTGAAGAGCTTGTAGCCAAGTGAAATAGATTTGTTCAAATTAGATGAACGCAAGTTTGGTGTTGAGAGTGAAATAAAATCTCTGAACCTGTACAGCAGTATATTGGGGCATGTGGCCTTTATTCTTCTGCCCCTTTAGACACCCCCCTCCCTACAGCAGTATATTGGGGCATGTGGCCTTTATTCTTCTGCCCCTTTAGACACCCCCCTCCCTACAGCAGTATATTGGGGCATGTGGCCTTTATTCTTCTGCCCCTTTAGACACCCCCCTCCCTACAGCAGTATATTGGGGCATGTGGCCTTTATTCTTCTGCCCCTTTAGACACCCCCCTCCCTACAGCAGTATATTGGGGCATGTGGCCTTTATTCTTCTGCCCCTTTAGACACCCCCCTCCCTACAGCAGTATATTGGGGCATATGGGCTTTATTCTTTTGTCCCTTTAGACACCCCCCCCCCACAGCAGTATATTGGGGCATGTGGGCTTTATTCTTTGGCCCCTTTTGACACCCCCCCCCCTCTACAGCAGTATATTGGGACATGTGGGCTTTATTCTTCTGTCCCTTTAGACCCCCCCCCTACAGCAGTATATTGGGGCATGTGGGCTTTATTCTTCTGTCCCTTTAGACACCCCCCCCCCCACAGCAGTATATTGGGGTATGTGGGCTTTATTCTTCTGTCCCTTTAGACCCCCCCCTTACAGCAGTATATTGGGGCATGTGGGCTTTATTCTTCTGTCCCTTTAGACACCCCCCCCTCTACAGCAGTATATTGGGGCATGTGGGCTTTATTCTTCTGTCCCTTTAGACACCCCCCCCACAGCAGTATATTGGGGCATGTGGGCTTTATTCTTCTGTCCCTTTAGACACCCCCCCACAGCAGTATATTGGGGCATGTGGGCTTTATTCTTCTGTCCCTTTAGACACCCCCCCCCTACAGCAGTATATTGGGGCATGTGGGCTTTATTCTTCTGTCCCTTTAGACACCCCCCCCTACAGCAGTATATTGGGGCATGTGGGCTTTATTCTTCTGCCCCTTTAGACACCCCCCCCCTACAGCAGTATATTGGGGCATGTGGGCTTTATTCTTCTGTCCCTTTAGACACCCCCCCCTACAGCAGTATATTGGGACATGTGGGCTTTATTCTTCTGCCCCTTTAGACACCCCCCCCCCCTTACAGCAGTATATTGGGGCATGTGGGCTTTATTCTTCTGCCCCTTTAGACACCCCCCCCCTACAGCAGTATATTGGGACATGTGGGCTTTATTCTTCTGTCCCTTTTGACACCCCCCCCCTCTCCTACAGCAGTATATTGGGACATGTGGGCTTAATTCATCTGTTCCTTTACACACCCCCCCCCTCTCCTACAGCAGTATATGGGGACATGTGGGCTTTATTCTTCTGCCCCTTTAGACACCCCTCCCCCCACAGCAGTATATTGGGACATGTGGGCTTTATTCTTCTGCCCCTTTAGACACCCCCCCCCCCCTACAGCAGTATTTTGGGGCATGTGGCCTTTATTCTTCTGTCCCTTTAGACATTCGCCCCCTACAGCAGTATTTTGGGGCATGTGGCCTTTATTCTTCTGTCCCTTTAGACACCCCCCCCCTACAGCAGTATATTGGGGCATGTAGCCTTTATTCTTCTGTCCCTTTAGACACCCCCCCCCCTACAGCAGTATATTGGGGCATGTGGCCTTTATTCTTCTGCCCCTTTAGACACCCCCCTCCCTACAGCAGTATATTGGGGCATATGGGCTTTATTCTTTTGTCCCTTTAGACCCCCCCCCCCCCCACAGCAGTATATTGGGGCATGTGGGCTTTATTCTTTGGCCCCTTTTGACACCCCCCCTCTACAGCAGTATATTGGGACATGTGGGCTTTATTCTTCTGTCCCTTTAGACCCCCCCCCTACAGCAGTATATTGGGGCATGTGGGCTTTATTCTTCTGTCCCTTTAGACACCCCCCCCCACAGCAGTATATTGGGGCATGTGGGCTTTATTCTTCTGTCCCTTTAGACCCCCCCCTTACAGCAGTATATTGGGGCATGTGGGCTTTATTCTTCTGTCCCTTTAGACACCCCCCCCTCTACAGCAGTATATTGGGGCATGTGGGCTTTATTCTTCTGTCCCTTTAGACACCCCCCCACAGCAGTATATTGGGGCATGTGGGCTTTATTCTTCTGTCCCTTTAGACACCCCCCCACAGCAGTATATTGGGGCATGTGGGCTTTATTCTTCTGTCCCTTTAGACACCCCCCCTACAGCAGTATATTGGGGCATGTGGGCTTTATTCTTCTGTCCCTTTAGACACCCCCCCCTACAGCAGTATATTGGGGCATGTGGGCTTTATTCTTCTCTCCCTTTAGACACCCCCCCCTACAGCAGTATATTGGGGCATGTGGGCTTTATTCTTCTGTCCCTTTAGACACCCCCCCCTACAGCAGTATATTGGGACATGTGGGCTTTATTCTTCTGCCCCTTTAGACACCCCCCCCCCTTACAGCAGTATATTGGGGCATGTGGGCTTTATTCTTCTGCCCCTTTAGACACCCCCCCCCTACAGCAGTATATTGGGACATGTGGGCTTTATTCTTCTGTCCCTTTTGACACCCCCCCCTCTCCTACAGCAGTATATTGGGACATGTGGGCTTAATTCATCTGTTCCTTTACACACCCCCCCCCCTCTCCTACAGCAGTATATGGGGACATGTGGGCTTTATTCTTCTGCCCCTTTAGACACCCCTCCCCCCACAGCAGTATATTGGGACATGTGGGCTTTATTCTTCTGCCCCTTTAGACACCCCCCCCCCCTACAGCAGTATTTTGGGGCATGTGGCCTTTATTCTTCTGTCCCTTTAGACATTCGCCCCCTACAGCAGTATTTTGGGGCATGTGGCCTTTATTCTTCTGTCCCTTTAGACACCCCCCCCCTACAGCAGTATGTTGGGGCATGTAGCCTTTATTCTTCTGTCCCTTTAGACACCCCCCCCCCTACAGCAGTATATTGGGGCATGTGGCCTTTATTCTTCTGCCCCTTTAGACACCCCCCCCCTTACAGCAGTATATTGGGGCATGTGGCCTTTATTCTTCTGTCCCTTTAGACACCCCCCCCCTTTTCCGCCAGTAGTCTTCAGATACTGAAATAGATGCCACAATATAGATTTTTTAAAGTCATAAAGTTGTTAAGATAATTTATTTTTGTCCATAAAGTAGTTCAGATAGTTTCCATTTTGTCCATAAAGTAGTTAAGATAGTTTCCTTTTTGTCCATAAAGTTGTTAAGATAGTTTCCTTTTTGTCCATAAAGTTGTTAAGATAGTTTCCTGTTTGTCCATAAAGTTGTTCAGATAGTTTCCTTTTTGTCCATAAAGTAGTTCAGATAGTTTCCTTTTTGTCCATAAAGTAGTTCAGATAGTTTCCTTTTTGTCCATAAAGAAGTTAAGATAGTTTCCTTTTTGTCAAAACGTTACTTCTGCAAAGTACATGAGATCATAATCATGTTTGTTTACTAAAATTTTTTTTACAGATACTTATCAAGAGGTCACAGGGCAGACAGGTTCTCAAAATGTCAGCAGTGACATCGTCTGAAGAAGTTAGAACTACATTGCTCATTTTCCATTTTTGAGCTAGAAAAATGGCAGAGTTTGTGAAAGAACAGCCCTTTCTGAGATCTAAAGGAGTAGATCTAGAAGAGTAGATCTAGAAGAGTAGATCTAGAAGAGTAGACTCTAGAAGAGTAGATCTAGAAGAGTAGATCTAGATGCATATATAAAGTGAAAGTGGAAATAAATAAAGAGTAGATCTAGGAATACAGGAAGAATAGATTAAGTAACACAAGAAGAGCACATCTTGGAGTACAAGAAGATGAGATCTAGAAACACAAGGAAAGTACATCTAGAAACAGGCAGGTAGAGATTTAGAAACGATTGAAGAGTGCACCTAGAAACAGAAAAAGTAATTTAAGAATACAGGAAGAGAACATCTATAAACATTAGTAGTATAAATATGGAACAGAAAAATGTACATATTGGAAAAGAAAGAGCAAATCTAGGAATAGGAAAAGTATATCTGGGAATAGGAAAAGTATATCTAGGAATACAAGTGAGTACATCTAGAAACAGGAAGTGTGGATCCTAGAACAATAGGAGTACATTTGGGATCAGGAAGAAAAAATCATAGAGCAGGCAAAACACATCTAAAAACAGGAAGAGTAAATCTAGAAATTTGTTCTAGAAACAGAAATAGTACATTTTAGAAACTGAAAAAAAATAGATCTAGGAACATCGGAAGAATAAATGCATAAATACTACAAGAGTAAATCTAAAAACATAATAGAGTAGATTTAGGAACAAAAAAGCAAAACCAAACCTTAATATGAAAAGATAATACAATTACATAAAAGGGGGATCAGTGAAACAAATTAGCCAAAGATGATACTGCTTCCATGCACATTTGTTGCAGATTTACTAAACGTATAAAAGAATATTATATGCACATAGTGCATGCAATTTCACCTACTTTCTAATTGAAGAATGAAAAACACATTACTCTCTTTATTAACAAGTAGACTGTCAAAAAAAGCAAAAAGAGTATATATTTGACATTATAGGAATATTTGAATGAAGTAATAAATGGTGATAAATATTTATTTATTTTGAAATGAATTTTTACAATTAAATTATCTAAAGTGCACATTGAGACCTTTAAGTTATCAAACACACACTTTAATATCAAATTATCTTGAGTCTATAATAATATCAAGTTACCTAAAGTGCAGTTTAATATCAAGTTATCTCAAGTTCATAATAAAATTATCAAGTTATGTAGTGGACACTTAAATCAATTTAACTGACATATTTTAGAAGGTCTTGATGTACAAACACGATGAACAAAAATCTTTGTACCCACATTGGTGTGGAACCAGTAAAGAAAAGTGGAGTGTTCTGTGGGTATTTCATTGTAATTATTTTTATAGAAAATATTGCGGTGGATATGTTTAACTCTTGAAAATCTTCTTCTTCTTCCTCTTTTCTCTTTCTATCTATCTATCTATTGACCTTTCGAGCCGTAACCGGCCCATAGGGCGTAGACCAAGATACACCTTCTCCTATATGAATTTTTGTTCTAGCAGTTTTCTTTTAAAGATATTTTATTAAATCTCGCCATCTGTCTCTGTTCTGTGCAAGCAGTTCTATCTCATTGAGGGAGCCGATTCCTGCTGCTCTTGCCTCTCTCATCAATGTTCTTCTCAGTGTCTCCCTGGGTCTCCCCCTTTTTTTCTTTTACCTGTTGTTTCCCATATGAGGGCTTGCTTTGATATTTGATTATTATCTCTTCTCATCACATTTCTCATGTATGACCATCGTCTTTTCTTTATTACTGAAGATATTAGTGGTTGATTGGCGATTTCTCTAATTTCCTCGTTTGTTTTGAATTCGTTCCATTCTATACCAAGTATTTTCCTTAGACATTTATTTTCGAATGCGTTCAACTTTGTTTCTATATCTCTTGTTGTTTTCCAGCTTTCACACGCATACGTAAGGGTTGATAGTACATTTGATTTGAATAGTTTTCTCTTTCACTGATACCTAAAAGGTGTCGTGGTTTATATCATTTGTCGTTCTTGTGCTGCTCGAATTGTCTGAATTAGTGATTTTCCTTTGTTGTTACATGTCTCTGTCACTGCATCTATCCATCTTCTTCTGGGTCTTCCTCTTGGTCTTTTTCCATGCATTCTCGAGAAGAACGCCCTTGATGGTGATAGGTGAGGATTCATTCTGACCAGGTGGCCAAACCATTTAAGTTGTTGTTGTTCTATATATTCTTGGCAGGGTTTACTCTTGAAAATAGTGGTCGGCTATTATGAAAGGAGATCGCAGGCTACTTGGCTGTTATAAAAGGTAGCTGGCTGGCAAGTTACTAGTTTCACCACTTGGGGAAGGTTGCATGTAGTAAGTCAATTATTAAATCATTAATTGGTACATGTTTGTGACTTTGGGAGTTTTTTCACAAGTTGGCATGTATATCATAGATCGTCTTAAAATATGAATGCAATTTTAGTTTACGTTAAACAGGATTTAAAGTGGTATCTTATAAGGAAGCCATCTTTGTGTGTGGATTTTATATTTCTTTGTAATGTTATTTTTTATATGGAAAACAGATTTTTGCATTTGTACGGTTATTTTTGTTATCAAGACACAGCTGTTTGTCAGTGGTATTTTAGTTTTATTGCTCATTTGTTCATTTTAGAAGTAATATCTATGCAGATTCTTCTAAAGTAAATTAGAAGAAGTTATAAGTATATCCTAATTTAAAATAAAATTTGTAGTGAAATATTAAATAGTTCACACCAGGGACTGTCCAGTTTATCAATCTTTGAAGCATTTATTCTCAAAAGCAGTGAGCTAAAAAAATATGTTAAATACAAAAATTAATTTATAATTAAGATAGAAGAGTAACACTAGACCTAAGGTTCGACCCCAAGAAAAGATATATTGGTGGAATATTAAAAACACTATGAAACATTGCAGGAGAAGCCAACAGAAGAGTGAAGACATCAAATTATAATTTCCCTCAATGCTAAAAAGGGAATTGAGGAAGAGAGAAGAAAAGAGAATTGTAAACATGTGTGTGTCATCAGTGATTGAAGCTACTTCAATAACACAATCTTAGAAAAGAAGAGATGTTGTAGACTTGTGGCATCTCTGTACTGCTAAAAATATATTGGGCTGTAACTAAAATACCACATTGGGATTAAAACTAGTGCAGTGTGGCAGCACACATTATGATTACGAAAGGTGACAAGTAGGTATTTTTATAAAGCAATATGGCAATTCTGTTGCAAAGACAAAAAAACAAAGTTGAACGCATTCGAAAATAAATGTCTAAGGAAAATACTTGGTATAGCATGGAATGAATTCAAAACAAACGAGGAAATTAGAGAAATCGCCAATCAACCACTAATATCTTCAGTAATAAAGAAAAGACGATGGTCATATGTTGGACATGTGATGAGAAGAGATAATAACCGAATAGCAAAGCAAGCCTTCATGTGGGAAACAACAGGTAAGAGGAAAAGAGGAAGACCCAGAGAGACACTGAGAAGAACATTGATGAGAGAGGCAAGAGCAGCAGGAATCGGCTCCCTCAATGAGATAGAGCTGCTTGCACAGAACAGAGACAAATGGCGAGATTTGATCAAATATCTTTAAAAGAATTAAAAACTGATAGAACAAAAATTCAGATAAGAGAAGGAGTGTCTTGGTCTACGCCCTATGGGCCGGCTACGGATCGAAAGGTCAATAGATAGATAGATATGGCAATAATGTGGGTACCATATTTTTGTATATTTGAATCATTCATAAAGCTTAAAGAATAGACAAAGTGCATTTATATTGTGGCTTTAACATACAGCAAAGGTACAAAAATTAAATCTTCTTTGAATACATCACAATGCTAGTGTATTGATACATGTATTTGTAAATGTAAGTATCATAACCATATATGTATTTGTAAATGTATGTATCATAGCCATATATGTATTTATTTAAGTCTTTCATACACTATATTACACTAATTATGTATCACATTATATGAATACAGTGTACAATCATCCCATAATCCTGCCAGATTTTTATTCATATTATTGACATTTCAAGACTTCAGAAAAACAGTATCTTGTCAAATCTTTTGTTATCTTTGCAAATATTTTGTCATCTTGTGAAATCTGAAATCTATTGTTACTGTTTAAAACCTATTGTTAGCTGCTGAGATCTGCTGCCAACAGTTAGTGCAAGATGGCAGACTTGAAGCAGTGGAGCTGCCGCGAGGTCCACATTGTGGCCAGATGCTTTTGTCTGAAACAATGGACAAGATAAATGTAAACATGTTCATTTTACTAAAGTATTGAGAGCATTAAACAATTTTAATTTATCTTATTTATTTTTTGTCTACTTCATTGGTGTTCACTTTCTGAAATCAACATGATTTTTTTGTTGTTTAAAGAAAGCAGCCGACATACAACAACAGACGTATCCATACAATTGTTTTGGGATTTTCTTCTTCTTCTTTCCTTCCTCATTTTCATTCTAGTGTTGAGAGGAGATATAGTTTGTGGTCCTTTGTTCTTCTTTTGGCTTCTCCTCCTGGTATGTTTTCTAGTGTTTCTAAGTCCTTTGTTGTTCTTTTGGCTTCTCCTCCTGGTATGTTTTCTAGTGTTTCTAAGTCCTTTGTTGTTCTTTTGGCTTCTCCTCCTGCTATGTTTTCTAGTGTTTCAAAGTCCTTTGTTGTTCTTTTGGCTTCTCCTCCTGGTATGTTTTCTAATGTTTCAAAGTCCTTTGTTGTTCTTTTGGCTTCTCCTCCTGGTATGTTTTCTAGTGTTTATAAGTCCTTTGTTGTTCTTTTGGCTTCTCCTCCTGGTATGTTTTCTAGTGTTTATAAGTCCTTTGTTGTTCTTTTGGCTTCTCCTCCTGGTATGTTTTCTAGTGTTTCTAATATTTCATAATCTTTTTCATGGTAGACCCTCAGGTGTAGCATTATCATAGCGCTTATCGAAAGCTTGTTTTGTTGTGTTTTGATCTTTCTTTCTTATCACGTGGCCAAATTGTTTTGTTATTTCTTTATGTATTCAAGGGCGGAAATTATTTCTGACTATTTTTCTGAGTTCATCATTTCTGGTCTGATCTCTCAGGCTATTTCCTGTCATGTGACTATCATATTTAATTTTGTAGTGGTTATTTTTTTGTATTTTGTTCTTGAGTCTAGCGTCAAGGTCTGGCACTGATAATACAGCGTTGGAATGAAGACTGTATTGTAGTTTTCTGTATTTAATTACCCGTTTTGCCTCTACTGTTATTTCCTCTTTAGACATCATTGGTGGTGCTTGTCTAATGTTTTGACAAGATGTTTTGGGATGAAATAGAGACATTAGTCCAAATAAGATTGTACCATTGTTCATATGAACCTTTTCTACTCTTTATATTGGCTTTCTCTGTTCCTTATATCAGCTTTCTCAGTACATCATGTGAATTACTTCTGTCTTCTTAACAGCTTTTTATGTTGTTTATAAAGAATTTTATCTGCTTCTGATGTGAGCTTTCTCCGTTCCTTATATGAGCATTCACTGCACCTCAGATGAATTTTCTCAGTTGCTCCTATAAACTTTATCTGTTTTTCATATGAGCTTTCCTCGCTTGTGAGCTTTCCTTACTAGGTAAGAAAAGGGACAATTAAAGTGGGTTTATTGTATATTTACACATTTACCTTCTTCCTTACACCTTTATTAATAGGGGCTCATACACTTCAGGGGAGCAACATTAAATTCTTCATTTGTTAAAATCTCATAGCAGTCATTACTGAGCTTTTACTACATGCTTTAAAATTGAAATATAAGGCGGCAAAATGGTCATTGTATCTTTCTCATCATCATCAAGTACCAGGCCTACTGGCATAGGTGATCATGTCTCTCCACAACTTTTGATCGCGACAGTTATTTATCATTTCTGTTGTTGATCTTCTTACAAGCCATTCTCTTAAGCTGTCTGGTATCTTTTCTCTTTGCTTCCCTCAATTTCTTCGTCCCTCAATTTTCCCAGTTGTTACAATATATTCCAGTTGTTCTCTTCTCATTACATGGCCAAAAAATGATGATAGTTTCTTCCTAATATTGGAGATTAGTTCTCTTTTCGCTTTGGCCTCTTTCTTAACGTTTTCATTACTCTTCTTAGCTGTCCATGGTATCCTCAACATTCTTCTGTAAAACCACATTTCTACAGCCTCCAGTGTTTTCTTGTCTGTTGTCCTATTGTCCATGATTTACATCTATATGTTAAGGCTGGCTCTTCATAATATGGTATCTTTCTCATAGATTGGCATAAAATGTCTAGATATTGAACAAATCCGTGTTATGTTGTCACATTTCTTATTTTATTGTCAAATATTTGTTTTTATCACTAAAGTTAGACCGTCTGTTTCATGAATTATTATATGATATAATTATATCAGTTAGATTTGAGCTCGGAGCACAACAGATTTCAGCAGCAGACGTTCAAACACGAGTACAATGAATTTACCCCAACGACGAATCTCAAAACTACTTATTGCAGTCAAGGCAGCCAAGATATGTCACAAGTCCAACAAAGTAGTAACATGAAAACTATTGAGGACGTGTATTTCTAATAGCAACATATGGTTGTAAATCGTGGACAATTTTGCAGACAACAATGAAATTCATTGGCTCATTCAAACAAAATATTGCAGAAAATCCTGAGGAAACCTTGGATGATGAAAAAAGCAATGAAGACACATTAAAAGACATAAACATTGAAAAGAACTGGCTTATAAACACCATTCTACAGAGGAAATTACTGTGGCAACGTCAAAGATACAGTGGGCTGAGAATAACAATAATGGAAGACATTGTTCCAGGAAAATGAAACAGAGGCAGACCAAGAAGAATGTGGTTTCAAATTGACTTTGAACATGACAACGAAAGAATTTGGAGATCTAGGTGGCTAAAGACAAAGATTCTTTCTGGGGCGCCGGGCTGTGATGAATACAACCTTCTGGAAAGGACATCCAGCCCGATGGTTTATCCTGTGTAGGAAAGTACATCCACCAATAGGCCTGTAACCAATCATATCCACCAATAGGCCTGTAAGCAGTCACATCCACCAATATGCATGTAAGCAGTCATATCCGCATATAGACTTGTAACCAATCATATCCACCAATAGGCCTGTAAGCAGTCATATCCACCAATAGGCCTGTAAGCAGTCACATCCACCAATGGGCCTGTAAGCAGTCATATCCACCAATATGCATGTAAGCAGTCATATCCGCATATAGACTTGTAACCAATCATATCCACCAATAGGCCTGTAAGCAGTCACATCCACCAATAGGCCTGTAAGCAGTCACACCCACCAATAGGCCTGTAAGCAGTCACATCCACCAATAGGCCTGTAAGCAGTCACATCCACCAATAGGCATGTAAGCAGTCATATCCACAAATAGGCCTGTAAGCAGTCATATCCACCAATAGGCCTGTAAGCAGTCACACCCACCAATAGGCCTGTAAGCAGTCATATCCACCAATAGGCCTGTAAGCAGTCACACCCACCAATAGGCCTGTAAGCAGTCATATCCACCAATAGGCCTGTAAGCAGTCACATCCACCAATATGCCTGTAAGCAGTCAGATCCACTAATAGGCCTGTAAGCAGTCACATCCACCAATAGGCATGTAAGCAGTCATATCCACCAATAGGCCTGTAAGCAGTCACATCCACCAATAAGCCATGCAGCCAATTCAAACACAGATGGGCGTGCAGCCAATCACAAACATAAATGGGCGTGCAGCCAATCACAAATACAAATGGGCGTGCAGCCAGCCACGAACACAAATGGGCGTGCAGCCAATCACAAACACAAATGGGCGTGCAGCCAATCACAAACACAAATGGACGTGCAGCCAATCACAAACACAAATGGGCGTGCAGCCAGTCACACACACAAATGGGCGTGCAGCCAATCAGAAACACAAATGGGCGTGCAGCCAATCACGAACACAAATGGGCGTGCAGCCAATCGCAAACACAAATGGGCGTGCAGTGCAGCCAATCACAAACACAAATGGGCGTGCAGCCAATCACAAACACAAATGGGCGTGCAGCCAATCACAAATGCAAATGGGCGTGCAGTCAATCACAAACGCAAATGGGCGTGCAGCCAATCACGAACACAAATGGGCGTGCAGCCAATCACAAACACAAATGGTCGTGCAGTGCAGTCAATCACAAACACAAATGGGCGTGCAGCCAATCACAAACACAAATGGGCGTGCAGCCAATCACAAACGCAAATGGGCGTGCAACCAATCACAAACGCAAATGGGCGTCCAGCCAATCACATCCACCAACAGCTGTGTAGTTAATGTCTGTGTATCTAACTCCTTTTCCATGATAAGAATCCCCATCACTCATGGCCTTGAGGCCAGTACTTCCACATTTTCTAGGTCACAAACTGCTGCATGACCAGAATATATCAGCCAACATAAACATGAAGTGAGACAGAGCGCCTGCCTGTTCAAGACCTTAGCGCCGCTTTAGTAGGAACGCTCAAGAAAAGAGCAGTAATTAATATCGCAAGAATTTCCTGAGGCAACCTACAGCATCTGGGCTAAAAATAGTCAGCGATTCATAGCTGACAGTTTGCGTCTGGTTCAGTGAACTACCACGGTTGACCTTCTCGAGGCTGGAGTTTAGCCCATCCTACCTCTCCCTCCTCATGTAGTATTAATTTCTCTCTTCCCTCTCCTTTCTTATTTCAACATCCTACTTTCCTCGCCCTCCACTTGATCATCTAACATGTAGTTATAGATAATTGTGCTTCACCGTTTGTTGTCGTTGTCCTTGTATTCTGAAGAAGGCCACAGACCGAAACGTCAATATTGTGTTGTGTTCATTACTTGTAAAGTTGTCACCATACTTTGGAGTGTTTAGCACACCCCATCACTGGCTCCTTTAAACAGGCAAACCAGTTTGACCAAGCAATTAGGGATCGAAGAGGGAAAGCAATCCGAACAAAAAATACCGCGCTGGAGTCGGATGTCTTGGGCCGAAACAGCAGATTTCTCAGCTTGCTATATGTCACATCACAACGCACCTACGCAAACTGAGGTAAAGTGTAGAGATAAAGACCCCAGACTACATCTTCCCTCAACGCTGAAAGGTGTATGAGGAAGAAAAGAAGAAAAAGAAAGAATCAGAGAGTTCCACTGATTAACAAGTTTTCTTTGTGGTTATAATGTTGTGTATCTACAGCCCTGGTACGACTACTGGATCTTCATGTTAGTCAGGGGGAATGTTGCCTACATTCAGGAGAGCTACCAGGAAAAAGGGCAGGACTTGTGAACAAGTTTATCGTTTAGTAATGCTGGATTGTTGGGGAGGTGACGTGAGCGCTTATGGACCGATCTTCGAAGTGCGATGAGGATAATCCGAGGAGTAATTAACTAACATTTTGGAAGGAGTCACATGTTTTGTACAGAGTGTGTGTACCGGCTTGATTTATCTCATATCATTGCCTACTGTGAATATATTGGCCCACACGACCTTCTTCAAGGTATTGGTTCCAAGAAAGCAGGAGTCCGTGGCAACGAGATGGCCGATAGAATAACAGGGACTTCTACTGTTCATCATCACGTGCCATACCGGTAGACGTAGGCGATTATGTCCTTCCACAATTTTCTATCCACATCTCCCATCTAATGTTACTGGTGGACATCTCCCATCTAATGTTACTGGTGGACATCTCCCATCTAATGTTACTGGTGGACATCTCCCATCTAATGTTACTGGTGGACATCTCCCATCTAATGTTACTGGTGGACATCTCCCATCTAATGTTACTGGTGGACATCTCCCATGTAATGTTACTGGTGGACATCTCCATCTAATGTTACTGGTGGACATCTCCCATCTAATGTTACTGGTGGACATCTCCCATCTAATGTTACTGGTGGACATCTCCCATGTAATGTTACTGGTGAACATCTCCCATCTAATGTTACTGGTGGACATCTCCCATCTAATGTTACTGGTGGACATCTCCCATCTAATGTTACTGGTGGACATCTCCCATCTAATGTTACTGGTGGACATCTCCCATCTAATGTTACTGGTGGACATCTCCCATCTAATGTTACTGGTGGACATCTCCCATCTAATGTTACTGGTGGACATCTCCCATCTAATGTTACTGGTGGACATCTCCCATCTAATGTTACTGGTGGACATCTCCCATCTAATGTTACTGGTGGACATCTCCCATCTAATGTTACTGGTGGGCATCTCCCATCTAATGTTACAGGTGGACATCTCCCATCTAATGTTACTGGTGGACATCTCCCATCTAATGTTACTGGTGGACATCTCCCATCTAATGTTACTGGTGGACATCTCCCATCTAATGTTACTGGTGGACATCTCCCATCTAATGTTACTGGTGGACATCTCCCATCTAATGTTACTGGTGGACATCTCCCATCTAATGTTACTGGTGGACATCTCCCATCTAATGTTACTGGTGGACATCTCCCATCTAATGTTACTGGTGGACATCTCCCATCTAATGTTACAGATGGACATCTCCCATGTAATGTTACTGGTGGACATCTCCCATCTAATGTTACTGGTGGACATCTCCCATGTAATGTTACTGGTGGACATCTCCCATCTAATGTTACTGGTGGACATCTCCCATCTAATATTTATAGTTTTTATCTCCCGTCTGATACCAGACAGCTCAAGAAAATGGCTTGGCAGAAGGTCAACAACAGAAATGATAAATAACTGTCGAGATCGAAAGTTGTGGAGAGACATGATCACTTACGCCAGCAGACCGGTACTTGATGATGATCTCCCCTCTGATGGGACACATTCACAGCCCAAGTGTTGTTATTTATTTATTCTCCCTTGGTGGTCTGTTCATCATCACGTGCCATACCGGTAGACGTAGGCGATTATGTCCTTCCGCAATTTTCTATCCACATCTCCCATCTAATGTTACTGGTGGACATCTCCCATCTAATGTTACTGGTGGACATCTCCCATCTAATGTTACTGGTGGACATCTCCCATCTAATGTTACTGGTGGACATCTCCCATGTAATGTTACTGGTGGACATCTCCCATGTAATGTTACTGGTGGACATCTCCCATCTAATGTTACTGGTGGACATCTCCCATCTAATGTTACTGGTGGACATCTCCCATCTAATGTTACTGGTGGACATCTCCCATGTAATGTTACTGGTGAACATCTCCCATCTAATGTTACTGGTGGACATCTCCCATGTAATGTTACTGGTGGACATCTCCCATCTAATGTTACTGGTGGACATCTCCCATCTAATGTTACTGGTGGACATCTCCCATCTAATGTTACTGGTGGACATCTCCCATCTAATGTTACTGGTGGACATCTCCCATCTAATGTTACTGGTGGACATCTCCCATCTAATGTTACTGGTGGACATCTCCCATCTAATGTTACTGGTGGACATCTCCCATCTAATGTTACTGGTGGACATCTCCCATCTAATGTTACTGGTGGACATCTCCCATCTAATGTTACTGGTGGGCATCTCCCATCTAATGTTACAGGTGGACATCTCCCATCTAATGTTACTGGTGGACATCTCCCATCTAATGTTACTGGTGGACATCTCCCATCTAATGTTACTGGTGGACATCTCCCATCTAATGTTACTGGTGGACATCTCCCATCTAATGTTACTGGTGGACATCTCCCATCTAATGTTACTGGTGGACATCTCCCATCTAATGTTACTGGTGGACATCTCCCATCTAATGTTACTGGTGGACATCTCCCATCTAATGTTACTGGTGGACATCTCCCATCTAATGTTACAGATGGACATCTCCCATGTAATGTTACTGGTGGACATCTCCCATCTAATGTTACTGGTGGACATCTCCCATGTAATGTTACTGGTGGACATCTCCCATCTAATGTTACTGGTGGACATCTCCCATCTAATATTTATAGTTTTTATCTCCCGTCTGATACCAGACAGCTCAAGAAAATGGCTTGGCAGAAGGTCAACAACAGAAATGATAAATAACTGTCGAGATCGAAAGTTGTGGAGAGACATGATCACTTACGCCAGCAGACCGGTACTTGATGATGATCTCCCCTCTGATGGGACACATTCACAGCCCAAGTGTTGTTATTTATTTATTCTCCCTTGGTGGTCTTGTGCTCTGTTTCCAAAACGTGATAATTTTCCCCCGGACAGACACTGATTTGTGTCTCTGAAAGTGGATACCTTATGTGCTACATAAAAAGCGGCTAAACTAGAAATAGAATTAGGTCATGCAGGTTATCATCTGCAAACGGTACCTAAAACATTTGCGTCATTATATTTTGATGTCAAGGAAACAAAGCGGAAAAAATGTGATTTCACAGGAGTGTGGTGGGGGAATGACTGATACAATCGATAAATGAAGTCAGAGTCATAATAGTTGTGGCTTGTGTAACGCGGTAAATGTCTCTCGCAGACTGACACATAAGGATATATATACAATTTGAAAAAATACATTCTTTTTTTTTCCTTCCTTCCTCCTCTATCGCCAGAATTCATATTTTATGCCAAGTCATAGAAAATGTTTTTGCTTGTAAGAATTGTTAAGCTCAGAATGTAACATTTTGAAGAAACTTGGGCGTCATAGCCATAATGAACCTATCTCACATTAAGAATGTGAGGAAGGTAATGAGATGAAACATTAGCTTCGATTCTTCTCTGATGTTCTGATGGATGTGTTCGGAGTGTGTGGTACGCTAAATTGGCGCGGATACGTTGTGTTGTAGTTTGCAGTAAAACTGTAATATTTGTGCGTTTCGGCCAAACACACCCGATTTCAGTAGATTTTTTACTACAGGGTTGCCTTCCCTCTCGATCCATACAATACTCACTTGGCTAAAATAGACTTGTTAGTCTATTTCTACCGTACCACGAAAAGGTAAAGTGGAATCTGGATAGCTCCGTGGTTACCGATTCTGGCGCAAGTCATCAACTACAATTCACTGACAGCTTTCAGCTCTATTACTGAACGACGCCGTATCCCCTATTTTGTTATAATACTATTTCATTTTACTCCCAAAATCATCTATCAGTATAGGCATGGCCGGTCTACTTATAGATGGTCGTAGTATTGAGTTAGTTCTCCATTCTTCTGTGATCATGGCTCATTCAGAATAGGACTCCGGACTCGTTTATGAAGGCTGCTGTCTTTGTTTCTTTGGTTATGGAAGGCCCCGGTATCCTGCAAATGAATTAAAATCCATAATTGTTTAACGGCTCGTGCCAGTGGAATCATCCGAATTACTATCTCATCTGCCAAACAAAGAAAGGTAGCTGTAGTCCCCATCATAGCAGTCTCAGCACATGCCAAAAGACATAAGGCGAAACAGCACAGAAAGTGAACACAGCCAACTGTGTAGATATCATCACTCATCGTAAACAATCGGAATATCGAAACACGATAAAAACGGATGAAACACACAGCTCACGGTGTGCACAGAGCACCTAACTCAGTAGCTCCTGCAACAAACCGGACCTGGAATATGAGGAAACTGCAACAAGGAACACCTTCATACATAGCCTTCAAAGGTTCCTGCCGCCTATCCACCATATCGTGTAATGTTGTTAAGCTCAGTTGTTAAGCTCAGTTGTTAAGCTCAGGCTGCTGGCTGTTTCAATGATTTGATTGCCTCGCAAAGTTTCTCTTCAATGGAGGTGGGCATGGGCCACATTGATCTCCTCATATCTGTGTACTGGGGGCAACCCTAGAGAACGTATTTTGTTGTCATGTCATCCAAGATACAATACACGGTGGTTTCTCATTTTATTGTGGCCAGTAGTTAAGCAAAGTAAGATGACTTGATCCCTCATTGATAGTTTGAGGTATCCGTCCCTCTGTGCCGCTAAAGCGAAGTTGTACGCCGGCAACAGTCCATTTTTGACAAATCAAGTGTTGTGAATGCGACCTTCCAACGTTTAGACGTGATCTGTGCTTTACGTCACATTGGTGTTGTTCATGACCGTTGTTGAAATTCCTTGACGCAAGTTATTTCCATGTTACTTATTAATGTAAAGTACTTCGTCAGCCACAGTTTTATTTCTTTAGGAAATTTGCACCGTGTTTTGTTCGTCGTAAGCTGCTTTCACTAGAGTAATTAGGAATCTAAAGGGAGCGAAATTGTGTGTACGACATTTTTGTGTGCTACGTCATCGTAATGGCTCATCATACATCCATTGACCGACCGACCGTACGATAATCTTACGGTCTGTTGTTTGATGTGCGACGGGGATAATCTGACGACTAACTGTGTGTCGAAATGTTCGAAATTGGAGTCAACAACGATGGCCTAACATCATCAAACGCTATACATAAAAAAAAAAAAAAATACGACGATCATAATTTTCAAAGGACGTGAACTTCCGGTAAATTGTAGATAGGCGGCGGGAACAATTGAAGGCTATGCATGAAAAGTGTTCCTTGTTGCAGTTTCCTCATATTCCAAGTCCGGCTTGTTGCAGGAGCTACTGAGTTAAGTGCTCTGTACACACCGTGAGCGATGTGTCTCATCCGTTTTGATCATGTTTCGATATTCCAATTGTTTACGATGAATGACGATATCGTATGACAGGGAACAGTTGGCTGTGTTCACTTTCTGCGCGGTTTCTCCTTATGTCTTTTGGCGGTGTGCCGAGACTGCTACGGTGGGGACTACAGTTACCTTTCTTTGTTTGGGAGATGAGATATTAATTCGGATGATTGCGCTGGCACGGGCGATTTAGCAATTATGGATTTTAATTCGTTTGCAGTGATACCGGGGCCTTCCATAACCAAATAACCAAATTTTTGTGTGTGTCTGTGTTTAGTCATATCTTATATCTTAGTGTGTATCTGTGTTAGTCATGTGTCATATCTTTGTGCGTGCATGTCTGTGTTAGTAATATCTCATATCTTTGTTTGCATGTCTATGTTAGTCATATCTCATATCTTTGTGTGCATGTCTATGTTAGTCACATCTCATACCATTGTGTGTGCATGTCTATGTTAGTCATGTCTCATATATTTGTGTGTATGTCTATGTTAGTCACATCTCTTATCTTTGTGAGTGCATATTTTTGTTAGTCATGTCTCATATCTTTGTGTGTTTGTGTTTAGTCATATCTCATATCTTAGTGTGTGTGTGTGTGTTAGTCATATCTCATATTTTGGTGTGTGTCAGTGTTAGTCATGCCTCATATCGTTGTGTGCATGTCAATGTTAGTCACCTCTAGTGACTCGGGCAGATGGTGCTCGTAAACCTGGGAGGGCCGACCATCTAAGGGCAGAATCCCCGTACAGAAAAGGCAATTTGCTGCCTTGCAGGAAGATTGGGGACAATCAAAGGCTGAGGAAAGCAAACCTGAATAAAATGCTGGCTGAAATCGGATGCACTGGGCCACTGGCGCAGAACACAGTGCAAACACGTTTTAACGGGTGTTCAATCAGAGTGGATCTGGCAGACTCTAATTATAATGTTCTGTCTGTGGGATCGATCAATTCACTTAAACAGACAGCTGTCTTCATGTGAAAGTCTGAAATCCTACTCTGATTGAGTCTTGATCGCAGAAAGAGATCCGTCCCTCTCATTATGCTCTGAGCTTTCTTGTTTCCATTTCTCAAAATTTCTACATTCTCTCTCTCTCTCTCCCTCTCTCTCTCTCTCTCTCTCTCTCTCTCTCTCTCTGCGTTCAGGACTCAATCAGAGTCAGTAAGGATTCCAGACTCTCATATGAAGTCAGTGTCAGGCTAAGTGTGTTGATCGCCCCCACAGACAGAACATCACAATTAGAGTCTGTCAGATCCACTCTGACTGAACACCCGTTAATACGTTGCACTGTGTTCTGCGCCAGTGGCCCAGTGCATCCGATTTCAGCCAGCATTTTATTCGGGTTTGCTTTCCCTAGCCTTTGATTTCTACATTCAAGAATGATTGTTTACCATAACAACCGTACGTCCCGGAAGTAGTATCTCCAGCCAATGGGAATCGTTCCTCCTGAACGTCCATCTCTATAAAGACCAGACGTCAAGAGGGACCCCACACCGAAGAAGCCGAGATTGATCCGTTAATTGTTTGTTCATTGCGGCTTCTGGTTGAGTGTAGGGGAAAATGCCTGATAAGAAGGTCTACGTTACTCGAAGAATTCCTCGACCAGGTTTTGACAGGTTGAATGATGTTTTCGAAATTGATTTCTGGGACGACGATGAAGTCATACCCCATCATGTGCTGCTGGAAAAGTTGAGATCCAAACGCTACGATGCGCTCTTGTGTATGTTGACTGATCATATCAACAATGATGTCTTGGACGCAGCAGGTACAATTGGTTGCTTCATATCGTGTTTATTCTAAATAACCCATATTCATAGCAAGGTTTATATGTCGCTGAGTGGCATATCCGATTGGATATATAATAATTATATTCCTGTTTAATTATCCAAATCCGTTCTTGTTCTTCGTGGTGGCCATTTTTCAAAAAAGTTAAATCGCGCCTTTGGATTTTTTATGTAATCTAAAACAGTTATAGTAGTATTTTATTAGTATATGATTGAAGTGATTATCTGCATTCTGACTATTGTTTACAACATAACAGCGATGGTAGATTATTAGTTTAGTCACATATAAATTAACGTTCGGAAGAGTAACGTCCTCCTGAGTAACCGTAACTTGTAACTATTTAAGACTATTCGCACCCCTCTTAGTTGTAGAAAAAAGAAACAACGCGAAGAAGGTAAAAACATAAACTAAGCCCAAACCCTAAAGTAATTATCAGTAATTGAGAGCAATTGTAGTTTTGTTACGACACTTAGGGGAGATCACTCGTTTCGCTTGAGTAATTTATATGACTAAACTTGGAATTTACCCAGCGTTTTTTCAATCTTTACAAATGTATTTATTTTTAATAATTTACATTTATTTATTTAGTAAAACGGCTGAGAACGGTTTAAATTAACTTTAAACACAAAACTTAAGTAAGTTTAGTTACAGTTAATTACTTGTTACAATGGTAATTAATAATATATTATAGTATAATGATACACATATCTAATATAAATATACACCATCCCTAGCTTAACTTTGATTACAAAATGAATTATTGTGATATACTGTAGTCCCGTGGGAGCCGCGATAGCTCAGTGGTTAGTGAACTGGACTACAAAGGACAAGTGGTAGTCCAATCCCAACCGATGGCTTCCGGGTTCACCCAGCCTTAAATGGGATTTTTTTCTGGGAAAGTAAAGCGGCTCTGTTCACTTTTCCATGACAGTAACTAGAACATTGCCAGTCTCTGTTCACTTTTCCATGTCAGTAACTAGAACATTGTCATTCTCTATTAACTTTTCCATGTCAGTAACTAGAACATTGTCATTCTCTATTAACTTTTCCATGCCAGTAACTAGAACATTGTCATTCTCTATTAACTTTTCCATGTCAGTAACTAGAACATTGTCATTCTCTGTTCACTTATCCATGTCATTAACTAGAACATTGTCATTCTCTGTTCACTTTTCTATGACAGTAACTAGAACATTGCCAGTCTCTGTTCACTTTTCCATGACAGTAACTAGAACATTGTCATTCTCTATGAACTTTTCCATGTCAGTAACTAGAACATTGTCATTCTCTGTTCACTTTTCTATGACAGTAACTAGAACATTGCCAGTCTCTGTTCACTTTTCTGTGACAGTAACTAGAACATTGTCATTCTCTATTAACTTTTCCATGTCAGTAACTAGAACATTGCCAGTCTCTGTTCACTTTTCCAAGACAGTAACTAGAACATTGTCATTCTCTGTTCACTTTTCCATGACAGTAACTAGAACATTGTCATTCTCTGTTCACTTTTCTATGACATTAACTAGAACATTGCCAGTCTCTATTCACTTTTCTATGACAGTAACTAGAACATTGCCAGTATCTATTCACTTTTCCATGACAGTAACTAGAACATTGTCATTCTCTGTTCACTTTTCCATGTCAGTAACTAGAACATTGTCAGTATCTATTCACTTTTCCATATCAGTAACTGGAACACTGTCATCATTTTTCTACTGAATAATGTTGTAAATACAATTTATTAAAATGTCAAATTTGGACAGCAGAAACACACAGAAATTGAAGCCAAAGGTCTGGTCCGGTGTATGCTCTGATCTGTTGCTTGTGCTACACTCACCTTCACATTCTGAGATGATTATGCTTGAGTTTTACTCCAAACTATGGCATCAAATCTCCTTTGCTTCAGAAGAAAGGAAAGAGCCTGTTAACACTGCATGACATTTTGGGAGTATGGTGTTAGTGCCCATATTCTTCTACAGACATTTTACACATTTTTGGGGGGTAATATGGTTACGCCCCTGCCACTTTTCTTTCCCTGAAAAAGAAATCCTCTACCCATTTAAGGCTGGGTGAACCTGTAAGCCATATATCAGGATTAAAATCTTGCCCTTAGTTGTCCAGTTCATTAACCAAGGCACTCAAGTTTTCAGAAGACATTTTTATATTCTGGCAGAGGCACAGTTTGAGCCATACCTAGTTTCTTTATGCTTCTTGTATACTCCTCTTCCTTGTTGTCTTTGGAGTAAGGATCTTGATTGGCTGTTGTCACTAATCCAGATGCAAGCATTAAGCTATAGGTCACTGATCCAGATGCAAGCATTCAGCTATAGGTCACTGATCCAGATGCAAGCATTCAGCTATAGGTCACTGATCCAGATGCAAGCATTCAGCTATAGGTCACTGATCCAGATGCAAGCATTCAGCTATAGGTCACTGATCCAGATGCAAGCATTCAGCTATAGGTCACTGATCCAGATGCAAGCATTCAGCTATGGGTCACTGATCCAGATGCAAGCATTTAGCTATGGGTCACTGATCCAGATGCAAGTATTTAGCTATAGGTCACTGATCCAGATGCAAGCATTTAGCTATGGGTCACTGATCCAGATGCAAGCATTCAGCTATAGGTCACTGATCCAGATGCAAGCATTCAGCTATGGGTCACTGATCCAGATGCAAGCATTTAGCTATGGGTCACTGATCCAGATGCAAGCATTCAGCTATGGGTCACTGATCCAGATGCAAGCATTAAGCTATAGGTCACTGATCCAGATGCAAGCATTTAGCTATGGGTCACTGATCCAGATGCAAGCATTCAGCTATAGGTCACTGATCCAGATGCAAGCATTCAGCTATAGGTCACTGATCCAGATGCAAGCATTCAGCTATAGGTCACTGATCCAGATGCAAGCATTCAGCTATAGGTCACTGATCCAGATGGAAGCATTAAGCTATGGGTCACTGATCCAGATGCAAGCATTCAGCTATAGGTCACTGATCCAGATGCAAGCATTTAGCTATGGGTCACTGATCCAGATGCAAGCATTCAGCTATAGGTCACTGATCCAGATGCAAGCATTCAGCTATGGGTCACTGATCCAGATGCAAGCATTCAGCTATAGGTCACTGATCCAGATGCAAGCATTCAGCTATGGGTCACTGATCTCTTTCAGCCCAGATACTGGATTCCATCTTGGTCTTCAGATTCAGAGTAAGATGGAGTGACAACATTGAGAAAACTTGACAGAAGCATAACACAACATTTGAGGCTGCTGAAAGAGCAGAAGCTAGAGCTCTGCATCTCCCTCAACACTATACAAGGTATTAGGGGAGGTGGAGACCAGATGATGAAGATAGCTCATCATTCATTCTTAAAGTTGGTTTCATAACTCATTTCTATCTGTATTTTTAAATATTGATGTATTGTGACAGGTCCACAGCTTAAAATAGTTTCAACGATGTCAGTTGGCTATGAACACATTAACATCCAGGATTGTGCGGCCAGGAATATTTTGGTAAGTTCATTTTGGATAATAGTACAAGGTTGGTGGAGAGTTAGAGTATTTAATGACTGGCGTTTTGAAAGAAACAAAGATGCCAAGACACATTAGTAGATAGTGGTGGTGGTAGTAGTGGTTGTGGTGGTAGTGATAGTTGTAGTCGTGGTAGCAGTAGTAGTGGTGTTAGTAGTAGTGGTGGTAATAGTGGTGTTGAAAGTAGTGGTAGTGTTGGTAGTAGTAGTGGTAATAGTGGTGTTGAAAGTAGTGGTAGTGTTGGTAGTAGTAGTGGTAATAATGGTGTTGATAGTAGTGGTAGTGTTGGTAGTAATAGTGGTGTTGAAAGTAGTGGTTTTGGTAGTAGCAGGGGTAACAGTTGTGTTGATAGTAGTGGTGTTGGCAGTAGCAGGGGTAACAGTTGTGTTGATAGTAGTGGTGTGGGTAGTAGTACTAGTAGTGGTGGTAGTAGTATTGCAGGAACATAACCATTATCAAATTAGTATTGGAAACTAGAGAATAATAACTCATTATATTATGAAATAAAACATAAACAAGATTAAAGAAAGTTAGAGGGATCAGCACAAGAAGGTTGAAGACTCGAGTGCTGAATAAAGAAGTCAAGTGATTAATTTAAATGGAAAATAGTTATCACGGAAAAATGAAACACAAATAAATTGTTCAGAGGATCAGTGAGAAAATCGAGGAAAGACGTGTGAATTCAGTGGGCTTGGTTTCTCTAGTTAAAGACATCAAAATGTAGAAGAGAATAGAAGTAGATTATAGAGAATGGTATGAAATCATAGAATCCAGTCGGTTAAAAGTGAAACATTAAGCAAGTAGATATTTTGTCCACAATAAGGACTCTGTATAGGGATCAGGCTCAACATTAAGAGTAATTATAACGTGACTGCTAAGAAGTCATTATTAGAATGTGTTGAATGACTGTCATTGGAGCATTGTTAGTGTTACAGACTTTGTAATGACCTTACAGGTCTTTCATCATTAAGTAAAAGCAACTGTGCTATGGTTTGACCAGCCACATATTGATTTGTTTAACCAGAAATTGTGTCAATGATTTTGAGTTGTGTTTAACACTCTGACTGGCTGACTATTAAGCGACAACATAACCAGTGCAGTTCAAATAATCAGAGTCAAACCTGAAACTCTGATGGAAAAAGTTACAGGTTATCAAGACTTATGTCTGTCAATCAGCCAATTAAATCCTTAACAACTATGAGAATCCGCATAAACGAATGTGTCAGCGATCATTAGCATTATCAAGCACTAAATGGTCATTTTTAAAAACACTTAAGTGTATGTCATGTTACAAATCTTGCATTTTCTTGATTATTGGAGTAACATGGCATTAAGATGCCAGATATCAAAGATATATTTCTGTATGGGAAAGGTGACTATATTCTGTTAGCTTAAGATCCTCACTACACTTCAGATATGCTCTGATTTCCCCCTCTAATTATCAGGAAACTCTGAGAACATTGACCAACGTGCACAAACTCTGTTGCAAGACCTGGGCTCCATTGGTGCGGATAGGATTTTGCTGATAAATTACCTCGGTAATGGTCATTTTTTTGGGCTTATTCTTTTCAGTTTCCAACTTCCAAGGGTTCTTTATGTGCACAAGATGACTTGGGGCCTCCTGGTTTTTGCAGTTATCTGAGAGGGCTAGACATTGGATCTTACCCACAAAGAGACTGGAATGGGGGCTGGGTAGTCAAGATGTAAGATCCTGGCGTCTGGACAAGAAAGTCCCGGGTTTGATTTCAGCCACAGGCGGTGGTAAAATAAATGAAAAATCAAGTCTGTGGTTTCCTCATGACTTTACCTAACTCTGGGTAGTGAGATCCGATGTCTACCCCTCTTAGAAAATGGTGAAAAACTGAAAGTTCTGTGTGCATTCTGCATATGTTAAAGAACCCTAAGCAGTTGGAAATCGAAAAGAGTAAACCAAAAATGGTATCTGGCCGGGCAACATTAATAGGAAAAGATCTATCCAAAATATTAAAACTCTTGATGATAAAAATATGAGTGTACCTCTGAAGTCTGAGAATATCTGCCTGTATGGCAGGGGACACCTAAGGACCCGGCTGCCAGAGTGAAAAATAGGAAAAGAGATATTCACACCAAATTCAGTTCCTGGGATTTGCTAGAATAATAATAAGAAACTCTTTATACAGAGCAGATATAAAGCTGGCGGATGTCAACAATAAAACTATCCAGAGACCAGGGGATGGTAAAGCCACGAAGAAAGCACAGATTCAATTTGGAAAAATTCCTACAACCTGGGTGAGATTTGAACCCAGGACCTTCTTGTCCAAAGACCAACATCTTACCCCTAGAACCACACAGCCGACGCCCCCGATAAAGGTGTTAATAATAAAGTAAATCAACAATTTGACAGACAGCTGAAAATAACCTGCAACCCATAGCTTGCATCAAGACCAGTGAATCAGAGCTGATTAAGATTCTACTCCACTTCCCTGCATGTAGAAATGAATTTTAAAAATCTAAAATCTACTAACCAAGCTTTTAGGGATGAGAAGAGGGAGTAACCCTGTACCCAGGTACAGAAGTCAGATGTCTTGTGCCGAAAGGCAAAGATGTCGTGGCCTTTTGTAAACAACACACCTGTGCCAAATTAAGGGCATTCTTGGAAGAGGAGTGGTCAAATAAGCACATATAAACAATAACAAATAGAAACTCATCATCAACATCATGTGCCATACAGGTTGGTGTAGGCGATCATGTCCTTCCACAATTTTCTATCCACTATGCATTGGACTGCGAATTTTTCTTTAATTCCTTGTTCTTTAAGAAACCCTACATTGAAATACTTTCTACCCTTATTCGTTGTAGTATACCTTTTTAGTTTAATTTTAAGTTTGGCTAACAGAAGATGATGATCAGAAGCTACATCTGCCCCTCTATATACTTTTACATCCTCTTGTCCATGTTTGTGAAGTTTTTTCGGCTTATTTTTTTTTACAGTATGGGATAGCCACTCCCATGCCTAACCCTCCTTTCTTGCCTCTTACGAACATGCCTGGTAGGGTACAGCGCCGCTATTCTTTACTCCCCTTTCGGGCCCCGGCAGCGCACGGGCAATTTAGGAATTTTCGGCTCAGGTGTTAGGTCGGTCCTATTGTATGACTGTGAGACATGGGGAATAGCAGAATTGACAATCGCGAGGGTACAGGCTTTCATTGATGGATGCTTACGCAGAATCTATTGACCTTTCGAGCCGTAACCGGCCCATAGGGCGTAGACCAAGATACACCTTCTCCTATATGAATTTTTGTTCTAGCAGTTTTCTTTTAAAGATATTTTATTAAATCTCGCCATCTGTCTCTGTTCTGTGCAAGCAGTTCTATCTCATTGAGGGAGCCGATTCCTGCTGCTCTTGCCTCTCTCATCAATGTTCTTCTCAGTGTCTCCCTGGGTCTTCCTCTTTTTCTTTTACCTGTTGTTTCCCATATGAGGGCTTGCTTTGCTATTCGATTATTATCTCTTCTCATCACATGTCCAACGTATGACCATCGTCTTTTCTTTATTACTGAAGATATTAGTGGTTGATTGGCGATTTCTCTAATTTCCTCGTTTGTTTTGAATTCGTTCCATTCTATACCAAGTATTTTCCTTAGACATTTATTTTCGAATGCGTTCAACTTTGTTTCTATATCTCTTGTTGTTTTCCAGCTTTCACACGCATACGTAAGGGTTGATAGTACATTTGATTTGAATAGCCTAAGTTTTGTGTTTGTGCTAATGAGTTTTGATTTCCACAACTTTTCAAGGCTTCTGAAAGACATTGCTGCTTTAGCCAGTCTGATTACGCAGAATAAGGGGATGGAAATGGCAGGACAAAGTCACTAACGTGGAATTATGGAAATGTACCGGTCAAATACCAGTGGATAAGGAGATACAGCGTAGACGATGGCGATGGATAGGACACACACTACGGAAGCCAACTGAGAGTATTACACAACAGGCCCTTTTTTGGAATCCCCGGGGGAAAAGACAAAGAGGAAGACCAAGGAATTCTTTTAGAAGACAGATCGAAGCAGAGATAAAGATGATGGGGAAGACATGGAATGATCTTAAAAGAATTGCAAAAAACAGAACGACTTGGAAAGTGTTTGTTGAAGACCTATGCTCCACTGGGAGCTAAAAGGTAGAAGAAGAAGAATAAGAATGCATTTATTATAAATGATCTCTTGCTCTGAATATGTTCTATAAGTCTGTTGGCTTAACAACGCTGGCAAGGAGTGGATACCGGTGCCTACATCATTTAGGGGCACATTCTCATTTATAGTCACACTCGACAGGAAATGCAGGGAGCAGAATCCAGTCTTGGTCAATGCATATATAACACCCTCATCTCAAACAACACCAACAAGGAAAATGTGGTCATCGTATCAGTTCTGTTGTTGACTGTTTTCCATGCCATGACACCAAACTATCCAGTATCTTCTCTCTTTGTCGTCCGCAATCTCATTCCATGTATTTTGCCAGTTGTAACCAAGTATTCCAACTTTCCTCTTGTCATGATGTGCCTGCAAAATGTTAATTGTTTCTTTCTAGTATATTTTAGGAGCTCCCTATTTGTGTTGGTCTCTGAGAATTTCCTTGTTAATCTTTTTAGCTGTCCAGAGAGCTTTCAACATTTTTCAAAGAAATCCCATCTCTGTGGCCTCTAATCATTTTTTTTGTTTACTGTTCATGATTCACTTCCATAGGTCAGAATTGGCTTTATATAGAACCAATGAACTCTCTTTCTCACTTCTATTGACATAGACTTGTTGCACAAGACATTTTCCATTTTCTGAAATGCTATTTTGGCCTGAGCTATTCTGTTTTTTATTTCTGTGGTGCATCTGATGTTATTGTGCTCAAGTATTTAACAAATAGAAACTAGTGAAACGATATTTAACAATTTTGATTTCTTTTTCAGGTTGCAAATACTCCAGGAGTCTCCACAGACAGCGTAGCAGAGCTAACAGTGACATTATTGTTAATGACTGCCAGAAGGACACCTGAAGGTAAATCTAATAATTATATCATTGTTCATTGGTAATAAGAATTGGTACTAGGCACAGATATAAATATCATGTATTTTTAATAAGAAATTCTTCTGCTATCACCTGACGACAACTCTTCTCTGCCTACCATTAATCGGATGCTAAATGGATACCCATTGTGTTGTGGTTTACAGTAGGCTGTGATATGTTTGTGTTTTCCATCCCAGCATGTCTGACCTCTGCATGGCATTTTTTGGGTTTGGGTTGCCTTCCTTCTTCAATCCCTACATGGTTGATGTCAGACTGGTTGGTCAATTTCCAGACTCACTATTGTAAGAAGTAGGATCTTAATCAACTCTGTTTCACTGATCTTGATGTAAGCAATATTTAAGAGTCACCCCTTTCAGCCCAGATGCCATTGGGTATCCTGGTCCTGGTCCTTAGAACAGTAAATCATTGAGTTATTTGTGGGTTATCTTCATTGCACTCCAAACATGTCCATAGGTGATCAGGTCACCTCCTCAGCATGTCCTGCTGATTCCAGTGACTGATGACTCCAGCTCTGTGTTGGTTGGCAAGTCCTCTTATACGCCAACTAAACCTCTCATATCTGAATGTACCTATCTTTACTCCCATCATTTTCATCTGCAGTAGTGAGGTAGACTCATGGTTGTTGAAGTCTTGTGCCCTTCCCACGTCTCAGAGAGCAACATAATGTCTGCCTGATCCATTGGTTGACCGACTTTAACAATGACACAGCTTGCCAGTCTATCTGCTTTTTTATTTCCCTGTATGCCTACACTTTTGCTATCATGCTTATCGAATCACTTAGTATACAAGCGTAAGTGTAGTTTTGTGACTCCAACTAGATGAATGCCCTGGTCACTGCCATCACCTCCAGATCATGCTATTCATGGTCATAATGTATGCACCACTGTCTTCTTTGACTATTCTACCTGCAGAGTGTGCTGTAAATGTCCATACGCTCCCTTGGGGTCATATTACGAATCCGTCTGTATAGATAACTGCATCTTTCTTGATGGTGTTGTCTCAAATGATGATGTTGACCTCCGCATCGGCCACAACTGGAATCTGCTCCCTCAATTTCCTGTCGAGTGTGACAATACATGAGAATGTGCCGCTGAGTGATGTAGGCGCTGGTATTCACTCCTGGCCAGTGTTGATAAGCCCACAGACTTATAGAACATATTCAGAGCAAGAGATTATTTATAATAAACAATCAGAACAAACAATCAGTGACTGTACTAGTGGGAGATCACAGCCATTGTCTCAATTGAGATTTTCTGCCTGCTATCACAGCATTGGGACCATTCCTTGTAATGCTTGTCAGCTGCTCTCACTACACCATCAGCCATCTACTCCCATGGTTTCACATAACCCCGATAGAGGTGCTAAACAGCTACTCCACCTTGCCCAAGGCTGTCCCATAGACTAGCGGACGGAGAAAAGGAGACATTTGTACATCCAACTATTACTTTTAAAATATTTGATTGTATTGTTTATAAGTCGATTCAATAATATTTGTTACTTTGAATTTAATTTCAAGTCAATTTCTGTTAAATAACATTTATTTTGAATTTGATTTCAGGCTATGAAATCTGTTCAATAACATTTGTTACTTTGAATTTAATTTCAGGTGTGAGAGCTGTGAGAAATGGTAGCTGGGGTGAATGGAAACCAATGTGGATTTGTGGAACTGAACTCACAGGCAGAGTCCTTGGTGTCTATGGACTGGGGAGGATTGGGTTTGGTGTTGCTCGCCGGCTCAAGCCATTTGGATTTACCAAAATATATTACTGTGATGTGCAGGAGGTCAGTTGTTTTGATCTCCCTTGTTGTTAATGCTAGTGTGTTAGGTCAGCTAGTTTTAGCAGTTAATTATCCAAACAGTCATTAGTTCCATGACTTATCATTTGCTGTTGGTGATCAGTCACCATACAGTCATCTGTTCCTTGAATTGTCACTTTCTATTGGTGATTTATTCTTCAGGCAGTCACATGAATACAATTTCATAATTATAGAATTTCACATCACTACAAAAGTCTGTACTACCTGGCAGTCTGGGTGATCACTTAAATCAATTTTTCTGTGAACTGTTTAACACATGTGATGACAGATGACACTTTCTAGCTATTGTGGTAATGTGTACACACAGGTCCTGTGGTGGTCTATAACTAAACATGCTGTTCTTTGATCTAACATTGGTCTTGTTCTAACGTCTTATCTTATCTACGCTAGTTGATTGTGTGTTGTGGAGAATATTGGCAGCCTTTCTAATCGCTCTGCTCTCTGTCTTCTGTGTGTTCTCTCTGATAGTGTCTACTTTCTCTCTCTCTTTTTATATATAATGAACATTCCTAGCCACCCATCTGCTGTCTGTGTGGGCATAGAGAAAAAAGAAATATTAAGTTATTTGACAGCAGATGGGTGGCTAGGAATGTTCATTATATATAAAGAGAGAGAGAAAGCAGACACTATCTTAATATTTCTTTTTTCTCTATGCCCACACATTCTAGTGGCCACTCCTTCTTGACCTCGCCTACGTGTCTTTCCACCCACTCTGTCTGGTTATATATCCTTGGCCTATTTTGCTGTGAAATGTTCTTTAAGAACTTTATTCAAATGCAACTCTTAACTTCTCTCCTATTCTGCTATAGTGGCACCTATGATCATATAATTTGGGTCAACTCTTGACTCCATGGTAGGATTCATGAGATGATAAATGAGGATAGAATGAACACTATCCTGTAGAAACTTGTTTATGTACTTTAAAATATAAATCTATGTGGGTGTTGTCATTTTATGATTTCTAACCACTAAGTACATGACATTGTTGTCATTTTATGATTTCTAACCACTAAGTACATGACATTGTTGTCATTTTATGATTTCTAACCACTGAGTACATGACATTGTTGTCATTTTATGATTTCTAACCACTAAGTACATGACATTGTTGTCATTTTATGATTTCTAACCACTGAGTACATGACATTGTTGTCATTTTATGATTTCTAACCACTAAGTACATGACATTATTGTCATTTTATGATTTCTAACCACTAAGTACATGACATTGTTGTCATTTTATGAATTCTAACCACTAAGTACATGATATTGTTGTCATTTTATGAATTCTAACCACTAAGTACATGATATTGTTGTCATTTTATCATTTCTAACCACTGACTGGGTTCGTGATATTGTTGTCATTTTATCATTTCTAACCACTGACTAGGTTCATGATATTGTTGTCATTTTATCATTTCTAACCACTGACTGGGTTCGTGATATTGTTGTCATTTTATCATTTCTAACCACTGACTAGGTTCATGATATTGTTGTCATTTTATCATTTCTAACCACTGACTGGGTTCATGATATTGTTGTCATTTTATCATTTCTAACCACTGACTGGGTTCGTGATATTGTTGTCATTTTATCATTTCTAACCACTGACTGGGTTCGTGATATTGTTGTCATTTTATCATTTCTAACCACTGACTGGGTTCATGATATTGTTGTCATTTTATCATTTCTAACCACTGACTAGGTTCATGATATTGTTGTCATTTTATCATTTCTAACCACTGACTGGGTTCATGATATTGTTGTCATTTTATCATTTCTAACCACTGACTGGGTTCATGATATTGTTGTCATTTTATCATTTCTAACCACTGACTGGGTTCGTGATATTGTTGTCATTTTATCATTTCTAACCACTGACTAGGTTCATGATATTGTTGTCATTTTATGATTTCTAACCACTGACTGGGTTCATGATATTGTTGTCATTTTATCATTTCTAACCACTGACTAGGTTCATGATATTGTTGTCATTTTATCATTTCTAACCACTGACTGGGTTCGTGATATTGTTGTCATTTTATCATTTCTAACCACTGACTAGGTTCATGATATTGTTGTCATTTTATGATTTCTAACCACTGACTAGGTTCATGATATTGTTGTCATTTTATGAATTCTAACCACTGACTAGGTTCATGATATTGTTGTCATTTTATGATTTCTAACCACTGACTAGGTTCATGATATTGTTGTCATTTTATGATTTCTAACCACTGACTAGGTTCATGATATTGTTGTCATTTTATGATTTCTAACCACTGACTAGGTTCATGATATTGTTGTCATTTTATGATTTCTAACCACTGACTAGGTTCATGATATTGTTGTCATTTTATGATTTCTAACCACTGACTAGGTTCATGATATTGTTGTCATTTTATGATTTCTAACCACTGACTAGGTTCATGATATTGTTGTCATTTTATGAATTCTAACCACTGACTAGGTTCATGATATTGTTGTCATTTTATGAATTCTAACCACCGAGTAAGAACATGACAGTTATCATGGGGCTCTTGTCAAAGTTTGGCTGTCATCCATGGTGCAAACTTTGGTAACTACTGCCATGCATTGTTTCTTATCTTGAGAACAAACAAAGAAGAAGAATTTCTTGCTTTCAATTTTCCTACTTGATTGGGTGGTTGAAGATAATAAATGTTAGTGCACTGTATATTTGTTCCTTGAGTTGATAAACAACTTACAACATTAATTCTGTTGTTTTGTCTCAGGTCAGTTATGCCAAGGAAATTGATGCCCAATACATAGACTTTGATGGGCTGGTTCGAAACTGTGATTTTATTTGTGTCTGCTGTAACCTAACACCGCAGGTGATGTGAACTTTAATACAATTACATTTTTTGTTGCCACTTACAGCCCAGGTGATGTAAACTTTAATACAATTACATTTTTTGTTGCTACTTACAGCCCAGGTCATGTAAACTTTAATACAATTACATTTTTTGTTGCCACTTACAGCCCAGGTGATGTAAACTTTAATACAATTACATTTTTTGTTGCTACTTACAGCCCAGGTCATGTAAACTTTAATACAATTACATTTTTTGTTGCTACTTACAATTTCATGAAGTTGTTGCACATATTATAGGTACTTTGGTATCCAATGGAAGCCGTTTCCAGATTTTCGGTTTCCATGGAAATTAGCCATTTTTGCCTTTCGCGCCATCTCAATTAACTCCGGAATAAACATCATATCAATTGTTTCCCGACGATGTTGTAAGGACGCCATGTACGGAAATTAAATTAGCTTTCTCACAACGAGGCTCCTTTTTGTTTTATAGCAGACGCCAAACCATCGGTGTCGATTATTACTTGTTTTTTTTTTAATTTTCCAGCTACATACTATGGTTTCATCACATTTTCTACCAAAATAAGGTAAGATTAAGTTAAATTAAATGGATAGTTAGATTTAGCGTCTATTTTTACATAAGTGTGTGAAATTTTAAAGTGATCCGTGTTAGGATAATGCGAAAATCACGAAAATTCATGAATATGCTTGCTCCATCGGCAAGCGTGGGCGATCGGCGACTATTTCCGCTGTTGACCTTTAAAGTGAAAGCAGACTAAAATGCTGCACCGATTGAAAGGAAATAATAAGACAACCTGATTGTAAAACCAATTTTACATATTTGTGAGAAATTTTTAATTGATCTGTCAGCGCTATTTGAAATTATTGGCATTTGAACGACCACACCATTATTATAAAATTTCCCCATTGATACGCATGGGCGATTTAGCGACTATTTCCACTCAGGTCCACTGTCGACCTTTAAGTCAAAGCAGACTAAAATACTGCACCGATTGAAAGGAAATAATAAGACAACCTGATTGTAAAACCAATTTTACATATTTGTGGGAAATTTTAAATTGATCTGTCAGCGCTATTTGAAATTATTGGCATTTGAACGACCACACCATTACCCCGAAATTTCCGGTTTTCCCCCATGTTTGTTACTTGGTCTCTTCAACCATCATCATGTGCCTCTAACTCACTCAACTGTATAACTAGTTATAGCAAATTTAAAATGTAGTATTTCCAGTTGCCTAATATTAATAAATATTCCCAATTATTGCATTGAAGCACAATACATTAATCATTAATTATGATTAATATAATAATTATATATATAATAGAATAATAATTCATTAATCATTTAATATTATATAATTATTATGTTTTTAATGTATCAAAATAAAATGTATGGTTTATATTATTATAATAAGATATGAAGATTAAGAAGGATGAGAATGAATGACCATGATTAAATGTGCAATTAAATTTAAATAATTATAAAACGGTGAATAATTTTTTTTTCCTAGAATTGGAGTCAATCTAACAGTGCCTGCCACCAGGGTTGACAGATGGAAATTTTGATATAAGGCCAAAAAACTGTGCTAAAAAAGCCAAACATTTTTGACATAATCACATCATATTTAATGCTCCAAATCCAGTTTAATACAAGGAACAAATAATTTTAAGGAACTGCTAATATTCCTGTTAACAATTTTACTTCAAAATCAACTTGATCAACATTTTTTAAATGTCCGTTTGCATGATATAGTCTGCTTTGAAGACTTGTAAATGTAGTTCATGATAGGGGTGGATCAGCTTTAGTTTGTTGAAAAAGGCTGTTCATCATTTCAAACTCCTGGACTACGGGTGTTGCAAACACAAAGAACAAGTAATTGTTGTAATCTAGCACCATTTCTTTCAACAATCTTGCTTTAAACTTTGTGTCTAATTTTGAGTGAGCTGGTTCAGCATTAATAAAGTAAGCACTCAGCTCTTTCCAGTTCATCAAAATATTAAACATAACTTTTCCACGCACAAGCGACCGAGTAGAGGAAGGCTTTTCAAATGGAAGCGGGGCAGTTCAGCTTGTTTAATAAGCTGTAGGTGTATTCATGACTTTAAACACCTCTCTGTAGGCTTCTCGTTGTAAGTCACTGTGTTGTTCGGAGACTTGAAGAGAGGTACAATCTTAGCATTTATGATCTGAAATGTCATGTCCACCCTCTGGATGGTCTGGCAAGTGCAGCCAGGCTCACGCTTGCAAGATTGGACAGTGAGTGGAAGGGTACAACTTCGACCCCAACAGACTGTGTGGTTTCAAACTTGATCCACAATCTTTCAAAACTAAGGTACAAACAAGGTTCTGGGGATCCACAGGGATTACAAACATTCCTGCGGGGTAAGGACCTGAAATCTGGCACCATCCTCAGGTATGTGGGGAACAGAATTCATGTTCTGTTCCATATGGCAGCAACTGTTTACTGTTTAAGAAGCACCTTCCTGGAATTCTTAAAAGAAAGGAACAGTTTTTTGAAAGAAGCTATCCATAAGCAGCTGATGGATGGTGACACCCAGATTCATACAATGTTAGCTATTTAGTTAAAACTCATCATCATCAAGTACCGGGCCTACTGCCGTAGGTGATCATGTCTCTCCACAACTTTCGACCTTGGTAGCTATTTATCATTTCTGTTGTTGACCTTCTGCCAAGCCATTCTCTTAAGCTGTCTGTTATTTTTTTCTCTTTGCTTCCCTCTATCTCTTCGTCCCTCAATGTTTCCAGTTGTTACAATATATTCCAGTTGTTCTCTTGTCATTACATGACCTAAAAATGATGATTGTTTCTTCTTAATAATGGAAATTAGCTCTCTTTTTGCTTTGACATCTTTCAGAACATTTTCATTACTCTTCTTCACTGTCCATGGTATTCTCAACATTCTTCAGCAAAGCCACATTTCTACAGACTCCAGTGATTTTCTTGTCTGTTGTCCTATTGCCCAGTGTTCACATCCATATGTTAAGACTGGCTCTACCTAACATTTAATAATTCTGTTTCTTTTCGTGTTTCTATTGTCAAAAATGGTATGTATGTTTAGTGTCTGTTATTATCCCATGTAAGTGGTTTTTCATAATACATATTAGCATTAGACATACATTGTTCATTACATGTTGACAATAACATTAGTAAAAAGTTCAGTCTTTTAGTTAGTTGACAGATAATCCTTGTTATTCACCAGACAACATCATTAGTGGTCAGGTTTTTTAAGTTAACAAAATTGTGTTTATTTTGCTTCTTTTTTTTTACAAAAAAAATTTCAGAAGTATAACTATTGCATCTATGCAGCTTTAAATTTGAATTAAAATAATTATGTTAAAATTCCCCAGTTTATCACTCAGCTCACAAGATTGTTAAGATCTTTTGTTTCTTTTTTTGAATTATGCAAACCGCAAAAGCGTATATCTATTAGCCTATATCTTTTCTACTATGTTTTTATGTGAAAAATATTAATTAAAGATTGCAAACGTTCAAAAACGCTTTTAAAATGCCCTTTGCATGCTCCTTTGTGTACAGTGTTTATCTTCTCCTTCCTCTACCTTTTTAGCTCCCAGTGGAGCATAGGTCTTCAACAAACACTTTCCAAGTCGTTATGTTTTTTTGCCATTCTTTTAAGATCATTCCATGTCTTCCCCATTATCTTCATCTCTAACTCTATCTGTCTTCTCCAAGAATTACTTGGTCTTCCTCTTTGTCTCTTCCCCTGAGGATTCCAAAAAAGGGCCTGTTGCGTAATACTCTCAGTAGTGTGTGTCCTATCCAGTGCCATCGAAAGCGACAGTTGCTGGAGCCTGCAGTATTATTTTTCTGTTTTCAATAAATGTCATTTTTAAAATGCCATTTTTGCATGTTCCTATAATGGCGCATATTGTGGATTTTGATAAATAACATCAAACAATGGTTATATTTTTGTTTGTTTAAACGATCACCCTCTGATGCCCAGATTGCCTCATATTGTAAAGTCTCCATAAAATTTTTCTACCTCTGGTAAATAATGTATGTTTATTGAACAACTAATGATAAATAGCTATTGAAGTGTCTAATTATTTTTTGAGTCCTTGTTTTTAAGGAAATTTCAGAATGATAACTATTGCATTTATGCAGCGTTAATATAGAATTAAAATAATTATGTTACCATCCCCCAGTTTATCACTCAGATCACATGATTGTAAAGATATTTTAAATGTGTTTTTTTTGGATTTTATGTCCAGTGTTTATATATTTTATAAACAAATTTCTTGAAACGAATTCATTGATAAATATCTAAGTTGCTGGAGCCTGCAGTATTATTTTTCTGTTTTCAATAAATGTCATTTTTAAAATGCCCTTTGTATGTTCCTATAATGGTGCATATTGTGGATTTTGATAAATAACATCAAACAATGGTTATTTAATAAAATTTTGATATTTTTCCCCAAATGTGATTTTTTTTTTCTTTGTTTGCACGTTTGTTTTGTTTAGCTTCGTTTGTTTGTTTGTGAAGTCTGTTTAAAGTTTAAATAAACAATGATAAATAGCTATTGATGTGTCTAATTCACTGATACCTTATTGGTTTATTTTTATATTGTAAAAACATATTTTTTTAAATGAATAAAAAAAAATTAATAATAAAATTATACTTCTTATATATAAAATAACAATAATGATGTGACTTTTTTAGCAGAACATTAGTATTATTTTTATGTGAATTGAATCATAGAAATTGATAATTATTCTTACATAAATTGCAGAGAATGACTGTTAACTTTGACGTCAATTCCTATTAATATCAGTTACTTTGATATATATATAAATTTAAATGACTTATTTTTAACGCAAATCAAATAAAAGGTATTATTTTTTTTTTTTTACACCAAATATAATATAGTGATTATTTTGAAAATGTACACCAAATATAATGATAATATTTTCAATTTAATTTTAAAAAATTTGGCTTTTTTAAAATTTGGCTTTTTTAAAATTTGACTTTTTTTTGCATGCCAAATCTGGCGCTATGGTTTTTTCTTCTTTGTATCATCATTTGAGTAATTATTCACTTTAAAAAATCATAACTTTTTTCCTAATTGTCGTAGAAATATGATTCAGGTATCATTGTTTCACTCATGTCGCGGGCTATTTAGCTATACTGGTTTCAATTATTAGAAATTATTTTGGAAAAAAAGTCAAAGTGCCTACATATTAAGTTTAAGCTTTACATTTGTAGACATCTAGTCCATGATCATATTATTTGTGAAAATGAAATGTCAATACTGCCATCACTTCATAAAACCCTGTTTCAGACAATTCTCTGTTATTTTGCCACAACAAGCAACCAACAACTGCATATGAGATACTGCCATGACAAAATGTACGCAGGCATATACTAACTAGCGTTAGGTAGGTCAAGTGCTGAGAAGAGTTTCGGAACCAGTCACAAGAACGGACATTCTGGAGTAAAAATAACCAAAGATGATTTGGTTGAAAACAGATATGAAAAGTATGGGTTAGATTTGGGGCATTCAAAAAAAGGTGGCAGTGGGCCATGCAGCATAGAGGAACTTTGTTGCTGCCTTGCAAAATACAATAACACAAGTAAACCACTGACTGCTTTACTGGCTCGTGGTCAAAGAAAAGAATATTTAAAAAAAATTAATTAATATAGAACATCTGGGGCACTGGTTAGTCTCGAGGCAAGACGCTGGTCTCGAGACAGAGAGGTTGAGAGTTCAAATGCCAGCTGCACCAGTTTGGATTTTTAGTTGTGATTTTTCTGCAGCAACCACCCCTCGTCTCAACAGCGAGGCCCTTTAAACGTCACCTACTCATCAATGGAGAAAATGTGAGTACCTTCAAAGATGGAGTTATCTGCCTGTTTGGCAAGGGACCCCTGAGCACACGGCTGCCAGGGAAAAACCGATTAGCATGCAAAATTAAGTTCATAGTCTCTAGGGACTTTATATATAGATATAAGACACAGCAGCCAAACTGAAAGTAATCTTGGAATGAAAAATACAAGGTAAAAGAGGAAGAGGAAGAACAAGGCTAACATGGATGAGTAACAAAAAAAAAAATAGATGGACAAGTGACAATCTGCACTATCAAAGCAAGAAACAAAACGGAATGTCGCTCCATGGTAGCCAATCTTCGATGCGGAAATGACACTAAGTGATGAATGAAAACATTTTGCTAGACAACAAATTTGGATGGATGTGTGTCAGTGTCTTACTGGGGTAGAACACGTACCTTGTGTTGTGGCTGGTAAAAAAGCTGTAATATTTGTGGGTTTTGGCCCAACACATCCAACTTCAAGATTTTTTAGACTGGGTTGCCTTTCCTTTTGATCCCTACTCACTTGGCCAGGTTGGTTATTCAGCTCTTGAGGATATGGGCTCACAGGCTTCTCTACAACTAGAACATCTCTTGAGGATATAGGCTCACAGGCTTCTCTACCACTAGAACATCTCTAGGAGTTTATAGGCTCACAGGCTACTCTACCACTAGAACATCTCTTGAGGATATAGGCTCAAAGTCTTCTCTACCACTAGAACATCTCTTGGAGATATGGACTCACGGATTCCTCTATCACTTTATGATGGAGATATGTCAGAGAAACAAATTTGTATATATGCTATACTGGTAAAGTTTTCTTTCAATCTCAATAGTTGTCCAACTTCTTTCAATCTCAATAGTTGTCCAACTTCTTTCAATCTCAATAGTTGTCCAACTTCTTTCAATCTCAATAGTTGTCCAACTTCTTTCAATCTCAATAGTTGTCCAATTTCCTTTAATCTCAATAGTTGTCTAACTTCCTTCAATCTCAATAGTTGTCCAATTTCTTCAATCTCAATAGTTGTCCAATTTCCTTCAATCTCAATAGTTGTCCAATTTCCTTTAATCTCAATAGTTGTCTAACTTCCTTCAATCTCAATAGTTGTCTAACTTCCTTCAATCTCAATAGTTGTCCAATTTTCTTCAATCTCAATAGTTGTCCAATTTCCTTCAATCTCAATAGTTGTCCAATTTTCTTCAATCTCAATAGTTGTCTAACTTCCTTCAATCTCAATAGTTGTCTAACTTCCTTTAATCTCAATAGTTGTCCAATTTTCTTCAATCTCAATAGTTGTCTAACTTTCTTCAATCTCAATAGTTGTCCAATTTCTTCAATCTCAATAGTTGTCCAATTTCCTTCAATCTCAATAGTTGTCCAATTTCCTTCAATCTCAATAGTTGTCCAATTTCCTTCAATCTCAATAGTTGTACAATTTCCTTCAATCTCAATAGTTGTCCAATTTCCTTCAATCTCAATAGTTGTCCAATTTCCTTCAATCTCAGTAGTTGTCTAACTTGTTTCCTTTCTTTGCAGACACATCACATGTTCAACAGAGAAACTTTCCGGAAAATGAAAAACACCGCCATTCTGGTCAATTCTGGCCGAGGTGGTGTGATAGACCATGATGCTCTGGTGGAAGCGCTGAGGAACGGAGATATTACAGCAGCAGCCTAGATGTAACAGAGCCAGAACCACTGCCGAAAGACCACCCACTTGTGAACTTGGACAACTGTGTCATTCTTCCACATATGGGAAGTAATACATGGGATTCTCGTAATGCTATGGCTACCATTGCTGCTAATAACTGCATTGCTGCAATCAAAAATGAACAGCCCGAAGGCCTTGTGAAATGAGTCCCAAACTGTCCCAAGTTAGCTAAACTGCATTCCCATTTTTATTACATTAATCTGTATAGATATTATTTGAGTTGTAGTCAAATGTGGTCGCATTAGAGTAATAACCACATCATCTCTTGTTGCAATAAAATGCAGTCATTAAAAGAATTGAGCAAATCAGGTTTTGTTTCATCATCAAGTGCCATGCCTACATATGTCTTCTTCCTCTTCTACCTTCTTAGCTCCCAGTAGAGCATAGGTCTTCAACAAACATTTTCCAAGTCGTTCTGTTTTTTGCCATTCTTTTAAGATCATTCCATGTCTTCCCCATCATCTTTATCTCTGCTTCTATCTGTCTTCTCCAAGAATTCCTTGGTCTTCCTCTTTGTCTTTTCCCCTGGGGATTCCAAAAAAGGGCCTGTTGTGTAATACTCTCAGTTGGCTTCTGTAGTGTGTCCTATCCAGCGCCATCATCTTCGCTGTATCTCTTTATCCACTGGTATTTGACTGCTACATTTCCATAATTCTATGTTGGTGATTTTGTCCTGCCATTTCCATCCTTTTATTCTGCGTAAGCATCCATTAATGAAAATCTGTATCTTCGTGATTGTCAATTTTGTGCCTACATATGTAGATGAAAATAATTATCACTTTTAGTGTTGATATATTTTTCCTATGCCAAACTGTTCTTTAGTATTTTTGTTATTATACTCCTCTGTCTCTCTCATCTACTATTTTTCTCATTATGACAGTGTATACAGGTTTTTCTTTTCTCCTGACAAACAAGGTAAACTGCTATTTTTTTTCTCAAAAGTTCTCTTTGTGCATTTGCCTCAAACAGAACATTACCATTTGTTCTTTAAATTGAAATCTTCATGTTCTTTAGAGCCACATTTTTATTGTTGCCTGAGATGATCTTTCTGTCACGTTTCTTTAGTTGTCCATAACTCATATCTGTATGATAGGTCAGAACCATTAGTTGCCCATAACTCATATCTGCATGATAGGTCAGAACCTTTAGTTGCCCATAACTCATATCTGTATGATAGGTCAGAACCTTTAGTTGCCCATAACTCATATCTGTATGATAGGTCAGAACCTTTAGTTGCCCATAACTCATATCTGTATGATAGGTCAGAACCTTTAGTTGCCCATAACTCATATCTGTATGATAGGTCAGAACCTTTAGTTGCCCATAACTCATATCTGTATGATAGGTCAGAACCTTTAGTTGCCCATAACTCATATCTGTATGATAGGTCAGAACCTTTGCAACATGGACTCTTTCTTATCTCTTCTCTTGAAGTATCATAGACTCTTTCTTATCTCTTCTCTTGAAGTATCATAGACTCTTTCTTATCTCTTCTTTTGAAGTATCATAGACTCTTTCTTATCTCTTCTCTTGGAGTATCATGGACCCTTTCTTATCTCTTCTCTTGAAGTACCATGGACCCTTTCTTATCTCTTCTCTTCAAGTACCATGGACCCTTTCTTATCTCTTCTCTTAAAATACCATAGACCCTTTCTTATCTCTTCTCTTCAAGTACCATGGACCCTTTCTTATCTCTTCTCTTCAAGTACCATGGACCCTTTCTTATCTCTTCTCTTAAAGTACCATAGACCCTTTCTTATCTTCTCTTCAAGTACCATGGACCCTTTCTTATCTCTTCTCTTCAAGTACCATGGACCCTTTCTTATCTCTTCTCTTCAAGTATCATGGACTCTTTCTTATCTCTTCTTTTCAAGTACCATGGAACCTTTCTTATCTCTTCTTTTCAAGTACCATGGATCCTTTCTTATCTCTTCTCTTCAAGTACCATGGACCCTTTCTTATCTCTTCTCTTCAAGTATCATGGACTCTTTCTTATCTCTTCTTTTCAAGTACCATGGAACCTTTCTTATCTCTTCTTTTCAAGTACCATGGACCCTTTCTTATCTCATCTCTTGAAGTATCACGGACCCTTTCTTATCTCTTCTCTTGAAGTACCATGGACCCTTTCTTATCTTCTTTTGAAGTACCCTGGACTCTTTCTTATCTTCTCTTGAAGTACCATGGACCCTTTATTATCTTTTTTTTGAAGCACCGTGGACTCTTGACTCTTTCTTATCTTCTTTTGAAGTACCATGGACTCTTTCTTATCTTCTTTTGAAGTAGTATGAACCCTTTCTTATCTTCATTTGTAGTACCCCAGACTTTTTCTTATCTTCTTTTGATGATTAAGTATCATGTACTCTTTCCTTATCTCCTTTTGACATTAAAGTTCAGACAAATCAAATGGAAATAAATATACCAACACTGATGTTGTACAATCTGATCTGAACATACAGCAGACATTATTAGTAACTTTGTTGACATGACTTCCTAAAAGAGCTTGCCTGCAATTTGGGAATTTAATGAAATGCCATGAATAAACTGTTTAGAAAGGTAACAAAATAATATTACAGCAGACTTTTGTGTTATTTATTTTTCTGTTGAGAAGTTTTGTTGTTCTTTTGTTCTTATTTTGACATTGACTGTAGACTCCAAACGGACAGACAGAATCATATTCTCTTCCAGTCAGAGAAAGGTGCACACATTTTGTAGCAGAGACAATGGCACTACATACAGTCATGCAAACTCTCAAAACACTGGAGGTATCAAGTCCAAAATTGTCATTCCCACTGATGCAAAATCAGTCATCCAAGCAATGTCAAGTCCAAAAATTGTCATTCCCACTGATGCAAAATCAGTCATCCAAGCAATGTCAAGTCCAAAAATTGTCATTGTCACTGATGCAAAATCAGTCATCCAAGCAATGTCAAGCCCCAAACAGGACAAACTCACCCAAGAAATAAAGAACAAGATATGTTTACTGTCAGAAAAGAGAGAAGTAGTCCTACAGTGGATACCAGCACACAGAATAAAATCAATACTGAATTAGATGAGCAGCAATTTGGATTTAGGAAAAATAGTGGGACAAAAGAAGCCATATTCTGCATGAGAACATTAATCGAAAAGTACACAGAAGTAAACAAACACCTGCTTCATTGACTACACCAAGGGTTTTGATGGAATACACCATAAACAACTTATAGATTCCTAAAAGATATACATCGAGATAACACAGACATACGACTAATATATAATTTATACTGGGAGCAAACAGTAATAATAAAATATAACAAAGAGAACACTACACCCATTGATATAACAAGAGGAGTAAGACAGGGATTCATCCTATCACCAAGCTTGTTCAATCTATACACTGAGCAAATCTTTAAAAACATCATAGAGATGCCAGGCCTACAAATTAATGGAAAGATAATCAATAACCTAAGATATGCTGACGATACTGTACTACTAGCAGAAAATCCTAAAGACCTACAACAATTACTTAATGAAATAAACACGACAAGCAAAAAATATGGATTTTTAGATATGAATATATAAAAGACTAAAATTATGATCATAAACAAAGACAATACTCAAAACCCACAAGTGGATATCAAAATTGAAGGAATATACCTGAAGACAGTTCAGAACTACAACTACCTTGGACATACAATAACCAGTGATGGAAAATGTACAACTGAAATAAACAAAAGAATAGGAATGGCAAAAAGTAATTTTAATGTCATGAAAAATATACTAACATCAAAACAAATAACACCAGGTCTAAAACTAAGACTAGCAAAATGTTATATCTTCTCAATATTCCTGTATGGTGCAGAAACATGGACATTAGACAAGAAAACAACAGAGAATTGAAGCCTTTAAAATGTGAATATATATATATATATAAGAATAGGTAGAAGTGGATGGAAAGAAAAGAAAACAAATGAAGTTTTAAAACAACTAAAAATGAAAACTACTAAACATAATTCAAACAAGACAAATGTGATTTGTGGGCCTTGTTAAAAGACACAACACCCAACTAAAAGTAATTTTGGAGGGGAAAATACAGGGTAAAAGAGGCAGACCAAGACTAACATGGAGAAGTAACATCAAAAGATGGACAAGTCAGCCTATGACAACCTGCACCATCAAAGCAAGAGACAGAGCAGAATGGCGCTCCATGGTAGCAACCTTTGTTGCGGACATGGCACTCTATGATGATGATGATCACCCATTACAATCAAGATGTCTGAAGATTTCACTTGCTTCATAACTTTATTTAGATCTTCATAGTATGCCTCTATTTGTTCATCTGTATAGTTTTGAGTAGGTGCGTATGTCTATTATTGCTATGTTAAATGGTTTTGCTTTCAACTTGAGTAGTAGGCCTATAATCCTATAATTGTATGTCCAGTGGGTACTTATATATTTTTGTAGCTCTTTTTTTTTGTAGTAATCCTACACCTCTTTGATGTTCTGTTTCGTTTCCTGAATATGGAAATGCATATTTTTCGTCTGGTATGTACCCTAGCTATGTTAGTAACAAAAGATCCCAGCTATTCATAGTTTGATACAATTTCAGGTTATTCCCTGTTGATGCTTCACTACTGTATTAGTTTGATGTGTTTGTTCTTGCTGAATATTAGTCTTTATTCTGATTGCTTAATCATCACACAAATCAATCAAAACTTGCCAGGCTGCTTTTGAGAACCTATACCAGAGACAAGATATTCATCATTAATATTGGATAACAAATATGTTGAGTCAAGGATAATGTCACAGTTGTTTGTTGTCATCACAAAAGGACATTTTAGTTGTAATCTTGGAAATTGTTCAACATTGATGGAGTAATATGTCCTGAGTCTAGTAACATCCCCCTCATTCTTAAAACTGATATTCTATGAAAGTGGTTTCAATTTGTGACATATCACACACCCAAGAAATGTCAAATCTGGTAGCTAAAGTCAATAGTTCTGTGTGAATGATAGTTGCGTAGTTAGTGGCCATCATATAAAAAAGCTCAAAGAAATGTCCAACTTTATGGAGTATAGTATTCATCTTTTAACCACAGAAGCTTTTCAAATACGACTTCTTCTACGTACTTTGAATATGTACAAGAAGGGGCTTGTGTATTTTATCCTACTGGAATGACACATGAGCAAATCAAATACAGTATCACAAATAAAACACCCGCGTAGCAGGCTAAAACCACTGTTCCGCTGGCTGAAAAGCCGACGTTCGGTGTTCGAAGCCCGCGGTAGACAGAAAGGATTTTCTCTATCGGGGGTGAAATAAAATCCTGAGTCTCACACGTCGTGGCGACTGCTTGACCAAGCGGCCTTTATCCCTCTGGTTCTATCGTTGCCCCCCGTCATACACCAGCAATGGTACTATGTGACGTAAAGATAGTAGCATTCTTTTGGCTATGAATAACTCTGCATTTCTCCGAAGTCTCCATTTTTCAGAGTTTCCTCCCTCTTTCCAAGAATTGGTGGTTTACTTGGCTTGTCTTTTGTTGCTTGTGGAATTTTTTCTGACAGGTCAATGTCACTTCCCCAACCTTCTAGAGACGACAATCCCGGCAACAACATTGGTCGTAATTATCTCAAAGGTCTAATTGATTTCTATGGCCTTCATTTGCTAGAAACAACCATTATACCTTTTGATTGTTTTTGTTTTACCATAGCCAATAATTCCCGCCAATCAATGCATAAAGAAACAACAGATAAAACACCGTTTGGTCACGTGATAAGACATAAATATCAGAACAACACAACGAACCTTCAATAAACGCTAAGAGAAAAGCAAATTAGAGAGACGACCCCGAAATAGATAGATTGGTAGAATATTAGAAACACTAGGAAATATAGCAGGAAAGTCCAACTGCAAGGTTTGAGACAAGAGACCACACACTATATCGCAAGGCTGAAAGAAAATGCGGAAGGAAAGAAGAAGACAGCGGGCATCTAGTTCGAAACTGATCGTTCCTGATCCTGTGCTGAAAGTTGAGTACACACTCCAGCTGTACAAAACGAGCAGGTGAAGGGCGAACAGCAGAACAGAACCAGTTCTGCCACTTATCGGTGTTCGGTGTAATCAATAATAGATTGCTGCTACATGGAAAGATGTTCAATTTTAATGAAACTGTTAAAGCAACTAGAAGACAGACACAAATAGCCGTTTTATTTTGTTTTAGTCAATGCATCCGCAGTCTCTGTCATCAGACATCGTGCCAAACATTTGTTTACCAGTTCGTGGAATTGGCACAAAGAGAATTTGTTCTAAAAGTGAATTTCCACTCAACAGGTAAAAATAAGGGCGTTGTACCAGCAGTTTTCTACTCTCAGGAAACGATTCAACTGGCGGAAGAAGTGCAAGAGGTTATATATGGCCCTTTTCGTCTTGTAAGACGGTCTAGTGAAGGCTATTGTGTATTTTGTTGAGGTTTTGTTTTTGTCGAACAGCTTCTCTCATGGCTAATTCTACCAATGTTTGACAAACACACGAGGTCACATAATGAACAAGTCAGGCCCACTAGTCCACAGGGTTTTCCATCCTTTTTCATGAGTCTTTTCTCTTCTAAGTTTTGCCTTAGCACAGTCTCAAATGATGTTATACCATTCCTTATACTTGCTCTCCATGATGTACGATCACTTACCAGATGTTCCCAGTTATATTCACAGATGGAGAAGTATTTCAGAGATGATATACAGATATCTCTATATCGTAGTTTATGTCTGCCGATTTGTCTGTTTCCGTGTGTTAGTTCACCATATAGTATTTGTCTGGGGATGCGCTTTTCTTCCATTCTCTGGACGTGCCCCAGCCATCTTAGTCTTCGACATCTGAGCATCGACATGATTGTTGGGGTCTTAGCACGTTACAGGACAGTTAAATTAGTTATTTTATCCTGCCATTAGAGAGGTTAACATCGTTATAACAGTACGGTATTCTTCTTCTTTCCACATTTGCCTTTCAGTGTTGAGGAGAGATATAATTTGCGCTCTTTTGCTGTTATGTTTCCTAGTGCTTCTAATCTTCCGTCAATCCATTTTTTTCATGGTCGACCCTTGGGTCTGGTGTTCTCGCTTCGTTTATTGAAGACTCGTTGTGGTGTGTTCTGTTTGCCTTGTCACGTGGCCAATCCATTTATCTGTTGTTTCTTTATATATTCTATGGCGGGGGTTATTCCTAGTTTTTCACCTCAGTTCTTCCTTTCTGATCTTATCTCTCAGACTGTTTCCAGTCATTCGTCTAACTCATTTCACCTCAGTAGAGGTTATTTTCTTATTGTTATTGCATCTAGGGTCCAGGTCTGGCATTTGTAGCACAACGTTGGGAAGAAGATTGTATTGTAGAGTGACCGTTTTGCCTCTAAAGTTATTTCATTGTTGGACAATAATGGTGATAGTTGTCAAATCATTTGACAACTGAGAAGCTCTGTTGCATCTTGAGTCGATGTAGTAAAGTATTGACTGACATAAACCACCAGTCTCCACCTTCATTTTGTGCCATAAAAACACATTTAAAAACATGATTTTTAAGATCATATATTATAATTTCGTGTTGTTGCAATTGTAAATGTGAATGTAAATGTATGTGTTATTTGTTGCACTCATTAGTCTTATTGTTGCGAAAGGCTAAATCAAAGTAAAGAAATAAACACTTATCCCAGAGAGAGATGGTCATGAAGTTACCATCTAATATTTTGTTTACAATGTGTTGCGACTAACCAATAGGAACGCGAGGATTATTGTCCCAGCATCTTTTCCACCAATCGCAAAGCTCACATCCAGACAAACATGCTAAAAATAGACATCAGTCAGCGCAGAGCGGAATCCCCTTGTGCTGCAGGCCACTCTGAGAGTGTTGTTCACAACAAGAGCTTCTACAACTGTTGTGTACTACCCACTTCTCACAGTGTGAGTATTTTGTGTCAATTTGTGTCAAGTCTTGATGTGTAGCTGCTAAAACTGTCGTGTTATTATAGGCAAGCCGCAACATCTGTAATCATGTAAGTTATTTTATTTGTATTGTATTTATTATTGTCATAGTATTGTTGTGCACATATTTATTTGCATTTTGCACATTCACACAACAAAGCCACCAACGAAGTGTTTCAGTTTTGTGTTGACCGTTGAGTGTTGGCCGTTGGATTGCTCATTTCATAGTTACCTTCAGAGTTCAGAGTCTCAACTTAGAGTATGTTACTATTTCAATTGTTTTTTGTTGTTGAAGTGTTTGAATGTTATCACTTACAATTGTGTTGTTATGAATTTTAAGATAACATTCAAACATTAAACAATTACATTTAGTCAATTACTGCAATCGCATTTGTGGCGTTGCTTTTGAATTATTGTTTCATATTGTCTTTAATTTGTGTAAATTCAAAAATACATAAATAAGCATTCTTGATGCATGCCACGTTTGCAACAAATTGTATAGTATATAGCTGCATGATGACCTTATAGATTGATGTTAAGTATCATATTTAATTTATAATAACACATTTAATTATTTATTAAATGTATACTTACATAACATAACAATTAGCTAACTTGTATATATGTGAACTAACTAACTATACTTTTATTAATAGTAGCAGTAACATAAATGTAGGAAGTTACTTTATTATACTTTATAATTTGTGTAAGCTACTTATATTGTGATACAATCCGAGTCTGAAAGGTGACTGAAGTGACTTCATTTTATTTAATTTTGATAGTAACTTCAAAAATATGCACATTGAAGTTGATTTGACTATGCAGAAACCCGAATGATTTCGAAAGACAATAACTGGAAGCTTAACATATGAGGGACAGAAAGGAGACACCTGAAAAACAGGCACTGATTATAACGCTCCAGGGTTAATGTCATACAAACACTGCATAAATTGCTCATTAATATAGCAGGCTTGTACTTGTAGCAGTAAAATTGTATCTTCTTCTTTCATTAATGAGTTGAGTGTGTTACACTGTGCATAACACGTTTGTGTTGCTCTGTGCATAACACCTTTGTGTTGCTCTGTGCATAACGTCTTTGTGTTGCACTGTGCATAACGTCTTTGTGTTGCTCTGTGCATAACACCTTTGTGTTGCTCTGTGCATAACACCTTTGTGTTGCTCTGTGCATAACATCTTTGCATTGCTCTGTGCATAACATCTTTGCGTTGCTCTGTGCATAACATCTTTGCGTTGCTCTGTGCATAACGTCTTTGTCTTGCTCTATGCATAACACCTTTGTGTTGCTCTGTGCATAATGTCTTTGTGTTGCTCTATGCATAACACCTTCACCATTTTGTGGTACAAATCATTTGTGTTCACAACCACACTCACAACCCTCTATTTCCTTTGAGTTCAGTAAGATGTGCTTTATTAACAGCTAAAGTTGTTATCTGGTGTAATATGGCAGACCTACAGGTAATCAAATTGTTTTAGGACAATCTTTACAGTAATGGCCAAAAGTTTCAGACCAGCTAGAAAATAATTGACATTTCCATACTGTTATGATGATATTGCATCATCTGCTATTTTTGGGCACACTAAATAGCATCATTTAAGTCTATTTCATCATACTTTCATTATAAACTGTGAAAATACAGACTTTTGCTATTTTCAGTGCCGTTTGGTTGTTTCAACAGTATTATCTCTGGATTTTCAATTTGTAAGATAATAGGCAAAACACTGGCAATTTCCACCATTCCAAGAGCTCAAGTAGTAACATCATATTGAGATGAGCACAGGAACGTGATATGTCTGTTTGAATTTGCTGTAGCAAGACGGCAGTTCACAATGCAGTCACTGGGTACCTGTGATACTTTTTCTCACCGAAAGAAGAACAACTCCTAGAGATGATTGAGTAAATCCATCGTCCTCCAACAGCTTCATACAAGAAGATCTGATCTCTTTGCAGTCTCTTTTGGCCACCACTGTGCTATAGTCAGACAATGACCATTAGCTGATAACTTAGGTTCATCTGAACAAAAGTTCACAATAGATATATTTTATTTTATATTTTTTTTTTTTAGCTGTTGCCAGCCACCTCTAGGGACTTCACCGGTGAAGTCCCTAGAGAATAGGAACTGAATTTTGCGTGTTAATCCGTTTTTCTCTGGCAGCCATGTGCACAGGGGTCCCTTCCCGCACAAGCAGATAACTCCGTCTTGGAGGTACTCATATTTTTTCCATCCATGAATAATTGATGTTTCAAGCCAGGCCTCACTGCTGAGACCAGGGGTGGTTGCCATAGAGACCAGGGGTGGTTGCCATAGAGACCAGGGGTGGTTGCCGTAGAGAGAAATCATAAATAAAGATCCCAACTAGTGCTCCAACCTCTCTGTCTCGAGGCCGGTGTCTTGCCTTGAGAACAACCAGTCCCTCATCAATAGACATATATATATATATATATCATCATCGTCATCATCATCAAGTACCGGGCTTGCTGGCGTAGGTGATCATGTCTCTCCACAACTTTTGATCTCAGCAGCTATTTATCCTTTCTGTTGTTGACCTTCTGCCAAGCCTTTCTATTAAGCTGTCTGTTATTTTTTCTCTTTGCTTCCCTCTATCTCTTCGTCCCTCAATTTTTCCAGTTGGTACAATATATTCCAGTTGTTCTCTTCTCATTACATGGCCAAAAAATGATGATTGTTTCTTCCTAATATTGGAAATTAGCTCTCTTTTTGCTTTGACCTCTCTCAGAACATCTTCATTACTCTTCTTAGTTGTCCATGGTACCCTCAATATTCTTCTGTAAAACCACATTTATACAGACTCCAGTATTTTCTTGTCTGTTGTCCTATTGTCCATGATTTGCATCCATATGTTAAGACTGACTCTATGTAACATTTAAGAACTCTTTTTCTAGTTTCTATTGTCAAAAATGGATTGCACAGTATCTTCCTCATTTTTTGGAAAGCTGCTTTTGCCTGAGCCATTCTGCATCTCACCTCTTTTGTACATCTTCCGTCTGAGGTTAACAAAGTTACCAAATATTTAAATTCATTTACCTGTTTTAATATTGTTCCACTTGTCTTTATTTTGCACTGAGGTGATGTCTTTTTCTTTGTTGTTACCATTACCTCTGTCTTTTTGCTATTAAGGCTGAGTCCTTTATTTTTGCTTTCTTTCACTATAATGTCCAACATTTCTTGTAACTCATTTCCACTTTTAGTGATTAAGACTGTATCATCAGCATACCTAGATTATTTATATTATGACCTCCAATTGTAATTCCAGGCATGCCCCTTATGGATTGTATATGTATATATATATATATATATATATATATATATATATATATATTATATATATATATATATATATATATATATATGGGGAGCCGCGATAGCTCAGTGGTTAGTGAACTGGACTACAAAGGACAAGAGGTAGGGTTCGGTCCCGACTGACGGCTTCCGGTTCACCCAGCCTTTAATGGGTACCGGATTTTTTTCTGGGAGAGTAAATCGGTACATGCGTAATACCGACCACATTACCCCAAAAATCATGTGCCGAAGGTCTGTAAAATTTATGGTCACTAATCGCCACTTGGCGTGATGGGGGTACTTTACTTTTTATATATATATATATATATATTGTCTTTGATGTCTTGATAGTTGGATGGCAGCAAGTAATCATGATTTTATCAGTAGTTTGGTCAAATATTAGTGTCTTATGCTGGATGCTATTTTACAGAACAGCTTCTCTCATGGCTGAATCTGCCAGTATTTGATAGACAGATCCAGCCACAGAGTGAACAAGTTGCATTTGTTGTGCCCAACCTCATCTACTTTCTCCTTCACCTTTTTGACTTCAGATTTTGACATCATCTCTTCCTTGAATGTTGCTGTGCCATACTTTTATTTTTGTTTTCCGTGTCTGATGCCTAACTCTTCCAGCTTCTTTCTCTAATTGAGAATTCTCCCAAGGAAGTCCTCACAAAATCTATAGCAATGACAGACCCCCCCTGCCTTCCACTAGGTAATTTAGATATTAGATATAATTTTATGCTGTCTTCTGTTTAGTAAAGCTGCTACATATAATTTTATGTTTATTTTCTATATAATTTAGATTTTTATGTTTATTTTCCATATAATTTAGATTTTTATGTTTAATTACTGTAAATAATATAAGAGCAATAAAGCATCTAATGGCTTGGACATCTGACTGCTATGAAACCTAACCAGACAACAGCTTCAGTATATTACATGAAAACATGATATACAGAAAAATTAGAAACCCATGAAGAGATGGAATCAAAGAGATATTAAGTAAATTTGACATGACAACAACCTAAGCGACTCAGATGATGAAGGCCAGAAATCTACATATCCCTCCTCACTGTGACACAGCACAGTCCAAGCATTAGGATAAAAGAAATAAACAAGGAATACGAGAATCACAGTCCAAGCATTAGGATAAAAGAAATAAAGAAGGAATACGAGAATTTTCCTTTTGAAAATTTGACTCAGGAATCAGCCTCTAGATTTTAATTTTAAACTGTTAAAGATTCTTTTACATGCCCAACTTGAACACAGGACCTTATTTTGCTTGTTTCCGGTAGAACTAGGCATTCAGTCTCATCTTTCTTGAGATCATGGTCCAGTAATTAAAAAAACCTATTCGCTCTAAATATGGTTCCAACTGGGTATTTCTTCATTGTGTGGCAGATATTTTAACGTAAACATGACATTATTAACCCTTCTCAATTGATTGTTTCTGAACAAAGTAAATACTTAATGCCCTTTACATTAGTTGAATATATTCTTTGTGTGCACTCATTCGTTACCATTACAGATAATTTTATTAAAATTGTATTTATCTAATTCTATCTATTGACCTTTTGAGCCGTAGCCGGCCCATAGGGCGTAGACCAAGATACTCCTTCTCTTATCTAAATTTTGTGTTTCAGCAGTTTTCAATTCTTTTAAAGATATTTTATCAAATCTCGCCATTTGTCTCTGTTCTGTGCAAGCAGCGCTATCTCATTGAGGGAGCCGAATCCTGCTGCTCTTGCCTCTCTCATCAATGATCTTCTCAGTGTCTCTCTGGGTCTTCCTCTTTTCCTCTTGCCTGTTGTTTCCCATATGAGGGCTTCCTTTGCTATTCGGTTATTCATCTAATTGCAGTTTTATAAAAATGAAAAAAAAAGGCTATCATATGCTTCACCAAGATAACTAACTAGCCCAAAAAGATTGTTCTTTGTGTAATTTCATTATTTATATTTTGTTTACTGTATATTTTATATAACTGTACATGTGGCTGTCTTTCATGCAAGATCTTTTTTTTAACATTTATTTTTGACATCCACGTTAATAGAAATCAAAGCAATTCTTTTGCGAGTTTTTATACAATGTGCAAAAATTATGCTATTTCGCTACAGATTGCACAAATCCATGCAATTTTTTAAAGGCCCATACAAATTCCTGTAAATTTTGTATGTATCACACATATCCCTGCACTTTTTACATTTCACACATATCCCTGCACTTTTTTACATTTCACACATATCCCTGCACTTTTTACATTTCACACATATCCCTGCACTTTTTACATTTCACACATATCCCTGCACTTTTTACATTTCACACACATATTCCTGCACTTTTTACATTTCACACATATCCCTGCACTTTTTTACATTTCACACATATCCCTACACTTTTACATTTCACACATGTCCTGCACTTTTTACATTTCACACATATCCCTGTACTTTTTACATTTCACACATATCCCTGCACTTTTACATTTCACACATATCTCTGCAAGTTTTGTACACTTCACATGAATCTCTGCAAGTTTTGTACACTTCACATGAATCTCTGCATGTTTTATACAGATCATACAAATCTCTGCAAGTTTTATACAGTTTGCATAAATTTCCGTAAGTTTTTATATTCCATACAGATGCTAACAAGTTTTATCCTCCTTACATATACGCAAGATTAAAAACGTATCAAATTATCTTCTACCTGTAATCTATCTTCTGTTCCTAATGTTAAGAGAGGTAAATCAAGTAGTGTCTGTACTGGATTGATAACTAAAACATCATGGGCTCATCTCCAGGCAGGCATATTTCATTCAACCAGGCAGTAAAAATGGGTACTTTACTTGTAGATTTTTTGGGAAGATAATAGCAATGAGGAACAGTACTGCATCACCAGCACCAACTTTTGTTTGTTCATTTTTTAAAAATGGAAGGGTCCAGGTTTCAATCTCATAAGTGGCAGATTTTTTTTTTCGGACACACAGGTTTGGGGAAAAAGGGGGAAGGGGTGGGGGGGGGGGGGGGGGGGGGTCACCTGAGCTCTAAAAAAGTTAGTACCAGAGATTTTTCTGGGAAGTAAAGGCAGGCCTGGTGTGATACTGACCACATCAACCAAAAATGTACAGTGGTCGCGGAAAAAATATGGTCACTAGCACCATATTCCCCATACGTCTAGCAAGGCATAGAGGGAACCTTTACATACCAGGGATTTGGAACAAACCTTTCTGTTGACCTGGCAGATAAAATTGTGAATCAATTCAGAGGAAGGGGTATGTTCACAGCACTTGGAAAAAATAACAAATAATCAACAACAGAAAAAAAAACAAAGAACAATATATGGACCGAAGCAGGATTGAACCCGTACTCAGTTGCACAGCGCCTAGCATTTGGCTTTTCGTGGCAAGGTCCTGTGCCACTGAGTACGGGTTCGATCCTGCTTCGGTCCATATATTGTGCTTAATTTTTTTCTGTTGATTATTTGTCATTTTTCCGAGTGCTGTAAACATAGCTCTTCCTCTGAATTGATTTGCTGATTATCACCCTGGAAGTTTCCCTCTATAATGATATTCATTTAGTATTATTTGTCTCCAGATAAAATGGTACTTGTTCTTTTGTTAGGGAAGGAAGGCATTTGGGAGAGAGTGCTAGGTCGTGATCACCTCATAAAATGTTCCTAAGAAGTGGAGACCTCACGCCCAAATGATAGTAATACTAAGGAATACATTTGCAATGTAATTATTAGTAGGTGTGGCCAATGATGGAAAATTGAAAGAAACAAAAGAATAGGTATGGCAAAAAGTATTTTAATGCCATGAAAAATATACTAACAACAAAACAAATATCAGCAGGGCTGAAACTAAGAATAGCAAAATGTTACATCTTCTCAATATTCCTGTATGGTGCAGAAACATGGACATTAGACGAGAAAACATAACAGAAAATTGAAGCCATTGAAATGTGGATTTATAGAAGAATAGGGAGAATTATATGGAAGGAAAAGAAAACAAACGATGAAGTTTTAAAACAACTAAAAATAAAAAGAGAACTACTAAATACAATTAAGACAAGACAAATGAAGTTTTTGGGGCACGTTAAAAGACACAACAGCCTAATAAAAGTAATATTTGAAGGGAAAATACAGGGTAAAAGAGTCAGAGGCAGACCAAGACTAACATGGACGAGTAACATCAAAAGATGGACAAGTCAACCTATGACAATCTGCACCATCAAAGCAAGAAACAGAGCGGAATGGCAATCCATGGTAGCCAACCTTCGTTGCGGAGACGGCACTCGATGATGATGTGGCTATTCTCATTGTAGTGTATGTGAATGGTTGTAGAGATTGCTACAATGGTAGTAGTGCAGCGAGGAGGAGGGGGGGGGGGGGGCGATGTTTCAGATATGAGACTAAACTTTTAGTTTGACCTTTGACCTGATCATTTGCGACATAAACATTGCTGCAATTTGCGCTATGTAAAATAGTTACTTCAATGATTGTCCTAAATTAACATAATTATAATTAACATCATGATAATATATATGTTTTTAGCATTATAAGTTGTGGAACAAAAACATGGTTTTGCTTTTACAGTTTTATGTATATAAAGACAGGGTAGTGATTCTTTTCTTACAGGTGGCATTTCATAAATTCTCCTCTCCATCAACACTACTTTTATGTTTAAATAAAAAGATAGAACGTCATCTGATTGGTCGTTCTTTTGTTGCCATGGAAACGGAGAGGTAATTGTTGAAATGGTCAACTTAGTTCTTTATGCTGGAGACAAATAATAATAAATTAATATTATTATAGAAGAAGACTTCCTTTATGTGCCGTGGTCGCGGAAAGAAATATGGTCACTACCACTATATTCCCCATTCCTCTAGCAAGGCATAGAGGGAACCTTTACATACCAGGATTTGGAACAGACCTTTCTGTTGACCTGGCAGATAAAATGGTGAATCAATTCAGAGGAAGAGGTATGTTCACAGCATACGAAAAAAAAGACAAATAATCATCATCATGTGCCGTACCGGTTGGCGTTGGCGATCATGTCCTTCCACAATCTTCTATCCACAGTACATCGTATGAGTTTTGTTGTTGACTGTTTTCCGTGCCATGACACCAAGCTATCCAGTATTTTCTCTCTTTGGCGTCCGCGATATCTCTTTCCTTTTTTTTGACCGTAAAATTCAGTTGGTTGATGTGATCAGTATCACACCAGGCCGCCTTTACTTCCCATAAAGATCTCTGGTACTAACTTTTTAGAGCTCAGGTGACCCCCTCCCCCCTTTTCCCCCAAGCTAACTTTAAGTTAGCTGCTTGGCAGTGTTCCTAAGCGTTCAGCTTTCTCGTGGCAAGGCGCAGTACCATGGAGTACGGGTTCGATTCTGCTTCGGACCGTATATTGTTCTTTGTTTTTTTTCTGTTGTTGTTTATTTATCATTTTTTTCTGAGTGCTGTAGTACATACCTCTTCCTCTCATGATTCTCGTAGTTCTTTATACGCGTTGCAAGGTCAATAGATACCGTTGTACGGTTGTAATAGGTTTGACCTTCATAAACATTTACGTCTATTTATGAGTAATGGCTTGAGTTATTTGAACTATATTACTATACCAGGGAATACGGTGGCTGGTTGCACATTGGCATTTAACTCATTGAGTTGGAATGTGATTGTGTAATGTATTCTGATAAAATATTAGAGGATTCGTGGCCTTTGTTCCCTCCTCTGAATATCCGCCTCTGTAGTAGTGTATGTAAATAGGTGTAATAATGCTAACTCTTATAGTAGTATATGTAAGATGTTGTATGCATGTTTACTATCGTTGTAGTATATGTAAGTTGTTGTGGACATGTTTACTCTCTTTGTCGTGTATGTAAGATGTTGTAGACATGTTTACTATTGTTGTAGTGTATGTAAGTTGTTGTAGACATGTTACTATTGTTGTAGTGTATGTAAGTTGTTGTGGACATGTTTACTATTGTTGTAGTGTATGTAAGTTGTTGTGGACATGTTTACTGTTGTTGTAGTGTATGTAAGTTGTTGTAGACATGTTACTATTGTTGTAGTGTATGTAAGTTGTTGTAGACATGTTTACTATTGTTGTAGTGTATGTAAGTTGTTGTAGACATGTTTACTATTGTTGTAGTGTATGTAAGTTGTTGTAGACATGTTTACTATTGTTAAAGTGTATGTCATTAGCTATTAGACATGTATATTCCTATAGTAAGTAAAGAGTCCCGTTACGCCAAGTGGCGTATAGGGAATATGGTGTTAGTGACCATAATTTTAACAGACCTTAGATACATGATTTTTGGGTAATGTGGTCGGTATTACGCCTGTGCCGCTTTACCTTCCCAGAAAAAAATCCGGTACCCAATTAAGGCTGGGTGAACCCGGAAGCCGTCGGTTGGGATCGAACCCTACTCCTTGTCCTTTGTAGTCCAGTTCACTAACAACTGAGCTATCGCGGCTCCCTATTGTCTATTCCTACAGCATGTATATATATTATTTTTCGACTTGCGTGGCTGGGGATAACGGTTCGATTCTCCCCCTGCCGTGATCTGGACACGGGTAGCAATACGAGTGGGTCACCATCATCATCATCGAGTGCCGTCTCCGCAACGAAGGTTGGCTACCATGGAGCGCCATTCTGCTCTGTCTCTTGCTTTGATGGTGCAGGTTGTCATAGGCTGATTTGTCCATCTTTTGATGTTACTCGCCCATGTTAGTCTTGGTCTACCGCTGCATCTTTTACCTTGTGTTTTCCCCTCCAGGATTACTTTTAGTAGGCTGTTGTGTCTTTTCATCATCATCATTGAGTGCCGTCTCCGCAACGAAGGTTGGCTACCATGGAGCGCCATTTTGCTCTATCTCTTGCTTTGATGGTGCAGGTTGTCATCGGTTGATTTGTCCATCTTTTGATGTTACTCGTCCATGTTAATCTTGGTCTGCCTCTGCCTCTTTTACCTTGTATTTTCCCCTCCAGGATCACTTTCAGTAGGCTGTTGTGTCTTTTAACATGGCCCAAAAAATCGCATTTGTCTTGTTCGAATTGTGTTCAGAAGTTCTCTTTTAATTTTTAGTTGTTTTAAGACTTCATCGTTTGTTTTCTTTTCCTTCCATCCAATTCTACCTATTCTTCTATATATCCACATTTCAAAGGCTTCAATTCTCTGTTCTGTTTACTTGTCTAATGTCCATGTTTCTGCACCATATAGGAATATTGAGAAGATGTAACATTTTGCTATTATTAGTTGTAGCCCTGGTGTTATTTGTCTTGATGTTAGTATGTTCTTCATGGCATTAAAATTACTTTTTGCCATTCCTATTCTTTTGTTATTTCAGTTGTAGATTTCCATCACTGGTTATAGTATGTCCAAGGTTGTTGTAGTTTTGAACTGTCTCCAGGTCTTTTCCTTCTATTTTGATATCCACTTGTCGGTTTTGAATATTTTTTTGTTTATGATCATAGTTTTAGTCTTTTTGATATTCATATCTAGTCCATATTTTTGCTTGTCATCTTTATTTCATTAAGTAATTGTTGTAGATCTTTAGGATTTTCTGCTAGTAGTACAGAATCGTCAGCATATCTTAGGTTATTGATTATGGTCACCATCAGAGCATCAAATTAATAATATTCTGTAACAAATAATAAAGCAGAAAGAAAGCGCTAGAAATAAAATGGTATGATTACAATTTTACGGTCAAAAAAATTTCACTACACGTTTCCGATGTTACGGCCTTGAATCCGATCTTCTGCAGGGACGTAGACGATACACGCAGGCAGAAACTATGGGGGGGGGGGGGGGGGGGGATAATAAAAGAGAAAGCTGTGCAAGATTGACACCGTAGACGGTAAACAAACATTACGTAACATGGGGGTGGACGAGGCGGGGGGTTTTAGCTTCATTAGAGAAATAAAGGTGTACGGGAGGGAGTGACGTTATTAGAAATATGAATGCAACATTGTGCTACCAAAGCTAAAACTGGACTGGACTCGAGAACAACAAGAATAATAACCACTTCTTCTACCTTTCAGCTCCCTGGGGAGCATAGGTCTTCAACACTTTCCAAGTCATACTGTTTCTTGCCATTCTTTTAAGATCATTCCATGTCTTCCCCATCATCTTCATCTCTTCTTCTATCTGTCTTCTCAAGAATTCCTTCGTCTTCCTCTTTGTCTTTTCCCTTGGGGATTCCAAAAAGGGCCTGTTGTGTAATACTCTCAGTTGGCTTCCGCAGTGTGTGTCCTGTCCAGCGCCATCGTCTTCGCTGTATCTCTTTATCCACTGGTATTTGACTGCTACATTTCCATAATAGTAATAACCACTGCAGAAATTAAATGTGTTAGACGAATGGCAGGATTTCCTTAGAGATAAGGTCAGAAATGAATAACTGAGAAGAAAGCTAGGAATAACCCCTGCTACAGAATGCATAAAGAAACAACAGATAAAACGGTTTGGCCTCGTGATAAGACAAGATGAAAACGCAACGAGCCGTCAATAAACGTAGCGAGAACACCAGGCCCTTAACAGCAGGAGAAGCCAACAAAGAGCAAAACAATGCAAATTATATCCCACCTCGACTCTGAAAGGTGAATGAGAAAGGAAAGGGAGAATGCAGCCCCGCAGAGTTCAGTCAAACCTTTCTCTTTGTTTCCGACCACTCTTCTCTGTTTTGTCGATCGCTCTCTCTGTCCTTCCAGTAGTTTTACCTTTGAGGTTTTGTTTTTTACCTAGTTTCTGTTTGTACATATCACTTGTGTACCGACAGAAGGCCAACATATAAGACGCGCGTTGTGTAGCCATTGATCGTTGTTTTTACAAGTGCCAACGCATTTTAGTAATTTGTGACGAATTTAGCGGTCCTTTGATGTATTTATGTGAAAGGTAATTAATGCCAGAGTTGCTTTACTGATTCATAACCATCTATAGATTTACACAGGCTGCCGGGTAGAAAATAAAACAGAATATCCCTCAAGCTAGCGTGACGATTTTAGCTACATATGAACAGTGTGCTTTTGTTGGAGGTAAAGGAACAAGCAATGCCATATATATCATAAGATCTTTAGTAGAAAGAACCATATAGGTGAAAACAGATTCATACCTATGTTTCATAGATTATACCAAAGCATTTGACAAAGTAAAGCACCAAGAAATAATTACAATTTTAGAAAGCATAAACGTAGACAGCAAAGATCTAAGAATAATAAAGAACATGTACTGGCAACAAACAGCGGCCATAAGAACTGGAAACCAATTGGTGATGTTTCAACAAATAAAACAGGGTGTTAGACAAGGTTGTGTGGTGTCACCAGATTTGTTTAATATTTATAGTGAGATTATTGTAAGATCCATAAGGGGCATGCCTGGAATAACAATTGGAATAATCTAAGGTATGCTGATGATACAGTATTAATCGCTACGAGTGAAAATGAGTTAAAGAAATGTTGGACATTATAGTGAAAGAAAGCAAAAATAAAGGACTCAGCCTTAATAGCAAAAAGACAGAGGTAATGGTAACATCAAAGAAATAGACATCACCTCAGTGCAAAATAAAGACAATTGGAACAATATTAAAACAGGTAAATGAATTTAAATATTTGGGAACTTTGTTAACCTCAGACGGAAGATGTACAAAAGAGGTGAGATGCAGAATGGCTCAGGCAAAAGCAGGTTTGCAGAAAATGAAGAAGATACTATGCAATCCATTTTGACAATAGAAACTAGAAAAAGAGTTCTAACGTGTTACGTAGAGCCAGTCTTAACATATGGATGTGAATCATGGACATTAGGACAACAGACAAGAAAATCACTGGCGTCTGTAGAAATGTGGTTTTACAGAAGAATAATAAGAATACATTGGACAGCTAAGAAGAGTAATGAAAATGTTCTGAAAGAGGCCAAAGCAAAAAGAGAGCTAATTTCCAATATTAGGAAGAAACAATCATCATTTTTTTTGGCCATGTAATGAGAAGAGAACAACTGGAATATATTGTAACAACTGGGAAAATTGAGGGACGAAGAGATAGAGGGAAGCAAAGAGAAAAAAATAACAGACAGCTTAAGAGAATGACTTTGCAGAAGGTCAGCAACAGAAATAATAAAGAACTGTCGAGATCGAAAGTTGTGGAGAGACATCATCACCTGCGCCAGTTGGCCCGGTACTTGATGATGAGCCTATAGACGACTGACGTCACTTTACCCACAACCACTCCTGCAGTAAATATATAATAACTTTTTTAAATAAAGGAACAAGTGGTATGGTAACAGCTTTACGTAGGTGAGAAACAAAACAAAAATAGAATGATTTTTCGGCCAAGTAGGTCTTCAGCTGGAACAACAAACATATAAATATATAGTTGTCTGTGCGGTGCAACAACCTCTGCTATGAGAATGGAGGTTGAAGTTGTTACTGTTGTCCTCAAGCTGGTTTCGAGGACACATTTTAATAGGGAATGTTATCATCACTGACTCCCAGGTAATACTTTGACAAGCTCACAATCGATGTATGTGAGTTAATGATGGTATAGAAGTCGCCCCTCCCCACCATATACATATCGACTGCCCAGGTCACGTGGGTGTGCTGCTCTACAAGAGCCGATAAGCTAGTCTCTAAGTTGCGCTAATGATACTAATGATGTCAGTGCGCAGTTTTTGAGACCTGTTAATGATTATATGTGGACTGTCAATATGGCTATCAGTTGGAATGTGGAGTAGTACTGCAACAATCTCAGATACGTCACCAAACGTGTAGGAATGACAACATGCAGGGGCGAACTAACCGTGTGAATTGCCAGCGAGCTGTATGAACCATCATTATCCACACGCTTCGACGTATTTTAAAGTTGAAAAGTGACTGTACACCTATGGGTTTGCCGGAATGCTGTAATGTCAACTGGAAGAACCATGCGCAATGAAGAAGAATGAAACGAAATTATTGGTCCAACTTTTACACGTTTTTTTTTTTTTTGGGGGGGGGGAGGGGGGGGGTATTTCCTCCTGGCACCACCAAAAGGTCAATGAAGCGTTCATAGTCTCTTATTCACCAGGTGCTGTGATCTCTGAATACGTACCTGCTTGCTTGCGTTCGCCCGTTGTCTAAAGGAATACACTTTCTCATCATCCGCCCTTAAGAGGACGTTAAGTGGCGTGTCTGCGTTGTGTTGTGGTTTGCTGTGATCTCTGAATACGTACCTGCTTGCTTGCGTTCGCCGTTGACTAAAGAAATACACCTTCTCATCATCCGCCCTTAAGAGGACGTTAAGTGGGCGTGTCTGCGTTGTGTTGTGGTTTGCTGTGATATTTGCGCCTTTCGGCCCAACACATCCGACTTCAGCATGTTATTTTGAGTACCCGGTTGTCTTCTCTCTTCGATCCCTACTCGCTTGGCCAGACTAGACAGGTTAGTCTATTACTGGAGGCACCACGGAGATGTGGAGTAGGGTCTGGATGGTTCTGGTTCACCGTTCCTGGAGCAAGCCATCAGCTGTGGTTCGCTGACATCTTCCAACTCGGCTGCTGAGAGGCGATGTTGCCTCCTGGTTACTGAATGATTGGTTGTCTATGTGACTCAGGTTGGCCTCAATTCGATACTACTGCTCTACCGCGCTAGTGAACACTGCATTGTTCCCTAGTTTTGGCTTTTCGTGGCAAGGCGCTGTGCCACTGAGTACGGGTTCGATCCTGCTTCGGTCCATATATTGTTTTTTTATTCTGTTGTTGATTATTTGTCATTTTTTCCGAGTGCTGTAAACATACCTCTTCCTCTGAATTGATTCGCTGATTATCGCCTCGCAAGTTTCCCTCTAGAATATTTATTTATTATTAGTTGTCTCCTGCTCTACCGCGCCCAAGACCACACCTATACGTGGTTCCCTCTGTTGGCTCACAGTTAGTCTTATGTGCTGTCGAGCTCCCGACGGTATATCAAAACAGGAGTCGGTGAGCCCCTATAGATGCAGGACCAGAGCTCACCAGCGTGTGGTAAGATTTGAGTAGAATAATGAATTCATAACATGACAAATTTGGTCTCTGTGGTTTGAAATGTGAAATGTTAAGCCCTGCATTTCATCAACATTTCAGCTGACGTTTGCTCTAGAATAATCTCCCATAGAAGAACTATGCACCTTGACATTTTTATAGCAAGCAAAATGAGGGAGACAACTAAATTACACGGCTAAACTGCCGTGGGCAGGACTTCTGTCAAAAATGTCCTGTGCTTGTCAGCATCCGTCAAGAAAACTGAACAGGGATTAGGCCTTCGCTCGCCGTTTTGAGGGACCTTGACCTTCATGGAGTAAACATTGATCTAGACATAGTTCTCTCTCTCTCTCTCTGTCTGTCTCTCTGTCTGTCTCTCCCTCTCTCTCTGTCTGTCTCTCTCTCTGTCTCTCCCTCTCTCTCTCTGTCTGTCTCTCTCTGTCTCTCTCTGTCTCTCCCTCTCTCTGTCTCTCCCTCTCACCTCTTCCCCATACACTTTCTTTTTGAGTTCATCATCATCATATGCCATACCGGTTGGCGTAGGCGATCATGTCCTTCTACAGTTCTCTATCCTCAGTATATCGTATCGACCCTGTTACTGACTGTTTTCCATGCAGTGACACCAAGTTATCTAGTATCTTCTATCTTTGTCGTCCGCGATCTCTCCTATTTTGCCAGTTGTAACCAAGTATTCCAACTTTCTTCTGCTCATAATTTGTCAGAAAAATGTTGATTGTTTCTTTCACATGTTTCATAGCAGCTCCCTTTTTGTGTTGACCTCTTTGGGAATGTCCTCATTGGTCTTTTTAGCTGTCCAGGTAACTGCGCATTTAACGTATTTTTAAAGGTTGGTTACAAAGAGTTGGCACAACTTCATGGTTATAAACACAAAGTTTTCAGAGAAACCATTTCTTCTAGTCCCACTCCTCTGAATGTGACATTCTTTGTTCCTGGCATTTATCTTCATAATTTTAGATTTCTTTTTTCAGTCCTACTGTGTTAGCAAACTATACCATCAATGAAATTAATATTAATTATTAAAAAAAAAAACCTGTTCACATAAAATATATACTTTAATATTGATGGGAATATATTCGATTAATTTCACACACAAAGACCGACAAAATTGTTGGTTTAGAACTAAAATATTAATTTGTGTTTATAAACAAGAAACTGTGCCAACTCTCCTTTGTAACCAACCTTTAAAAATACGTTAAATGCGCAGCTGTACAGGAAATTGTCAATGTCATATCTGCGTATTTTTGACTGAACACTTTCGACAACACCTCAGTCTTAGTGCCAGATTTATCTTCTCTCTTCGAATTCTAATCTTGCCAGACTGGACTGGTTAGTTTGTTGCAAGGCTCTTCACCGATGTTAGAGTTATGTTGTGTGGTGTTATGTTATGTTGTGTTATGTTGTGTTGTTATATTATTTTGTGTTATGTTATGTTGTGTTGTGTTATGTTGTGTTGTTATATTATTTGTGTTATGTTATGTTGTGTTATGTTGTGTTGTTATATTATTTTGTGTTATGTTATGTTGTGTTGTGTTATGTTAGTCGCCAGATTACTGCCATCGAACGTAGAACAACTATTCGTAAATGATGGTATGTCGTCCTCAGCAAATCCAGCAGCGTAAATGATGGTATGTCGTCCTCAGCAAATCCAGCAGCGTAAATGATGGTATGTCGTCCTCAGCAAATCCAGCAGCGTAAATCAACAGAGAAATAAAAACTGGTTAAAAAATCTTCGAATGAATCAATTCAGAGGAAGAGGTATGTTTACATCACTCGGAAAAAAATGACAAATAATCAACAACAGACAAAAATATGGACCAAGGCAGGATCGAACCCGTACTCAGTGGCACAGCGCCTTGCCACGACTTCACTTGTTCTCCCTGTAACTCTCGAGAATTTAGAATCGTTCTTTTCCTTTCTGTTGTCTCTTCGTGGCGTTGGTCTCTCCCAGTCTCTGGCTAGTGAGATCCGACGTCTAAGTCTTTCGAACAACGAAAGACAGGAGGCGCAGTATGCGATCAACGCACGTTACAGAACAATTGACAGTTAAAAATATAAAAGAGTAGACCAAAATGCCAACTAACCGGGTACAGTTGTTAAGATTACAAACAATTTCTTATAAAGACAATTGTGTCGGGTCGAAAGACGTTGTTATCGTGGGTTGTCGTAACTAGCGACACAACCACGCCCACTTAACGGGCGAAGGCTGAAGAAGATGAATCATTTTTCTTTCCTTCGCCAGATTTTTTTTTTTTAAATCTCCGATGAGGTTCCTAGAGACTAGGAACTGAATTTTTCGTGTTAATCCATTTTTCCCTGGCAGCCGTGTGCACAGGAGTCCCTCGCCACACAGTCAGATAACTCCGTCTTCTGAGGTACTCATATTTGTTCCGTCGATGAGTAATTGACGTTAAGTGAATAATTTGACATTTTCTAGTCTAAAATATCACAATTTGAGTGTTTGAATTTTTTTCAAACCCCCTGTGTCTTTTGACGTGGCCAGATTATTTTAATTCCCTCCGTAGAATGGTGTTTATTAAGCCAGTTCGTTTCAATCTCTTAATATGTTTTGGTTGCTCTTTTTTGTTATCCAGGTCACCTTAAGGATTTTACTGAAGCATTTTGTTTGGAATGAATCTTATTCTTCTTCAGTGTTTAAATCCTGCGATCATTCGAACTCGATTCTTTGTCAATGGTTCATGATGGAGAGGAAAGAACAACATCATGACACACGATGAACTGGTCGCATAGTCACTACTTGTATATGGAGAGGAAAGAACAACATCATGACACACGATGAACTGGTTGCATAGTCACCACTTGTATATGGAGAGGAAAGAACAACATCATGACACACGATGAACTGGTCGCATAGTCACCACTTGTATATGGAGAAAAAAAAAACATTATGACACAGGATGAGCTGGTCGCATAGTCACTACTTGTATATGGAGAAAAAAAAACATTATGACACAGGATGAGCTGGTCGCATAGTCACTACTTGTATATGGAGAGGTATGAACAACATTATGACACACGATGAACTGGTCGCATAGTCACCACTTGTATATGGAGAGGAAAGAACAACATTATGACACACGATGAACTGGTCGCATAGTCACCACTTGTATATGGATAGGTATGAACAACATCATGACACACGATAAACTGGTCGCATAGTCACCACTTGTATATGGAGAGGAAAGAACAACATTATGACACAAGATGAGCTGGTCGCATAGTCACCACTTGTATATGGATAGGTATGAACAACATCATGACACACGATAAACTGGTCGCATAATCACCACTTGTATATGGATAGGTATGAACAACATCATGACACACGATAAACTGGTCGCATAGTCACCACTTGTATATGGAGAGGTATGAACAACATTATGACACACGATGAGCTGGTCGCATAGTCACCACTTGTATATGGAGAGGTATGAACAACATCATGACACACGATGAGCTGGTCGCATAGTCACCACTTGTATATGGAGAGGAAATAACAACATCATGACACACGATGAGCTGGTCGCATAGTCACCACTTGTATATGGAGAGGTAAGAACAACATCATGACACACGATGAGCTGGTCGCATAGTCACCACTTGTATATGGAGAGGTATGAACAACATCATGACACACGATGAGCTGGTCGCATAGTCACCACTTGTATATGGAGAGGTATGAACAACATCATGACACACGATGAGCTGTCGCATAGTCACTACTCCTATATGGAGAGGTATGAACAACATCATGACACACGATGAACTGGTCGCATAGTCACCACTTGTATATGGAGAGGTATGAACAACATCATGACACACGATGAACTGGTCACATAGTCACTACTCCTATATGGAGAGGTATGAACAACATCATGACACACGATGAACTGGTCACATAGTCACTACTCTTATATGGAGAGGTATGAACAACATCATGACACACGATGAACTGGTCGCATAGTCACTACTCCTATATGGCGAGGTATGAACAACATCATGACACACGATGATCTGGTGACATGGTCACTACTCCTATATGGAGAGGTATGAACAACATCATGACACACGATGAACTGGTCACATAGTCACTACTCCTATATGGAGAGGTATGAACAACATCATGACACACGATGAATTGGTCACATAGTCACTACTCCTATATGGAGAGGTAAGAACAACATCATGACACATGATGAACTGGTCACATAGTCACTACTCCTATATGGAGAGGTATGAACAACATCATGACACACGATGAACTGGTCGCATGGTCACTACTCCTATATGGAGAGGTATGAACAACATCATGACACACGATGAACTGGTCACATAGTCACTACTCCTATATGGAGAGGTATGAACAACATCATGACACACGATGAATTGGTCACATAGTCACTACTCCTATATGGAGAGGTAAGAACAACATCATGACACATGATGAACTGGTCACATAGTCACTACTCCTATATGGAGAGGTATGAACAACATCATGACACACGATGAACTGGTCACATAGTCACTACTCCTATATGGAGAGGTATGAACAACATCATGACACACGATGAACTGGTCACATAGTCACTACTCCTATATGGAGAGGAAAGAACAACATCATGACACACGATGAACTGGTCACATAGTCACTACTCCTATATGGAGAGGTAAGAACAACATCATGACACACGATGAACTGGTCACATAGTCACTACTCCTATATGGAGAGGTAAGAACAACATCATGACACACGATGAACTGGTCACATAGTCACTACTCCTATATGGAGAGGTAAGAACAACATCATGACACACGATGAACTGGTCACATAGTCACTACTCCTATATGGAGAGGTAAGAACAACATCATGACACACGATGAACTGGTCACATAGTCACTACTCCTATATGGAGAGGTAAGAACAACATCATGACACACGATGAACTGGTCACATAGTCACTACTCCTATATGGAGAGGTATGAACAGCATCATGACACACGATGAACTGGTCACATAGTCACTACCCCTATATGGAGAGGTAAGAACAACATCATGACACACGATGAACTGGTCACATAGTCACTACTCCTATATGGAGAGGTAAGAAACACATCATGACACACGATGAACTGGTCACATAGTCACTACTCCTATATGGAGAGGTAAGAACAACATCATGACACACGATGAACTGGTCACATAGTCACTACTCCTATATGGAGAGGTATGAACAATATCATGACACACGATGAACTGGTCGCATGGTCACTACTCCTATATGGAGAGTTATGAACAACATCATGACACACGATGAACTGGTCACATAGTCACTACTCCTATATGGAGAGGTATGAACAACATCATGACACATGATGAACTGGTCACATAGTCACTACACCTATATCGAGAGGTAAGAACAACATCATGACACACGATGAGCTGGTCACATAGTCACTACTCCTATATGGAGAGGTATGAACAACATCATGACACACGATGAACTGTCACATAGTCACTACTCCTATATGGAGAGGTAAGAACAACATCATGACACACGATGAACTGGTCACATAGTCACTACTCCTATATGGAGAGGTATGAACAACATCATGACACACGATGAACTGGTCACATAGTCACTACTCCTATATGGAGAGGTATGAACAACATCATGACACACGATGAACTGGTCACATAGTCACTACTCCTATATGGAGAGGTAAGAACAACATCATGACACACGATGAACTGGTCACATAGTCACTACTCCTATATGGAGAGGAAAGAACAACATCATGACACACGATGAGCTGGTCACATAGTCACTACTCCTATATGGAGAGGTATGAACAACATCATGACACACGATGAACTGGTCACATAGTCACTACTCCTATATGGAGAGGTAAGAACAACATCATGACACACGATGAGCTGGTCACATAGTCATTACTCCTATATGGAGAGGTATGAACAACATCATGACACACGATGAGCTGGTCACATAGTCACTACTCCTATATGGAGAGGTATGAACAACATCATGACACACGATGAGCTCGTCACATAGTCACTACTCCTATATGGAGAGGTATGAACAACATCATGACACACGATGAACTGGTCACATAGTCACTACTCCTATATGGAGAGGTATGAACAACATCATGACACACGATGAACTGGTCACATAGTCACTACTCCTATATGGAGAGGTATGAACAACATCATGACACACGATGAACTGGTCACATAGTCACTACTCCTATATGGAGAGGTAAGAACAACATCATGACACACGATGAACTGGTCACATAGTCACTACTCCTATATGGAGAGGTATGAACAACATCATGACACACGATGAGCTGGTCACATAGTCACTACTCCTATATGGAGAGGTATGAACAACATCATGACACACGATGAGCTGGTCACATAGTCACTACTCCTATATGGAGAGGTATGAACAACATCATGACACACGATGAACTGGTCGCATAGTCACTACTCCTATATGGAGAGGTATGAACAACATCATGACACACGATGAGCTGGTCACATAGTCACTACTCCTATATGGAGAGGTATGAACAACATCATGACACACGATGAACTGGTCACATAGTCACTACTCCTATATGGAGAGGTATGAACAACATCATGACACACGATGAACTGGTCACATAGTCACTACTCCTATATGGAGAGGTATGAACAACATCATGACACGCAATGAACTGGTCACATAGTCACTACTCCTATATGGAGAGGTATGAACAACATCATGACACACGATGAGCTGGTCACATGGTCACTACTCCTATATGAAGAGGTATGAACAACATCATGACACACGATGAGCTGGTCACATAGTCACTACTCCTATATGGAGAGGTAAGAACAACATCATGACACACGATGAACTGGTCACATAGTCACTACTCCTATATGGAGAGGTAAGAACAACATCATGACACACGATGAACTGGTCACATAGTCACTACTCCTATATGGAGAGGTATGAACAACATCATGACACACGATGAGCTGGTCACATAGTCACTACTCCTATATGGAGAGGTATGAACAACATCATGATACACGATGAGCTGGTCACATGGTCACTACTCCTATATGGAGAGGTATGAACAACATCATGACACACGATGAACTGGTCACATAGTCACTACTCCTATATGGAGAGGTAAGAACAACATCATGACACACGATGAACTGGTCACATAGTCACTACTCCTATATGGAGAGGTAAGAACAACATCATAACACACGATGAACTGGTCACATAGTCACTACTCCTATATGGAGAGGTATGAACAACATCATGACACACGATGAACTGGTCACATAGTCACTACTCCTATATGGAGAGGTAAGAACAACATCATGACACGATGAACTGGTCACATAGTCACTACTCCTATATGGAGAGGTAAGAACAACATCATGACACACGATGAGCTGGTCACATAGTCACTACTCCTATATGGAGAGGTATGAACAACATCATGTCACACGATGAGCTGGTCACATAGTCACTACTACTATATGGAGAGGTATGAACAACATCATGACACACGATGAGCTGGTCACATAGTCACTACTCCTATATGGAGAGGTATGAACAACATCATGACACACGATGAGCTGGTCACATAGTCACTACTCCTATATGGAGAGGTATGAACAACATCATGACACACGATGAACTGGTCACATAGTCACTACTCCTATATGGAGAGGTATGAACAACATCATGACACACGATGAGCTGGTCACATAGTCACTACTCCTATATGGAGAGGTATGAACAACATCATGACACACGATGAGCTGGTCACATAGTCACTACGCCTATATGGAGAGGTATGAACAACATCATGACACACGATGAGCTGGTCACATAGTCACTACTCCTATATGGAGAGGTATGAACAACATCATGACACACGATGAGCTGGTCACATAGTCACTACTCCTATATGGAGAGGTATGAACAACATCATGACACACGATGAACTGGTCACATAGTCACTACTCCTATATGGAGAGGTATGAACAACATCATGACACACGATGAACTGGTCACATGGTCACTACTCCTATATGGAGAGGTATGAACAACATCATGACACATGATGAACTGGTCACATGGTCACTACTCCTATATGGAGAGTTATGAACAACATCATGACACACGATGAACTGGTCACATAGTCACTATTTCTATATGGAGAGGTAAGAACAACATCATGACACACGATGAACTGGTCACATAGTCACTACTCCTATATGGAGAGGTATGAACAATATCATGACACACGATGAACTGGTCACATGTGGGTCCTGATTTTTCCCTTAAACTTGCGCCGAGACTGACACACGCCGTCTTCGGCATGCTGGATCAGTTGAATTAATCAATGTTCTTCCTTGTGTGCGAGATTGTCCATGATTCACTACCATACATTGCCATCGAGAAGATAAATGCCCATTATAATTTTAATTCCACTGGCTTGTTGGTACTGTAACCATATGTTCTTTGTAGTCTTTATTTTCGAAGAGAATAATAAGAAGGAAGAATTCTTGTAATTATCTGCAAACCTGTCTGAGTTTGTTAATTGAATTCTTCCTTTCTGTTACGCCTTTCATCTTTAGTGGCAAGTCTCGTGCGAATGAGTTTCTCACGTGTTACAAATGCCGGTTTTTTTTTTTCCTTCAAAATCTCATCTATATGTAGCCTTAAAGAAACACGCTGCGTAATGACAGCACCTACCTGTAGAGATCGTAGGGGCGAACACAAGGTCTCACAACTCACTGACGTTCACCTGTGTGGATTTTACGTCTGACGCACGAGCAGACGTTTCCAATATAAATAAATGGCCGAGGATCAGGCGAGTCGGTGCCAACAATATCACTCAGCGTGTCTGTGCTGAGATAAGCAATAGTTTGTCCTACAAAAGATAATAGTAACGAAAGTGACGCACACAACTACCAGAAACTGCTCCAAGTCAGTTTCTTTTTCTATCTGATTTCGACCCCAAGACTATTTTTCACCTCCGTGTCTTTAAAGGGCGTTAAATGACGTATATACATTCCTCTTCTGATTTCCTTTCTCGTTTGGCTTTTCAGCGTCGAGGGGAAATGTATTTTTTTGTCTTTTGCTCACATGCTGTCTTCTCCTACTGTTATATGCTTCTTTCGGTTCCTATTGCTCCACCAATCCAACTTTTTCGTAGTCGACCCTTGCATATATGTTCTCACAACGTTTATGTCTCCTTCTAAATCGTACTGTCTTTACTTTATCATACCTCCGTCTCAGTCGTATTGTCTCTAATTTCTAATGTCACCATCTAAATTGTACTGTCTCTAATTTCTAATGCCTCCGTCTCAGTCGTATTGTCTGTAATTTCTAATGTCACTATCTAAATTGTACTGTCTCTAATTTCTTATGCCTCCGTCTCAATCGTATTGTCTCTAATTTCTAATATCACCATCTAAATTGTACTGTCTCTAATTTCTAATGCCTCCGTCTCAATCGTACTGTCTCTAATTTCTAATGCCTCCGTCTAAATCGTACTGTCTCTAATTTCTAATGTCACCATCTAAATCGTACTGTCTCTATTTTCTAATGTCACCATCTAAATTGTACTGTCTCTAATTTCTAAGGCCTCCGTCTAAATCGTACTGTCTCTAATTTCTAATGCCTCCGTCTAAATCGTACTGTCTCTAATTTCTAATGCCTCCGTCTAAATCGTACTGTCTCTAATTTCTAATGCCTCCGTCTAAATCGTACTGTCTCTAATTTCTAATGTCTCCATCTAAATTGTGCTGTCTCTAATTTCTAATGTCTCCGTATAAATCATACTGTCTCTAATTTATAATGTCATTATCTAAATTATATTGTCTCTACTTCTAATTTCATCATCTAAATCGTGCTGTCTCTAATTTCTAATGTCTCCGTCTAAATCGTACTGTCTCTATTTATGAGTTTGGCAACAACAACAGCCCGACGGATGATCGTGGCCAGGCTACCTCTTTAAGTCTTTTCGAAATGGTTCCTGGGCATGTGCTTATTCAAAGATTCTATAAAATCTGCCGAGCGGGCTGGAGGCAGATCATTACAACATCTCTATCTTTGTAGCTGAATGCTCCAGCAAGCTAACTGCTAACATAAGAGCGTCTAGTCTCGGACGCTATTTTGTTATGGATTTGGTTATGGAAGGCCTCGGTATCACTGCAAACGAATTAAAATCCATAATTGCTCAACCGCCCGTGCCAGCGTAATCATCCGAATTAATATCTCATCTCCCAAACAAAAAAGGTAACTGTAGTCCCCATCGTAGCAGCTTCAGCACACGCTAAAAGACATAAGGCGAAACCGCGCAGAAAATGAACACAGCCAACTGTTCCCTGTCATACGATATCATCATTCATCGTAAACAATTGGAATATCGAAACATGATCAAATCGGATGAGGTACATAGCTCACGGTGTGCACAGAACATTTAACTCAGTAGCTCCTGCAACAAGTCGTCTCGGACGCTGTTCAGTCGAAAGAGATTTTCAGAGTTTTTTTTAATGTCTTTATTTTGTTATCAAAATTGGAGCAAAGTAAGAAGATGATTGGCCACACCCAACTATATTTACAACACCTAGCAATATATTTACAACGTACACATATAGAGAGTTCTGTGACACACTTAGCAATAGATTTACAACGTACACATATAGAGAGTTCTGTGACACACTTAACAATAGATTTACAACATACACATAGAGTTCTGTGCCACATTTAACAATATATTTACAACATACACATAGAGTTCTGTGCCACACTTAACAATAGATTTACAACATACACATATAGAGAGTTCTGTGACACACTTAGCAATAGATTTACAACATACACATAGAGTTCTGTACCACACTTAACAATAGATTTACAACGTACACATATAGAGAGTTCTGTGGCACACTTAACAATAGATTTACAACGTACACATAAAGAGAGTTCTGTGCCACACTTAACAATAGATTTACAACATACACATAAAGAGAGTTCTGTGCCACACTTAACAGTAGATTTACAACATACACTTAAAGAGAGTTCTGTGCCACATTTAACAGTAGATTTACAACGTACACATAGAGTTCTGTGCCACATTTAACAGTAGATTTACAACGTACACATAGAGTTCTGTGCCACACTTAACAGTAGATTTACAACGTACACATAGAGTTCTGTGCCACACTTCACAATAGATTTACAACATACACATAAAGAGAGTTCTGTGCCACATTTAACAGTAGATTTACAACATACACGTAGAGTTCTGTGTCACACTTAACAATAGATTTACAACGTACACATAGAGTTCTGTACCACACTTCACAATAGATTTACAACATACACATAAAGAGAGTTCTGTGCCACATTTAACAATAGATTTACAACATACACGTAGAGTTCTGTGTCACACTTAACAGTAGATTTACAACATACACGTAAAGAGAGTTCTGTGCCACACATAACAAAAAATTTACAACGTACACTTAAAGAGAGTTCTGTGCCACACTTAACAATAGATTTACAAAATACACATAAAGAGAGTTCTGTGCCACACTTAACAATAGATTTACAAAATACACATAAAGAGAGTTCTGTGCCACACTTAACAATAGATTTACAACGTACACATATAGAGAGTTCTGTGCCACACTTAACAATAGATTTACAAAATACACATAAAGAGAGTTCTGTGCCACACTTAACAATATATTTACAAAATACACATAAAGAGAGTTCTGTGCCACACTAAGGAATAGATTTACAACATACACATAGAGTTCTGTGCCACACTTAACAATAGATTTACAACGTACACATATAGAGAGTTCTGTGCCACACTTAACAATCATCATCATTGAGTGCCGTCTCCGCAACGAAGGTTGGCTACCATGGAGCGCCATTTTGCTCTATCTCTTGCTTTGATGGTGCAGGTTGTCATCGGTTGATTTGTCCATCTTTTGATGTTACTCGTCCATGTAATCTTGGTCTGCCTCTGCCTCTTTTACCTTGTATTTTCCCCTCCAGGATCACTTTCAGTAGGCTGTTGTGTCTTTTAACATGGCCTAAGAATCGCATTTGTCTTGTTCTAATTGTGTTCAGAAGTTCTCTTTTCATTTTTAGTTGTTTTAAGACTTTGTCATTTGTTTTCTTTTCCTTCCATCCAATTCTACCTATTCTTCTAAATATCCACATTTCAAAGGCTTCAATTCTCTGTTCTGTTTTCTTGTCTAATGTCCATGTTTCAGCACCATATAGGAATATTGAGAAGATGTAACATTTTGCTATTCTTAGTTTTAGCTCTGGTGTTATTTGTTTTGATGTTAGTATGTCCTTCATGACATTAAAATTACTTTTTGCCATTCCTATTCTTTTGTTTATTTCAGTTGTACATTTTCCATCACTGGTTATAGTATGTCCAAGGTAGTTATAGTTCTGAACTGTCTCAAGGTCTATTCCTTCAATTTTGATATCCACTTGTGGGTTTTGAGTATTTTCTTTGTTTATGATCATAGTTTTAGTCTTTTTGATATTCATATCTAGTCCATATTTTTTGCTTGTCGTGTTTATTTCATTAAGTAATTGTTGTAGGTCTTTAGAATTTTCTGCTAGTAGTACAGTATCGTCAGCATATCTTAGGTTATTGATTATCTTTCCATTAATTTGTAGGCCTGGCATCTCTATGATGTTTTTAAAGATTTGCTCAGTGTATAGATTGAACAAGCTTGGTGATAGGATGCATCCTTGTCTTACTCCTCTTTTTATATCAATGGGTGTAGAGAACTCTTTGTTATATTTTATTATTGCTGTTTGCTCCCAGTATAGATTGCATATTAGTCGTATATCCATGTCATCTAGATGTATCTCTTTAGGCATTCTATAAGTTGTTTGTGGTGTACTCTATCAAAAGCTTTGGTGTAGTCTATGAAGCAGGCATATATTGGTTTGTTTACTTCTGTGTATTTTTCTATTAATGTTCTCATGCAGAATATGGCTTCTTTTGTCCCGCTATTTTTCCTAAATCCAATTGCTGCTCATCTAATTCAGTATTGATTTTATTCTGAATCCTTCCTTGTATAACTTTTAGCAAGATTTTTGTAACATGGCTCATTAGGCTTATTGTTCTAAAGTCACTGCATTCAACTGCACCATTCTTTTTAGGCAATGCAATGAAAGTTGATGTTTTTAGTTCATTTGGTATGTATCCTGTGTGGTATATGTCGTTGCATGTGTCTGTAATCACTTCAATGCCAAAATCTTCAAGTGCCTGTATCATCTCTATCTGTATGCTTTCAGGTCCTGCTGCTTTTCCCCTTTTCATTGTTTTTTATAGCTTTTTCCACCTCAGATTTTAAGATTTTATAGCCTGATGTACATTTTATAACTGGTTTCTTGTCCCTTTGATCATGAAATAGTTCTGTTATATATTAACAATAGATTTACAAAATACACATAAAGAGAGTTCTGTGCCACACTAAGGAATAGATTTACAACATACACATAGAGTTCTGTGCCACACTTAACAATAGATTTACAACATTCACATAAAGTGAGTTCTGTGCCACACTTAACAATAGATTTACAACATTCACATAAAGTGAGTTCTGTGCCACACTTAACAATAGATTTACAACATACACATAAAGAAAGTTCTGTGCCACACTTAACACTAGATTTACAACGTATACATATAGAGACTTATGTAACGCACTTAACAGTAACATGCAAATAAAGAAAGTTCTGTAACACACGTAAAGAATGATCTTTATTTGTAAAACACACATAAAAAATAGATTGGCAACACACACATAAGAGAATTGTAAAACACACATAAAAAATAGATTGGCAACACACACATAAGAGAATAGTAAAACACACATAAAAATACATTGGCAACACACACATAAGAGAATTGCAAAACACACATAAAAAATAGATTGGCGAAACACACATAAGAGAATTGCAAAACACACATAAAATGATGACTAGCACACTCGTCAAGAAAATTCTGTTGTACCGAGCAGTTTCAACAGCGAAGTCAACTGGTACATTACTGGTTATTGCCAAGGAATCTGTGAGGACGTACCCTTTGGCACAGTGCCATATAGGTTGCCATTTTCTATGCTGGAGTGCCTGTGGATTTCTTGCCCACCTGGTGTTCAAAGCGTACATTCCCACTACAAATAATCTGCCTATTGCGCAAAGACACCAAAAAGACTCATACTTATAATAGGTTAAGATTAGTGCAAAGATGTTGATGACTGTAACACTATAATCTATACAACAAAAGAAGAAGGTGGTCACATGTTTGTCAAGTGATGAGAAGCGACATTAAGAGAAAAAGGTGGTCATATTTTGGTCATGGGATGAGAAGAGAAAATAGGAGAAAAAAGTGGTCATATGTTGGTCATGTGATGAGAAGAGACAATAGGAGAAAAGGTGGTCATATGTTAGTCATATGATGAGAAGAGACAGTAAGAGAAGAAGGTGGTCATATGTTGGTCATGTGATGAGAAGAGGCAGTAAGAGAAGAAGGTGGTCATATGTTGGTTATGTGATGAGAAGAGACAATAAGAGAAGAAGGTGGTCATGTGATGAGAAGAGACAATAGGAGAAAAAGGTGGTCATATGTTGGCCATGTGATGAGAAGAGACAGTAAGAGAAAAAGGTGGTCATATGTTGGTCTGTGATGAGAAAAGACAATAGGAGAAAAAGGTGGTCATATGTTGGTCATGTGATGAGAAGAGACAGTAAGAGAAAAAGGTGGTCATATGTTGGTCATGTGATGAGAAGAGACAATAGGAGAAAAAAGTGGTCATATGTTGGTCATGTGATGAGAAGAGACAATAGAAGAAAAAGGTGGTCATATGTTGGTCATGTGATGAGAAGAGACAATAGGAGAAAAAAAAGTGGTCATATGTTGGCCATGTGATGAGAAGAGACAATAGGAGAAGAAGGTGGTCATATGTTGGTCATGTGATGAGAGGAGACAGTAAGAGAAGAAGGTAGTCATATGTTGGTTATGTGATGAGAAGAGACAATAAGAGAAGAAGGTGGTCATGTGATGAGAAGAGACAATAGGAGAAAAAGGTGGTCATATGTTGGTTATGTGATGAGAAGAGACAATAGAAGAAAAAGGTGGTCATATGTTGGTCATGTGATGAGAAGAGACAATAGGAGAAAAAAAGTGGTCATATGTTGGCCATGTGATGAGAAGAGACAATAGGAGAAAAAAGTGGTCATATGTTGGTCATGTGATGAGAAGAGACAATAGGAGAAAAAAGTGGTCATATGTTGGTCATGTGATGAGAAGAGACAATAGGAGAAAAAGGTGGTCATATGTTAGTCATATGATGAGAAGAGACAGTAAGAGAAGAAGGTGGTCATATGTTGGTCATGTGATGAGAAGAGACAGTAAGAGAAGAAGGTGGTCATATGTTGGTTATGTGATGAGAAGAGACAATAAGAGAAGAAGGTGGTCATGTGATGAGAAGAGACAATAGGAGAAAAAGGTGGTCATATGTTGGTCATGTGATGAGAAGAGACAATAAGAGAAAAAGGTGACCATATGTTGGTCATGTGATGAGAAGAGACAATAAGAGAAAAAAGGTGGTCATATGTTGGCCATGTGATGAGAAGAGACAACAAGAGAATCTCAAAGCATGCCCTTCAATGGGGACCAGATGGTAAAAGCAAAAGGCGATGAACTTGAGAAACACTTACAAGAACAATGGGGCGAGAAAAAAACACGAGCGGGTGGTGATGATATATAGGGGTGGATTAACTATTAAGAAAATTAAGTACGTGCTTAGGGCATCAAGGCAAGGGGGCGCCACAAAGGGACCCCCACATTAAATGAAGAAAAATGACATACAGATATATACAACAATAACAAGAGCTCTCAGTGAATGCTGACCTCCGCCAAGGGTCATGAAATCGAAGGGAAAATTAATTTCCCCACATGCAACAAGGCAGGCTGGACGCATTATCTGTATTAGGTCTAGGGGTTGTGTTACATAAGATTATAGTTGAGGAGCTCGTTAAAGGCTTTGCTGTTTTATAAAAAAGGTAGGAGAAAACTTGTCAAATATAAATAAAGTAGAAGTAGACGCAAACAGACATTATCTTCGATCTTTCTGTCAGTTTGTTTAATTTCCATAAATACAATTATATTTTATGGCTGATTATTGTTTATATTTTAAATTTATATATATTTTTATTATAATTATATATATAATTTTTAAAAAAGTAAAGAGCCCCCGTCACGCCAAGTGGCGTATAGGGAATATGGTGTTAGTGACCATAAATTTTACAGACTTCGGCACATGATTTTTGGGGTAATGTGGTCAGTATTACTCCCGTGTCGCTTTACTTTCCCAGAACAAAAATCCGGTACCCATTTAAGGCTGGGTGAACCCGAAAGCCGTCGATCAGGATCGAGCCCGCTCTTCTCCTTTGTAGTCCAGTTCACTAACCACTGAGCTATGGGGGAACCAAGATCTAAGTACCTTAAGGCCTCTAGGGGTCTTTATCCGGGCCTGTATGTGTATATATGTATAGATATACAATGTAAGGTACTGGTGGCACTCTATATTTAGCAAGTGTGCATCTTAAGTAAGTTTCTGTTACACGGAAAAAGTGTCTCTCTCTCTCTCTCTCTCTCTCTCTCTCTCACTTCAGCTCGTCCAGTACAGCTCCGATTCTTCTTAGTCACATATAGTCAACGCATATTAATTACTAAGACATATACTTGTACAGATGAGGTACTGGTCAGACGTTAAGAAAAAGGAAAAGCCTCTCTTTTCGGTTAAACATGTCATGAGTTATTTATATGACAGCTCCAATATCAAATGAAAGAGAGTCCTAGGAAAGAGCGTCAGTATTGGCTTATGATAAATGTCTTCAGAAATGGCTATTGGGAAAGGTCATCAGAACTGGCTATTGGGAAAGGTAATCAGAACTGGCTATTGGGAAAGGTCATCAGAACTGGTTATTGGGAAAGGTCATCAGAACTGGCTATTGGGAAAGGTCATCAGAACTGACTATTGGGAAAGGTCATCAGAACTGGCTATTGGAAAGGTCATCAGAACTGGTTATTGAGAAAGGTCATCAGAACAGGCTATTGGAAAGGTCATCAGAACAGGCTATTGAGAAAGGTAATCAGAACTGGCTATTGAGAAAGGTCATCAGAACTGACTGTTGAGAAAGGTCATCAGAACTGACTGTTGAGAAAGGTCATCAGAACTGGCTGTTGAGAAACAACAGAACTGGCTATTGAGAAAGGTCATCAGAACTGGCTATTGAGAAATAATAGAACTGGCTATTGAGAAAGGTCATCAGAACTGACTGTTGAGAAAGGTCATCGGAACTGACTGTTGAGAAAGGTCATCAGAACTGACTGTTGAGAAACAACAGAACTGGCTATTGAGAAAGGTCATCAGAACTGGCTATTGAGAAATAACAGAACTGGCTATTGAAAAATAACAGAACTGGTTATTGAGAAAGGTCATCAGAACTGGCTATAGAGAAATAACAGAACTGGCTATTGAGAAAGGTCATCAGAACTGGCGATCGTGAAAGGTCATCAGAAAGGGCGATCGTGAAAGGTCATCAGAACTGGCCATTGGGAAAGGTCATCAGAACTGGCAATTGAGAAATAACAGAACTGGCTATTGAGAAAGGTCATCAGAACTGGCTATTGAAAAATAACAGAACTGGTTATTGAGAAAGGTCATCAGAACTGGCTATAGAGAAATAACAGAACTGGCTATTGAGAAAGGTCATCAGAACTGGCGATCGTGAAAGGTCATCAGAAAGGGCGATCGTGAAAGGTCATCAGAACTGGCCATTGGGAAAGGTCATCAGAACTGGCAATTGAGAAATAACAGAACTGGCTATTGAGAAAGGTCATCAGAACTCGCTATTTGGAAAGGTCATCAGAACTGGCTTTTGGGAAAGGTCATCAGAACTGGATATTGGGAAAGGTCATCAGAACTTGCTATTGGGAAAGGTAATCAGAACTGGCTATTGTGAAAGGTCATCAGAACTCGCTATTTGGAAAGGTCATCAGCACTGGCTTTTGGGAAAGGTCATCAGAACTAGCTATTGGGAAAGGTCATCAGAACTCGCTATTTGGAAAGGTCATCAGAACTGGCTTTTGGGAAAGGTCCTCAGAACTGGCTATTGGGAAAGGTCATCAGAATTGACTGTTGTGAAAGTTTGTCAGAACAGGTTCATGACAGAAGCTGTTACAGCTTCATAGCTATTTTCCACCCTATCAACTTTTAGGGCTGGGTACGCCACTGAAACGCAACCGTTTGAAGTGCTGTCCGTCATTTAGACCTTGCTGTTAGTTGTGCTGACCCAGGCTAGACATCTGCCTTGTACAAACTCCATTATGGTGGCTTCTTGTGCAACTAGTGGCAATATTTGCCCAGCGCTGTTAATTCTAGGCCATCTTCTCCTTCCGGACCTAGGCCCGTACTTGAGCGATTAAAGCCTTTAAGATGTTCCTATATTTCAACACGTTGGCTGTATTAAAATAGTAATATAACACGTAGGCTGTATTAAAATAGTAATATAACAAGTTGGCTGTATTAAATAGTAATATAACAAGTTGGCTGTATTAAAATAGTCATATAACAAGTTGGCTGTATTAAAATAGTAATATAACAAGTTGGCTGTATTAAAATAGTCATATAACAAGTTGGCTGTATTAAAATACTCATATAAACAAGATGATTGTATTAAAATAGTCATATAACCAGATAATTGTATTAAAATAGTCATATAGCAAGTTGGCTGTATTAAAATAGTCATATAACAAGTTGGCTATATTAAAATAGTAATATAACAAGTTGGCTGTATTAAAATAGTCATATAACAAGTTGGCTGTATTAAAATAGTCATATAACCAGATGATTGTATTAAAATAGTCATATAACCAGATGACTGTATTAAAATAGTCATATAACCAGATGACTGTATTAAAATAGTAATATAACCAGATGATTGTATTAAAATAGTCATATAACCAGATGATTGTATTAAAATAGTCATATAACCAGATGATTGTATTAAAATAGTAATATAACCAGATGATTGTATTAAAATAGTCATATAACCAGATGACTGTATTAAAATAGTAATATAACCAGATGATTGTATTAAAATAGTCATATAACCAGATGATTGTATTAAAATAGTCATATAACCAGATGATTGTATTAAAATAGTCATATAACCAGATGATTGTATTAAAATAGTCATATAACCAGATGATTGTATTAAAATAGTCATATAACAATTTGGCTGTATTAAAATAGTCATATAACAAGTTGTCTGTATTAAAATAGTCATATAACAAGTTGGCTGTATTAAAATAGTCATATAACAAGTTGGCTGTATTAAAATAGTCATATAACCAGATGACTGTATTAAAATAGTCATATAACCAGATGATTGTATTAAAATAGTCATATAACCAGATGATTGTGTTAAAATAGTAATATAACCAGATGATTGTGTTAAAATAGTCATATAACCAGATGACTGTATTAAAATAGTAATATAACCAGATGATTGTATTAAAATAGTCATATAACCAGATGATTGTATTAAAATAGTCATATAACCAGATGATTGTATTAAAATAGTAATATAACCAGATGATTGTATTAAAATAGTCATATAACCAGATGACTGTATTAAAATAGTAATATAACCAGATGATTGTATTAAAATAGTCATATAACCAGATGATTGTATTAAAATAGTCATATAACCAGATGATTGTATTAAAATAGTCATATAACCAGATGATTGTATTAAAATAGTCATATAACCAGATGATTGTATTAAAATAGTCATATAACAATTTGGCTGTATTAAAATAGTCATATAACAAGTTGTCTGTATTAAAATAGTCATATAACAAGTTGGCTGTATTAAAATAGTCATATAACAAGTTGGCTGTATTAAAATAGTCATATAACCATTTGGCTGTATTAGAATAGTCATATAACAAGTTGGCTGTATTAAAATAGTCGCATTACAACCCCAGTTTAATTTGCTGGGGAGGAGATCTAGGGAAATATAGAATAAGATTGATCGCACCATTACAAAAATATCATCAAAAACAGACAGATCATCAATATAAACAGATCATTAATACAGAAAAATACAAGGTAAAAGAGGCAGAGGCAGACCAAGACTAACATGGGCGAGTATCATCAAAAGATGGACAAGTCAATCTATGTCAGCCTGCACCATCAAAGCAAGAAACAGAGTAGAATGGCGATCCATGGTAGCCAACCTTTGTTGCGGAGAAGGCACGCGATGATGATGATGATGAATACAGACATATCATCAATACAGACAGATCATCAATATATAGACACATACAAACATACATGCTCTGTATTTATTTATACATGTATGTTTGTATGTGTACATATTTTTAAACTGAAAGATGTATAACTATGTTGTACCATTGTGTGGTCAACATGTTTATGTTATCTATCACTCGGGCTATGTCGGTGGGGTTATTTCTCTCCATACACGCTCGTTCAGGATGAAGACGTCATTGGAGTAGAAACGAGGCAAGCGCGAGTATAAGAGAAGCTTATGTCGTGACCTGATTGTCGAGTCATGTCAGGGTTTGCAGTAGCCACCATAGGAAGTTTGAGAGAAATATATGTGCACATTTGTTATTGTTGTTGAAGATGACATCACAGCACTCTGGGTGAACCCATAGGTGCTAAGATGATTTTAAAAAAAAATAATTAACCTACGACTAAGTATATGTCCATGTGTTCCCCATCATCTTCCTCTCTGCTCCCGCATGTCGTCGCCAAGAATATGTTGATCTTCCTCTTTGTCTGTTCCCCTGGGGATTCCAATAAAGGCATGTCGTGTAATACTTTCAGTTGGCTTCCCCAGTGTGTGTCCTATCCAGCGCCATCGTCTTTGGTTTATCACTTTGCCCTATGGTATTTGACTGGTACTTTCTCCCATAATTCTATGTTAGTGATTTTGATTGAGCTTAAAAGTATGGCACCAAACAGACGCTTGGAAGGTGTTTGTTCAAAACCCAAACTCCACAGGGAGCTGAAAGTGTTTATTGAAGACCTAAGCTGCATATAGAGCTGAACGTGTTTATTGAAGAACTAAGCTGCAAATAGAGCTGAAAGTGTTTATTGAAGACCTAAACGCCACAGGGAGCTGAAAGTGTTTATTGAAGATCTAAGCTGCAAATAGAGCTGAAAGTGTTTATTGAAGACCTAAACGCCACAGGGAGCTGAAACTGTTTATTGAAGACCTAAGCTGCATATAGAGCTGAACGTGTTTATTGAAGAAATAAGCTGCATATAGAGCTGAACGTGTTTATTAAAGAACTAAGCTGCATATAGAGCTGAAAGTGTTTATTGAAGACCTAAACGCCACAGGGAGCTGAAAGTGTTTATTGAAGACCTAAGCTGCATATAGAGCTGAACGTGTTTATTGAAGAACTAAGCTGCAAATAGAGCTGAACTTGTTTATTGAAGAACTAAGCTGCAAATAGAGCTGAACTTGTTTATTGAAGAACTAAACCGCAAATAGAGCTGAACTTGTTTATTGAAGAACTAAGTTGCAAATAGAGCTGAACTTGTTTATTGAAGAATTAAGCCGCAAATAGAGCTGAACTTGTTTATTGAAGAACTAAGCCGCAAATAGAGCTGAACTGGTTTATTGAAGAACTAAGCTGCAAATAGAGCTGAACTTGTTTATTGAAGAACTAAGCCGCAAATAGAGCTGAACTTGTTTATTGAAGAACTAAGCCGCAAATAGAGCTGAACTTGTTTATTGAAGAACTAAGCTGCTTATAGAGCTGAACTTGTTTATTGAAGAACTAAGCTGCTTATAGAGCTGAACTTGTTTATTGAAGAACTAAGCCGCAAATAGAGCTGAAAGTGTTTATTGAAGAACTAAGCTGCTTATAGAGCTGAACTTGTTTATTGAATAACTAAGCCGCAAATAGAGCTGAAAGTGTTTATTGAAGAACTAAGCTGCTTATAGAGCTGAAAGCGTTTATTGAAGACCTAAGCCGCAAATAGAGCTGAAAGGGTTTATTGAAGAACTAAGCCGCAAATAGAGCTGAAAGTGTTTATTGAAGAACTAAGCTGCTTATAGAGCTGAACTTGTTTATTGAAGAACTAAGCTGCTTATAGAGCTGAACTTGTTTATTGAAGAACTAAGCCGCAAATAGAGCTGAAAGTGTTTATTGAAGACCTAAGCTGCATATAGAGCTGAAAGTGTTTATTGAAGAACTAAGCTGCATATAGAGCTGAAAGTGTTTATTGAAGAACTAAGCTGCATATAGAGCTGAAAGTGTTTATTGAAGAACTAAGTTGCATATAGAGCTGAAAGTGTTTATTGAAGAACAAAGCTGCATATAAAGCTGAAAGTGTTTATTGAAGAAATAAGCTGCATATAGAGCTGAACGTGTTTATTGAAGAAATAAGCTGCATATAGAGTTGAACGTGTTTATTGAAGAAATAAGCTGCATATAGAGTTGAACGTGTTTATTGAAGAAATAAGCTGCATATAGAGCTGAAAGTGTTTATTGAAGAAATACGCTGCATATAGAGCTGAAAGTGTTTATTGAAGAAATACGCTGCATATAGAGCTGAAAGTGTTTATTGAAGAAATACGCTGCATATAGAGCTGAAAGTGTTTATTGAAGAAATAAGCTGCATATAGAGCTGAAAGTGTTTATTGAAGAAATACGCTGCATATAGAGCTGAAGTGTTTATTGAAGAAATAAGCTGCATATAGAGCTGAAAGCGTTTATTGAAGAAATACGCTGCATATAGAGCTGAAAGTGTTTATTGAAGAAATACGCTGCATATAGAGCTGAAGTGTTTATTGAAGAAATAAGCTGCATATAGAGCTGAAAGTGTTTATTGAAGAAATACGCTGCATATAGAGCTGAAAGTGTTTATTGAAGAAATACGCTGCATATAGAGCTGAAAGTGTTTATTGAAGAAATAAGCTGCATATAGAGCTGAAAGTGTTTATTGAAGAAATAAGCTGCATATAGAGCTGAAAGTGTTTATTGAAGAAATACGCTGCATATAGAGCTGAAAGTGTTTATTGAAGAAATACGCTGCATATAGAGCTGAAAGTGTTCGGAAAACGCCATCCTTATGCAAGTGTAATATCCCCACCACAAGAGTAAGCTAGACTACCAGATTGTTACGATGCTGTTAAACCCCGTCCCCTCCTACCCCGTGACCTGGATAGTATAGCCACGCTGTGGCGTAGTTGTTAGACTGCTCGCTTGCAGACCTGAAGGTTTGACAGGAACTAACGACCCCATCTCACAAGGCTGATAGTGCCACCAACATTTCTTTACCAAACGGACGTTGCTATTGAGCTGTCTTTGCCTCTTACTTCTTGTATAACCAGACGCGTTGTTTTTAAACCATATTCCTTCTATATGTCATCAATTTATGTCAAAGACATAAAGTCCGTATCTTGCGGACTATATATTATTGTTATTCCTATTGAAAATAGGGAGCCGCGATAGCTCAGTAGTTAGTGATCTGGACTACAGGACTAGAGGTTCGATTCTGATCGACGGCTTCGTATCCTTAAATGGGTACCGGATTTTTTTCCTGGGAAAGTTAAGCGGCACGGGCGTAATACCGACCACATTACTCCAAAAATAATGTGCCGAAGGTCTGTAACAATTATGGTCATTAACACCATATTCCCATACACCACTTGGCGTGACAGGGCACTTTACTTTTTACTATTCAGAATGTGCTTTCTTTCTTCTTTCTTTCTTTCTTTTTTCTTTCTTTCTTTCTTTCGTACCCATTCGGTGTCATAGGAGACACAAAGTCCTGGTTTTCGCCCTTCAGGGAGCTTAAATCATTGCCATGTAGTGTTTCTTTGATGCTGTCTGCCCGCTTGTTCTGGGTCTGCCTCTTGCTATTCTTCCTTCTCTTTTATTAAATGATTTGAATTGTCAGGAATCGCACGAGAATGCGCAACTATAAAAATGTGCAGTTTATTTGTATCATCTGATACCCACTAGGGGGCAGCAGTAGTTGTTGACGTGTCGCTGGGTACCCTTCACTTTGCTATGTATTGATTGATATGAGCCATTACGTGAAAGCAATTCATTTTATTGTTTTGATTTATTACCAAAATAAATATCGTCTCTTTTCCATTTTCAGATTTCCGAAATTGTGCCGAATGACGTCACGTGAGCTTGTATTTACCACGCTTGAGTGGTACGAAGTGGACTATGGTACTTCGCCATAGCTGTGTCGATGCTTACATAGGAGGCGATATAGTTGTTTCATTGGAACTCTTCTCATGAACATCAGAGGTTTTGAGCGTATTTATTTTGTTGACTGAAATCTATAACAGCACTATTTTAAAGATAGGATATTAGTTTCTCAGATACTGTCAGATCTTTTTCATCGATTTTTGTGTTATGGTAGCAGAGGTCTAAACCAAGTTATCAAAGATTAAGAACTAGATGGATTAATAATCATATAACCTAACAGTTAGCTTCAGTTTTGTGTTTACTTGTGTAGTGTTGAGTATTTGTTACCTAAAATCTGACTGGACACAAGAATTAGATTGTATGTACATCGACGCAGTGTCAGATTGATTAAGTTAGATTGTTCGCAGAGTTTGTACTGCACGTCTAACGACCCGGTGTCAGATTGACGGACCTTCGTTGGTCACAGCTATCTTGAAGGAAATCCCAAGCGCCTGTTTTAGCTCCGAGGTCAGTCGTTTACCCATAGGTCTTGCCTGAAAGCCTCAAAGATGAGCACAGTCTGTGAGCAACCCACTCCATTGATCTCAAGTCTGGACAACAAGGCAGCACACAAGTTTGAAGCTCAGACAACGATCTCTTCCAGGCAAAACCGAAATGCCTCGCGCCCACTGGTGTACGTCACTCGCAGGATTCCGCAGATGGGCGTGGATGTGCTCCTGAGTGTCTGTGATGTGAAGCAATGGGACTCGGAGCAGGCGGTGCCCCGGGGGGAATTTATGTACAGCGTCGTTGGTGTGGAGGGGATCCTGTGTATGCAGAGCGATAACATCGATCAGGACGTGTTAGACAAGGCGGGTAAGTCCATATTGTTGGTGCTCTAGTTCACGTTTATGATGTTAGTTTAGGTTTATATTTCTGTCTGTGGTCTAGTTCACGTTTATGATGTTAGTTTGGGTTTATATTTCTGTCTGTGGTCTAGTTTCACGTTTATGTTGCTAGTTAAGGTTTATATTTCTGTCTGTGGTCTAGTTCACGTTTATGTTGCTAGTTTAGGCTTATATTTCTGTATGTGGTCTAGTTCACGTTTATGTTGCTAGTTTAAGCTTATATTTCTGTCTGTGGTCTAGTTCACGTTTATGTTGCTAGTTTAGGTTTATATTTCTGTCTGTGGTCTAGTTCACGTTTCTGTTGCTAGTTTAAGTTTATATTTCTGTCTGTGGTCTAGTACACGTTTATGTTGCTAGTTTAAGTTTATATTTCTGTCTGTGGTCTAGTTCACGTTTATGTTGCTAGTTTAAGTTTATATTTCTGTCTGTGGTCTAGTTCACGTTTATGATGCCAGTTTAGATTTATGTTTATGTTGCTAGTTAGGTGTATATTGCTGTTGCTGGTTTAGATTTCTGTTGCTAGTTTAGGTTCATATTTTATTGTTTATGCTGATGTTTTAAGTTTGTGTTACTTGTTACATTAGGTCCGTGTTTCAAGTGCTCCACCGTACTTGTGTGTCAAACTAGCTCACTATTCTACATCAACGCCGTCTAAGATGGCTGGACCACTTGGGCCGAACACAGCATCAACGAATCCCCCAAAACACCCTATCTGAAGAGACCGTCTTTAGCTAAATAAAGAAAGGAAGATGCATTCTACCCTACAAAGACATATGTAAATGGCGATTTGCGTACATGTAAGACTTGCCAGCAGAATATTTAAAAAAAGTGATTAGGGCTATCAATTGTTGTCCGTTTGTTAATCTTCCCAATTACTTTTAAATTACGTGTGCTTCTATGCATTCTGTCTCTGACCTGGGAGTTTAACCAGTACCAAATACTTGTTTATTTACTGTTATTCTTGTCCTCATCAGGGGAACTGGGTAGTCTAGAGGTAAGATGTCGACCTATGGACAAATAGGTCCCAGGGTCGATCCCCGCCACAGGCGGCGAGAATGTCAAAAATCGAACCCCTCGTGTCTTCATGTCTTTACTCTCCCCTGGTCTCTGGGTAGTGAGATTCGATATCTGGTCTTCTCGGGAAACGGCGGAAAACAAGATATCCCGTGTGTACTCGCGCACGTTAAAGAATCTTTGACAGTCAAAAGTCGAAAAGAGTGGGCCTAAAATGGTCGGTGTCCGGACAAAAATTGTTAAGCAAATCTAGTCATGCAAGCCGAAGACTAAACTACAACACAACTTATCTATGCCCACTTAACTTCCTTCATGGACAGATGACTTTAACTTCCTTTTATGGACAGATGACTTTAACTTCCTTTTATGGACAGATGACTTTAACTTCCTTTTATGGACAGATGACTTTAACTTCCTTTTATGGACAGATGACTTTAACTTCCTTTTATGGACAGATGACTTTAACTTCCTTTTATGGATAGATGACTTTAACTTCCTTTTATGGACAGATGACTTTAACTTCCTTTTATGGACAGACGACTTTAACTTCCTTTTATGGACATATGACTTTAACTTCCTTTTATGGACAGATGACTTTAACTTCCTTTTATGGACAGATGGCTTTAACTTCCTTTTATGGACAGATGACTTTAACTTCCTTTTATGGACAGATGGCTTTAACTTCCTTTATGGACAGATGACTTTAACTTCCTTTTATGGACAGATAACTTTAACTTCCTTTTATGGACAGATGACTTTAACTTCCTTTTATGGACAGATGACTTTAACTTCCTTTTATGGACAGATGACTTTAACTTCCTTTTATGGACAGATGACTTTAACTTCCTTTTATGGACAGATGACTTTAACTTCCTTTTATGGACAGATGACTTTAACTTCCTTTTATGGACAGATGACTTTAACTTCCTTTTATGGACAGATGACTTTAACTTCCTTTTATGGACAGATGACTTTAACTTCCTTTTATGGACAGATGACTTTAACTTCCTTTTTTGATCAGATGACTTTAACTTCCTTTTATGGACAGATGTCTTTAACTTCCTTTTATGGACAGATGGCTTTAACTTCCTTTATGGACAGATGGCTTTAACTTCCTTTTATGGACAGATGACTTTAACTTCCTTTTATGGACAGATGGCTTTAACTTCCTTTTATGGACAGATGACTTTAACTTCCTTTTATGGACAGATGACTTTAACTTCCTTTTATGGACAGATGACTTTAACTTCCTTTTATGGACAGATGACTTTAACTTCCTTTTATGGACAGATGACTTTAACTTCCTTTTATGGACAGATGACTTTAACTTCCTTTTATGGACAGATGACTTTAACTTCCTTTTATGGACAGATGACTTTAACTTCCTTTTATGCACAGATGACTTTAACTTCCTTTTATGGACAGATGACTTTAACTTCCTTTTATGCACAGATGACTGTAACTTCCTTTTTACGGGTAGATGACTTTAACTTCCTTTTACGGGTAGATGACTTAAATTTCCTTTTTAAGGACAGTTGACTTTAAAATTAACTTCCTTTTAAGGATAGATGACTTTAATTAACTTGCTTTCAAAGACACATGATTTTAAATTCCTTTTACGGACAAATGACTTTAACTTCCTTTCAATGAGAGATAATGAAGAAGTCAATCAATATCTTTAGATGGCATGGGGGTGAACGCCAGGAAGAGAAAGAAAGAGCACCGGCAAAGACCTTGACACCAAGCCAAGGACCTTGACACCAACCTACTTAGTCTCCTCTTACAACATGAGTGGCAGGTGACAGGGGCTCTATTCCTGTCTCTCCTGGCCGTGATCAGGGTCCCGGTACAAGCCTCAGGAACAGGGCGGCGACATAATTTTGTTACAAACAAAAGGTCAATATCAGGATCTTCCAAGACATCAAACCGCTGACAAAACACGGGTCTCACCTACAGAACAGTTCAAAGTACGAACACCCTTTGTCATAAACAAAACACGGGTCTCACCTACAGAACAGTTCAAAGTACGAAACACCCTTTGTCATAAACAGAACACGGGTCTCACCTACAGAACAGTTCAAAGTACGAACACCCTTTGTCATAAACAAAACAACGGTCTTACCTACAGAACAGTTCAAAGTACGAACACCCTTTGTCATAAACAAAACACGGGTCTTACCTACAGAACAGTTCAAAGTACGAACACCCTTTGTCATAAACAAAACACGGGTCTCACCTACAGAACAGTTCAAAGTACGAACACCCTTTGTCATAAATCTCGTCACACATTAAGATTAAGTTCTCACCGACCATTTCGCAGACCGACAGTGCACTGACGGTATGTGAGGTGCAAACATTTACAGACACCTATTGTCTGACGAGCATTCTTGTCGTTTTGTGCAGTGTGTAGTGTGTGTAGTAAAAGCTGCAATGTCATCATCGGTACATGTCACGGCTACTGTTCACATGGGATCTATGGACACGACTGTTCCGGGTCTTGTCTCAGTGTCTGTCCTTTATTTGAGGAAAAATCTGGCAAATGCCTACAATGTAAACATCTTGGCTATACCTGTAATGACACTTGTCCAGATGGTAATTTTGGGCTACAGTGCGAACAGATGTGTTCTGATGGCTGTGACATCATATGTACTCTCAAATGTCCGGACAACTGTTTCAACGACACCTGTCAACAGTCGATCGGGAATCTGTACATGCAAGAGAACGTTCTATGGGTCAGACTGCGCTCTCAAATCTCCGGACAACTGTTTAACGAAACCTGTTATTCCCACGTTCAGAAGAGTCTGCCGACTACAACAAGCCCAGCATATGGACATTTTAATGTGTTTCTGTGCTAGACATGGTTCATTTTTTTGGTGTTTTTTAGTGAAGTCATGGCTCATATCTTGCTGTGTTTCTGTCCTAGCCATGGCTCATATCTTAGCTTGCGTGTGCTGGCCATGGCTCATATCTTGGTGTTTGTCATGTTAGTCATATCTCATATCTCGGTGTGTCCGTGTTAATCATGTCTCATATCTTTATGTGTGTCTGTGTTTAGTCATATCTCATATCTTAGTGTGTACCAGTGTTAGTCATATGTCATATCTTTGTGTGTGCATGTCTGGGTTTAGTATTATCTCATATCTTTGTGTGCATGCTTATGTTAGTCATATCTCATATCTTTGTGTGTGCATGTCTGTGTTTGTCACATCTCATATCCTTGTGTGTGCATGGCTATGTTAGTCCCATCTCATATCTTTGTGTGTGCATATCTATGTTAGTCATATCTCTTATCTTTGTGTGCATGTCTATGTTAGGCATGTGTCATATCTTTGTGTGTGCATGTCAATGTCAGTTATATCTCATATCTTTATGTGCATGTTTATGTTAGTCATGTGTCATATATCTTGATGTGTGTCAGTGTTAGTCATGCCTCGTATCGCTGTGTTCATGTCTGCATTAGTCACATCTCATGTCTTTGTGTGTGCATGTCTGTGTTAGTCACATCTCACATCTTTGTGTGTGTATGTCTGTGTTAGTCACATCTTTGTGTGTCCGTGTCTGTGTTAGTCACCTCTAGTGACTCGGGCAGATGGTGCTCGTAAACCTGGGAGGGCCTACCATCTAAGGGCAGAATCCCCCTACAGAAAAGATTATCTGCTGCCTTGCAGAAAGATTGGGGACAATCAAAGGCTAGGGAAAGCAAACCCGAATAAAATGCTGGCTGAAATCGGATGCACTGGGCCACTGGCGCAGAACACAGTGCAACGTATTAACGGGTGTTCAGTCAGAGCGGATCTGACAGACTCTAATTGTGATGTTATGTCTGTGGGGGCGATCAACACACTTAGCCTGACAGCTGACTTCATATGAGAGTCTGGAATTCTTACTCTGATTGAGTCCTGAACGCAGAGAGAGAGAGAGAGAGAGATAAATCTCGTCAAATGAAGTTAGAAAACATGTCCTCAGTGCAACATAGAGCCAGTTCTTTCTTGAAATCCCTCGATGACAACTAAAGGAAATGATTGACCACTTCATCATCCGCCCTTACAAGGACGTTAAGTGGGCGTAGTTGCGTTGTGCTGAGGTTTGCGGTAGAACTGTGATATTTACCCTTTTCGGCCCAACACATCCGACTTTACCACGGTTTTTTAGTACCGGGTTGCCTTCCCTCTTCCATCCCTACTGGTTTGTCCAGACTAGACTGGTTAGTCTGTATCTAGAGGCACAGCGAAGAGGTGGAGTAGGGTCTGGATGGTTCTGGTTCACCGATCCTAGTGCATGTCATCAGCTACCACTCTCTGACAGCTTCCAACTCTGCTGCTGCCAGGCGCCTTAGCTCTGAACCTGTTCTACTAGATGGAAATCAATCATGGACGATAAGCAAGACAACACATAGATCATTAGAGGTAGTTGAGATGCGGTTTTATCAGAAGAATGCTACGACTTCCATGGATAGATTACTAATGATGAATGTTTGAAAAGAGAAACTGTGAAATATCATCAGATTCATAAGAAACAGACAAACTACATTTTTGCTTCTAAGCACAATTCAAACAAGACAAATGCGATTTTTGGGCCATGTTAAGGACACAACAGCCTACTAAAAGTAATCCTGGAGGGGAAAATACAAGGTAAAAGGGTAGAGGCAGACCAAGACTAACATGGACGAGTAACATCAAAAGATGGACAAATCAGCCTATGACAACCTCACCACCAAAGCAAGAGACAAAGCAGAATGGCGCTCCATGGTAGCCAACCTTCGTTGCGGAGACGGCGCTTGATGATGATGATATTTTTGGGCATGTGATGCGAAAAGAAGGTATTGAAAATACTATAACAACGGGCAGAATGAATGGAAAGAGGAGTAGAGGAAAGCGAAAAAAATACATTGAACAACTTATCCAAATGACATTTTTGTTGTTGTTTGATGTTCACCAGCTTTTCCTCTGGCGTGAGTCCCTAGAGACTAGGAACTGAATTTTGCGCGTTAATCCCTTTTTTTTTCCCTGGCAGCCATGTGCACAGGGTCACTCAACGTCTTCGGAAGTACACATATTTTTCTCCATAGATGAGTAATTGATGTTTCAAGTGGAGCCTCGATCAGGGCTGGTTGCTGCGAAGAGAAATCACAAATAAAAATCCAAATTGCTTCAGCCCGGATTTGAACTCCCAACCTCTCTGTCTCGAGACCGGCATCTTGCCTCGAGACCAATAAATCCCCTATCTAAATGACATAAGATCACCGACGGAAATTATGGCATTCATAAAGGACCGAGAGATGTGGAGAGGGATGATCGCCAACGCCAGTTGGCATGTCACCTGGTGATAATTGTACTATTGGCATGACCTGCAAGAGAGAAAGATAGATAGATAGATATATAGATAGAGAGAGAGAGAGAGAGAGAGAGAGAGAGAGAGAGAGAGGAGAGTATATAAAGAGAAAAGAAGAAATGAATAAAAGTTTGGTTAGAGCTGGCATAAAGGACGGCACAAGAACATTACAACGTTGCGAGCCAATGTTGTATGGTACAACCAGCCCACAGCTAAAAGGGGTAAAGTCATATTCTACAGTATTCGAGCTTGTCCTTCGTCTGCATATATTGCTCAGCCTGTGTGTTTCGGTTGTTTAAATATTTGTTGAGGCGTCAGAGGTGATCTTCAGTTGTAGGAGATACAATGGTTCAGCTACCGACATATTTGATTACCGCCCAGTTACTAAGAAATTATCTGCTAGCGTCCAATGATAGGAAATGTCTACGTACGCGTCCAGTTGCTAGGAAACATCTCTGCTAGCGTCCAGTTGCTAGGAAACATCTCTGCTAGCGCTCAGTTGTTAGGAAACATCTCTGCTAGCGCTCAGTTGTTAGGAAACATCTCTGCTAGCGCTCAGTTGTTAGGAAACATCTCTGCTAGCGCTCAGTTGTTAGGAAACATCTCTGCTAGCGTCCAGTTGCTAGAGAACGTCTCAGCTAGCGCTCAGTTGTTAGGAAACATCTCTGCTAGCGTCCAGTTGCTAGGAAACATCTCTGCTAGCGCTCAGTTGTTAGGAAACATCTCTGCTAGCGCTCAGTTGTTAGGAAACATCTCTGCTAGCGCTCAGTTGTAGGAAACATCTCAGCTAGCGCTCAGTTGTTAGGAAACATCTCTGCTAGCGCTCAGTTGTTAGGAAACATCTCTGCTAGCGCTCAGTTGCTAGGAAACATCTCTGCTAGCGCTCAGTTGTTAGGAAACATCTGTGCTAGCGCTCAGTTGCTAGAGAACGTATCAGCTAGCGCTCAGTTGCTAGAAAACATCTCTGCTAGCGCTCAGTTGCTAGGAAACATCTCTGCTAGCGCACAGTTGCTAGGAAACATCTCTGCTAGCGCTCAGTTGCTAGGAAACATATCTGCTAGCGCTCAGTTGCTAGGAAACATCTCTGCTAGCGCTCAGTTGCTAGGAAACATCTCTACTAGCGCTCAGTTGCTAGGAAACATCTCTGCTAGCGCTCAGTTGCTAGGAAACATCTCTGCTAGCGCTCAGTTGCTAGGAAACATCTCTGCTAGCGCTCAGTTGCCAGGAAACATCTCTGCTAGCGCTCAGTTGCTAGGAAACGCCTCAGCTAGCGCTCAGTTGCTAGGAAACGCCTCAGCTATCCAACTTGCTTAGCTCCCAATATAATTCACGACAGGACGTTTTGCCAAGAAAGTGAACTAGGTGTCAACTTTGCCGATTGTTATGTCCGATAAAGACCAAATAGTGGATCTGCTGTCACGCAGTAGCGATAAGCCTACACTTAACGTGAGAAAAGGGGAAAGTTGGAATACTTCGTTACAACTGGCAAAATATAGGGAAAGAGAAATTGCGGACGACAAAGAGAGAAAATACTGGATAGTTAAGTGTCATGGCTTGGAAAACAGTCAACAACAGAATTGATACGATGTAATTTGGTAAGTGAATTTGTGGAAGGACACGATCGTCTACCGGTATGGCACATAATGATAGTGATGATGACACTTAACTTATTCGCCATTTCTATCCTTGAACGTTAAGTAAACAAATACCACTCTTAAATCAGCTTACGTTGAGATACTTCACAAATATTGAAATAGATAAATGACATGTGCTTTTACCTTTTAAGGCATGTGGTTTTTTTTCTCTAGTATTTTTGTTTAAAATCATTGGTTTCATTAACCGCATTTTGAGGGGGTCAATATTGTACTGTTTTAGCCCTGAACTTCGGTTTAAGGTCGTACATGTAGGTCACAACGCTAGGAGGAAATGTAAGATGCGCGCACTGCACTGGCAGGCCACGTTCAGTCCACATGCCTGCAGACTGGTCTAGTCGTGACGTGTTGTACTTGAGAAGTAGGACATGCTTAAAATAAAAACAAATAATAAGGGGCCTCTTATGTTAGCTCATTACCTTTCTTATCTGTAGTTTGTTATTGTTCTTATCTGGGCGCTAATGAGATAGTCTGACCTTGCAGTTAAGCCCCCATAAGTTGCACCATGTGGTCTGAATAGGAAGCTGTTTTGGGCGCTGGACAGCTGTACAGTTTATGATCGAGCGAAGTTGATATGCGACACCTGTTGGGGACATAATTTGTACTGTGGACTTAAATTAAGGGTGGTTTCTGGGCTGTCATGGAACAGCATTGTTCTCACTTGTACTAGAATCAGTGGCGTATACTGGTTTTGGGGTCTGGGTTACCGCTCACATAATAATAAAAAACATACATTATATTCAGTAGGCTAACATGAAGTAATATTTTTCTAATGACTTCACCACATTTTTATTTACTTACTTATTTATATGTAAACTCTATCCGTCTTGTTTGGGACGAAAATGTCTCTGTGATTTTGTCATTGAAAGTACTTTTGGATTGGTTTCTAAGTTTCTGAGGGAATGATTTCTCAATGGACATTAATGCCAAACCAGATAAACGTTCTTGTGTCTGAGTTGAGCGACAATAAGATTTGATTCTCTTGAGAGCAGAAAAGGTTCTTTCTACAGATGCTGATGCGCATAACGTAGTTATAAATAGCTACGGAAGTTCCGTTAATGGGACATAATTTCACTTTCCCTTTTGTGACGATTATTATTGGCTAGAGCTAAAAATTACCCATGAAACCGCATTCATCTAGCGGCAACACCCCCTAAATAAATTTGATTCCCATTTTTGAATGTCAGGTTGGGTAATACTTGGTACGGATAGAGGAAAAATATACCACTAGCTCCTAGAAGTTTCAATGTAGAATAGTTATAACATTCACAAACGTTATAGTGGCCAGAGGAAAACCTTGCTTTAATAAATGCAAATCAAAGCAAATAAATCATATTGGCCTACGAAATGTGTAATAGAATATTCGAAAATTTGTAATATAATTATGTAAAAAAATATAATAAATTATCATTTCCTTTTGTATTTCGTTAATATGTTCAGGCTACCGGCGGTAGCTGCGGTATCATAGAGAATACGCCACTGTGTAGAGCCAGTCCTGAACTAAAAGCGGCCTGTCGTGATAATGATCACATCACCCAAAATGTGCCGTGGTCATGGAAAAATATGATCACATTACCATGAACCCATTCCCGTGTGTTACCGGGGCCTCATTATGAGTAAAGAATAGTGACACTGTGTCCTTCCAAGCATGTCAAAAGAGGCGACTAAGGAGGTTGATCGATGGCTTGACAAGCTGTCATTGTAAAAAGTATTGTTATGGAAACAGAACCATATATTTTAGAAGCAGTGATCTCTGCAATATGTGCCATTTTGGCACGCATGGTTTCTGTTTTTTGAGATTGTGGTTCTGCCCTATGTGCCGTCTTCGGCTCGAAAGGACAATAGATAGATTACCATGAAACACATCAACATTGTTTTCATCTGTGTCACAAATGTGTCAGCAGTTTTACCACTAGTGCTAGAAATACGTCAGCAGTTTTACCAGTAGTACTAGAAATACGTCAGCAGTTTTACTGATAGTACTAGAAATACGTAAACTGTTTTACCGATAATACTAGATATAACGTCATGTGGGCTGAGGTACGATTGAACTTAAGGTGACGAGTCCAATAATTTCAGACAACTCTGACGTCATACTCTATATCATTCACTATGACAACCATTCACTATGACACCACTCACTATGACACCATTCGCTATGACACCATTCACTATGACACCATTCACTATGACACCATTCACTATGACATCATTCACTATGACATCATTCACTATGACACCATTCACTATGACATCATTCACTATGACATCATTCACTATGACACCATTCACTATGACACCATTCACTATGACACCATTCACTATGACACCGTTCACTATGACACCATTCACTATGACATCATTCGCTATGACACCATTCACAAAATGAAACATTTTTTAGTGAAAGTCAATATTGATGTACGACTAACATAGAGCAATGGGAAAGTAGCTGTCAAATACCAGTGGACAAAAGAATACAATGAACACGATGGCGCTGGATAGACACACACTGCAGAGGCAAACTGGGAGTATTACAAGTCAGGACCGTTTTTTTTTTTTTGTTTTTTTTGGAATCCCCAGGGAAAGAGACAAAGAGGAAGACCAAAATATTATTGGAGAAGATGATGGGGAAGACATAAAATGATCTTTAAAAAATGGCAAGAAACAGAAAGGCTTGTTTGTTGAGACATATGCTCCACAGGAAGTTGAAAGTGTTTGTTGAAGACCTATGCTCCACAGGGAGCTGAAAGTTTTTGTTCAACACCTATGCTCCACAGGGAGCTGAAAGTGTTTGTTGAAGATCTATGCTCCACAGGGAGCTGAATGTTTTTTGTTGAAGACCTAGCTCTACAGGGAGCTGAAAGCTTTTGCTGAAGACCTATGCTCCACAGGAAGTTGAAAATATTTGTTGAAGACCTACTATGCTCTATAGGGAAACTGAAGGAAGAAGAAGAAGAGAAGAGATAAATATTTGTGTGAATGATAATTAGTTGTATTTGTATTGGGACATGATTTTACTTTGCAATTTAAGAAGGTAGTTTGCCATTCCTTTCCTTCTTGGCAGTGACTGTACTAGTCGGAGATCGCAGCCATTGTCTCTATACATGAGATCCTCTGCCTGCCATCGCGGTTGTGGGGACCATAACCGGCACTACTTGTCGGCTGCTCCCACAACACCATCCACCACCTGCTCCAATGGCTTCACGTAACCCTGATAAGGGGGATGGGGTGGGGGGGGGCGCGTAAACGGGAGCTCCATTTTGCCCAAGGTGGGCGGACGACAAAGAGAGAAAATACAAGATAGCTTGGTGTCATGGCACTGTAAACTGTCAACGACGGAATTGATACGATGTACTGTGGGTAGAGGATTGTGGAAGGACATGATCGCCTACGCCGACCGGTATGGCTCATGATGATAATGATACTTTAGAGCAATAATGCCTGTAGCAACAAGATTTGTTCAAATGGCAAGTGTGTGATATTCTGGCAATAAAAGATTACATTAAAAAAATCTGAAATACTTGTTCGTGTTTAAGATAGGGCTTCGTGTAGTCAAGTTAAATGTAGGCAATCACATGCATGTCTCGTCATTGAGTGCCGTCTCCGCACCGAAGGTTGGCTACCATGGAGCGCCACTCCACTTGTCTCTTGCTTGATGGTGCATATTGTCATAGGTTGACTTGTCCATCTTTTGATGTTACTCGTCCATGTTAGTCTTGGTCTGCCTCTGCCTCTTTTACCTTGTAATTTCCCTTCCAATAATACTTTTATTAGGTTGTTGTGTCTTTTAACATGCCCCAAAAAATTTCATTTGTCTTGTTCTAATTGTGTTTGGTAGTTCTCTTTTCATTTTCAGTTGTTTTTAAAACTTCATCGTTTGTTTTCTTTTATTTCCATCCAATTCTACTATTCTTCTATAAATCCACAGTTCAAAGGTTTTCAATTTTCTGTTCTATTTTCTTGTCTAATGTCCATGTTTCTGCACCATACAGGAATGTTGCGAATATATAACATTTTGCTATTCTTAGTTTTGGCCCTGGTGTTATTTGTTTTGATGTTAGTATATTTTTCATGGCATTAAAATTACTTTTTGCCATTCCTATTCTTTTTTTTATTTAAGTTGTACATTTTCCATCACTGGTTATAGTATGTCCAAGGTAGTTGTAGCCTCGGGCTGTCTCCAGGTCGATTCCTTCAATTTTGATCTTTAATTGCAGGTCTTGAGAATTTTCTTTGTTTATGATCATACTTTTAGTCTTTTTGATATTCATATCTAGTCCATATTTTTTGCTTGTCATGTTTATCACATTAAGTAATTATTGTAGATCTTTAGGATTTTCTGCTAGTAGAACAGTATCATCAGCATATCTTAGGTTATCGATTATCTTTCCATTAATGTTTAGGCCTGACATCTCTGTGATGTTTTTAAAGATTTGCTCAGTGTATAGATTGAACAAGCTTGGTGATAGGATGCATCCTTGTCTTACTCCTCTTTTTATATCAATGGGTGTAGAGTTTTCTCTTTGTTATATTTATTATTGCTGTTTGCTCCCTGTACAAATTACATATTAGTCGTATGTCTGTGTCGTCTAAATTTATATGTTTTATGCAGTCTATAAGTTGATTATGGTGTATTCTATCAAATGCCTTGGTGTAGTCTATGAAGCAGCACACCCATGTGCATTTTATATATATGGAAGACAGAAATGGGCAGAAAAAACTAAAGTACCAGGGACAAACAGTTGGTGTTGTACACACATAAAGATGAAGGGGGAGATGTCTTGTTGGTTGTGAGGCTTGTCGAGGGCTTTGGCTTGTATTAAGGTAATAGTGAGTCATTGGCACGTGGTTTTGGGGTTGTAGAAAGGTGAAGGGGGTAGGAGGAGGGTTTAGGTGAAGACAGGTAAGATATGTAAAGATCGTAGTGGAGAAAACATACCACATTGCAGATCAAACATGTGGGACGGTCTGACCTTGCAGGTCCGCTATCTTCCACTCGTTTCTTGCAAGAGGTCAAGACTATTTCTGTTGCCCCCACCACCCCCTGAAATAGTCCAGGGGAGGGGGGAAGGTTGTTTCCCTTTTATGGCAAATATCTTGAAAGACTAGCAAACGTTTTCTGTACACATTTACACAGATCTTTTATGTACTAACAGATTTCTATTTTTTTGTACACATTTTACATGGATCTTTTATGTACCGACAGATTAGACGTTTTCTGTACATATTTACACAGATCTTTTATGTACTAACTGATTAGACGCTTTCTGTACACATTTAACAGATCTTTTATGTATTGACAGATTAGACGTTTTTCTGTACACATTTACACAGATATTATATATATTAACTGATTAGACATCGTCTGTACACATTTACACAGATCTTTTATGTATCGACAGATTAGACGTTTTCTGTACACATTTACACAGATCTTTTATGTTTTGACAGATTAGACGTTTTCTGTACACATTTGCACAGATATTTTATGTACTAACTGATTAGACGTCGTCTGTACACGTTTACTCAGATATTTATATACTAACTGATTAGAACGTCGTTGTACACATTTACATGGATCTTTTATGTACCGACAGATTAGACTTTTTCTGTACACATTTACACAGATCTTTTATGTACTAACAGATTTCTATTTTTGTACATATTTACACAGATCTTTTGTGTACTAACTGATTAGATGTTTTCTGTACACGTTTACACTGATCTTTTATGTATCCGACAGATTAGATGTTCTCTGTACACATTTACACAGATCACTTGCAGACAAGTCTGTAAAAACATGTACACATATAGTTATGTAGTATTGCCCCCCAGCAAACAGACCTGAGGAGGACAATGTGGTCCACACCCACCTCCCTGGAAGAGAAACTATACAGTGCAACGAATCACTTAAAACAGACAGCTGCCTTCATAAGAGAGTCCAGAATGCTAGTCTGAATGAGCCATGATCGCAGCAGAAGAAGAAGATGGACAGACAACATCAAAGAAGTGCTACAACAACATCAATTAGCAATGATTGAACCCAACAAAGGGTGAGACCCAGAACTTTGTATCTCCTTCGACACTTAAACGGGTACAAGAGGAAGTGAAGAAAGAAAGTTCTAATGAAGCTTAAGTTTCATACAAAGTTGATATCTATTGAATCTGCAGTGGTTTGAGAATCTAATGCTTTAAGATTGATTTTGTGGGCTGCAACTCATGATGCCTTGATCAAACCATATTTCAATGTTTACTGCCCTTTATCTAGGTTCCCAGCTGAGAGTTGTGGCCACAATGTCCGAGGGAACCCAGCACATTGATGTTGATGAGTGCAGTCGAAGAGGGATCCAAGTGCTGACATGTCCAAACCAGCCTACTGAAATCATGGCTGAGTTGACAGTCGCCTTAATTCTTCTGACCATTAAAGAGTCTCAGACAGGTAATGCATGAAGCTTTATTATCAACCCGTGTCAGTGATTCTGAATCTAACAGGCTCTTCTTTTTCAGTGTTCACCTGCTAAGTGGTCATTGATGCATTCTGTCACTAGTTTACAACAAGCTGAGATATCTGTACCTTTCAATCCGACACCCAACTTTATCTTGGGTAGATTTTTAATGAAAGTTGGCAGGCATAGACCATTAGATAACATTTTGCAGAATAGAGATGGGTGGCAAAAATCATTACAAGCCCTATGCGACGTCTAATGGCATGGGAAGGATCAAGAATCAAGAAGATTTTTAATTACTTAACAATTTTGCCCAGGCAGTGATATTTTGGCCTACTCTTTTAATCATTTAACTGCCTAGGGACCCTTAACATGTGCATAGTGCACACAGAACGTCCTACTTTTCCTGTTATCTGTGCATCCTGTTATGATGGACTTCAGATCTCACTACCCAGAGGAAGGATAAAGCCGGGATCAGACAAATGATTGCAGCGCTGCGCTGAAATTGGTAAGCAGGGAACAATTTGAACAGTGAAAGCTCTACAAAAGATGACAATGCGGACGTTTAGGCTTATATGTGGCCTTCCTCAGAAAACAGGAAGAACAAAAATGAATGTACATGCAAGGGAATATACTCTACTACATATTAGAAACCAAATTCGAAGAGAAAAATTTCCTTGGGCAGTATTTGAACTTGGGAACTTCTTGTCTAGAAGCCAATGTTTTTCTTTAGAGCACCTCAATGCTAATACATCCTAGTTGTTCTCTTTTGTTATATTTTCACTTAGATTTGATTGGAGTGCCCTGCTGTAGGCCATAATCAATGCAAGCCCAAGACACAGCTAAATCAAAACTACTACAGATCTACAATATTTGCTGGATCACAGGTAGAGTGCCACAGCCATGGAGAGAAGCAATGATGATACCATTACTAAAGCCATGAAAAGATGGTTCAACGACATCCAGCTATAGACCAATCGGCCTTACAAGCAGTTTGTGTAAAAAGTATGGATCGTATTATCAATCTCAGACTGCAGTGGTACCTGGAAATTCTTGTGCCACAGCAAGCAGGCTTTAGACAGTGTTACTCTACTGAAGAGCAGGCAACCTATCTTTCCCAGGAAATTGAGGGTGCATTCCAAGAAAAGAAATTGGTACTAACAGCATGGATAGACCTAAAGAAAGCATTTGATAAAAGTATGGAAGGAAGGGCTCTTGAAGAAACTGAGAAATTATGGAGTAAATGGCAGGATGTACAAATGGATGAAAGCATACCTGCATAACAGGAGGGCCAGAGTGCAACTGGATGGTCTTAAAAGTAAGAAGGTCTTACCGCACCAGAGCATCCCACAGGGAGGGGTACTATCTCCAACGCTTTTTCTGATCTACATCAATGACCTAGTTACTGAACTACCACATGGCATCAAAGTGGCAATGTATGCAGATGACCTGGTAATGTGGTGCACAGAGGAGTATGCAACAGTGGCCTCCAAATTGTTGCAAAGAGCTATAAATGCACTGAACTCATGGACAAATAGATGGTGTATCAGCATCAATACAGACAAATGCAGTACTACACTTTTCACTCTCTTCCCAAAATAAAAAGCAGGAGCCATCTACATTAACAATGAGCCTGTGAAAGAAGACATACAAGCTACATATCTCGGAGTTACATTTGATAACAAACTATCTTGGACACAGCAGATAAATAGGCAACCCAAAAAGCAAGGCAGAAGTTTCTTGGATGAAGAATGCCCACATGACCTATGGATTTGTGTGTACACAGATGGATCAGCACAGAATGCAGTAAATAATGGGGGAGCAGGTGCATATATAGAGTACCCAAATAACACTAGGATATGAATAAAATAGCAACAGGGAAATATTGTCACAAATATGATGCAGAACTACAAGCAATAAAGTTGGCAATAGAAAAAACTGTTGAAAACAGTATTGTTAGCCCACAGTTTGTAGTGTTTTTTAACAGATGCAAGATCAATACTCCAGGTACTACAATCCAGAAAATTGCCACATCTGCAGACCTTATTGACTGAACTCTGCAAGCACCACAGGCTTGCCCTGCAGTGGATCCCATCTCACTGTGGAATACCAGGAAATGAGAAAGCAAATCAGTTGGCAAAGGAGGCGCAACAGGCACACAACTAGATACACCGGTTACATACCATCATAAGAAACAGATAATCAAATCAATCAGAGGGCCACAAGCCCCAAGTCAGGATGCCTTTCATAATATGAATAGATATGAACAAGTTATCATTATACACCTCAGAACAGGACACAATCGACCCCATAGTCACATGTATACAAAATTCAAGATTGGCACCTCAGCTACATGTACATGTGGACAGGTGCCCCAGACTGCTGAACACATACTCCAAGACTGCACTGAATATAGTAGACTGAGGAAAATCCATTGGTCCATAGATACAACACTACAGACAAAACTATATGGGTCACTGCAAGAATTACAAAGACAGTAAAATTTATACAGGAAACGACATTGCAGATATAGACAATACGTCAGGCGAACTAAAATCTATAGGTAGATGGATTGATGGATGGGTGTATGGGTGTATGGGTGGGTGAGTGCACTCTGGACGTATCCATGGATGCTCCATTTCACCCCTCAAAATATTGAGAAGACTTGGAGGAAAGCCCTGACCCACATGCAGGAACTTATAATCCAGGATTCATATTATATTTACTAGTTTGAAATCTCAGAGATAATATTTATCAAGTTACTTCTATAAATGGGAAACTAAACTCTGTACAGACCTGCAGTTTTTGTTTAGTCTGTTATCAGTTTACTAACCTGTGACCTGTTTCCTAACATGTTATCAGTTTACTAACCTGTGAGCTGTTTCCTAACATGTTATCAGTTTACTAACCTGTGACCTGTTTCCTAAAATGTTATCAGTTTACTAACCTGTGACCTGTTTCCTAACATGTTATCAGTTTACTAACCTGTGACCTGTTTCCTAACATGTTATCAGTTTACTAACCTGTGACCTGTTTCCTAACATGTTATCAGTTTACTAACCTGTGACCTGTTTCCTAACATGTTATCAGTTTACTAACCTGTGACCTGTTTCCTAACATGTTATCAGTTTACTAACCTGTGACCTGTTTCCTAACATGTTATCAGTTTACTAACCTGTGACCTGTTTCCTAACATGTTATCAGTTTACTAACGTGTGCAGGGGCTGGTTCTTAATTTGAAAATGCTGCCAGAGAGAGGTTGGACTGAAAAATGCAGATACTAGGGCTTTCTGTAAAATAGTGACACAACACATGTAAGCCCACTTATGACTTGAAGGGTGGATGTTGAAAATTCATCGCATGAACACAGGTACAGCAGTACAGTTGATTCAGTTATCCGGGAACGGATTAACCGGGAAGCGGATTATCCGGGAGACCTTCGTCAAAAATTTTAAAATGTAAAAAAAAAATTGAAATAAAAATTCCACCAGTATAAGAGAAATTGATGAAAGTGAAATAAATCTGTGAGCACTTCTTGATTTCTTAGAGCACCAAGAAGACAGTAACTGTGCAGAGAAATGAATCCTGAGAAATCTGCACAGTAGCATTCAGCGAAAAGCTGTTCATCATCATCAAGTACAGGGCCTACTGGCGTAGGTGATCATGTCTCTCCACAACTTTCGATCTCGACCATTCTCTTAAGCTGTCTAATATTTTCTCTCTTTGCTTCCCTCTGTCTCTTCGTCCCTCAATTTTTCCAGTTGTTACAATATATTCCAGCTTTTCTCTTCTCATTACATGGCCAAAAAATGATGATTGTTTCTTCCTAATATTGGAAATTTGCTCTCTTTTTGCTTTGGCCTCTTTCAGAACATTTTCATTAAAAACTCTTCTTAGCTGTCCATGGTATTCTCAACATTCTTCTGTAAAACCACATTTCTACAGACTCCAGTGATTTTCGTGTCTGTTGTCCTATTGTCCATGATTCACATCTATATGTTAAGACTAAGGGAAAAGCTGTTAAGAAGATGAAACAGGAGAGTTGACTCCCTTATATCAAGCAGTAAGAAATAAAAATCAGCACGAACTGTTAAAACACTTTACCAACTCTTTCAGTTTCCTATATAATAATGGTTTAATTGGGATTTTTTCTATCTGGGATTTCCCATTTCCCATTCATTCTGGATAATGGAGAGTCAACTCTACTTGAAACTCGAGTACTAGCTACTGATTATCAACAAACCAAAACTAATAACAATTCCTTGGCAATTTTAAAATATGAAAAAAGCTGTGTTGCTTCTTCTGTTGTATCAAATGTGGTTTTATTGGCATGCTTCTTGCCTGTATCAAGCAACAATAATTTGTTATTCTTATTTCTATATTTTTGTTCCTTAAATTAACATATTAAAATACAGACTTTGTTTTTGTTCTGTGAATTGTGAATTAAAATATGAAAATTCAGATGTTGGTTTGTATTCTAAGAAAAAAATTAATTAAAATTCAGACACTTGTTTCTTTTCTAAGATTACAAAAATATTAAAATTCAGGTGTTTGTTTATTTTTTTTAGGAGAAGAGAAGCTGACTAATTTTGTGACCCAGTTGCCTGACCTAAACTCTAACAATGTGGATGAGTTTGCCAGCGTCATCTGTCCCAATACGCGACCACACCTACTGAAACGTCGTGTGCAAGAGCAGCTGGCCTTTCAGTGGACCAATGGAAGCCAGCAAATATGAACTGTCCTACCTGGCGGAATATAGTGAGAAAAACATTTGGAATTTATGGAATGACCAAATTGGGACTCAGTGTTGCCAAAATTCTAAAAAATGTTGAAGCCTCTGATGTTTTGATTGCTGATATGGATGCAGAGTTTGATAACTTCAATGCCAACATACAGCAGACAGATTGTGAGTTTGTGTCCTTTGATACACTGCTGAAGAAGTGTGATATCATTTGTGTGTGTGGATCTACCGGAGAGCAGTCTCAGGAAATATTCTGCAAGGAGTCCTTCCAGAAGATGAAGAATCAAGCAATCTTGATTGCATCACAAAGTCAGGAAAGGGCTATTGATTACATGGATCTGTATGCTGCATTGAGAGATGGACTTATCAAAGCTGCAGGACTTAATGACTGCAATCAGGAACCTGTACCATTGAAGACCCTTCTCCTCGGATTAAAAAACTGCACATTCTTGCCACAGACTGAGGAGAGCGTCTATGACATGAGACACAAGGTGTCTGTTCTGATTGCTAAGAATCTCACAGCTGCTCTGAAGCAGAAATAGTGACGAAGGTCACAATAGTGTTGTCGTGGTCTCTTTGTATTTTTTAATTTTTCATTAATGGCTTGTATATTGGGTTTTCAAAGAGCTAATCTCATTCTTAAAATTATAGCCAAATCTATTCAGTGATTTTCCTAGAAAATATAGATTTTTATTTATGACCTTTGATAACGAGATTAATATTTTTTGTTGAAACTGAGGTCTTTTTCAATGCTCAGGTCTTTTGATCATATGAACTTGACTCTTTACCCATTATCATGGTGGAGGGTAGTAATAACCGTGACACAAGATAAGCTTGTCGCATGGTTGATACTTGTGTGTGTCCTATTTTTTTCCCATAACCCTGCACCACGGCTGAAACACTCTTCTTCAGCTGACTGGATCTTGGTTTGAAGTAGCAGTTTTCCTTCTCGTAGGGTGGATGCCCCCCAGAGCTGTTGGGCCCACCCTGTCCATGGTTTCTGTCTGGATGTTCTCCCTTAGCCTTGCCTTCTTCTGATAGAAACTCAGGCCTAGGTTATCATGTTTTTAGACAGTCATGTAGTGCCATGGTATAGAATAGTTAGCAGATTTTAAATAGTTATGAAAGACACTCTCTATAGAAGGTAGAATGGACAAAGAAATACACATCAGATACAGTAAAATAAAGCAAATAAAAAGACAGCTATAGTTCATATGCAACAACACAAAACACTGCTTATCTACATAAAAAATATCTTAGGAAAAGCATTCTTATTCCCATGTTATACTACTAGTGCTAAACATGGTTACTTACTCACAACATGTCAGAAGTTAAAGTTAGCAACCATAGAACTGAAATGTCTGACATTAGCATCCCAATGCCAAGATGAAGATTGTGTTGTAAAGAACTCTCCGCAGTTTGAAATTGAAAGGAATTGGCGAAAAATGGCCGTGCCTTGGCAAAATTGATCAGAAAAATTCAACCCGAATGCTTTGTAATAATAATAATAATGCCAGTATCTGATACACAAGTCTGTTAGCATCATCCTTCGCAATTAACAGCTAATCTTATGATAAATCTGACACAATGTATATCTATAATAAGAAATTGCTGATGATATAAATAGATAATGATAGATAAATGATAAGATAAATGATAAGATAAATGGTTAACATAAGTGAAGACAATTTAACAATTCAGAAACAGTATAACATGAATCAATGCATATAAAATATTAGAGATCAATTTTATCCAAAGAAAAATGAAGACAATACACTTGGGGATATGTTTACTGAGTCATCATTTTGTCTCTACACTTGGGATGTGTTTACTGATCATCAATTTGTCTCTACACTTGGGGATGTGTTTACTGAGTCATCATTTTGTCTCTACACTTGGGGATATGTTTACTGAGTCATCATTTGTCTCTACACTTGGGATGTGTTTACTGAGTCATCATTTTGTCTCTACACTTGGGGATGTGTTTACTGAGTCATCAATTTGTCTCTACACTTGGGGATGTGTTTACTGAGTCATCATTTGTCTCTACACTTGGGGATATGTTTACTGAGTCATCAATTTGTATCTACACTTGGGGATATGTTTACTGAGTCATCATTTTGTCTCTACACTTGGGGATGTGTTTACTGAGTCATCAATTTGTATCTACACTTGGGGATGTGTTTACTGAGTCATCAATTTGTCTCTACACTTGGGGATATGTTTACTGAGTCATCAATTTGTCTCTACACTTGGGGATGTGTTTACTGAGTCATCAATTTGTCTCTACACTTGGGGATATGTTTACTGAGTCATCAATTTGTCTCTACACTTGGGGATGTGTTTACTGAGTCATCAATTTGTCTCTACACTTGGGGATGTGTTTACTGAGTCATCATTTTGTATCTACACTTGGGGATGTGTTTACTGAGTCATCAATTTGTATCTACACTTGGGGATGTGTTTACTGAGTCATCATTTTGTCTCTACACTTGGGGATGTGTTTACTGAGTCATCATTTTGTAATCTACACTTGGGGATGTGTTTACTGAGTCATCAATTTGTATCTACACTTGGGGTATGTTTACTGAGTCATCAATTTGTATCTACACTTGGGGATGTGTTTACTGAGTCATCAATTTGTCTCTACACTTGGGGATGTGTTTACTGAGTCATCAATTTGTCTCTACACTTGGGGATGTGTTTACTGAGTCATCAATTTGTCTCTACACTTGGGGATGTGTTTACTGAGTCATCAATTTGTCTCTACACTTGGGGATGTGTTTACTGAGTCATCATTTTGTCTCTACACTTGGGGATATGTTTACTGAGTCATCAATTTGTATCTACACTTGGGGATATGTTTACTGAGTCATCATTTTGTCTCTACACTTGGGGATGTGTTTACTGAGTCATCAATTTGTATCTACACTTGGGGATGTGTTTACTGAGTCATCAATTTGTCTCTACACTTGGGGATATGTTTACTGAGTCATCAATTTGTCTCTACACTTGGGATGTGTTTACTGAGTCATCAATTTGTCTCTACACTTGGGGATATGTTTACTGAGTCATCAATTTGTCTCTACACTTGGGGATGTGTTTACTGAGTCATCAATTTGTCTCTACACTTGGGGATGTGTTTACTGAGTCATCATTTTGTATCTACACTTGGGGATGTGTTTACTGAGTCATCAATTTGTATCTACACTTGGGGATGTGTTTACTGAGTCATCATTTTGTCTCTACACTTGGGGATGTGTTTACTGAGTCATCATTTTGTATCTACACTTGGGGATGTGTTTTACTGAGTCTCATTTGTATCTACACTTGGGATATGTTTACTGAGTCATCATTTGTATCTACACTTGGGGATGTGTTTACTGAGTCATCAATTTGTCTCTACACTTTGGGGATGTGTTTACTGAGTCATCAATTTGTCTCTACACTTGGGATGTGTTTCTGAGTCATCAATTTGTCTCTACACTTGGGGATGTGTTTTACTGAGTCATCAATTTGTCTCTACACTTGGGATGTGTTTACTGAGTCATCATTTTGTCTCTACACTTCATGCAATGAGCTGACCTGACTGTTAACCACACAGAAGCGCAACAAAAGGATACCAGGAATATGAGAAATGCTGTAATCAGTTTGTAATTATTTCCTGATTAGTTCATGATAAGACATGTTTTTTTTCCACCGCCCCCCCTTCTCCCACCTCCAAACCCATTTACGTCATGAGCCTCGTGGCTGAGTGGTTAGCATGCTCGCATTCTGAACAGAAGGGTGCTGGTTCAGTTTCCAGAAGTGACAGATTATTTTTTTTCTGACCAACAAGGCTCCAGGGTTCACCCAGCCTCTAAAAGTTGATACCAGAGATTTTTCTGGGAAGTAAAGACACCTGGCATGATACCAACCATATCACCCTAATATATGTCATGGTCTTGGAAAACCTGGTCGCTAACACCATATCCCACTACCCTAGCTAGACGTGGAATGAACCTTGACTATTTTTTTTTAACATTACTCCTTTTTGTGTCAAAATCCTTGGTTGCTGAGTAGATAGTTCATTCGCCATGTACCAAAAGGTATTGGTTTAATTACCAGGTAGGCAAATTTTGTTTATATCAACATTGATTGGGAACTCACCCAGACTCTGAAAATTGGTACCAGAGATTTTTTTCTGTGAGATTGAGGTACCTTGGCATGATGTTTGCCACATCCCATGAAAATTTGCTATCCCAGAGTAGAAAAGTTGTTTGTTCTTTTTCAGATATTCTTTATGAATTTCATGGTTTAATTAATATATATGTTTATAATGTGTACTGTTCCAGTAGAAGGCCTATCGACCTGCAACAATGTTTTGATTTCATGTTGTCCTCCACTTATGTACAGCTATTATCATACCTTTTTTTATCTACACATATACACAGGGTGAGGACAGAAACACACACTAGATGGGTTGCTCTGGGGTAAGTTGCCAACTTGGGTTTCACGGCACTATTGGAGAAATGCACAGAGATTCTGTGGGAGTGAAATAATTTTTATTTAGCTGCTGTATCTGTGGGAGCAGCGATAGCTTAGTGGTTAGTGAACTGGACTACAAGAGGTCAGATTCAATCCTGATTGACGGTTTCCATGTTCACCCAGCCTTAAATTGGTACCAAATTTTTTCTGGAAAGTAAAGTGGCACGAGCGTAATACCGACTACATTATCTCAAAAATCATGCGCCGAAGGTCTATAAAAATTATGGTCACTAATACCATATTCCCTATATGCTACTTGGCATGACGGGGCTCTTTACGTTTTTTTTTTTTTTTATCTGAGGTCACCATATTTATAAACATATTTCAATACGTTTTAATTCTATGAATATGTGAAATCTAGAAGTGATTTTGTGCTCGCCCATAAATTTTTTTTTCAGCTTTAAAATGTGTCATTGGTCTTTGAAAAATATGGACACTGACATCATATTTTGTGTTCTGCCTTATGTCATGGAAGGGAATCCCTTACTTTTATTTTTTTACTGCTTGTATCACAAGGAATTGGTACAGAGAAGTCATCTGTAGTTTTCTAGAGCTATGTCATGTTGGATTTATTTTGTGACTTTAATGACATCTATTTATCATTTTCTAGTAGAGGTATTTCTACTAGATGTACAATCTTACATATATCTGGGCAGTAATATAGATAAAGAGGGAGGAACAGAAAATGATACCGAAATAAGGATATCAAAAGCAAAAGGAGCTTTCATTGCACTGGGAAACATATGGAAATCCAAAGAAATTAGGTTAAATACAAAAATAAAAATTTTCAACTCAAATGTTAAGTTGGTCTTATTAGATGGCTGTGAAACATGGAGAACAACAAAATTGACAATCACGAAGGTACAGACTTTCATTAGGATGCTTACACAGAATAAAAGGATGAAAATGAAAGAACAAATTCACTAACATTGAATTATGGAAATGTACCTGTCAAATACCAGTGGATAAAGAGACACAGGGAAGATGATGGCGCTGGATAGGACACACACTACGGAAGCCAACTGAGAGTATTACACAACAGGCCCTTTTTTGGAATCCCCAGGGGAAAGACAAAGAGGAAGACCAAGGAATTCTTGGAGAAGACAGATAGAAGCAGTGATGAAGATGATGGGGAAGACATGGAATAGTCTTAAAAGAATGGCAAAAAACAGAATGACTTGGAAAGTGTTTGTTGAAGACCTATGCTCCACTGGGAGCTAAAAAGGTAGAAGAAGAAGAAGAAGATTTATCATGCTGTCCTTTTGTGATGAAGCCATTATAATCTCGTATGGTATGTATGGGCTGCAGATTGGTTTGGGTTCATTATGATCACATATCTTTCTCTTCATCCCATACCCCTAAGGGTCATTGGGGCACCATTGACAGACTTCATCAACCTACTAGTGTTCCAGTCTCTTTCCTGACAACACAGAAAGATCACAGCTCAGTGCATCGTAGCACCAGTAAGGCACTTTACCCCCATCTGCCCGGAATGTTTTCAGAAAGAGGCTGGTTAATTTTGCTACAGAAATGTTGAAATTATAATTATTAAAAAGAAAATTAATTTAGAGTCTACACTGTGATCTTGATAGCTCAGGGGTTAGTGAACTGGACAACAAGGGACAAGAGGTTGGGTTCATTCCTGGTCGATGGCTTCCGGGTTCATCCAACCTTAATTGGGTGCCAGATTTTTTGGGGGGAAAGTAAAGCATCACAGGCATAATACAGACCACATTACCTTAAAAATCATGTACAGAAGGTCTATAAAAATTATGGTCACTAACACCATATTCCCTTTACACCACTTGGCATGACGGGCTCTTTACTTTTACTTACTGTGATCCAGAGTCCTGGTGGCTGAGTGGTTAGTGTGCTCATTTCCTGATCAGAAGGGTTCAGATTTGATTTTCAGAAGTAGTCAATTATTTTTGGGGCTAACAAAGCTCCGGGGTTTAAACAGGATCTAAAAATGATTACCAGAGATTTTTTGGGGGGACAAAAAGGTGGCCTGATGTAATACTAACGACATCACTCAAAAATGTGCCATGGTAATGTAAAAATATGGTCACGAACACCATATCCCATCTATGCCTAGCAAGACAGGGGAAGGAACCATTAGTTACTTTTACTTACCGTGACGTAGTAGTAAAAAAAAGTAAAGTACCCTCGTCACGCTAAGTGACACATAATGAATAAGGTGTTAGTGACCATAAATTTTACAGACCTTTGGCACATGATTTTTGGGGATAATGTGGTCGGTATTTCGCCCATGCCACTTTACTTTCCCAGAAAAAATCCAGTACCCATTAAAGGCTGGGTGAACTGGAAACCGTCGGTTGGGATCAAACCCTACCTCTTGTCCTTTGTAAATCAATTCACTAACCATGACGTAGTAGAGTTTGTATATTAAATGGTGGCCTTCTTATTTGGTGTGTAGAGTTGTGAAAGTGATGTTTTACACCCTTCACATATGTATGGGAACTATCTTTGTGCTTCAGTAGAATCATCACTGTTATGTAATATCATATGCATGACAGATATGATGAGAACTTCAAGGGGGGAGGTGTGGACAAGTCTTACAATTACTGGTGAAGTATTCAACATTCACAATTTATCGTGAAAATCTTCACTTTGATGCTGTGGACTCTTTACCATGAGATTTTAGAGTCTTATACCGTCATGTTGTAGAATTATCACTTTTGTAATATCGACTTGTAACTATGTAGTGATGTCTTCATTGTGATGTAGTCTAGACTACGAGTGGCTTTTTAAAAACAATTATTTTTAAAATATGTTTAATCCTCGACATTGCACATGATGATATATTTTTGTAATTGTTAAGTGTATGTGTATTTGTACAAACATGCTTCCGTAATTTTGGTGTCTCTACAGCAGTGTTATATATGACTTCCTTTACCAAATGGCTAGATGATGACACCATGCAATGTTGCACTCAGAAATGATAAATGTAAATAGACAATGTTGTAAATTTAGGAATCCACTAAAATAAATATTGACATTTGTCAATAATGTCTTTCTTGTGTATTTTTGTGTACTTTTGTTTTGTTTTTATGCCAGCATTAATTTATAGTGTCATTTATGACAACATTGTATTTGTGATGTTGATTTATGGCAATATTGTGTTTGTGATGTTGATTTATGGCAATATTGTGTTTGTGATTTATGACAGTATTGTGTATTGTATACAGGTTGGCCAGCTGTGCTGTCATTGAAGACGGTCAACCTATGGATCGGGCAGACATCATCAATGCCCTCCAATAAGTGGGAATCACTTCTTCAGATGAAAGAGATGGGAGTTAAGATGACCACAGCCAGAAATGAGAAACTTAGTGGCCATATAAGAAGACTTATCAACCAACACAGAACCAGAGTTGTCAGTCGCTGGAATTGCTGAGGAGGGGATCTGAGCACCTATGGACATGTTCGGAGTGCAATGATGATGATCCATAATAACTCATAACTCAGTATCTTTACAGCATTGTCCCATTACTGGGGCCTGCCGGGAAACTGATAAGACTGGAGAATAAAGGCCACTTTTCCTGAGCAGTTTGCCGTGAGGTGTTTGGGTTTCGGTTTTGATTTCATGACAAGTCGTTGTTTCAGTTATTTTGTGATGAAGAACTTTAATGAAATGAATTATTTTTGTTCTTCTCATGTTATTTTTGTTCTTCACTTTTCTTTGAGTTCACTATGTGATGTGATAGAATTCACAATGTTGTCAGTTTGAGTAAATTGATTATGTGGGTGAGTTGATTGTGTGGGTCAGTTGATTATCTGGGTGAGTTAATTGTGTGGGTGAGTTGATTGTATGAGAGAATTGATTATGTGGGTGAGTTGATTGTATGAGAAAATGGATTATGTGGGTGATTTGGTTATGTGCATGAGTTGATTGTATGGGAAAATTGATTATGTGGGTGAGTTGGTTATGTGCATGAGTTGATTTTATGGGAAAATTGATTATGTGGGTGAGTTGGTTATGTGGATGAGTTGGTTATGTGGGTGAGTTGGTTATGTGGGTGAGTTGGTTATGTGGGTGAGTTGGTTATGTGGGTGAGTTGGTTATGTGGATGAGTTGGTTATGTGGGTGAGTTGGTTATGTGGATGAGTTGATTGTTTGGGAAAATTGATTATGTGGATGAGTTGGTTATGTGGGTGAGTTGGTTATGTGGGTGAGTTGGTTATGTGGGTGAGTTGGTTATGTGGATGAGTTGATTGTTTGGGAAAATTGATTATGTGGATGAGTTGGTTATGTGGGTGAGTTGGTTATGTGGGTGAGTTGGTTATGTGGATGAGTTGATTGTTTGGGAAAATTGATTATGTGGATGAGTTGGTTATGTGGGTGAGTTGGTTATGTGCATGATTGATTGTTTGGGAAAATTGGTTATGTGGGTGAGTTGGTTATGTGGATGAGTTGATTGTATAGGAAAATTGGTTATGTGGGTGAGTTGGTTATGTGGGTGAGTTGGTTATTTGGATGAGTTGATTGTTTGAGAGAATTGAGTTGATTGGTTGAAGTTGGCTGGTTGGTTGAAGTTGGCTGGTTGGTTGAAGTTGGCTGGTTGGTTGAAGTTGGCTGGTTGGTTGAAGTTGGCTGGCCGGTAAAACTGGAATGACCAATCACTAAACACTGAGTGAAATACTGAGGAGCTTTGGGAACTTAAGAAGTTGTCTGATGTGCAGTGAGGGTGAGATGTTGGTTAACTATTTAGGGTTGACAATACAAGAGAGTTTACAGGTAGTTTGAGAGAGCTGATGGTTATGAGAGAATGTATATAGTATGAGAGAGGAGATGATTATGAGAGAATGTATATAGTATGAGAGGGTGATGGTATGAGAGAATGTATATAGTGTGAGAGAGGTGATGGTTATGAGAGAATGTATATAGTGTGAGAGAGGTGATGGTTATGAGAGAATGTATATAGTATGGGAGAGGTGATAGTATGAGAGAATGTATATAGTATGGAGAGGTGATGTATGAGAGAATGTATATAGTATGAGAGAGAATGATTATGAGAGAATGTATATAGTATGAGAGGTGATAGTATGAGAGAATGTATATAGTGTGAGAGAGGTGATGTTATGAGAGAATGTATATAGTGTGAGAGGGTGATGGTATGAGAGAATGTATATAGTATGGGAGAGGTGATGTTATGAGAGAATGTATATAGTAGAGAGGTGATGGTTATGAGAGAATGTATATAGTATGGGAGAGGTGATAGTATGAGAGAATGTATATAGTATGAGAGAGGTGATGGTTATGAGAGAATGTATATAGTATGGGAGAGGTGATGGTTATGAGAGAATGTATATAGTATGGAAGAGGTGATAGTATGAGAGAATGTATATAGTATGAGAGAGTTGATGGTTATGAGAGAATGTATATAGTATGGGAGAGGTGATAGTATGAGAGAATGTATATAGTATGAGAGAGGTGATAGTATGAGAGAATATATATAGTATGAGAGGAGTGATAGTATGAGAGAATATATATAGTATGAGAGAGGTGATAGTATGAGAGAATATATATAGTATGAGAGAGGTGATAGTATGAGAGAATATATATAGTATGAGAGAGGTGATAGTATGAGAGAATATATATAGTATGAGAGGAGTGATAGTATGAGAGAATATATATAGTATGAGAGAGGTGATAGTATGAGAGAATATATATAGTATGAGAGGAGTGATAGTATGAGAGAATATATATAGTATGAGAGGAGTGATAGTATGAGAGAATATATATAGTATGAGACAGTGGCATATACTGGTTTTGGGGTCTGGCTACTGCTGACATAATAAATAAAGACATACATTATATTCAGTAGACTAACATGAAGTAATATTTGCTAATGACATCACGACATTTTTAATTACTTACTTATTTATATGTAAACTCTATCCTTCTTGTTTGGGATGAAAATGTCTTAATGACTTTGTCATTGGAAGTACTGTTGGGTTGTTTTCTAAATTTCTGAGGGAATGATTACTCAAAGGACATTAGTGCCAAACCAGATAATCGTTCTTGTGTCTGAGTTGACTGACAATAAGATTTGATTCTCCTGAGAGCAGAAAAAGTTCTTTCTACAGATGCTGATGCGCATAATGTAGTTATAAATAGGTTAGGAAGTTCCGGTAATCAGACATAGTTTCACTTTCACTTTGTGACGCTTCTGATTGGCTAGAGCTAAAATAACCCATGAAACCGCATTTTGTATAGGTACCTCTCGCTGTGTTATTCTCACTGGAATTTTTTAATTTCAATGTCATTAATTCTAAGTCAGAGAGAAGGGAACTGTACCGCTGCTTATTAGCGGTTTCATGTACTATCTTAGAGTAGTTTCGGTTTCATTCACAAACGTTATAGTGGCCATAGGAAAACCTTGCTTTAACAAATGCAAATCAAAGCAAATAAATCATATTGGCCGACGAAGTGTGTAAAAGAATATTCGAAAATTTGTAATATAATTGTGAAAAAAATATAATAAGTTATCATTTCCTTTTGTATTTCGTTAATTTGTTCAGGCTACCGGCAGTAGCTGCGGTAGCATAGAGAATACGCCACTGGTATGAGAGGGGTGATAGTATGAGAGAATGTATATAGTATGAGAGAGGTGATAGTGTAAAAGAATATATAGTATGAAAGGAGTGATAGTATAAGAGAATATATATAGTATGAGAGGGGTGATAGTGTAAGAGAATATATAGTATGAGAGGGGTGATAGTGTAAGAGAATATATATAGTATGAGAGGGGTGATAGTATAAGAGAATATAAATAGTATGAGAGCGGTGATAGTATAAGAGAATATATATAGTATGAGAGTGGTGATAGTATAAGAGAATATATATAGTATGAGAGAGGTGATAGTATGAGAGAGGTGACAATATATGAGGGATGACTGTACGACTGTGACAAGAAAGACTGCTAAGGGAAGTAATTACTAAAGCTTACCTTTTTCCAGTTTATTGTTGAAGTTATGGTTCTTGTGGATCATATGGTATATAGTATAGATATGAGTTACAATGTAACTCATATATAAACAGTACTTACAACGTTTTACTTTTCACTTACAGAGCCAGTCTTAACATATGGTCATAAACATCAAAGAGTTCATATCCCCAGTGAGGACAAATTCAAGAAAGAAATGGATGACAGATGACATTTTGCAGCTAATGGATACAAGAAGAAGAAATAAAGAAAATAAAGATGAGTATAAGTGATTAAATAAAGAAATTGTAGTAAAATGCAATGAAGCAAAAGAAGCATGGCTAAAAGAGAGATGCAAAGAGATTGAAATGCAACAAAAAAGAGATGCTAAAGCTATATACAAACAAATTTAGGAATTAACAAGAAGAAAAACGCAATAAAAACTGGATGTTTAAGATCAAAGGAAGGAGAACTGTTGATTGATCAAGAAAACATAAGGGAACGATGGACAGAATACATTAAAGATCTTTATAATGATGAACGAACGGAAGTAAATATTAAGGATAATGGAGAAGGACCAGAAATACTCAAAGAAGAAGTGGAAGACACCTTGCGCAATATGAAAGCAGGCAAAGCTCCTGGACCAGATAATATAACTAAAGAAGAGATTGAAGCCATGGTGATTTTGGAAAAGAAATAATAACAAAAATATTGAATGATATCTAGAACAGCGGATATATACCAGACGACATGCTCAAATCAATATTCATAGCCCTACCAAAGAAATCTGGTGCGATTGAATGCGATGATCATCGCACAATAAGCCTTATGAGTCATATGACTAAGATATTAAACAAAATCAGTCCAGAAATTAGCGATGAACAGTGTGGTTTTGTTAGAGATAAAGGAACAAGTAATGCCATTTATATCATAAGATCTTTAGTAGAAAGAGCCATAGAGGTGAAAACAGATCTATACCTATGTTTCATAGATTACACCTAGACATTTGTCAAAGTAAAGCACCAAGAAATAATCAAAATTTTAGAAAGCATAAACGTAGACAGCAAAGATCTAAGAATAATAAAGAACATGTACTGACCGAACAGCGGCCATAAGAACTGGAAATCAATTGGGAATGTTTCAAGAAATAAAACAGGGTGTTAGACAAGGTTGTGTACTGTCACCAGATTTGTTTAATATTTATAGTGAGATTATTTTAAGATCCATAAGGGGCATGCCTGGAATAACAATTGGAGGTCATAAAATAAATATCTAAGGTATGCTGATGATACAGTCTTAATCGCTAAGAGTGAAAATGAGTTACAAGAAATGTTGGACATTATAGTGAAAGAAAGCAAAAATAAAGGACTCAGCCTTAATAGCAAAAGACAGAGGTAATGGTAACAACAAAGGAAACGACATCACCTCAGTGCAAAATAAAGACAAGTGGAGCAATATTAAAACAGGTAAATTAATTTAAATATTTGGGAACTTTGTTAACCTCAGACGGAAGATGTACAAAAGAGGTGAGATGCAGAATGGCTCAGGCAAAAGCAGCTTTCCAAAAAATGAGGAAGATACTATGCAATCCATTTTTGACAATAGAAACAAGAAAAGAGTTCTTAAATGTTACGTAGAGCCAGTCTTAACATATGGATGCGAATCATGGACAATAGGACAACAGACAAGAAAATCACTGGAGTCTGTAGAAATGTGGTTTTACGGAAGAATGTTGAGAGTACCATGGACAGCTAAGAAGAGTAATGAAAATGTTCTGAGAGAGGTCAAAGCAAAAAGAGATCTAATTTCCAATATTGGGAAGAAACAATTATAATCTTTTGGCCATGTAATGAGAAGGGAACAACTGGAATATATTGTAACAACTGGAAAAATTGAGGGACGAAGAGATAGAGGGAAGCAAGAGAAAAAAATAACAGACAGCTTAAGAGAATGGCTTGGCAGAAAGTCAACAAAAGAAATGATAAATAGCTGCCGAGATCGAAAGTTGTGGAGAGACATGATCACCTACGCCAGCAGGCCCGGTACTTGATGATGATGATGATGATGATGGTTCTTGTTCTGTTCTATATTTACGAACCAATGAAAGTTATGAACAGTTTATGGCATCCTACAAGCTTTGGTAAAGACATCTGTTGTAACTCATGTCTCAAAATCTCTCTAACTCTCTCGCACCCTTCTTTCTTTCGCTATTTTGTTTTCTCTGCTTTGTAATGTCTGGTGCTGTTTCTTAAGTTCTCCTTTTTTTCTGGTATCTCTTTAGCTCCAATTCTCTCTAATTCTCCAGAACATTAATGATTCTCTCTTCATATCTCGCGCTATTTATTCTAAAGATCTACAATTCTATATTACTATAGAGCGCGACTGCTGGAGACAGATAGTGGAAAGCGCGAGATAGGAAGAGGTGGATCACCGTTTTCCCTGTAGAGGTGGTTCTTACTGATATAGAAGTCCTAGTAATGAGTCTGCGTCAAAACAGGCTGGCTAACAGGAGCTAGGATCACCGTTTTCCCTCTAGAGGTGGTTCTTACTGATATAGAAGTCCTAGTAATGAGAATTTCGTCAAAACAGGCAGGCTAACAGAAGCTGTAAAAGTAAAGTACCCCCGTCACGTCAAGTGGCGTATATGGAATATGGTGTTAGTGACCATACATTTTACAGACCTTCGGCACATGATTTTTGGGGTAATTTGGTCGGTATTACGCCCGTGCCGCTTCACTTTCTCAGAAAAAAATCCGGTACCCATTAAAGGCTGGGTGAACCCGGAGGCCGTCGGTTGGGATCGAACCCTACCCCTTGTGGGGGCCTCGGTAGCCTAGTTGGGAAAACCACCCGACTAGACTAGCGACGTTCGGACAACCCGTGTTCGATTCCCGCTGGGAGCAGTGTGAATTGTACTCGTGGTTGTAAAAATAAAAAAATACCCCCACGGTCGACCCAGCCGTTGGCAGAAATGGGTACCAGGGTATTATCCTGGGAAGGTGAGGAATGTCGCTTCGCATCTGAGTTTCGATGCTTGAGGCTACACTATACAGAAATATCCGAACATTTCTGGATAGGCGGCCGAGCACATATGGGTGGAAACTCGCGTGCTAAGACGCCGGTTCAAGTCTCGTACTTTACCTTTACCTTTACCTACCCCTTGTCCTTTGTAGTCCAGTTCACTAACCACTGAACTATCGCGGCTCCCTAACAGAAGCTGGTATCACCGTTTTCCTTGTAGTGGTGACTTACTGATATAGAAGACCTTTTGGTATTTCAGTACCTCCGGGCTGGACTTGTAGTTTCCCAGCATAGCCTGGGACAGACGAAGTCCAACTCCCTCCATTAAGCGCCGGAAGTGTCAAGACGATTCGATACATTAACGAGTAAGCAGGAACCCTGCCCGTGTCAACTATTGGCATTAACAGCTCAGCGATTATTCGCACAAAAGTAAACATTTTCAATTGTTGTCACAATATACTAATCCTCTAAAAAATCCACTAAAACTAAATGTGTCCACTCATTCATCATCTTGTGCCATACCGGTTAGCGTAAGCTATCATGTCCTTCCACAATCTTCTATCTACAGTACATCGTATCAATACTGTTGTTGACTGTTTTCCCATGCCATGACATCTATAGTATCTTCCCTCTTTGTTGGCCACGACCTCTATTTCCCTGTATTTTGCCAGTTGTAACCATGTTCTCCAACTTTCCTCTTCTCATGATGTTCCAGAAAAATGTTGATTGTTTCTTTCTCATGCTTCTTAGCAGCTCCCTTTTTGTGTTGACCTCTTTTGGATTGTCCTTGTTGGTCTTTTTAGCTGTCCAGGGAACTCTCAACATTCTTCTGAGAAATCCCCTCTCTGTGGCCTCTAATCGTCTTTTCATGTGTATGTCTACTGTCCATGATTCGCTTCCATAGGACATAATTGGCTCTATATAGCACCGAAAACTCTCTTTCTCACTTCTATTGACATAGACTTGTTGCATAAGTTTTTTTTTTCATTTTCTGAAATGCTGTTTTGGCCTGAGCTATTCTGCTTTTTATTTCTGTGGTACATCTTCCATCTGATGTTATTATTCTGCTTATTAAACAAACAAAACTAAAATTGTTTACTCACTAGACAACACAACTATATAGGCATTTGCTCTTAGTTTAGGAGCGAAGTAAACATTCTACTATATATATATATATATATATATATATATATATATATATATATATATATATATATATAATACATTTTCTTTTAGTATCCACGGGAAGCTGAACATTTTCTCGAAACTAAATATTCCCTCATATTCATCATCATCATGTGCCATACCGTTGGCGTAGGTGATCATGTCCCTCCACAATCTTCTATCTACCGTGCATCGTATCAGTTCTGTTTTGACTGTTTTCCATGCCATGACACCAAGCTATCCACTATTTTCTCTCTTTGTCGCCCGCGATCTCTCTTTCCTTTTATTTTACCAGTTGTAACCAAGTATTCCAACTTTCCTCTTCTCATGATGTGCCCGAAAAATGTTGATTGCTTTTTTCTGATGTTTTTTAAGAGTTCCCTTTTTGTGTTGGCCTCTTTGAGAACTTCCTCATTAGTCTTTTTAGCTGTCCAGGGAACTTTCAACATTCTTCTGAGAAATCCCATCTCTGTGGCCTCTAATCGTCTTTTCATTTGTTTGTCTACTGTCCATGATTCGCTTCCATAGGTCAGAATTGGTTCTATATAGCACCGATGAACTCTCTTTCTCATTTTTATTGACATAGATTTGTTGCATAAGATATTTTTCATTTTCTGAAATGATATTTCGGCCTGAGCTATTCTACTTTTTATTTCTGTGGTGCATCTCCCATCTGATGTTATTATTGTGCCCAAGTATTTGACGCGTTGCACTTGTTTCAGATTTGTCTCGTTTATTTTTATGCTGCATGATGGTGGTGATTGTTTCATCGATATAACCATTCTACCCACTATAAACTAAATGTTCCACTCACACTCCCACTATTAACTAAATGTTCCACTCACACTCCCACTATAAACTAAATATTCCACTCACACTCCCACTATAAACTAAATGTTCCACTCACACTCCCACTATTAACTAAATGTTCCACTCACACTCCCACTATAAACTAAATGTTCCACTCACACTCCCACTATAAACTAAATGTTCCACTCACACTCCCACTATAAACTAAATGTTCCACTCACACTCCCACTATAAACTAAATATTCCACTCACACTCCCACTATAAACTAAATATTCCACTCACACTCCCACTATAAACTAAATGTTCCACTCACACTCCCACTATAAACTAAATGTTCCACTCACACTCCCACTATAAACTAAATGTTCCACTGACACTCCCACTAGAAAACTAAATGTTCCACTCACACTCCCACTATAAACTAAATATTCCACTCACACTCCCACTATAAACTAAATATTCTACTCACACTCACACTCCCACTATAAACTAAATATTCCACTCACACTCCCACTATAAACTAAATGTTCCACTCACACTCCCACTATAAACTAAATGTTCCACTCACACTCCCACTATAAACTAACTATTCCCTAAACTAATATAGAAGATTGTGGAAGGACGTGATCGCCTTGGCTACCGGTAAGGCACATGATGATGATCCACTCTGAACTAAATGTATCCACGCATCAGTTTCTCATTGTTATTCACGGTCCCACACTACATAACCAAACACAACACAAACAGTTTGTGTGAAGGGACACATTTCTCGGTCCCTTGAGGTTTAAACAAAAGCGACCAGCTATGAGATGAGCTTGCAAAACGGAATGTCATGACCATCCAGAGTTCGAGGTCACCTCCAGAAACTTCTTGGAACAAGTCGTTTCGATGACGTCATGTCTATTTTAAGACATAATTTTGACAGTTTGAAACAGGTCCAAGTTGGAGAATTTACTCCCGTGTGTTTGCATCCACAGAATGTACCACTTTAATCAATATTAGCTCCCTTGCATTGGTTTATTTCCCTTTTCAGGACTCGTCCATTCACCGAGACACAAGTTTCAAAATGTTCGACCCAGCTGGGAGGCTGGAGACGTTTAAGAACAGCAATTACTAACACCTCTTTCGTCCTTCTTTTAGCGTCTACTTCTGCATTCACCCAACGACTACTCACCTTCATCGCTGGCCTTTTAAAAGGGCGTTACATAGGCGTAGCTGCGTTGTGTCACTGTTATAGCAAGCTCCGTTATATGCTACTTTCAAGCTGCACTTCATCTGAAGATTATAATCACTGCTCTATGGCGGCTTCGTATCTCGGGGAAAATGTCTAACAACAGGGATGGATCTTGACCGTGACACATGCTCCCAAAAAATGGACTTAAAGGGGTTTAATTGTTTTGATTAGATTTTTTTCCACGGTGTTACTTGTCCATTATTGTCTACATTGTTACTTGTCCATTAGTGTCTACATTGTTACTTGTCCATTATTGCCCACGCGGTTACTTGTCAGTTATTGTAAGCATTGTTAGCTTATCAATTATTTTTAACTTGTCCATTATTGTTCACATTATTAACTTGTCCATTATTGTTCACATTATTAACTTGTCCATTATTGTTCACATTGTTAACTTGTCCATTAGTGTTCACATTATTAACTTGTCCATTAGTGTTCACATTGTTAACTTGTCCATTAGTGTTCACATGATTAACTTGTCCATTAGTGTTCACATTGTTAACTTGTCCCATTAGTGTTCACATTATTAACTTGTCCATTAGTGTTCATATTGTTAACTTGTCCATTAGTGTTCACATTATTAACTTGTCCATTAGTGTTCACATTATTAACTTGTCCATTAGTGTTCACATTATTAACATGTCCATTATTGTTCACATTGTTATTTGTCCATTATTGTTCATATTATTAACTTGTCAATTATTGTTCCATTGTTAACTTGTCCATTAGTGTTCACATTATTAACTTGTCCATTAGTGTTCATATTGTTAACTTGTCCATTAGTGTTCACATTATTAACTTGTCCATTAGTGTTCACATTATTAACTTGTCCATTAGTGTTCACATTATTAACATGTCCATTATTGTTCACATTGTTATTTGTCCATTATTGTTCATATTATTAACTTGTCAATTATTGTTCACATTATTAACTTGTCCATTATTGTTCACATTGTTAACTTGTCCATCATTGTTCACATTGTTATTTGTCCATTATTGTTTATATTGTTATTTGTCCATTATTGTTCATATTGTTATTTGTCAATTATTGTTCACATTAATAACTTGTCCATTATTGTTCACATTGTTAACTTGTCCATTATTTTTCACATTGTTATCTTGTCAATTATTGTTCATATTGTTATTTGTCCATTATTGTTCACATTGTTATTTGTCCATTATTGTTCACATTGTTAACTGTTCCATTATTGTTCACATTGTTATTTGTCCATTATTGTTCACATTGTTATTTGTCCATTATTGTTCCCTTTGTTAACTTGCCCATTATTATTCATATTGTTATTTGTCCATTTTGTTCATATTGTTATTTCTCCATTATTGTTCACATTGTTAACCTGTCCATTATTGTTCACATTGTTTTTTGTCCATTATTGTTCATATTGTTATTTGTCCATTATTGTTCATATTGTTATTTCTCCATTATTGTTCACATTATTAACTTGTCCATTATTTTTCACATTGTTAACTTGTCCATTATTTGTTCATATTGTTAACTTGTCCATTATTGTTCACATTATTAACTTGTCTATTATTGTTCACATTGTTAACTTGTCCATTATTGTTTCATATTGTTAACTTGTCCATTACTGTTCACATTGTTAACTTGTCCATTATTGTTCACATTGTTAACTTGTCCATTATTGTTCATATTGCTTTTTGTCCATTATTGTTCACATTGTTAACTTGTCCATTATTGTTCACATTATAACTTGTCCATTATTGTTCACATTATTAACTTGTCCATTATTGTTCACATGTTATTTGTCCATAATTGTTCACATTGTTAACTTGTCCATTATTGTTCATATTGTTATTTGTCCATTATTGTTCACATTATTAACTTGTCCATTATTGTTCACATTATTAACTTTGTCCATTATTGCTCACATCGTTTTTATATGTGAACGTGCAGTGTTTCCTGTCATTTGTTCACAACGTTACTGCACTGTGAGATAAACGATTTATTATCAACAGCCCCTTATTCTGTGAACATAAACACTTTTCCCCACAGCTGTGTTGCACTATGAATATTTTCTTCTTCCGCGATCATGACGTCATTCAGACTAGATTCCGGACTCTCTTATGAAGACAGCTGTCTGTTTCTGTGATTCAGATGCCCCGTATAGTTTCTCTTCCAGGGAGCTGGGTGTGGACCACATTGACCTCCTCAGGTCTGTGTAATGGAGGCAATCCTGTAGAACATGTTTTGTTGTCCTGCTATCCAGTGTACAGTGGCATAGGCCTGGTCGTACCTATTTTGAATTTGGTGAACATGTGATTTCTCATTCTATTGTGGCCAGTGAGTAGGCGAAGTATGATGACGTGACCACTCCTTGATAGTTGGTGGTATCCAACCCTATCGATAAACTTTGTTGTTCTTTTTTTCTCTTTGTTGTGATACTGGCCTTTGATGATGCTTTATTGATCACAGTATTTCTTTTCTGTGAACATGACCTAACTGACCGTTGTCCATCGTATAATTGTACAGTAAACATGTACTAATTTCCTATTATCGACTATATTCTTCTTTTTTCAGCTCCCTGTGGGGATTAGGTCTTCAACAAACACTTTCCAAGCCGTTCTGTTTCTTGCCACTTTTAAATCGGTCCGTGTCTCCACCTGTCTTCTCCAAGAATATTTTGGTCTTCCTCGTTGTCTCTTCCCACTGGGTTCCAAAAAATACTTGTGTAATTTAATTTTGTTCCGTAGTGTGTCCTATCCACGCCATCCTATTTATGGTATTTCTTTGTCCACTGGTTTTTGACTGGTACTTCTATTACTGTCTTCTACACATGATTAACTGCCTATTGTCCATTGTGCTATTGTACTCCGATGTACTATGTACAGTATGCTGATGATACTGTTCTACTAGCAGAGAATCCTAAAGACCTACAACAATTGCTTAATGTGAAGGACATAGCAAGCAAAAAATATGGACTAGATATGAATATCAAAAGACTAAAACTATGATCATAAACAAAGAAATTCTCAAGACCTACAATTAAATATCACAGTTGAAGAAATACATCTGGAGACAGTTCAGAGCTACAACTACCTTGGACATACTATAACAATGTAGGAAAAATAAAATTGAAATAAACAAAAGAATAGGTATGGCAAAAAGTAATTTTAATGCCATGAAAAATATACTAACAACAAAACAAATAACAGTAGGCTGAAACTAAGAATAGCAAAATATTACATCTTCTCAATATTCCTGCATGGTGCAGTAACATGGACATTAGACAAGAAAACAGAACAGAAAATTGAAGCCTTTGAAATGTGGATTTATTGAATAATATGTAGAATTGGGTGGAAAGAATAGAAAACAAACGAAGAAGTTTTAAAACAACTGAAAATAAAAAGAGAACTACTAAATACAATTAAGACGAGACAAATGAAATTTTTGGAGCACGTTAAAAGGCACAACAACCTACTAAAGTAATATTGGAGGAAAAATACAAGTTAAAAGAGGCAGAGGCACACCAAGACTAACATGGAAGAGTAACATCAAAAGATGGACAAGTCAATATATGACAACCTGCACCATCAATGCAAGAAACAGAGTGGAATGGCGATCCATGGTAGCCAACCTTCATTGCGGAGACGGCACTCGATGATGATGATGTACTATATAACTGCCTATTGTCCATTGTACTGATGTACTCGAATGTACTATATAACTGCATATTTTCCATCGCAGTGCTGTACTCAACTGTACTATAAACATGAACTAATCGCATATTCTACATCCTATTACTGCCTTGAAACATGAACTGACAGTCTTGCTATATCGTGAGTGTAAACAAACAGGCCGTTATTTGTCAGGAAACACAGAGGCTGGGCAAGGGATAGATCGATATTGTATCCCCCCAGCAAGTTCTCCTCTCACTCTATCGGATCCATTGCTCGAGAGCATTCAAACACTGTTCTTTTCTCTCCGTTAACTTTCCCGGATACAATCCGCATCATCAGCTATGCCAAATATAAATGAGTAGAGTACATTGAGATACATCTACATCTGCATCTACCACTTGATAGATGTATAACAGAGGTGAGATGGTAGATGTACAACAGAGGTGAGATGGTAATGTACAACAGAGGTGAGATGGTAGATGTACAACACTGGTGAGATAGTAGATGTACAACAGAGGTGAGATGGTAGATGTACAACAGAGGTGAGATGGTAGGTATACAACACTGGTGAGATGGTAGATGTACAACAGAGGTTAGATGGTAGATGTACAACAGAGGTGAGATGGTAGATGTACAACAGAGGTTAGATGGTAGATGTACAACAGAGATGAGATGGTAGATGTACAACACTGGTGAGATGGTAGATGTACAACAGAGGTGAGATGGTAGATGTACAACAGAGGTTAGATGGTAGATGTACAACAGAGGTTAGATGGTAGATGTATACCAGAGGTTAGATGGTAGATGTACAACAGCGGTTAGATGGTAGATGTACAACACTGGTGAGATAGTAGATGTACAACAGAGTGAGATGGTAGATGTACAACAGAGGTGAGATGGTAGGTGTACAACACTGGTGAGATGGTAGATGTACAACAGAGGTTAGATGGTAGATGTACAACAGAGGTGAGATGGTATATGTACAACAGAGGTGAGGTGGTAGATGTACAACAGAGGTGAGATGGTAGATGTACAACATAGGTTAGATGGTAGATGTACAACACTGGTGAGATAGTAGATGTAGGTGAGATGGTAGATGTACAACAGAGGTGAGATGATAGATGTACAACAGAGGTTAGATGGTAGATGTACAACACTGGTGAGATGGTAGATGTACAACAGAGGTGAGATGGTAGATGTACAACAGAGGTGAGATGGTAGGTGTATAACAGAGGTGAGATGGTAGATGTACAACAGAGGTTAGATGTAGATGTACAACAGAGATGAGATGGTAGATGTACAACACTGGTGAATGGTAGATGTACAACAGAGGTGAGATGGTAGATGTACAACAGAGGTTAGATGGTAGATGTACAACAGAGGTTAGATGGTAGATGTATACCAGAGGTTAGATGATAGATGTACAACAGAGTTAGATGGTAGATGTACAACAGAGATTAGATGGTAGATGTACAACAGAGGTTAGATGGTAGATGTACAACAGAGGTGAGATGGTAGATGTACAACAGAGGTGAGGTGGTAGATGTGCAACAGAGGTGAGATGGTAGATGTACAAGAGAGGTTAGATTGTAGATGTACAACAGAGGTTTAGATGGTAGATGCACAACAGAGGTTAGATAGTAGATGTACAACAGAGGTGAGATGGTAGATGTACAACAGAGGTTAGATGGTAGATGTACAACAGAGGTTAGATGGGAGATTACAAAAGAGGTTAGATTGTAGATGTACAACAGAGGTGAGATGGTAGATGTACAACAGAGGTGAGGTGGTAGATGTACAACAGAGGTGAGATGGTAGATGTACAACAGAGGTTAGATGGTAGATGTACAACAGAGGTTAGATGGTAGATGTATACCAGAGGTTAGATGGTAGATGTACAACAGCGGTTAGATGGTAGATGTACAACACTGGTGAGATAGTAGATGTACAACAGAAGTGAGATGGTAGATGTACAACAGAGGTGAGATGGTAGGTGTACAACACTGGTGAGATGGTAGATGTACAACAGAGGTGAGATGGTAGATGTACAACAGAGGTTAGATAGTAGATGTACAACAGAGGTTAGATGGTAGATGTACAACAGAGGTTAGATGGTAGATGTACAACAGAGGTGAGATGGTAGATGTACAACAGAGGTTAGATGGTAGATGTACAACAGAGTTAGATGGGAGATGTACAACAGAGGTTAGATGGTAGATGTACAACAGAGGTTAGATGGTAGATGTACAACAGAGGTTAGATGGTAGATGTACAACAGAGGTGAGATGGTAGATGTACAACAGAGGTTAGATGGTAGATGTACAACAGAGGTTAGATGGTAGATGTACAACAGAGGTTAGATGGTAGATGTACAACAGAGGTTAGATGGTAGATGTACAACAGAGGTTACATCTTGTTTTTTGATTCGTCAGCTTTACCTCTGGCGAAGTCCCTAGAGACTAGGAACTAAATTTTGTTTGTTGATCTGTTTCGTTTTTCCCTGGCAGCCGTATGCGCAGGGATCCCTCGCCGCACAGGCAGATAACTCAAGTCTTCGGAGGTACTCATATTTTTTTTTCCGTCTATGGGTAATTGTCGTTTCAAGCCGGGCCTCGCTGCTGCGCCCAGGGGTCGTTGCAGAGAGAGAAATTATAAATAAAAATCCCAACTGGTGTAGCCTGAATTTGAACTCACAACCTCTCTGTCTCGAGACCGTGTCTTGCCTCGAGACCAACCAGGCCCCCCCCCATGTTGAAATAAGCAAGTGTTGACATAAGGGAATGTTGATATAGTGGATGTTGATGTGAGTGTTGATATAAGCGAGTGTTGATATAAGCGAGTGTTGATATTGGTGGATGCTGATGTAAGTGAGTGTTGATATAAGCGAGTATTGATATATGTGGGTATTGATATAAGCGAGTGTTGATATATGTGGGTATTGATATAAGCGAGTGTTGATATATGTGGGTATTGATATAAGCGAGTGTTGATATATGTGGGTATTGATATAAGTGAGTGTTGATATATGTGGGTATTGATATAAGCGAGTGTTGATATATGTGGATATTGATATAAGCGAGTGTTGATATATGTGGGTGTTGATATAAGCGAGTGTTGATATAAACGGTTACTGATATATATATATACATACAAGAGCGAGTGTTCATTTCATCGCAAAGACTGGACAATATGTCGATATTTTATGGACATGAAGCAGACTAGACAAAAGAAACAATTGTTGATATGTGCAATTATATGGGTAAACTGCTTGTTTCTAAGTCCCTGTTGGTCGTAATTTGTGCTTTTCCTGTTCCTCTTCTGCATGCCTCCTTTCGTGTGTTGTGTTTTAGCCAAACTCTTGGACAACTTCTTCCTTTGTGGTCTTGATTCTGAGAAATAAAATACAGGTCAAGGTCAGACAATGCGACCAGTTTGGAGCGTCGAGGCAAAGCGATGTTGCCGGGATTACAGGTTCGGTCCTGCTTCCTGCTGTCTATTGTTCATTGTTTTTCTTCTTTTTTTTCTGTTGTTATTTGTGAATTTTTCCGAGTGTTGTAAACATGCCTCTTCTCCTGAAATGATTCGTTCACCTTAGAGTCTGAAGAGCTTAAGGAAGGCGACAGTAAAGGAGTTTATGAAGGTGTATGTTTACAGCACTCGGAAAAAAATTGACAAATAATCAACAGACAAAAAAAACAACAAAGAATAATATATGGTACGAAGCAAGATTGAACTAGTACTCCTTGGCAAGGGTTCGATCCTGCTTCGGACAATATATTGTTCTTTGTTGTTTTTTTTTTTTCTTTTGTTGATCATTTGTCATTTTTTCCGAGTGCTATAAACATACCTCTTCCTCTGAATTGATTCGCTGATTATCGCCTCGGAAGTGTCCCTCTATAAACATATTTTCCCACTATATTCATGTATTATTATTTGTCTCTAGTTTATAAAGGTCCGGGATGTGTGTGTGAGTTTTTGTAGAAAAGCGACTTTGTCTCAAGTAAACAACATTAGGGGCACTTTGGCGTAAAAATACATAAGTAAAGAGTCCCGTCACATGGCGTAAAAGGATATGGTGTTAGTGACCATAATTTTTACCGACCTTCCGCACATGATGTTTGGGATAATGTAGTCGGTATTACGCCCGTGCCGCTTTACTTTCCAGAAAAAAAATCCGGTACCCATTAAGGCTGGGTGAACCTGGAAGCCGTCGGTTGGATCGAACCCTATCTCTTGTTCTTAGTAGTCCGTTCACTAACCGCTAAGCTATCGCGGCTCTCATGGCACATCGGCGTGGATGAGATGATTGGTTTGAGGGGTGGGGGACCTTTCTATTCTTTGTCCACAGGTTAACTTTGTTTTTGTGGATGAGTATGTGATATGGGACATCACAGTACTAAATGTGATATGGGGCATCGCTGTACTAAATGTGATATGGGACATCGCTGTACTAAATGTGATGTGGGGCATCGCTGTACTAAATGTGATATGGGACATCGCTGTACTAAATGTGATGTGGGACATCGCTGTACTAAATGTGATATGGGACATCGCTGTACTAAATGTGATGTGGGACATCGCTGTACTAAATGTGATATGGGACATCGCTGTACTAAATGTGATATGAGACATCGCTGTACTAAATGTGATATGAGACATCGCTGTACTAATGTGATATGGGACATCGCTGTACTAAATGTGATATGAGACATCGCTGTACTAAATGTGATATGAGACATCGCTGTACTAAATGTGATATGAGACATCGCTGTACTAAATGTGATATGAAACATCCTTGTACTAAATGTGATATGAGACATCACTGTACTAAATGTGATATGAGACATCGCTGTACTAAATGTGATATGAGACATCGCTGTACTAAATGTGATATGAGACATCGCTGTACTAAATGTGATATGAGACATCGCTGTACTAAATGTGATATAGACATCGCTGTACTAAATGTGATATGAGACATCGCTGTACTAAATGTGATATGAGACATCGCTGTACTAAATGTGATATGGGACATCGCTGTACTAAATGTGATGTGGGACATCGCTGTACTAAATGTGATATGAGACATCGCTGTACTAAATGTGATATGGGACATCGCTGTACTAAATGTGATATGAGACATCGCTGTACTAAATGTGATGTGGGACATTGTTGTACTAAATGTGATATGGGACATCGCTGTACTAAATGTGATATGGGACATCGCTGTACTAAATGTGATGTGGGCATCGCTGTACTAAATGTGATATGGGATATCGCTGTACTAAATGTGATATGTGACATCGCTGTACTAAATGTGATATGTGACATCGCTGTACTAAATGTGATATGTGACATTGCTGTACTAAATGTGATATGTGACATCGCTGTACTAAATGTGATATGTGACATCGCTGTACTAAATGTGATATGTGACATCGCTGTACTAATGTGATATGGGACATCGCTGTACTAAATTTTATGTGGGGCATCGCTGTACTAAATGTGATATGGGACATCGCTGTACTAAATGTGATATGGGACATCGCTGTACTAAATGTGATATAGGACATCGCTGTACTAAATGTGATGTGGGGCATCGCTGTACTAAATGTGATATGTGACATCGCTGTACTAAATGTGATGTGGGGCATCGCTGTACTAAATGTGATATGGGACATCGCTGTACTAAATGTGATATGGGACATCGCTGTACTAAATGTGATATAGGACATCGCTGTACTAAATGTGATATAGGACATCGCTGTACTAAATGTGATATAGGACATCGCTGTACTAAATGTGATATAGGACATCGCTGTACTAAATGTGATATAGGACATCGCTGTACTAAATGTGATATGTGACATCGCTGTACTAAATGTGATATGGGACATCGCTGTACTAAATGTGATATAGGACATCGCTGTACTAAATGTGATATAGGACATTGCTGTACTAAATGTGATATGAGACATCGCTGTACTAAATGTGATATGTGACATCGCTGTACTAAATGTGATATGAGACATCACTGTACTAAATGTGATATAGGACATCGCTGTACTAAATGTGATATGTGACATCGCTGCACTAAATGTGATATGTGACATCGCTGTACTAAATGTGATATGAGACATCGCTGTACTAAATGTGATATGTGACATCGCTGTACTAAATGTGATATGAGACATCGCTGTACTAAATGTGATATGGGACATCGCTGTACTAATCCGCTCTGTGGCCATTAGAGAAGGCGTGCACCTGTTTCCTTCTGGGAACCATCTCGTTTGTTTCGTGGCTAGAATATGCGTGCTCTGCCAGCACCAGGGGTAGAAAGGTGTGGGTTTGCATCCTAATTGTGGCTTCCTATTGTGTGATTATTATTTTATTTTCGAGAGGAGGAGGGGGGGGGGGGCTATATTATTTCCTGAAGTGTCTGAAACAGTCCGTGATTCTGATAACTCGCATACATCTATAGCCTCGACGAAAAGGAAACAGATCATAGACATGCTGGCAGATAACACTGGTACAGATATCATTAATGTTGGCCGGACATAGAGACTCAGATAAATGTTATAAATACAAGTCATAGATAAAGTCACAGATAAATGTCATAGATAAATGTCATAGATAAATGTCATAGATAGATGTCATAGATGAAAGTCATAGATAAATGTCATAGATAAATGTCATATATAAATGTCATAGATAAATGTCATAGATAAATGTCATAGATAGATGTCATAGATGAAAGTCATAGATAAATGGCATAGATAAATGTAATAGATAAATGTCATAGATAAATGTCATAGATGAAAGTCATATATAAATGTCATAGATAAATGTCATAGATGAAAATCATAGATAAATGTCATAGATAAATGTCATAGATGAAAGTCATAGATAAATGTCATAGATAAATGTCATAGATAAATGTCATAGATAGATGTCATAGATAAATGTCATAGATGAAAGTCATAGATAGATGTCATAGATGAAAGTCATAGATAAATGTCATAGGTAAAAGTTATAAGTTGCAGATAAACACTACAGATAGAAGTCACAGTATGGAATCTCAGATGCAAGTCATAGAAAGATGTATAAATGAAGTCACAGATAGAGTCACAGATACAATAACAAATAAACGTTTCAGATAAAAGTCACAGATAAAAGTCACAGATAAAAGTCACAGCTAAATGTCACAGCTAAAAGTCACAGATTAAAGTCACAGATAAAAGTAACTGATAATATTTTGATTAAAATCACATATATAGTAAGCGATAAAAGTTACATATAAAAGTCACAGCTAAAAGTCACAGATAAAAGTCACAGCTAAAAGTCACAGATAAAAGTCACAGATAATATTTTTATAAAAATCACATATATAATAAGCGATAAAGTTACATATAAAAGTCACAGCTAAAAGTCGCAGATAAAAGTCACAGATAAAAGTCACAAATAAAAGTCACAGCTAAAAGTCACAGATAAAAGTCAAAGATAAAAGTCACAGCTAAAAGTCACAGATAAAAATCACAGAAAAAAGTCACGAATAATAGTCACAGACAAACGTCACGGATAAAAGTCACAGATAAAAGTCACAGACAAAAGTCACGGATAAAAGTCACAGATAAAAGTCACATATACAAGTCACAGACAAAAGTCACGGATAAAAGTCACGGATAAAAGTCACGGATAAAAGTCACAGATAAAAGTCACAGATAAAAGTCACATATAAAAGTAATTATAATTGCTGATAAAAGCTACAGATAAAAATCACAGACAAAAGTCACGGATAAAAATCACAGATAAAAGTCACGGATAAAAGTCACAGATAAAAGTAATTAAAAATTGCAGATAGAAGTCATAAATACAAGTCACAGATAGAAGGAATTTAAAATGACAGATAAAAGTTAAAGATAAAAACCAGAAACAAATGTCACAGACATCAGTTGCAGTAAATGTTTCATCACAATCGGTTGCAGATAACTATTCCGACAGCCGAATCGACACGCACTCAATGGCAACTGTTTGATTCATCCCACGATCACACATGATGATGGTGTTGTTTTGGACCTTATCGACTCTACACCACGTCTACTTCCACTTTCTCTCCATCCCATTTTAAGCTCAAGCCCAAAAACGCCAACGACCAAAAATTTACTTATTCCTAAAATTGGACTCTTCGGTTATATCTGACAGCTAAATGGGGCTCCAGGACAATAGAAGACTGTCGAAGAGTCTTTAGGGCATTCCAGATTGCCAAATAGAGGGCATAACACACACATCTTTAAGAGCCCTTGGTCTAGACTAGGTCTAATCGATTTCCAGTCCAGAGTTCTGGCGATGGAATGGGACACATTCCAAGGAATCAGCAGTTTGTTCATTCTGTCTGTGCGGTCATCTGTGTACCTTGCCGGTTGTGTTTCTCTCTCTGGAGTGGTCTGTATTTCTGTCTATGGAGTGGTATGTAATTTCTGTCTATGGAATGGAGTGTAATTTCTGTCTGTGAAGTGGTGTGTAATTTCTGTCTGTGGAGTGGTATGTAATTTCTGTCTATGGAGTGTAATTTATGTCTGTGAAGTGGTGTGTAATTTCTGTCTATGTAATTTCTGTCTATGGAGTGTAATTTCTGTCTGTGAAGTGGTGTGTAATTTCTGTCTATGGAGTGGTATGTAATTTCTGTCTGTGAAGTGGTGTGTAATTTCTGTCTATGGAGTGGTATGTAATTTCTGTCTTTAGAGTGGTATGTAATTTCTGTCTGTGAAGTGGTGTGTAATTTCTGTCTATGAAGAGGTGTGTAATTTATGTCTATGGAGTGGAGTGTAATTTCTATCTATGAAGAAGTGTGTAATTTCTGTCTATGAAGTGGTATGTAATTTCTGTCTGTGAAGTGGTGTGTAATTTCTGTCTATGAAGTGGTATGTAATTTCTGTCTATGGAGTGGAATGTAATTTCTGTCTGTGAAGTGGTGTGTAATTTCTGTCTATGGAGTGGTATGTAATTTCTGTCTGTGAAGTGGTATGTAATTTCTGTCTTTGGAGTGGTATGTAATTTATGTCTGTGAAGTAGTGTGTAATTTCTGTCTGTGAAGTGGTGTGTAATTTCTGTCTGTGGAGAGGTGTGTAATTTCTGTCTGTGGAGGGGTATGTAATTTCTGTCTGTGGAGGGGTGTGTAATTTCTGTCTGTGGAGGGGTGTGTAATTTCTGTCTGTGGAGGGGTGTGTAATTTCTGTATGCGGAATGGTGTGTAATTTCTGTCTGTGGAGGGGTGTGTAATTTCTGCCTGTGGAGGGGTGTGTAATTTCTGTCTGTGAAGTGGTATGTAATTTCTGTCTTTGGAGTGGTATGTAATTTCTGTCTGTGAAGTGGTGTGTAATTTCTGTCTGTGAAGTGGTGTGTAATTTCTGTCTATGGAGTGATATGTAATTTTTGTCTGTGAAGTGGTGTGTAATTTCTGTCTGTGGAGGTATGTGTAACTTTGTCTGTGGAGTGGTGTGTAATTTCTGTCTGTGAAGTTAAGTGTAATTTTGTTTGTGGAGGTACGTGTAATTTCTGTCTATGGAGGGGTGTGTAATTTATGTCTGTGGAGTGATGTATGATTTTGTCTGTGGAGGGGTGTGTAATTTATGTCTGTGGAGTGATGTATGATTTTGTCTGTGGATGGGTGTGTAACTTCTGCTTTTTAAGTGCGTGTAATTTCTGTCTGTGGAGGGGTGTGTAATTTCTGTCTGTGGAGAGGTGTGCAATTTCTGTCTATGGAGGTGCATGTAATTTCTGTCTGTGGAGGGGTGTGTAATTTATGTCTGTAGAGGGGTGTGTAATTTCTGTCTGTGGAGGGGTGTGCAATTTTTTTCTGTGGAGAGGTGTGCAAATTCTGTCTGTGGACGGGTGTGTAATTTCTGTCTGTGGAGGGGTGTGTAATTTCTGTCTGTGGACGGGTGTGCAATTTCTGTCTGTGGAGGGGTGTGTAATTTCTATCTGTGGAGGGGTGTGTAATTTCTGTCTGTGGAGGGGTGTGTAATTTCTGTCTGTGGAGGGGTGTGCAATTTCTGTCTGTGGAGGGGTGTGTAATTTCTATCTGTGGAGGGGTGTGTAATTTCTGTCTGTGGAGGGTGTGTAATTTATGTCTGTGGAGAGGTGTGCAATTTCTGTCTGTGGACGGGTGTGTAATTTCTGTCTGTGGAGGGGTGTGTAATTTATGTCTGTGGAGAGGTGTGCAATTTCTGTCTGTGGACGGGTGTGTAATTTCTGTCTGTGGAGAGGTGTGCAATTTCTGTCTGTGGAGGGGTGTGTAATTTCTGTCTGTGGAGGGGTATGTAATTTCTGTCTGTGGAGGGGTATGTAATTTCTGTCTGTGGAGGGGTTTGTAATTTCAGTCTGTGGTGTGGTGTGTAATTTATGTCTGTGAAGTCGTGTGTAATTTCTGTATGCGGAAGGGTGTGTAATTTCTGTCCTGGGAGTGGTGTGCAATTTCTGTCTGTGGAGGGGTGTGTAATTTCTGTCTGTGGAGGGGTATGTAATTTCTGTCTGTGGAGGGGTTTGTAATTTCAGTCTGTGGTGTGGTGTGTAATTTATGTCTGTGAAGTGGTGTGTAATTTCTGTATGCGGAAGGGTGTGTAATTTCTGTCCTGGGAGTGGTGTGTAATTTGTGTCCTAGGAGTGGTGTGTAATTTCTGTCTGCGAAGTAGTGTGTAATTTATTTCCTGGAGTGGTGTGTAATTTCTGTCTCCGAAGTAGTGTGTAATTTCTGTCCTGGGAGTGGTGTGTAATTTTTGTCCTGGGAGTGGTGTGTAATTTCTGTGCGAAGTAGTGTGTAATTTCTTTCCTGGGAGTGGTGTGTAATTTCTGTCTCCGAAGTAATGTTTAATTTCTGTCTGCGAAGTAGTGTGTAATTTATTTCCTGGGAGTGGTGTGTAATTTCTGTCTCCGAAGTAGTGTGTAATTTCTGTCCTGGGAGTGGTGTGTAATTTCTGTCCGAAGTAGTGTGTAATTTCTGTCCTGGGAGTGGTGTGTAATTTCTGTCTCCGAAGTAATGTGTAATTTCTGTCTGCGAAGTAATGTGTAACTTCTGTCTATTGAATGGCATGCTCTTATGCCTGTCTCCCTCTGTTCTACTTCTATACTGCAATAGTGTGATCATTACGTTACTCTTTTAGTCGTTCTCACTTAAGTGGATGTTAAATCACGGTAATTACAATGTTTGCAATAAACCGCGATATTACCGTTCTTTTGTCCAATCATCCGACTTCATCACGAATTTTGAGTACCGGGTTTACTTTCCTTTTTAATTCGCTACTTTTTGACCAAAGCATTTAGTCAGTTTGCAGGAGCATAGAGTGATGGTGGTAAATTATCTTAATCAGTTCTGATTTACTGGTACTAACCTCAGCAGTCAGCTTTGAGTCGTTGATCCCTTTTTGTCCATGCAGTGTCTGGGATGGTGGCCCAATTTCTAAAATGAAACTCTCTCACCCCTAAATGCCAGGACCTGACCAGCTTAGTTCATGATGCCTTTTAATGGCATAGCTTTCGAGATATATAATTAGGGGACAGGAAGTCAGCAGCCAAGTGCAGATCAACAGTAAACCAAGCTGCCACGCTCGCTGTGATAACTGGGAGGATATAGAGCTGGGTGAGTCATGTGGACAGGAGAGATAGAGCTGGATGGATCGTGTGAACAGGAGAGATAGAGCTGGGTGGGTCATGTGGACAGGAGATATAGAGCTGGGTGGGTCATGTGGACAGGAGATATAGAGCTGGGTGGGTCGTGTGGACAGGAGAGATAGAGCTGGGTGGGTCATGTGGACAGGAGAGATAGAGCTGGATGGATCGTGTGAACAGGAGAGATAGAGCTGAGTGGGTCATGTGAACAGGAGAGATAGAGCTGGGTGGGTCGTGTGAACAGGAGAGATAGAGCTGGGTGGGTCATGTGGACAGGAGAGATAGAGCTGGATGGATCGTGTGAACAGGAGAGATAGAGCTGAGTGGGTCATGTGAACAGGAGAGATAGAGCTGGGTGGGTCATGTGGACAGGAGAGATAGAGCTGGATGGATCGTGTGAACAGGAGAGATAGAGCTGAGTGGGTCATGTGAACAGGAGAGATAGAGCTGGGTGGGTCATGTGAACAGGAGAGATAGAGCTGAGTGGATAGTGTGAACATGAGAGATAGAGCTGGATTGATCGTGTGAACAGGAGAGATAGAGCTGGGTGGGTCATGTGAACAGGAGAGATAGAACTGGATGGGTCATGTGAACAGGAGAGATAGAGCTGGGTAGGTCATGCGAACAGGAGAGATAGAGCTGGGTGGGTCATGTGAACAGGAGAGATAGAGCTGGGTGAGTCATGTGAACAGGAGAGATAGAGCTGGATGGGTCGTGTGAACAGGAGAGATAGAGCTGGTTGGGTCATGTGAACAGGAGAGATAGAACTGGATGGGTCATGTGAACAGGAGAGATCCAGAAACAATCACAAGAACTAACATTCAGTAGTCTCCGCAGAAAGGCGAAAGAAAAGCTAAACCAAGAACAGCTTGAATGAGTATAGTGTAAACAAAGATATATAGTATAGACCAGACACGGGACACTCTGTGAAGTATAGCCACGGAATGCACGAAATAGTGTAGTTTTGTTTTTACTTATGACATGGTGGAGCAGTAGCGTCTGCGAACTGTGGTCGCAATAGCAGGGTCGGCGCACCATCAGCCGACCAAGACCTAGCAGTTTCTACCTCCTCGTGGTCTCCCCTGGTAACAGGCTACGTCAAAACAGGCTGGCTAACAGAAGCTAGGATCGCCGTGCTCCCTGTAGTGGTGGCTGTTACTGATGTAGAAGACCCAGTATTGCAGTACCTATGGGCTGGACTAGTAGTTTCCCAGCACAGCCTGGGATAGACGAATTCCAACTTCTCCAGTAAGAGCCGGGAATGTCAAGAAAGCCATTACGACCCATTCCATCAATGAGTCAAAGGGCAACCTGCCTGCATCAACTCGTGGTGTTACGTCAACTCAACTTACATGACGTCACAAGATGCACTATTGACTATTATGTAGATCTTGGGACGAGCCTGCACTGACGGCCTCAGCCATGACCAATCAGATATGACAACATGCACCACTTAGCTCAATAACTGGTCTACTATCAAGTGATGTTTCATTCATAAAACTTTACATGTAGAGCATCTCTACAAATTGGCATCTCTAACGTGTCTCTATCACACAGTGGTAGAGCCTGTGTGCTCATATCTCCAAAAGAGTTCTAGTGGTAGAGGAAAAGCCTGTGTGCCCAAATCCCAAAAAGTGTTCTATTGGTAGAGAAGCCTGTGTGCCCATATCCTCAAAGTGTTCTATTGGTAGAGAAGCCTGTGTGCCCATATCCTCAAAGTGTTCTATTGGTAGAGAAGCCTGTGTGCCCATATCCTCAAAGTGTTCTATTGGTAGAGAAGCCTGTGTGCCCATATCCCCAAAGTGTTCTATTGGTAGAGAAGCCTGTGTGCCCATATCCTCAAAGTGTTCTATTGGTAGAGAAGCCTGTGTGCCCATATCCCCAAACTGTTCTAGTGGTAGAGAAGCCTGTGTGCCCATATCCCCAAAGTGTTCTATTGGTAGAGAAACATGTGTGCCCATATCCCCAAAATGTGTTCTAGTGGTAGAGGAGCCTGTGTGCCCATATCCTCAAAGTGTTCTATTGGTGGCGAAGTCTGTGTGCCCATTTCCCCAAAAAGTGTTCTAGTGGTAACAATGTTGCCAAAGCATAACGCAACATCGACAGGTCAAAGGGCTGAGACCAGGAAAAGCAAGATACAAACACGTTGAAATCGGATGCACCTGGCTACATTCCTAACATAATAGTACAATGTAACTCTCATCATAAAGACGATACCGATCGGAAACCAAGAAATAAAAAAGAAAACAATTAAGGAATAAATACAAAAATACCAGGCATCAAGGAATAACAAATATCAACAATCACAGGACAAAAATATCAACAATCACAGGATAAAAAATATCAACTATCACAGGATAAAAATACCAGGAATCACAGGACAAAAAATACCAAGAATCACAGGACAAAAAATACAAATACCAAGAATCACAAGACAAAAAATACCAGGAATCACAGGACAAAAAATACCAGGAATCACAGGACAAAAATACCAGGAATCACAGGACAAAAAATACCAGGAATCACGGACAAAAAATATCAACAATCACAGGACAAAAAATACCAGGAATCACAGGACAAAAAATATCAACAATCACAGGACAAAAAATACCAGGAATCACAGGACAAAAAATATCAACAATCACAGGACAAAAAATACCAGGAATCACAGGACAAAAATATCAACAATCACAGGACAAAAAATACCAGGAATCACAGGACAAAAAATACCAGGAATCACAGGACAAAAAATACCAGGAATCACAGGACAAAAAAATATCAACAATCACAGGACAAAAATACCAGGAATAACAGGACAAAAAATACCAAGAATGACAGGATAATCAGTACGTAGAGGACATCTAAGAATGCACATCTAAAAATACACGTGCAACAAGCAGAACCAGACTCTCATGACTCATCTCCTAAGTCGCCTTGTCCTCGGGCACAGCCTGCAGACTCTCCACAGTCGCTTGTCACTGCTATTTTAGTTACAATCATCATTTATTTATTTCAAAACATTACTTATTTATTACGTTTATATGGCACGTTGGAGTTTTTTATCAAAAGTTAGAAAGAAAGAGAGAGAGAGAGAGAGAGAGAGAGAGAGAGAGAGAGAGGGAGAGAGATAGGGAGAGAGAGAGAACGCGTTTTTTTTTCAAAAATCAGCATCATCAGGTGCCATGCCTGCTGACGTAGGTGATCATGTCTCTCCACAAGTATCGATCTCTACAGTTTATTTATCATTTCTGTTTGCTGACCTTCTGTCAGACCATTCTCTTAAGCTGTCGGGTATCTTTTCTCTTTGCTTCCCTCTATTTCTACGTCCCTAAAATTTCCCAGTTGTCACAATATAGTCTGGGGTTCCCTTCTCATTATATAAACTAAAAAATGATGATTGTTTCTTTATAATATTGGAAATTATCTCTCTTTTACTTTTGCCTTTTTCAAAAGGTTTTCATTACTCTTCTAAGCTGTCCATGGTATTCTCAACATTGTTCTATAAAACCACATTTCTACAACCTTCAATGACATTCTTGTCTGTTGTCTTATTGTCCATGATTCACATCCAAATGTTAAGACTAGTTCTACATAACATTTAAGAACTCTTTTTCATTCGATTAGAAGTTAGAGAGAGAATTTTTGCTAATATATGACGCAAATGATATTACACACCAGAAAGCCTCAGTTTGATCACAGATATGAATGTTTCCTTTCATTGGTAGAGAGCGAGTGGCCGAAGACATAATTTGTCGGGCTCCAAGCCAGGAGAACGTGGGTTCGAATCCATGTAGAGTCACACATTTTTTAAAATTCTCTCAAGGTGAAATAAAAACTCAGACATGAACATCTCTCAGCGACTACACTGGACAAGTGACCTCGATCTGGTGCTACAAGTCCCTCTGGCAGACCCCCATAATTGAAAAATGCCGTAAAGATAGTCTAGTTACCCCCCCCCCTCCCCACCCCACTTGGCATTAATCGACTAAAATAAAAATATAACTTTGTGGGATGTCAGAAATTAATTAACGCTTTCAGTACGTTTCGACGCACTGTGCGTCACTCTCAATCTGATTAGTGTGTGGGCTGTCATCAAACCATATTCTTTTTACATATCTTGTATCAGTTTTCTTCCGTTTCCAAGATGGTGGATCTAGTTCACGTTCTCTCGATCGCTGCAGAAAGTGCATTTGGGGTCTGATTAATTTCGGTTCTCAATTGCACTTTTCTGCGTTAAGTAAAAATGATGATCTGCTTATTACATCTGCGCCGATAAAGTGGAGTCGTACGCCGGCAATATTCCCTCTTTGAATGAAGTTTTGTGAATGCGGCCTTCGACCGTCTAGAATTGATCTGCGCTTTACGTCACATTGGTGCTGTTCATGACCGTTTTTGGAATTGCTTGACGGGAGTTTATTTACATGTTACTCATTAATGTGATCTGCCTCGTCAGCCGCAGTTTCATCTCTTAGAGAATTTGCACCATGTTTTGTTCGTCGTAGACTGCATTCATTAGAGTAATTAGGAATCTAAAGGGCGCGACATTGTTGTGTGTGCGACACTGTTGTATGTGCTACGTCATCGTAATGGCTCATCATATATCCCTAGACCGGCCATACGCTAATCTTACGGTCTGTTGTTTGATGTGCGACAGGGATAATCTGACAACTAACTGTGCGTTTATATCTTCGAAATTGGAGTCACAACGATGGCCTAACATCATCAAGCGCTATACTTAAAAAAAAAAAATATGACAATCATCATTTTCAGGAGGACGTGAACTTCAGGTATATGGTGGATAGGCGGCAGGAACCATTGAAGGCTATGCATGAAAAGTGTTCCTTGTTGGAGTTTCCTCATATTCCAAGTCCGGCTTGTTGAATGAGCTACTGAGTTAAGTGCTCTGTGCACACCGTGAGCTGTGTGTCTCATCCGTTTTGATCATGTTTCGATATTCCAATTGTTTACGATGAATGATGATATCGTATGACAGGGAACAGTTGGCTGTTCACTTTCACTGTGTTCACTTTCTGCGCGGTTTCGCCTTATGTCTTTTGGCGTGTGCTGAGACTGCTACGGTGGGGACTGCAGTTACCTTTCTTTGTTTGGGAGATGAGATATTAATTCGGATGATTACGCTGGCACGGGTGGTTGAACAATTATGGATTTTAATTCGTTTGCCTGTGCCTTCCATAACCAAAATAACCAAATAAATCTTGTATCATTTTGATATTGGTGAATCTGATACCTTTTTTCAATTATCTACAAATTCATGTATACTATGTTACGTTAAATAAATATAAATATGTTGATTGATTGTTAAACATGAAACATTTTGTCTATGAAATCTCTTCTGTTACATCGATAAAATGTTTCCGCACGAAAAGTGTTTAAACCGCTCCAGCTCTCAAAAATATATTAATCTTATTATTAAGGGGGATGCAATTGACTCCAACCTTCGTGAATAAATACAAGCGGTAAAATGTATACAATTATAGCTAAAGTGTCGCTTTAAAGATGTTAACAAACGACTGGGCTGTACATCGTTGGAGAAGATTGTTGGACTGTTCCTCTAAAAGCAGTAGGCTGTAGGCTTTTAGTTAGCTGAGTTGGCAGTGTTCCATCATCATCAAGTGCCATATCCACAATGAAGTTGGCTACCATGGAGCGCCATTATACTCTGTCTTTTGCTTTGTGTTGTAGGTTGTCATAGGCTGATTTGTTCATCTTTTGATGTTACTCGTCCATGTTAGTCTTGGTCTGTCTCTGCCTCTTTTACCCTGTATTTACCCCTTCAAAATCTATATATCTTCGTTCGCCCGAAGTATTGTCTATATCTGCAATGTCGTTTCCTGTAGTAGTTGGACCCTTTCGAGGCTGAGGGCCCGGCGCTGCACCTGCCTGAGTGTCCATCACAGGGCGAGTGCCATATCGATTTGCAGTTATAGACATACTTCCATTGGCGCGAGTGTGTGGAATCCTGATTGTTGTAGTGCGCCTTTTGGCTGGTGCCTCCGACTTCAGCACTTGAACTTGCTAGAGCAGACTGTGGTCTTGCTCGGGTGTAGGAAGGCCTGGCCAGTCTTGGTTTTCAGTCCCTGGTGACTATTAAGCCTCATCCCCACGACAAGGAGCTAGCCTTGATGAGGCCCCTTCAAAATTACATTTAGTAGGCTGTTGTGTCTTTTAACATGGCCCAAAAATCGCATTTGTCTTATTTGAATTGTATTTAGTAGTTCTCTTTTAATTTTTAGTTGTTTTAACACTTCATCGTTTGTTTTCTTTTCTTTCCATCCAATTCTACCTATTCTTCAATGTATCCACATTTCAAAGGCTTCAATTCTCTGTTCTGGTTTTTTTTTGTCTAATGTCCATGTTTCTGCACCATATAGGAGTGTTGAGAAATATAACATTTTACTAATCATAGTTTTAGCCCTGGTGTTATTTTGTTTTGATGTTAGTATATTTGTCAGTGTTCCCTAGCGTTTGACTTTTCGTGGCAAGGCGCTGTGCCAAGGAGTTCGAGTTCGATCCTGCTTAGGAATATATTTTGTTCTTTGTTTTTTTTTTATGTTGTTTGATTTCTTTGTCATTTTTCCCAGTGCTGTGAACATAGCTCTTCCTCTGAATTGATTCAGTGGCTTGTAGGCGTGTCGAGGTTTCAATCGTCAGCTCTGATTGGATCTCTCGCGACCTTTCAGTACTGACGTCACTCTACAATATAACCACAGCCAACTATACATTTACTTAGGCGTGCGGGCTGAGAGGGAAATCTCGAAAAATCTCCACCTAGCGTGACGTTTTTTAGCTTTACGGAGCAGGGTGGTTATGGGTAGAGTGACGTCAGCCGTCTATATAGTTCCTAAAGCGGAAAACGTCACACCAGTTGGAGGGTTTTCCGGTTTTATTTTCTGCACGTGGGCCTTTAGAATCATGACGACGTCTAAGTAAAATACGTCATTGTGGCACGGTAATTACAGCATTGATGAAAAGACACAGATCTATATAAAAAAAATAATTAAAAAAAAACTATCTTTACGACACATAGTACTATTGTTGGTGTATGTCGGGGGGGGGGGGGGGCAACGATAGAACCAGAGGGATAAAGGCCGCTTGGTCAAGCAGTCGCCACGACGTGTGAAACTCAAGATTATTATTTCACCCCCGATAGAAAAAATCCTTTCTGTCTACCGCGGGCTTCGAACACCGTGCGTCAGCTTTTCAGCCAGCGGAACAGGGTTTTAGCCGCACGGCCACGCGCAAAAGCCAGATCGGTCCTTTATAAATATCGTTTTATTGCTTGCATTTAAGCTAAACATTGACAGTGGTGTTCATTCATTGAGTGGAAGAGTTCAATGAAACTTAGAATGGTCTGTCTCGGCAGTCACAAGTTACATAACTTGAATAAGAAAAATCATACACGAGATTAGTTTTCTAAGGATAAACATTAATTGATTAAGATCAGAGTCAGCATCAGAGCACATAAAAAAGTAAAGTACCCCCGTCACGCCAAGTGGCGTATAGGATATGGTGTTAGTCACCATAATTTTTACAGACCCTCGGCATATTATTTTCTGGGCAATGTGTCTGTATTACCCCGTGTCGCTTTACTTTCCCAGAAAAAAAATCCGGTACCCATTAAAGGCTGGTGAACCCGAAGCCGTCGTTGGGATCGAATCCTACCTCTTGTCCTTTGTAGTCCAGTTCACTACCCACTGAGCTATCGCGGCTCCCCATTGTTGATGTATATTGATGAAACCACCGTCATCAGTTTCTAGCTCGTTGTCAATAGAATTCAGATCATTTGGGGAAACCCCCACGACATGCTCGGTCGCGTGCAGCAAATGACGAAGCGTATTCATACTTATCACAGTTGCTTATTTGAGTCTCAAAGTGGCATTTTAGTTACACCAATCCTTGAAATTACGCAACATTTATAGAGGAAGTTCGCCTGATTTGACCACGTTCTATCGCTCTCCTGCGACCAAATACGCCAGGCACGACAACAGTTCATTTGAACTAATTTTGGTCTGTTGGAAACGTAAATAACATTTACAAATTCTGATTGGCTCTAGTCTCCGAGACTACATTTCCGGTTATGCATTTAGGGTCATTATTTATGTTTGTGGCGTAACTTTCACGACAGATTACATATTTGCGCCAATTACAAATAACTGAACTGAAATAGATGAAACAATCATAACTATGTTGCATTATTTCTCTGTATAAACATCCTTGATCTCATAACTATGTTTGCATCATCTCTCTGTATAAACATCCTAGATCTCATAACTATGTTTGCATCATCTCTCTGTATAAACATCCTAGATCTCATAACTATGTTTGCATCATCTCTCTGTATAAACCATCCTAGATCTCATAACTATGTTTGCATCATCTCTCTGTATAAACATCCTAGATCTCATAACTATGTTTGCATCATCTCTCTGAATAAACATCATAGATCTCATAACTATGTTTGCATCATCTCTCTGTATAAACATCCTAGATCTCATAACTAAACAGGATTATTTTGGTATAGCATTGTGCTTCTGCCCCTGTCACATGTAGTTCAGGTAAGCACATGCTATGTATGAATAGAGCAGATCATTTGTGCTATATGTGTAATAGTGACTTCTGTATCACAAAAAAATGATATGTGATTGCAGTTATTAAGAAAGCCTACAATTTGAGTTACTTCTGCGAAATAGGATATCAGGAAGAGCTAGACGTCATATAGTGTTGCGATAAACGTGCAACAATTATTCACAGTGGTGAGTGACAAAAGACACTTTGTGCGGTCCCATGATTTGGAGATAATCTAATGATAATATAAGCCATTGTTACTTTTATATGGGCCCTCAAATTATGAAAGCCATCATCATCATCAAGAACCGGGCCTGCTGGCGTAGGTGATCATGTCTCTCCACCAACTTTCGATCTCGACAGTTATTTTATTATTTCTGTTGTTGACCTTCTGCCAAGCCATTCTCTTAAAAAAAGTAAAGTACCCCCGTCACGCCAAGTGGCGTATAGGGAAATATGGTGTTAGTGACCCTATATTTTACAGACCTTCAGCACATGATTTTTGGGTAATGTGCCATTCTCTTAAGCTGTCTAGTATCTTTTCTCTTTGCTTCCCTCTATCTCTTCGTCCCTCAATTTTTCCCAGTTGTTACAATATATTCCATTCTTCTCTTCTCATTACATGACCAAAAAATGATGATTGTTTCTTCCTAATATTGGAAAATAGCTCTCTTTTGCCTTTACCTCTTTCAGAACATTTTCATTACTATTCCTAGCTGTCCATGAAAGCTCTTCCTAGCTGTCCATGAAAGACATATCAAGGAAGAATGTCTGGATTAGGAAATATCCCAGCATTCCCAGTACAATACGTCTATCTGTAGACATCGAATGATCTCATTATCTCGAGCAGTAATCAGACGCCAGGTCACATCTCACACCATTACCTTTTTGTGATATTCGTTTCCAGGTTAACAACCACTACAGGGGCTTCCGGTCAATATGGCGGATAGTCGGCAGGAACCACTGAGGCTCAGTGTGAAAAGTGTACCTTGTTGCAGTTTCTTCATGTTCAGCAAGCTCGGCTTGCTAGCGGAGCTACTGCGTTAGTGCTCTGTGCACACTGTGAGTGTGTTTCTCATCCGGATCATGTTTCGATATTCCGATTGCTTACGATGAATGACGATATTGTATGGCGAAGGACAGTTCAGCTGCGCTCACTTTCGGTGATCTTAGTTTTTTGCGAGTGCTGTAGCTGCTGTGATGAGAACTGCAGCTGCTTTCTTTGTTTGGATCTTTCAATGATGTGAGTTTTAATTCGGATGATTCCACTGGCACAGGCGTTGACCAATTATGGATTTTAATTTGTTTGCAGTGATACCAGGTTCCCGTGTGTTACCGGGGCCTCATTATGAGGGAGGTAAAGATTAGTGACACTGTGACCTTCAAGGCATGTCGTAAGAGGCGACTAAGGAGGTTGATCGATGGCTTGACAAGCTGTCATTGTAAAAAGTACTGTTATGGAAACAGCGCCATAGATTTTAGAGCAGTGATCTCTGCAATATGTGCCATTTTGGCACGCAAGGTTTCTGTTTTTGAGATTGTGGTTCTGCCCTATGTGCCGTCTTCGGCTCGAAAGGACAATAGATAGATAGATAGATATCGGGGCCCTGGACTACCATTCCATAACCACTATAGAACGGGATCAGCATAGAAAATGGCATTAGGTCGGAGGACAAAAGCTAGAACGCTGCTTGATTGATATCAAATCGGTCACGTACAGATGCCCCATCCTCCCATCTCCAGTATAAGAACCGCCGAACTACTTCCTCCCATGAGAGGCAAAGCCTGTCTCATATCACTAGAGATCGAAACGCCACGTCCCTCTGCTCATGCATGTTCAAATATATGATAACATAAACAGACTCTTGGAGTGGACCCGCCTCCGTGTATCCCAAATTGTATGTCCTCTCCACCCTCCTACTTCATTTCTCCCACCCCCTCCCCGACACGTGGGAGTAAAATAAGAAATGTAGAAGAGAATGAGGTGTACACTCCAGATTTGTCATTTGTGTGTGTGCGCGTTTGTCATTCGTGTGAGTGTGTGAGATCTCTTAGTACCAGTACTGGGCACTGTCTGACAGTGTAAGAGCCAATTCTAACGTTGATGGTACTGGCATTAATCCATATTTGATGTTCGTGCTGAGACTATACGATGAAAATGATAATTGTGTAGATGATACATTTGATAATGTGATGTTTAGCGTTACGGGTGTGTTGTGAATTTGATATTTAAGGTAAGGATTCATTAAAAATGTGTATGCGTGGTGTGAATTAATTTGATAATTAAGGTAAATATTCTTTCAAATATGATATTTGTGACGTAAATTAACTTTATAATTAGGGTAGAGATACATTTAAAATGTTATATTTCCACACTCGCTCCCATTTAATTCAG